>OW799233.1:67024671-68224671 GCA_941918925.1 Phyto melanocephala
AATTTTCACTCAAAAACTGGTTTTATAGTGTTTTCCCATCGTATCTATCAAGTTTCTTTAATCAGAACTCAAAAATTTTGAGATGAAAAAATTGGTGAATTTTTAGGTTTTTAAGCCACATCAAATTTGTGTTCATATTTATCGGCAAACCAAAGACGCCAACAACATAATTTTCAGGCTTTAAAGCTACAGGAAACTTTTATTAATATACAAAGGCGAGCCAAAGATGCAAAAATCTAAAAAATTTTAGCGTAAAATTTTCACTCAAAAACTGGTTTTATAGTGTTTTCCCATCGTATCTATCAAGTTTCTTTATTCAGAACTCAAAATTTTGAGATGAAAAATTTGGTGAATTTTCAGGTTTTTAAGCCACATCAAATTTGTGTTCATATTTATGAGCAAGCCAAAGACGCCAAAAACTTAATTTTCAGGCTTTAAAGCTACAGGAAACTTTTATTAATATACAAAGGCGAGCCAAAGATGCAAAAATCTCAAAAATTTTAGCGTAAAATTTTCACTCAAAAACTGGTTTTATAGTGTTTTCCCATCGTATCTATCAAGTTTTTTTAATCAGAACTCAAAAATTTTATGATGAAAAAATTGGGTGAATTTTCTGTTTTTAAGCCACATCAAATTTGTGTTCATATTTATGGGCAAACCAAAGACGCCAACAACTTAATTTTCAGGCTTTAAAGCTACAGGAAACTTTTTTTAATATACAAAGGTGAGCCAAAGATGCAAAAATCTCAAAAATTTTAGCGTAAAATTTTCACTCAAAAACTGGTTTTATAGTGTTTTCCCATCGTATCTATCAAGTTTCTTTAATCAGAACTCAAAAATTTTGAGATAGAAAATTGGTGAATTTTCAGGTTTTTAAGCCACATCAAATTTGTGTTCATATTTATGGGCAAACCAAAGACGCCAACAACTTAATTTTCAGGATTTAAAGCTACAGGAAACTTTTTTTAATATACAAAGGCGAGCCAAAGATGCAAAAATCTCAAAAATTTTAGCGTAAAATTTTCACTCAAAAACTGGTTTTATAGTGTTTTCCCATCGTATCTATCAAGTTTCTTTATTCAGAACTCAAAATTTTGAGATGAAAAATTTGGTGAATTTTCAGGTTTTTAAGCCACATCAAATTTGTGTTCATATTTATGAGCAAGCCAAAGACGCCAAAAACTTAATTTTCAGGCTTTAAAGCTACAGGAAACTTTTATTAATATACAAAGGCGAGCCAAAGATGCAAAAATCTCAAAAAATTTTAGCGTAAATTTTCACTCAAAAACTGGTTTTATAGTGTTTTCCCATCGTATCTATCAAGTTTTTTTAATCAGAACTCAAAAATTTTATGATGAAAAAATTGGTGAATTTTCTGTTTTTAAGCCACATCAAATTTGTGTTCATATTTATGGGCAAACCAAAGACGCCAACAACTTAATTTTCAGGCTTTAAAGCTACAGGAAACTTTTTTTAATATACAAAGGCGAGCCAAAGATGCAAAAATCTTAAAAATTTTAGCGTAAAATTTTCACTAAAAAACTGGTTTTGTAGTGTTTTCCCATCGTATCTATCAAGTTTCTTTAATCAGAACTCAAAAATTTTGAGATGAAAAAATTGGTGAATTTTTAGGTTTTTAAGCCACATCAAATTTGTGTTCATATTTATCGGCAAACCAAAGACGCCAACAACATAATTTTCAGGCTTTAAAGCTACAGGAAACTTTTATTAATATACAAAGGCGAGCCAAAGATGCAAAAATCTCAAAAATTTTAGCGTAAAATTTTCACTCAAAAACTGGTTTTATAGTGTTTTCCCCATCGTATCTATCAAGTTTCTTTAATCAGAACTCAAAAAATTTTGAGATAGAAAATTGGTGAATTTTCAGGTTTTTAAGCCACATCAAATTTGTGTTCATATTAATGGGCAAACCAAAGACGCCAACAACTTAATTTTCAGGCTCTAAAGCTACACGAAACTCCTATTAATATACAAAGGCGAGCCAAAGATGCAAAAATCTTAAAAATTTTAGCGTAAAATTTTCACTCAAAAACTGGTTTTATAGTGTTTTCCCCATCGTATCTATCAAGTTTCTTTAATCAGAACTCAAAAATTTTGAGATGAAAAGATTGGTGAATTTTCAGGTTTTTAAGCCACATCAAATTTGTGTTCATATTTATGAGTAAGCCAAAGACCCCAAAAACCTAATTTTCAGGCTTTAAAGCTACAGGAAACTTTTATTAATATACAAAGGCGAGCCAAAGATGCAAAAATCTTAAAAATTTTAGCGTAAAATTTTCACACAAAAACTGGTTTTATAGTGTTTTCCCATCGTATGTATCAAGTTTCTTTATTCAGAACTCAAAAATTTTGAGATGAAAAATTTGGTGAATTTTCAGGTTTTTAAGCCACATCAAATTTTTTTTCATATTTATGGGCAAACCAAAGACGCCAACAACTAAATTTTCAGGCATTAAAGCTACACGAAACTCTTGATAATATACAAAGGCGAGCCAAAGATGCAAAAATCTAAAAATTTTAGCGTAAAATTTTCACTCAAAAACTGGTTTTATAGTGTTTTTCCATCGTATCTATCAAGTTTTTTTAATCAGAATTTAAAAATTTTGAGATAGAAAATTGGTGAATTTTCAGGTTTTTAAGCCACATCAAATTTGTGTTCATATTTATGGGCAAACCAAAGACGCCAACAACTTAATTTTCAGGCTTTAAAGCTACACGAAACTCTTATTAATATACAAAGGCGAGCCAAAGGTGCAAAAATCTTAAAAATTTTAGCGTAAAATTTTCACTCATAAACTGGTTTTATAGTGTTTTCCCATCGTATCTATCAAGTTTCTTTAATCAGAACTCAAAAATTTTGAGATGAAAAAATTGGTGAATTTTCAGGTTTTTAAGCCACATCAAATTTGTGTTCATATTTATGAGCAAGCCAAAGACGCCAAAAACTTAATTTTCAGGTTTAAAGCTACACGAAACTCTTATTAATATACAAAGGCGAGCCAAAGATGCAAAAATCTCAACAATTTTAGCGTCAAATTTTCACTCAAAAACTGGTTTTATAGTGTTTTCCCATCGTATCTATCAAGTTTTTTAATCAGAACTTAAAAATTTTGAGATGAAAAAATTGGTGAATTTTCAGGTTTTTAAGCCACATCAAATTTGTGTTCATATTTATGGGCAAACCAAAGACGCCAACAACTTAATTTTCAGGCTTTAAAGCTACAGGAAACTTTTATTAATATACAAAGGCGAGCCAAAGATGCAAAAATCTCAAAAATTTTAGCGTAAAATTTTCACTCAAAAACTGGTTTTATAGTGTTTTCCCATCGTATCTATCAAGTTTTTTTAATCAGAACTCAAAAATTTTGAGATGAAAAAATTGGTGAATTTTCTGGTTTTTAAGCCACATCAAATTTGTGTTCATATTTATGGGCAAACCAAAGACGCCAAAAACTTAATTTTCAGGCTTTAAAGCTACAGGAAACTTTTTTTAATATACAAAGGCGAGCCAAAGATGCAAAAATCTCAAAAATTTTAGCGTAAAATTTTCACTCAAAAACTGGTTTTATAGTGTTTTCCCATCGTATCTATCAAGTTTCTTTAATCAGAACTCAAAAATTTTGAGATGAAAAAATTGGTGAATTTTCAGGTTTTTAAGCCACATCAAATTTGTGTTCATATTTATGAGCAAGCCAAAGACGCCAAAAACTTAATTTTCAGGCTTTAAAGCTACAGGAAACTTTTATTAATATACAAAGGCGAGCCAAATATGCAAAAATCTTAAAAATTTTAGCGTAAAATTTTCACTCAAAAACTGGTTTTATAGTGTTTTCCCATCGTATCTATCAAGTTTCTTTATTCAGAACTCAAAAATTTTGAGATGAAAAATTTGGTGAATTTTCAGGTTTTTAAGCCACATCAAATTTTTTTTCATATTTATGGGCAAACTAAAGATGCCAACAACTAAATTTTTAGGCATTAAAGCTACACGAAACTCTTGATAATATACAAAGGCGAGCCAAAGATGCAAAAATCTTAAAAATTTTAGCGTAAAATTTTCACTCAAAAACTGGTTTTATAGTGTTTTCCCATCGTATCTATCAAGTTTTTTTAATCAGAACTCAAAAATTTTGAGATGAAAAAATTGGTGCATTTTCAGGTTTTTAAGCCACATCAAATTTGTGGTCATATTTATGGGCAAACCAAAGACGCCAACAACATAATTTTCAGGCTTTAAAGCTACAGGAAACTTTTATTAATATACAAAGGCGAGCCAAAGATGCAAAAATCTCAAAAATTTTAGCGTAAAATTTTCACTCAAAAACTGGTTTTATAGTGTTTTCCCATCGTATCTATCAAGTTTTTTTAATCAGAACTCAAAAATTTTGAGATGAAAAAATTGGTGCATTTTCAGGTTTTTAAGCCACATCAAATTTGTGGTCATATTTATGGGCAAACCAAAGACGCCAACAACATAATTTTCAGGCTTTAAAGCTACACGAAACTTTTATTAATATACAAAGGCGAGCCAACGATGCAAAAATCTCAAAAATTTTAGCGTAAAATTTTCACTCAAAAACTGGTTTTATAGTGTTTTCCCATCGTATCTATCAAGTTTTTTTAATCAGAACTCAAAAATTTTGAGATGAAAAAATTGGTGCATTTTCAGGTTTTTAAGCCACATCAAATTTGTGGTCATATTTATGGGCAAACCAAAGACGCCAACAACTTAATTTTCAGGCTTTAAAGCTACAGGAAACTTTTATTAATATACAAAGGCGAGCCAAAGATGCAAAAATCTCAAAAATTTTAGCGTAAAATTTTCACTCAAAAACTGGTTTTATAGTGTTTTCCCATCGTATCTATCAAGTTTCTTTAATCAGAACTCAAAAATTTTGAGATGAAAAAATTGGTGAATTTTCAGGTTTTTAAGCCACATCAAATTTGTGTTCATATTTATGAGCAAGCCAAAGACGCTAAAAACTTAATTTTCAGGTTTAAAGCTACACGAAACTCTTATTAATATACAAAGGCGAGCCAAAGATGCAAAAATCTCAAAAATTTTAGCGTCAAATTTTCACTCAAAAACTGGTTTTATAGTGTTTTCCCATCGTATCTATCAAGTTTTTTTAATCAGAACTTGAAAATTTTGAGATGAAAAAATTGGTGAATTTTCAGGTTTTTAAGAAACATCAAATTTGTGTTCATATTTATGGGCAAACCAAAGACGCCAACAACTTAATTTTCAGGCTTTAAAGCTACAGGAAACTTTTATTAATATACAAAGGCGAGCCAAAGATGCAAAAATCTCAAAAATTTTAGCGTAAAATTTTCACTCAAAAACTGGTTTTATAGTGTTTTCCCATCGTATCTATCAAGTTTTTTTTAATCAGAACTCAAAAATTTTGAGATGAAAAAATTGGTGAATTTTCTGGTTTTTAAGCAACATCAAATTTGTGTTCATATTTATGGGCAAACCAAAGACGCCAACAACTTAATTTTCAGGCTTTAAAGCTACGGGAAACTTTTTTTAATATACAAAGGCGAGCCAAAGATGCAAAAATCTTAAAAATTTTAGCGTAAAATTTTCACTCAAAAACTGGTTTTAAAGTGTTTTCCCATCGTATCTATCAAGTTTTTTTAATCAGAACTCAAAAATTTTGAGATGAAAAAATTGGTGAATTTTCTGGTTTTTAAGCCACATCAAATTTGTGTTCATATTTATGGGCAAACCAAAGACGCCAACAACTTAATTTTCAGGCTTTAAAGCTACAGGAAACTTTTTTTAATATACAAAGGCGAGCCAAAGATGCAAAAATCTCAAAAATTTTAGCGTAAAATTTTCACTCAAAAACTGGTTTTGTAGTGTTTTCCCATCGTATCTATCAAGTTTCTTTAATCAGAACTCAAAAATGTTGAGATGAAAAAATTGGTGAATTTTTAGGTTTTTAAGCCACATCAAATTTGTGTTCATATTTATCGGCAAACCAAAGACGCCAACAACATAATTTTCAGGCTTTAAAGCTACAGGAAACTTTTATTAATATACAAAGGCGAGCCAAAGATGCAAAAATCTCAAAAATGTTAGCGTAAAATTTTCACTCAAAAACTGGTTTTATAGTGTTTTCCCATCGTATCTATCAAGTTTCTTTAATCAGAACTCAAAAATTTTGAGATAGAAAATTGGTGAATTTTCAGGTTTTTAAGCCACATCAAATTTGTGTTCATATTAATGGGCAAACCAAAGACGCCAACAACTTAATTTTCAGGCTTTAAAGCTACACGAAACTCCTATTAATATACAAAGGCGAGCCAAAGATGCAAAAATCTTAAACATTTTAGCGTAAAATTTTCACTCAAAAACTGGTTTTATAGTGTTTTCCCATCGTATCTATCAAGTTTCTTTAATCAGAACTCAAAAATTTTGAGATGAAAAGATTGGTGAATTTTCAGGTTTTTAAGCCACATCAAATTTGTGTTCATATTTATGAGCAAGCCAAAGACCCCAAAAACCTAATTTTCAGGCTTTAAAGCTACAGGAAACTTTTATTAATATACAAAGGCGAGCCAAAGATGCAAAAATCTTAAAAATTTTAGCGTAAAATTTTCACACAAAAACTGGTTTTATAGTGTTTTCCCATCGTATCTATCAAGTTTCTTTATTCAGAACTCAAAAATTTTGAGATGAAAAATTTGGTGAATTTTCAGGTTTTTAAGCCACATCAAATTTTTTTTCATATTTATGGGCAAACCAAAGACGCCAACAGTAGTATAAATGCATAGGTTCTGGCTAAATAAACAAATCCAGGTTTATGTCTTCGCTAAACAGGGTTGCCATATGTAAATTAAACAAATGTAGGTTTATGTCTTCGCTAAACAGTGTTGCCATATGTAAATAAACAAATGTGTGTTTATGTCTTCGCTAAACTGTGAAGCCAATGTAAGTTATAATATCTTTAGGTGTATGTCTTCGCTAAACAGCTCTTTAAAACAGCTAAACAGCTCCCTAGAACAGCTAAACAGCTCCCTAGAACAGCTAAACAGCTCCTTAAAACAGCTAAACAGCTCTTTAAAACAGCTAAACAGCTCCCTAGAATAATAAATTAAAATTTTAAATTTTAATTTTTTAATAATAATAATATTTAAATAAGAAAGAAAAATTTTTTTAAAAAATTTTTGGGTTATACGTTGGATGACGATAACATAGACATCGAGAATAAAAGAATCAAAAATGTTGCAAGTCCTTTGGAGGAGAATGATGTCGTCAATAAATTATTTCTAATATCTTACATGAATCAAGCGGAAAACCAAATAAATAATTATTTAAGGGAGGAAATCAATGAAATTCATGAAAAAGTTATACAATTTAAAGTAATACTCGATGAGCAAATAAAAAGTTGTATTGATAAAATTAATAAAATTGAAAATCTGACGTTCTCGTCAGTAGCTATAAGTGTTCCAATAGATAACAAATCAACTAAAAAAACAATCTAAGATATAAATAGACAGTAAAAAAATGAGTTCAAAAAGAAATTTAGTAAATGAACTTCATTCTCAAGCACGAAAGAATTTCTTAAGGCGAAGAGTTATTACAAAGGGTATAGACGATCTCTGGCAAGCTGATTTGGTTGAAATGGGTAATTATTCAGCTAGCAACAATGGATATAAATATATGTTAACAGTCATTGATATATTCTCAAAATATGCTTGGGTTGAATCAATTAAATCAAAAACTGCTTCAGAAGTTGCAAAAGCCTTTCAAAAAATATTTAATTTGGGGCGTAAACCTAAGAATTTACAGACAGATGATGGTAAAGAATTTTTCAATAAGGAGTTTGGAGTGCTAATGCGAAAATATTCAATTAATCATTACTCTACATACAGTGTAATGAAAGCTTCAATTGTTGAACGCTTTAATAGAACATTAAAGGGTATGATGTGGAAAGAGTTTAGTAACAACGGAAGCTATAAATGGATTCATATTTATAAGAGCTTAGTTAAAAAATATAATAATAAAAAACATAGAACAATAAAAATGGCACTGGTTCACGTTACAGCTAAAAATGAAAAACATATGTTGAATACTGTATACAATAATATTAAAATCTTTAAACCATCACGTTTCAAAGTTGGAGATCATGTTCGAATTAGTAAATATAAACATATTTTTGAAAAAGGGTATATTCCCAACTGGACAACAGAAATATTTAAAATACGATCAATACAAAATACTTATCCCGTCACATTTATATTGGAAGACTATCAAGGAAATGAAATAAAAGGGGGATTTTATAAGGAGGAGATACTTCACACACGTTATCCCAATACATTTTTGGTAGAAAAAGTATTGAAAACTAAAGGAAATAAAGCGTTTGTTAAGTGGTTGGGTTTCTCAAATCAACATAATTCTTGGATAAATAAAAATGATATATTGTAAAATTAAAAATAATAATTCATAAATAAAGAAAATAAATAATTAAAAAATTATTAAAGCATTTTTCATTAATAGTTGAGATGTCAATATGTCAATATGTCAATAACATTAGCATTAAGCGGAAAGTCTTCAATTTTAACAGCAAATTATTTCCCACCAATACATCTTAGTGATGAATATGAATGTTCTCTAATAGATTTTCATTCATATAATTCCGTTCCCAATGTAGACTTTGATAATAATCTATTTCATATAGGAGATAAAGTAATTGAAATTCCTATAGGTTCTTATGAGTTACAAGATATTGCTGAATATATTACTACAGAATATAAAGCACAGGAATTTAATAAATCAATTATAATTGAAGCCAATAACAATACTTTACAAGTTGAAATAACCTCATCACACGACAAAATTTTCTTTGATAAGAATCGATCTATTGGTAGTTTATTTGGATTCGATAGAACAACGTTGAATTCTGGTGTAAAACATTTTTCAAATCAGCCAGTAAATATTTTAAAAGTTAATGCCATACAAATTCAATGTAATATAATAACGGGGACATATATGAATAACTCTCCAGCACATATACTTCATGAGTTCGCACTGGATGTCCCTCCAGGTTATAAATTAGATGTAATCCCTAGTAATCTAATTTATTTGCCAGTAAACGTCAAAGAAATAACACATATTACCATTTGGATTGTTGATCAAGAAGTTCGTTTAATAAATTTCAGAGGCGAAGAAATAACGCTAAGATTACATCTGAGACCAAATAAGATATTATAATTTATAATAAAAACATACACAATAAAATAAAAAGGAACACTTCTACAAAAACTATTAAATCTACAAGACCAAAGCTAACTGAACAAAATAAAGAGTTTTTAAAATCACTTAAGTTAAAAGTACAAAAGAATGTCTGATATACTCAATGTTGTAGAGAAACCGTTTTCGGATGAAAACATAACTAAAAAAGATTACCACAGTTATTTACCCTATATACAGTCATATAAAAATAATGATGAAATTCGAATTACACTACAAAATCAAGACTTGTATGTTCTTCCCTCAGAAAGCTACTTATATAGAAGGAAATATAAAAAATGAAAAGGGTGAAGAATCTAAAAATGGTCGATTAAGACTTCTAATAGCATCACAACATGCTGGTAACTAACGTATTTCATCAAATAAGTACGCTACACAATTATTTCTTAATTGTGCTACTGACGAGAACGTCAGATTTTAAATTTTATTAATTTTATCAATACAACTTTTTATTTGCTCATCGAGTATTACTTTAAATTGTATAACTTTTTCATGAATTTCATTGATTTCCTCCCTTAAATAATTATTTATTTGGTTTTCCGCTTGATTCATGTAAGATATTAGAAATAATTTATTGACGACATCATTCTCCTCCAAAGGACTTGCAACATTTTTGATTCTTTTATTCTCGATGTCTATGTTATCGTCATCCAACGTATAACCCAAAAATTTTTTAAAAAAATTTTTCTTTCTTATTTAAATATTATTATTATTAAAAAATTAAAATTTAAAATTTTAATTTATTATTCTAGGGAGCTGTTTAGCTGTTTTAAAGAGCTGTTTAGCTGTTTTAAGGAGCTGTTTAGCTGTTCTAGGGAGCTGTTTAGCTGTTCTAGGGAGCTGTTTAGCTGTTTTAAAGAGCTGTTTAGCGAAGACATACACCTAAAGATATTATAACTTACATTGGCTTCACAGTTTAGCGAAGACATAAACACACATTTGTTTATTTACATATGGCAACACTGTTTAGCGAAGACATAAACCTACATTTGTTTAATTTACATATGGCAACCCTGTTTAGCGAAGACATAAACCTGGATTTGTTTATTTAGCCAGAACCTATGCATTTATACTACTGCCGACAGGAATTATAGGGCACCAAACTTTGCATTACTGGTAAAAATAATAAAATATTTTAATATTTTAAGGAGTTCTTTTGCCAATAAAACCAAAACAGTACCAGCTAGAACTATGAAACTGGTACCACTTGCTATTTAGCTAACGTGTTAACTCGTCAAAGTAATTTTTTTTTCTCTAAATAACGCCGACAGGAATTATAGGGTACCAAACTCTGCATAAATGGTAAAAATAATAAAATATTTTAATATTTTAAGGATTTCTTTTGCCAATAATATCAAAACAATACGAGCTAAAACCATAAAACTAGTACCAATCGCTAGAAAACAAACGTGTTAACTCGTCAATCTAAACTTGTTTTCTAAAAATAACGCCGACAGGAATTATAGTGCACCAAACTTTGCATTAATGGTAAAAATAATAAAATATTTTAATATTTTAAGGAGTTCTTTTGGCAATAAAACCAAAACAATACCAGCTAGAACTATGAAACTGGTACCAGTCGCTAGAAAGCTAACGTGTTAACTTGCCAAATTAATTTTTTTTCTCTAGATAACGCCAACAGGAATTATAGGGCACCAAACTCTGCATTAATAGTAAAAATAATAAAATATTTTATTATTTCAAGGAGTTCTTTTGCCAATAAAATCAAAACAATACCAGCTAAAGCTATAAAACTAGTACAAATCGCTAGAAAGCTAAGGAGTTAACTCGTTTAAGTAAAGTTTTTTTCTAAAAATAACGCCGACAGGAATTATAGGGCACCAAACTCTGCATAAATGGTAAAAATAATAAAATATTTTAATATTTTAAGGAGTTCTTTTGCCAATAAAATCAGAACAATACCAGCTAGAACTATAAAACTGGTACCACTTGCTATTTAGCTAAGTTGTTAACTGTTAAAGTAAATTTTTTTTCTCTAAATTACGCCGACAGGAATTATAGGGCACCAAACTCTGAATTAATAGTAAAAATAAAATAATTTATTAATTTAAGGAGTTCTTTTGCCAATAAATCAAAATAATACCAGCTAAAGCTATAAAGCTAGTACCAATCGCTAGAAAACTAAGGCGTTAACTCGTCGAATTAATTTTTTAGTCTCTAGATAACGCCGACAGGAGTTATAGGGCACCAAACTCTGCATTAATAGTAAAAATAAAATATTTTATTATTTCAAGGAGTTCTTTTGCCAAAAAATTAAAACAATACCAGCTAAAGCAATAAAACTAGTACCAATCGCTAGAAAACTAACGTGTTAACTCGTCAAAGTAAATTGTTTTCTCTAGATAACGTCGACAGGAATTATAGGGCACCAAACTCTGCATTAATGGTAAAAATAATAAAATATTTTAATATTTTAAGGAGTTTTTTTGCCAATAAAATCAAAACAATACCAGCTAAAACTATAAAGCTTGTACCAATCGCTAGAAAACTAAGGCGTTAACTCGTCAAAGTAAAGTTTCTTTCTAAAAATAACGCCGACAGGAATTATAGGGCACCAAACTTTGCATTAATGGTAAAAATAATAAAATATTTTAATATATTAAGGAGTTCTTTTGCCAATAAAATCGAAACAATACCAGCTAGAACTATGGAGCTGGTACCAATCGCTAGAAAACTAAGGCGTTAACTCGTCGAAGTAAAGTTTTTTCTAAAAATAACGCCGACAGGAATTATAGGGCACCAAACTTTGCATTAATGGTAAAAATTATAAAATATTTTAATATTTTAAGGAGTTCTTTTGCCAATAAAATCAGAACAATACCAGCTAGAACTATAAAACTGGTACCACTTGCTATCTAGCTAACGTGTTAACTGTTAAAGTAATTTTTTTTTCTCTAAATAATGCCGACAGGAATTATAGGGCACCAATTAATAGTAAAAATAAAATATTTTATTATTTCAAGGAGTTCTTTTGCCAATAAAATCAAAACAATACCAGCTAGAACTATAAAACTGGTACCACTTGCTATTTAGCTAACGTGTTAACTGTTAAAGTAAATTTTTTTTTCTCTAGATAATGGTAAAATAATAAAATATTTTAATATTTTAAGGAGTTCTTTTGCCAATAAAATCGAAACAATACCAGCTAGAACTATAAAACTGGTACCACTTGCTATTTAGCTAACGTGTTAACTGTTAAAGTAATTTTTTTTTCTCTAAATAATGGTAAAATAATAAAATATTTTAATATTTTAAGGAGTTTTTTTGCCAATAAAATCAAAACAATACCAGCTAGAACTATAAAACTGGTACCACTTGCTATTTAGCTAACGTGTTAACTGTTAAAGTAATTTTTTTTTCTCTAGATAATGGTAAAATAATAAAATATTTTAATATTTTAAGGAGTTCTTTTGCCAATAAAATCAAAACAATACCAGCTAAAACCATAAAACTAGTACCAATCGCTAGAAAACTAACGTGCTAACTCGTCGAATTACATTTTTTTCTCTAGATAACGCCGAGAGGAAATATAGGGCACCAAACTCTGCATTTATAGTAAAAATAATAAAATATTTTATTATTTCAAGGAGTTCTTTTGCCAAGAAAATCAAAACAATACCAGATAAAACTATTAAACTAGTATCAATCGCTATAAAGCTAAGGCGTTAACTCATCGAAGTAAAGCTTTTTTCTAAAAATAACGCCGACAGGAATTATAGGGCACCAAACTCTGCATTAAAGGTAAAAATAATAAAATATTTTTTAATATTTTAAGGAGTTCTTTTGCCAATAAAATCAAAACAATACCAGCTAAAACTATAAAACTAGTACCAATCGCTAGAAAACAAACGTGTTAACTCGTCGAAGTAAATGATTTTCTCTAGATAACGTCGACAGGAACTATAGGGCACCAAACTCTGCATTAATGGTAAAAATAATAAAATATTTTAAGGAGTTCTTTTGCCAATAAAATCAGAACAATACCAGCTAGAACTATAAAACTGGTACCACTTGCTATTTAGCTAACGTGTTAGCTCGTCGAAGTAAATTTTTTTTCTATAAATAACGCCGACAGGAATTATAACGCACTAAACTCTGCATTAATGGTAAAAATAATAAAATATTTTAATATTTTAAAGAGTTCTTTTGCCAATAAAATTAAAACAATACCAGCTAAAACTACAAAACTAGTACCAATCGCTAAAAAACTAACGTGTTAACTCGTCGAATTAAATTGTTTTCTCTAGATAACGTCGACAGGAATTATAAAGCACCAAACTCTGCATTAATGGTAAAATTAATAAAATATTTTAATATTTTAAGGAGTTCTTTTGCCAATGAAATCAAAACAATACAAGCTAAAACTATAAAACTAGTATCAATCGCTAGAAAGCAAAGGCGTTAACTCATCGAAGTAAAGTTTTTTTCTAAAAATAACGCCGACAGGAATTATAGGGCACCAAACTCTGCATTAATGGTAAAAATAATAAAATATTTTAATATTTTAAGGAGTTCTTTTGCCAATAAAATCAAAACAATACCAGCTAAATCTATAAAACTAGTACCAATTGCTAGAAAACTAACGTGTTAACTCGTCGAATTACATTTTTTTCTCTAGATAACGCCGACAGAAATTATAGGGCACCAAATTCTGCATTAATAGTAAAAATAATAAAATATTTTATTATTTCAAGGAGTTCTTTTGCCAATAAAATCAAAACAATACCAGCTAAAGCTATAAAACTAGTACCAATCGCTAGAAAGCTAAGGCGTTAACTCGTTGAAGTAAAGTTTTTTTCTTAAAGTAACGCCGACAGCAATTATAGGGCACCAAACTCTGCATTATTGGTAAAAATAATAAAATATTTTAATAGTTTAAGGAGTTCTTTTGTCAATAAAATCAAAACAGTACCAGGTACAACTATAAAACTAGTACCAATCGCTAGAAAACTAAGGCGTTAACTCGTCGAAGTAAAGTTTTTTCTAAAAATAACGCCGACAGGAATTATAGGGCACCAAACTCTGCATTAATGGTAAAAATAATAAAATATTTTAATAGTTTAAGGAGTTCTTTTGTCAATAAAATCAAAACAGTAACAGGTACAACTATAAAACTAGTACCAATCGCTAGAAAACTAAGGCGTTAACTCGTTGAAGTAAAGTTTTTTTCTAAAAATAACGCCGAAAGGAATTATAGGGCACCAAACTTTGCATTAATGGTAAAAATAATAAAATATTTTATTATTTTAAGGAGTTCTTTTGCCAATAAAATCGAAACAATACCAGCTAGGACTATAAAACAGGAACCAATCGCTAGAAAACTAACGTGTTAACTTGCTTAATTAATATTTTTGCCTCTTGATGACGCCGACAGGAATTATAGGGCACCAAACTTTGCATTAATGGTACACATAATAAAATATTTTAATATTTTAAGGAGTTCTTTTGCCAATAAAATCGAAACAATACCAGCTAGAACTATGAAACTGGTACCACTTGCTATTTAGCAAACGTGTTAACTCGTCAAAGTAAAGTTTTTTTCTAAAAATATTGTCGACAGGAATTATAGGGCACCAAACTTTGCATTAATGGTAAAAATAATAAAATATTTTAATATTTTAAGGAGTTCTTTTGCCAATAAAATCAAAACAATACCAGCTAGAACTATAAAACTGGTACCAATCGCAAGAAAACTAACGTGTTAACTCGTCGAAGTAAAGTTTTTTCTAAAAATAACGCCGACAAGAATTATAGGGCACCAAACTTTGCATTAATGGTAAAAATGATAAAATATTTTTATATTTTAAGGAGTTATTTTGCCAATAAAATCAAAACAATACCAGCTAAAACTATAAAACTAGTACCAATCGCTAGAAAACTAAGGCGATAACTCGTCGAATTAATTTTTTTTGTCTCTAGATAACGCCGACAGGAAATTTTGGGCACCAAACTCTGCATTAATAGTAAAAATAAAATATTTTATTATTTCAAGGAGTTCTTTTGCCAAAAAATTAAAACAATACCAGCTAAAGCTATAAAACTAGTACCAATCGCTAGAAAATTAACGTGTTAACTCGTCGAAGTAAAGTTTTTTCTAAAAATAACGCCGACAGGAATTATAGGGCACCAAACTTTGCATTAATGGTAAAAATGATAAAATATTTTAATATTTTAAGGAGTTCTTTTGCCAATAAAATCAAAACAATACCAGGTAAAACTATAAAACTAGTACCAATCGCTAGAAAACTAAGGCGATAACTCGTCGAATTAATGTTTTTTGTCTCTAAATAACGCCGACAGGAATTATTGGGCACCAAACTCTGCATTAATAGTAAAAATAAAATATTTTATTATTTCAAGGAGTTCTTTTGCCAAAAAATTAAAACAATACCAGCTAAAGCTATAAAACTAGTACCAATCGCCAGAAAACTAACGTGTTAACTTGTCAAAGTAAATTGTTTTCTCTAGATAACGTCGACAGGAATTATAGGGCACCAAACTCTGCATTAATGGTAAAAATAATAAAATATTTTAATATTTTAAGGAGTTCTTTTGCCAATAAAATCAAAACAATACCAGCTAAAACTATAAAGCTAGTACCAATCGCTAGAAAACTAAGGCGTTAACTCGTTGAAGTAAAGTTTCTTTCTAAAAATAACGCCGACAGGAATTATAGGGCACCAAACTTTGCATTAATGGTAAAAATAATAAAATATTTTAATATTTTAAGGAGTTCTTTTGCCAATAAAATCGAAACAATACCAGCTAGAACTATGGAGCTGGTACCAATCGCTAGAAAACTAAGGCGTTAACTCGTCGAAGTAAAGTTTTTTCTAAAAATAACGCCGACAGGAATTATAGGGCACCAAACTTTGCATTAATGGTAAAAATTATAAAATATTTTAATATTTTAAGGAGTTCTTTTGCCAATAAAATCAGAACAATACCAGCTAGAACTATAAAACTGGTACCACTTGCTATCTAGCTAACGTGTTAACTGTTAAAGTAATTTTTTTTTCTCTAAATAACGCCGACAGGAATTATAGGGCACCAAACTCTGCATTAATGGTAAAAATAAAATATTTTATTATTTCAAGGAGTTCTTTTGCCAATAAAATCAAAACAATACCAGCTAGAACTATAAAACTGGTACCACTTGCTATTTAGCTAACGTGTTAACTGTTAAAGTAAATTTTTTTTTTCTCTAGATAATGGTAACATAATAAAATATTTTAATATTTTAAGGAGTTCTTTTGCCAATAAAATCGAAACAATACCAGCTAGAACTATAAAACTGGTACCACTTGCTATTTAGCTAACGTGTTAACTGTTGAAGTAATTTTTTTTCTCTAAATAATGGTAAAATAATAAAATATTTTAATATTTTAAGGAGTTTTTTTGCCAATAAAATCAAAACAATACCAGCTAGAACTATAAAACTGGTACCACTTGCTATTTAGCTAACTTGTTAACTGTTAAAGTAAATTTTTTTTTCTCTAGATAAGGGTAAAATAATAAAATATTTTAATATTTTAAGGAGTTCTTTTGCCAATAAAATCGAAACAATACCAGCTAGAACTATGGAGCTGGTACCAATCGCTAGAAAACTAAGGCGTTAACTCGTCGAAGTAAAGTTTTTTCTAAAAATAACGCCGACAGGAATTATAGGGCACCAAACTTTGCATTAATGGTAAAAATTATAAAATATTTTAATATTTTAAGGAGTTCTTTTGCCAATAAAATCAGAACAATACCAGCTAGAACTATAAAACTGATACCACTTGCTACTTAGCTAACGTGTTAACTGCTAAAGTAAATTTTTTTTCTCTAAATAACGCCCACAGGAATTATAGGGCACCAAACTCTGCATTAATAGTAAAAATAAAATATTTTATTAATTTAAGGAGTTCTTTTGCCAATAAAATCAAAATAATACCAGCTAAAGCTATAAAGCTAGTACCAATCGCTAGAAAACTAAGGCGTTAACTCGTCGAATTAATTTTTTAGTCTCTAGATAACGCCGACAGGAATTATAGGGCACCAAACTCTGCATTAATAGTAAAAATAAAATATTTTATGATTTCAAGGAGTTCTTTTGCCAAAAAATTAAAACAATACCAGCTTAAGCTATACAACTAGTACCAATCGCTAGAAAATTAACGTGTTAACTCGTCGAAGTAAAGTTTTTTCTAAAAATAACGCCGACAGGAATTATAGGGCACCAAACTTTGCATTAATGGTAAAAATAATAAAATATTTTAATATTTTAAGGAGTTCTTTTGCCAATAAAATCAAAACAATACCAGCTAAAACTATAAAACTAGTACCAATCGCTAGAAAACTAAGGCGATAACTCGTCGAATTAAGTTTTTTTGTCGCTAGATAACGCCGACAGGAATTATTGGGCACCAAACTCTGCATTAATAGTAAAAATAAAATATTTTATTATTTCAAGGAGTTCTTTTGCCAAAAAATTAAAACAATACCAGCTAAAGCTATAACACTAGTACCAATCGCCAGAAAACTAACGTGTTAACTCGTCAAAGTAAATTGTTTTCTCTAGATAACGTCGACAGGAATTATAGGGCACCAAACTCTGCATTAATGGTAAAAATAATAAAATATTTTAATATTTTAAGGAGTTCTTTTGCCAATAAAATCAAAACAATACCAGCTAAAACTATAAAGCTAGTACCAATCGCTAGAAAACTAAGGCGTTAACTCGTCGAAGTAAAGTTTCTTTCTAAAAATAACGCCGACAGGAATTATAGGGCACCAAACTTTGCATTAATGGTAAAAATAATAAAATATTTTAATATTTTAAGGAGTTCTTTTGCCAATAAAATCGAAACAATACCAGCTAGAACTATGGAGCTGGTACCAATCGCTAGAAAACTAAGGCGTTAACTCGTCGAAGTAAATTTTTTTCTAAAAATAACGCCGACAGGAATTATAGGGCACCAAACTTTGCATTAATGGTAAAAATTATAAAATATTTTAATATTTTAAGGAGTTCTTTTGCCAATAAAATCAGAACAATACCAGCTAGAACTATAAAACTGGTACCACTTGCTATCTAGCTAACTTGTTAACTGTTAAAGTAATTTTTTTTTCTCTAAATAACGCCGACAGGAATTATAGGGCACCAAACTCTGCATTAATATTAAAAATAAAATATTTTATTATTTCAAGGAGTTCTTTTGCCAATAAAATCAAAACAATACCAGCTAGAACTATAAAACTGGTACCACTTGCTATTTAGCTAACGTGTTAACTGTTAAAGTAAATTTTTTTTTCTCTAGATAATGGTAAAATAATAAAATATTTTAATATTTTAAGGAGTTCTTTTGCCAATAAAATCGAAACAATACCAGCTAGAACTATAAAACTGGTACCACTTGCTATTTAGCTAACGTGTTAACTGTTAAAGTAATTTTTTTTTTCTCTAAATAATGGTAAAATAATAAAATATTTTAATATTTTAAGGAGTTTTTTTGCCAATAAAATCAAAACAATACCAGCTAGAACTATAAAACTGGTACCACTTGCTATTTAGCTAACGTGTTAACTGTTAAAGTAATTTTTTTTTTCTCTAGATAATGGTAAAATAATAAAATATTTTAATATTTTAAGGAGTTCTTTTGCCAATAAAATCAAAACAATACCAGCTAAAGCTATAAAACTAGTACTAATCGCTAGAAAACTAAGACGCTAACTCGTCGAAGTAAAGTTTTTGTCTAAAAATAACTCCGACAGGAATTATCGGGCACCAAACTTTGCATTAATGGTAAAAATAATCAAATATTTTAATATTTTAAAGAGTTCTTTTGCCAATAAAATCAGAACAATACCAGCTAGAACTATAAAACTGATACCACTTGCTACTTAGCTAACGTGTTAACTGCTAAAGTAAATTTTTTTTTCTCTAAATAACGCCGACAGGAATTATAGGGCACCAAACTCTGCATTAATAGTAAAAATAAAATATTTTATTAATTTAAGGAGTTCTTTTGCCAATAAAATCAAAATAATACCAGCTAAAGCTATAAAGCTAGTACCAATCGCTAGAAAACTAAGGCGTTAACTCGTCGAATTAATTTTTTAGTCTCTAGATAACGCCGACAGGAATTATAGGGCACCAAACTCTGCATTAATAGTAAAAATAAAATATTTTATGATTTCAAGGAGTTCTTTTGCCAAAAAATTAAAACAATACCAGCTTAAGCTATACAACTAGTACCAATCGCTAGAAAATTAACGTGTTAACTCGTCGAAGTAAAGTTTTTTCTAAAAATAACGCCGACAGGAATTATAGGGCACCAAACTTTGCATTAATGGTAAAAATAATAAAATATTTTAATATTTTAAGGAGTTCTTTTGCCAATAAAATCAAAACAATACCAGCTAAAACTATAAAACTAGTACCAATCGCTAGAAAACTAAGGCGATAACTCGTCGAATTAAGTTTTTTTGTCTCTAGATAACGCCGACAGGAATTATTGGGCACCAAACTCTGCATTAATAGTAAAAATAAAATATTTTATTATTTCAAGGAGTTCTTTTGCCAAAAAATTAAAACAATACCAGCTAAAGTTATAAACTTAGTACCAATCGCCAGAAAACTAACGTGTTAACTCGTCAAAGTAAATTGTTTTCTCTAGATAACGTCGACAGGAATTATAGGGCACCAAACTCTGCATTAATGGTAAAAATAATAAAATATTTTAATATTTTAAGGAGTTCTTTTGCCAATAAAATCAAAACAATACCAGCTAAAACTATAACGCTAGTACCAGTCGCTAGAAAACTAAGGCGTTAACTCGTCGAAGTAAAGTTTCTTTCTAAAAATAACGCCGACAGGAATTATAGGGCACCAAACTTTGCATTAATGGTAAAAATAATAAAATATTTTAATATTTTAAGGAGTTCTTTTGCCAATAAAACCGAAACAATACCAGCTAGAACTATGGAGCTGGTACCAATCGCTAGAAAACTAAGGCGTTAACTCGTCGAAGTAAATTTTTTTCTAAAAATAACGCCGACAGGAATTATAGGGCACCAAACTTTGCATTAATGGTAAAAATGATAAAATATTTTAATATTTTAAGGAGTTCTTTTGCCAATAAAATCAAAACAGTACCAGGTAAAACTATAAAACTAGTACCAATCGCTAGAAAAGTAAGGCGATAACTCGTCGAATTAATGTTTTTTGTCTCTAGATAACGCCGACAGGAATTATTGGGCACCAAACTCTGCATTAATAGTAAAAATAAAATATTTTATTATTTCAAGGAGTTCTTTTGCCAAAAAATTAAAACAATACCAGCTAAAGCTATAAAACTAGTACCAATCGCCAGAAAGCTAACGTGTTAACTTGTCAAAGTAAATTGTTTTCTCTAGATAACGTCGACAGGAATTATAGGGCACCAAACTCTGCATTAATGGTAAAAATAATAAAATATTTTAATATTTTAAGGAGTTCTTTTGCCAATAAAATCAAAACAATACCAGCTAAAACTATAAAGCTAGTACCAATCGCTAGAAAACTAAGGCGTTAACTCGTCGAAGTAAAGTTTCTTTCTAAAAATAACGCCGACAGGAATTATAGGGCACCAAACTTTGCATTAATGGTAAAAATAATAAAATATTTTAATATTTTAAGGAGTTCTTTTGCCAATAAAATCGAAACAATACCAGCTAGAACTATGGAGCTGGTACCAATCGCTAGAAAACTAAGGCGTTAACTCGTCGAAGTAAATTTTTTTCTAAAAATAACGCCGACAGGAATTATAGGGCACCAAACTCTGCATTAATATTAAAAATAAAATATTTTATTATTTCAAGGAGTTCTTTTGCCAATAAAATCAAAACAATACCAGCTAGAACTATAAAACTGGTACCACTTGCTATTTAGCTAACGTGTTAACTGTTAAAGTAATTTTTTTTTTCTCTAGATAATGGTAAAATAATAAAATATTTTAATATTTTAAGGAGTTCTTTTGCCAATAAAATCGAAACAATACCAGCTAGAACTATAAAACTGGTACCACTTGCTATTTAGCTAACGTGTTAACTGTTAAAGTAATTTTTTTTTCTCTAAATAATGGTAAAATAATAAAATATTTTAATATTTTAAGGACTTTTTTTGCCAATAAAATCAAAACAATACCAGCTAGAACTATAAAACTGGTACCACTTGCTATTTAGCTAACGTGTTAACTGTTAAAGTAATTTTTTTTTTTCTCTAGATAATGGTAAAATAATAAAATATTTTAATATTTTAAGGAGTTCTTTTGCCAATAAAATCAAAACAATACCAGCTAAAGCTATAAAACTAGTACCAATCGCTAGAAAACTAACGTGCTAACTCGTCGAATTACATTTTTTTCTGTAGATAACGCCGAGAGGAATTATAGGGCACCAAACTCTGCATTAATAGTAAAAATAATAAAATATTTTATTATTTCAAGGAGTTCTTTTGCCAAGAAAATCAAAACAATACCAGATAAAACTATTAAACTAGTATCAATCGCTATAAAGCTAAGGCGTTAACTCATCAAAGTAAAGCTTTTTTCTAAAAATAACGCCGACAGGAATTATAGGGCACCAAACTCTGCATTAAAGGTAAAAATAATAAAATATTTTTTAATATTTTAAGGAGTTCTTTTGCCAATAAAATCAAAACAATACCAGCTAAAACTATAAAACTAGTACCAATCGCTAGAAAACAAACGTGTTAACTCGACGAAGTAAATTATTTTCTCTAGATAACGTCGACAGGAATTATAGGTCACCAAACTCTGCATTAATGGTAAAAATAATAAAATATTTTAAGGAGTTCTTTTGCCAATAACGTCAAAACAATACCAGCTAAAGCTATAAAACTAGTACCAATCGCAAGAAAACTAACGTGTTAACTCGTCGAAGTAAAGTTTTTTCTAAAAATAACGCCGACAAGAATTATAGGGCACCAAACTTTGCATTAATGGTAAAAATGATAAAATATTTTAATATTTTAAGGAGTTATTTTGCCAATAAAATCAAAACAATACCAGCTAAAACTATAAAACTAGTACCAATCGCTAGAAAACTAAGGCGATAACTCGTCGAATTAATTTTTTTTGTCTCTAGATAACGCCGACAGGAAATTTTGGGCACCAAACTCTGCATTAATAGTAAAAATAAAATATTTTATTATTTCAAGGAGTTCTTTTGCCAAAAAATTAAAACAATACCAGCTAAAGCTATAAAACTAGTACCAATCGCTAGAAAATTCGAATCGTCGAAGTAAAGTCTTTTCTAAAAATAACGCCGACAGGAATTATAGGGCACCAAACTTTGCATTAATGGTAAAAATGATAAAATATTTTAATATTTTAAGAAGTTCTTTTGCCAATAAAATCAAAACAATACCAGGTAAAACTATAAAACTAGTACCAATCGCTAGAAAAGTAAGGCGATAACTCGTCGAATTAATGTTTTTTGTCTCTAGATAACGCCGACAGGAATTATTGGGCACCAAACTCTGCATTAATAGTAAAAATAAAATATTTTATTATTTCAAGGAGTTCTTTTGCCAAAAAATTAAAACAATACCAGCTAAAGCTATAAAACTAGTACCAATCGCCAGAAAACTAACGTGTTAACTTGTCAAAGTAAATTGTTTTCTCTAGATAACGTCGACAGGAATTATAGGGCACCAAACTCTGCATTAATGGTAAAAATAATATATTTTATTATTTCAAGGAGTTCTTTTGCCAATAAAATCAAAACAATACCAGCTAGAACTATAAAACTGGTACCACTTGCTATTTAGCTAACGTGTTAACTGTTAAAGTAAATTTTTTTTTTCTCTAGATAATGGTAACATAATAAAATATTTTAATATTTTAAGGAGTTCTTTTGCCAATAAAATCGAAACAATACCAGCTAGAACTATAAAACTGGTACCACTTGCTATTTAGCTAACGTGTTAACTGTTGAGGTAATTTTTTTTTTTCTCTAAATAATGGTAAAATAATAAAATATTTTAATATTTTAAGGAGTTTTTTTGCCAATAAAATCAGAACAATACCAGCTAGAACTATAAAACTGATACCACTTGCTACTTAGCTAACGTGTTAACTGCTAAAGTAAATTTTTTTTTCTCTTTATAACGCCGACAGGAATTATAGGGCACCAAACTCTGCATTAATAGTAAAAATAAAATATTTTTATTAATTTAAGGAGTTCTTTTGCCAATAAAATCAAAACAATACCAGCTAAAACTATAAAATTAGTACCAATCGCTAGAAAACTAAGGCGATAACTCGTCGAATTAAGTTTTTTTGTCTCTAGATAACGCCGACAGGAATTATTGGGCACCAAACTCTGCATTAATAGTAAAAATAAAATATTTTATTATTTCAAGGAGTTCTTTTGCCAAAAAATTAAAACAATACCAGCTAAAGCTATAAAACTAGTACCAATCGCCAGAAAACTAACGTGTTAACTCGTCAAAGTAAATTGTTTTCTCTAGATAACGTCGACAGGAATTATAGGGCACCAAACTCTGCATTAATGGTAAAAATAATAAAATATTTTAATATTTTAAGGAGTTCTTTTGCCAATAAAATCAAAACAATACCAGCTAAAACTATAAAGCTAGTACCAATTGCTAGAAAACTAAGGCGTTAACTCGTCGAAGTAAAGTTTCTTTCTAAAAATAACGCCGACAGGAATTATAGGGCACCAAACTTTGCATTAATGGTAAAAATAATAAAATATTTTAATATTTTAAGGAGTTCTTTTGCCAATAAAATCGAAACAATACCAGCTAGAACTATGGAGCTGGTACCAATCGCTAGAAAACTAAGGCGTTAACTCGTCGAAGTAAATTTTTTTCTAAAAATAACGCCGACAGGAATTATAGGGCACCAAACTTTGCATTAATGGTAAAAATTATAAAATATTTTAATATTTTAAGGAGTTCTTTTGCCAATAAAATCAGAACAATACCAGCTAGAACTATAAAACTGGTACCACTTGCTATCTAGCTAACTTGTTAACTGTTAAAGTAATTTTTTTTTCTCTAAATAACGCCGACAGGAATTATAGGGCACCAAACTCTGCATTAATATTAAAAATAAAATATTTTATTATTTCAAGGAGTTCTTTTGCCAATAAAATCAAAACAATACCAGCTAGAACTATAAAACTGGTACCACTTGCTATTTAGCTAACGTGTTAACTGTTAAAGTAAATTTTTTTTTCTCTAGATAATGGTAAAATAATAAAATATTTTAATATTTTAAGGAGTTCTTTTGCCAATAAAATCGAAACAATACCAGCTAGAACTATAAAACTGGTACCACTTGCTATTTAGCTAACGTGTTAACTGTTGAGGTAATTTTTTTTTTCTCTAAATAATGGTAAAATAATAAAATATTTTAATATTTTAAGGAGTTTTTTTGCCAATAAAATCAGAACAATACCAGCTAGAACTATAAAACTGATACCACTTACTACTTAGCTAACGTGTTAACTGCTAAAGTAAATTTTTTTTCTCTAAATAACGCCCACAGGAATTATAGGGCACCAAACTCTGCATTAATAGTAAAAATAAAATATTTTATTAATTTAAGGAGTTCTTTTGCCAATAAAATCAAAATAATACCAGCTAAAGCTATAAAGCTAGTACCAATCGCTAGAAAACTAAGGCGATAACTCGTCGAATTAAGTTTTTTTGTCGCTAGATAACGCCGACAGGAATTATTTGGCACCAAACTCTGCATTAATAGTAAAAATAAAATATTTTATGATTTCAAGGAGTTCTTTTGCCAAAAAATTAAAACAATACCAGCTTAAGCTATACAACTAGTACCAATCGCTAGAAAATTAACGTGTTAACTCGTCGAAGTAAAGTTTTTTCTAAAAATAACGCCGACAGGAATTATAGGGCACCAAACTTTGCATTAATGGTAAAAATTATAAAATATTTTAATATTTTAAGGAGTTCTTTTGCCAATAAAATCAGAACAATACCAGCTAGAACTATAAAACTGGTACCACTTGCTATCTAGCTAACGTGTTAACTGTTAAAGTAATTTTTTTTTCTCTAAATAACGCCGACAGGAATTATAGGGCACCAAACTCTGCATTAATGGTAAAAATAAAATATTTTATTATTTCAAGGAGTTCTTTTGCCAATAAAATCAAAACAATACCAGCTAGAACTATAAAACTGGTACCACTTGCTATTTAGCTAACGTGTTAACTGTTAAAGTAAATTTTTTTTTTCTCTAGATAATGGTAACATAATAAAATATTTTAATATTTTAAGGAGTTCTTTTGCCAATAAAATCGAAACAATACCAGCTAGAACTATAAAACTGGTACCACTTGCTATTTAGCTAACGTGTTAACTGTTGAAGTAATTTTTTTTTCTCTAAATAATGGTAAAATAATAAAATATTTTAATATTTTAAGGAGTTTTTTTGCCAATAAAATCAAAACAATACCAGCTAGAACTATAAAACTGGTACCACTTGCTATTTAGCTAACTTGTTAACTGTTAAAGTAAATTTTTTTTTCTCTAGATAAGGGTAAAATAATAAAATATTTTAATATTTTAAGGAGTTCTTTTGCCAATAAAATCGAAACAATACCAGCTAGAACTATGGAGCTGGTACCAATCGCTAGAAAACTAAGGCGATAACTCGTCGAAGTAAAGTTTTTTCTAAAAATAACGCCGACAGGAATTATAGGGCACCAAACTTTGCATTAATGGTAAAAATTATAAAATATTTTAATATTTTAAGGAGTTCTTTTGCCAATAAAATCAGAACAATACCAGCTAGAACTATAAAACTGATACCACTTGCTACTTAGCTAACGTGTTAACTGCTAAAGTAAATTTTTTTTTCTCTAAATAACGCCCACAGGAATTATAGGGCACCAAACTCTGCATTAATAGTAAAAATAAAATATTTTATTAATTTAAGGAGTTCTTTTGCCAATAAAATCAAAATAATACCAGCTAAAGCTATAAAGCTAGTACCAATCGCTAGAAAACTAAGGCGTTAACTCGTCGAATTAATTTTTTAGTCTCTAGATAACGCCGACAGGAATTATAGGGCACCAAACTCTGCATTAATAGTAAAAATAAAATATTTTATGATTTCAAGGAGTTCTTTTGCCAAAAAATTAAAACAATACCAGCTTAAGCTATACAACTAGTACCAATCGCTAGAAAATTAACGTGTTAACTCGTCGAAGTAAAGTTTTTTCTAAAAATAACGCCGACAGGAATTATAGGGCACCAAACTTTGCATTAATGGTAAAAATAATAAAATATTTTAATATTTTAAGGAGTTCTTTTGCCAATAAAATCAAAACAATACCAGCTAAAACTATAAAACTAGTACCAATCGCTAGAAAACTAAGGCGATAACTCG
Source organism: Phyto melanocephala (assembly GCA_941918925.1). Lineage (NCBI taxonomy): Eukaryota > Metazoa > Arthropoda > Insecta > Diptera > Rhinophoridae > Phyto > Phyto melanocephala. The sequence continues at coordinate 67,051,411 of OW799233.1, forward strand.
TCGAATTAAGTTTTTTTGTCGCTAGATAACGCCGACAGGAATTATTGGGCACCAAACTCTGCATTAATAGTAAAAATAAAATATTTTATTATTTCAAGGAGTTCTTTTGCCAAAAAATTAAAACAATACCAGCTAAAGCTATAACACTAGTACCAATCGCCAGAAAACTAACGTGTTAACTCGTCAAAGTAAATTGTTTTCTCTAGATAACGTCGACAGGAATTATAGGGCACCAAACTCTGCATTAATGGTAAAAATAATAAAATATTTTAATATTTTAAGGAGTTCTTTTGCCAATAAAATCAAAACAATACCAGCTAAAACTATAAAGCTAGTACCAATCGCTAGAAAACTAAGGCGTTAACTCGTCGAAGTAAAGTTTCTTTCTAAAAATAACGCCGACAGGAATTATAGGGCACCAAACTTTGCATTAATGGTAAAAATAATAAAATATTTTAATATTTTAAGGAGTTCTTTTGCCAATAAAATCGAAACAATACCAGCTAGAACTATGGAGCTGGTACCAATCGCTAGAAAACTAAGGCGTTAACTCGTCGAAGTAAATTTTTTTCTAAAAATAACGCCGACAGGAATTATAGGGCACCAAACTTTGCATTAATGGTAAAAATTATAAAATATTTTAATATTTTAAGGAGTTCTTTTGCCAATAAAATCAGAACAATACCAGCTAGAACTATAAAACTGGTACCACTTGCTATCTAGCTAACTTGTTAACTGTTAAAGTAATTTTTTTTTCTCTAAATAACGCCGACAGGAATTATAGGGCACCAAACTCTGCATTAATATTAAAAATAAAATATTTTGTTATTTCAAGGAGTTCTTTTGCCAATAAAATCAAAACAATACCAGCTAGAACTATAAAACTGGTACCACTTGCTATTAAGCTAACGTGTTAACTGTTAAAGTAAATTTTTTTTTCTCTAGATAATGGTAAAATAATAAAATATTTTAATATTTTAAGGAGTTCTTTTGCCAATAAAATCGAAACAATACCAGCTAGAACTATAAAACTGGTACCACTTGCTATTTAGCTAACGTGTTAACTGTTAAAGTAATTTTTTTTTTCTCTAAATAATGGTAAAATAATAAAATATTTTAATATTTTAAGGAGTTTTTTTGCCAATAAAATCAAAACAATACCAGCTAGAACTATAAAACTGGTACCACTTGCTATTTAGCTAACGTGTTAACTGTTAAAGTAATTTTTTTTTCTCTAGATAATGGTAAAATAATAAAATATTTTAATATTTTAAGGAGTTCTTTTGCCAATAAAATCAAAACAATACCAGCTAAAGCTATAAAACTAGTACTAATCGCTAGAAAACTAAGACGCTAACTCGTCGAAGTAAAGTTTTTTTCTAAAAATAACTCCGACAGGAATTATCGGGCACCAAACTTTGCATTAATGGTAAAAATAATCAAATATTTTAATATTTTAAAGAGTTCTTTTGCCAATAAAATCAGAACAATACCAGCTAGAACTATAAAACTGATACCACTTGCTACTTAGCTAACGTGTTAACTGCTAAAGTAAATTTTTTTTTCTCTAAATAACGCCGACAGGAATTATAGGGCACCAAACTCTGCATTAATAGTAAAAATAAAATATTTTATTAATTTAAGGAGTTCTTTTGCCAATAAAATCAAAATAATACCAGCTAAAGCTATAAAGCTAGTACCAATCGCTAGAAAACTAAGGCGTTAACTCGTCGAATTAATTTTTTAGTCTCTAGATAACGCCGACAGGAATTATAGGGCACCAAACTCTGCATTAATAGTAAAAATAAAATATTTTATTATTTCAAGGAGTTCTTTTGCCAAAAAATTAAAACAATACCAGCTTAAGCTATACAACTAGTACCAATCGCTAGAAAATTAACGTGTTAACTCGTCGAAGTAAAGTTTTTTCTAAAAATAACGCCGACAGGAATTATAGGGCACCAAACTTTGCATTAATGGTAAAAATAATAAAATATTTTAATATTTTAAGGAGTTCTTTTGCCAATAAAATCAAAACAATACCAGCTAAAACTATAAAACTAGTACCAATCGCTAGAAAACTAAGGCGATAACTCGTCGAATTAAGTTTTTTTGTCTCTAGATAACGCCGACAGGAATTATTGGGCACCAAACTCTGCATTAATAGTAAAAATAAAATATTTTATTATTTCAAGGAGTTCTTTTGCCAAAAAATTAAAACAATACCAGCTAAAGCTATAAACTTAGTACCAATCGCCAGAAAACTAACGTGTTAACTCGTCAAAGTAAATTGTTTTCTCTAGATAACGTCGACAGGAATTATAGGGCACCAAACTCTGCATTAATGGTAAAAATAATAAAATATTTTAATATTTTAAGGAGTTCTTTTGCCAATAAAATCAAAACAATACCAGCTAAAACTATAACGCTAGTACCAGTCGCTAGAAAACTAAGGCGTTAACTCGTCGAAGTAAAGTTTCTTTCTAAAAATAACGCCGACAGGAATTATAGGGCACCAAACTTTGCATTAATGGTAAAAATAATAAAATATTTTAATATTTTAAGGAATTCTTTTGCCAATAAAACCGAAACAATACCAGCTAGAACTATGGAGCTGGTACCAATCGCTAGAAAACTAAGGCGTTAACTCGTCGAAGTAAATTTTTTTCTAAAAATAACGCCGACAGGAATTATAGGGCACCAAACTTTGCATTAATGGTAAAAATGATAAAATATTTTAATATTTTAAGGAGTTCTTTTGCCAATAAAATCAAAACAATACCAGGTAAAACTATAAAACTAGTACCAATCGCTAGAAAAGTAAGGCGATAACTCGTCGAATTAATGTTTTTTGTCTCTAGATAACGCCGACAGGAATTATTGGGCACCAAACTCTGCATTAATAGTAAAAATAAAATATTTTATTATTTCAAGGAGTTCTTTTGCCAAAAAATTAAAACAATACCAGCTAAAGCTATAAAACTAGTACCAATCGCCAGAAAACTAACGTGTTAACTTGTCAAAGTAAATTGTTTTCTCTAGATAACGTCGACAGGAATTATAGGGCACCAAACTCTGCATTAATGGTAAAAATAATAAAATATTTTAATATTTTAAGGAGTTCTTTTGCCAATAAAATCAAAACAATACCAGCTAAAACTATAAAGCTAGTACCAATCGCTAGAAAACTAAGGCGTTAACTCGTCGAAGTAAAGTTTCTTTCTAAAAATAACGCCGACAGGAATTATAGGGCACCAAACTTTGCATTAATGGTAAAAATAATAAAATATTTTAATATTTTAAGGAGTTCTTTTGCCAATAAAATCGAAACAATACCAGCTAGAACTATGGAGCTGGTACCAATCGCTAGAAAACTAAGGCGTTAACTCGTCGAAGTAAATTTTTTTCTAAAAATAACGCCGACAGGAATTATAGGGCACCAAACTCTGCATTAATATTAAAAATAAAATATTTTATTATTTCAAGGAGTTCTTTTGCCAATAAAATCAAAACAATACCAGCTAGAACTATAAAACTGGTACCACTTGCTATTTAGCTAACGTGTTAACTGTTAAAGTAATTTTTTTTTTCTCTAGATAATGGTAAAATAATAAAATATTTTAATATTTTAAGGAGTTCTTTTGCCAATAAAATCGAAACAATACCAGCTAGAACTATAAAACTGGTACCACTTGCTATTTAGCTAACGTGTTAACTGTTAAAGTAATTTTTTTTTCTCTAAATAATGGTAAAATAATAAAATATTTTAATATTTTAAGGAGTTTTTTTGCCAATAAAATCAAAACAATACCAGCTAGAACTATAAAACTGGTACCACTTTCTATTTAGCTAACGTGTTAACTGTTAAAGTAATTTTTTTTTTCTCTAGATAATGGTAAAATAATAAAATATTTTAATATTTTAAGGAGTTCTTTTGCCAATAAAATCAAAACAATACCAGCTAAAGCTATAAAACTAGTACCAATCGCTAGAAAACTAACGTGCTAACTCGTCGAATTACATTTTTTTCTGTAGATAACGCCGAGAGGAATTATAGGGCACCAAACTCTGCATTAATAGTAAAAATAATAAAATATTTTATTATTTCAAGGAGTTCTTTTGCCAAGAAAATCAAAACAATACCAGATAAAACTATTAAACTAGTATCAATCGCTATAAAGCTAAGGCGTTAACTCATCGAAGTAAAGCTTTTTTCTAAAAATAACGCCGACAGGAATTATAGGGCACCAAACTCTGCATTAAAGGTAAAAATAATAAAATATTTTTTAATATTTTAAGGAGTTCTTTTGCCAATAAAATCAAAACAATACCAGCTAAAACTATAAAACTAGTACCAATCGCTAGAAAACAAACGTGTTAACTCGACGAAGTAAATTATTTTCTCTAGATAACGTCGACAGGAATTATAGGTCACCAAACTCTGCATTAATGGTAAAAATAATAAAATATTTTAAGGAGTTCTTTTGCCAATAAAGTCAAAACAATACCAGCTAAAGCTATAAAACTAGTACCAATCGCAAGAAAACTAACGTGTTAACTCGTCGAAGTAAAGTTTTTTCTAAAAATAACGCCGACAAGAATTATAGGGCACCAAACTTTGCATTAATGGTAAAAATGATAAAATATTTTAATATTTTAAGGAGTTATTTTGCCAATAAAATCAAAACAATACCAGCTAAAACTATAAAACTAGTACCAATCGCTAGAAAACTAAGGCGATAACTCGTCGAATTAATTTTTTTTGTCTCTAGATAACGCCGACAGGAAATTTTGGGCACCAAACTCTGCATTAATAGTAAAAATAAAATATTTTATTATTTCAAGGAGTTCTTTTGCCAAAAAATTAAAACAATACCAGCTAAAGCTATAAAACTAGTACCAATCGCTAGAAAATTAACGTGTTAACTCGTCGAAGTAAAGTTTTTTCTAAAAATAACGCCGACAGGAATTATAGGGCACCAAACTTTGCATTAATGGTAAAAATGATAAAATATTTTAATATTTTAAGAAGTTCTTTTGCCAATAAAATCAAAACAATACCAGGTAAAACTATAAAACTAGTACCAATCGCTAGAAAAGTAAGGCGATAACTCGTCGAATTAATGTTTTTTGTCTCTAGATAACGCCGACAGGAATTATTGGGCACCAAACTCTGCATTAATAGTAAAAATAAAATATTTTATTATTTCAAGGAGTTCTTTTGCCAAAAAATTAAAACAATACCAGCTAAAGCTATAAAACTAGTACCAATCGCCAGAAAACTAACGTGTTAACTTGTCAAAGTAAATTGTTTTCTCTAGATAACGTCGACAGGAATTATAGGGCACCAAACTCTGCATTAATGGTAAAAATAATAAAATATTTTAATATTTTAAGGAGTTCTTTTGCCAATAAAATCAAAACAATACCAGCTAAAACTATAAAGCTAGTACCAATCGCTAGAAAACTAAGGCGTTAACTCGTCGAAGTAAAGTTTCTTTCTAAAAATAACGCCGACAGGAATTATAGGGCACCAAACTTTGCATTAATGGTAAAAATAATAAAATATTTTAATATTTTAAGGAGTTCTTTTGCCAATAAAATCGAAACAATACCAGCTAGAACTATGGAGCTGGTACCAATCGCTAGAAAACTAAGGCGTTAACTTGTCGAAGTAAAGTTTTTTCTAAAAATAACGCCGACAGGAATTATAGGGCACCAAACTTTGCATTAATGGTAAAAATTATAAAATATTTTAATATATTAAGGAGTTCTTTTGCCAATAAAATCAGAACAATACCAGCTAGAACTATAAAACTGGTACCACTTGCTATCTAGCTAACGTGTTAACTGTTAAAGTAATTTTTTTTTTCTCTAAATAACGCCGACAGGAATTATAGGGCACCAAACTCTGCATTAATGGTAAAAATAATATATTTTATTATTTCAAGGAGTTCTTTTGCCAATAAAATCAAAACAATACCAGCTAGAACTATAAAACTGGTACCACTTGCTATTTAGCTAACGTGTTAACTGTTAAAGTAAATTTTTTTTTTCTCTAGATAATGGTAACATAATAAAATATTTTAATATTTTAAGGAGTTCTTTTGCCAATAAAATCGAAACAATACCAGCTAGAACTATAAAACTGGTACCACTTGCTATTTAGCTAACGTGTTAACTGTTGAGGTAATTTTTTTTTCTCTAAATAATGGTAAAATAATAAAATATTTTAATATTTTAAGGAGTTTTTTTGCCAATAAAATCAGAACAATACCAGCTAGAACTATAAAACTGATACCACTTGCTACTTAGCTAACGTGTTAACTGCTAAAGTAAATTTTTTTTTCTCTTAATAACGCCGACAGGAATTATAGGGCACCAAACTCTGCATTAATAGTAAAAATAAAATATTTTTATTAATTTAAGGAGTTCTTTTGCCAATAAAATCAAAACAATACCAGCTAAAACTATAAAATTAGTACCAATCGCTAGAAAACTAAGGCGATAACTCGTCGAATTAAGTTTTTTTGTCTCTAGATAACGCCGACAGGAATTATTGGGCACCAAACTCTGCATTAATAGTAAAAATAAAATATTTTATTATTTCAAGGAGTTCTTTTGCCAAAAAATTAAAACAATACCAGCTAAAGCTATAAAACTAGTACCAATCGCCAGAAAACTAACGTGTTAACTCGTCAAAGTAAATTGTTTTCTCTAGATAACGTCGACAGGAATTATAGGGCACCAAACTCTGCATTAATGGTAAAAATAATAAAATATTTTAATATTTTAAGGAGTTCTTTTGCCAATTAAATCAAAACAATACCAGCTAAAACTATAAAGCTAGTACCAATCGCTAGAAAACTAAGGCGTTAACTCGTCGAAGTAAAGTTTCTTTCTAAAAATAACGCCGACAGGAATTATAGGGCACCAAACTTTGCATTAATGGTAAAAATAATAAAATATTTTAATATTTTAAGGAGTTCTTTTGCCAATAAAATCGAAACAATACCAGCTAGAACTATGGAGCTGGTACCAATCGCTAGAAAACTAAGGCGTTAACTCGTCGAAGTAAATTTTTTTCTAAAAATAACGCCGACAGGAATTATAGGGCACCAAACTTTGCATTAATGGTAAAAATTATAAAATATTTTAATATTTTAAGGAGTTCTTTTGCCAATAAAATCAGAACAATACCAGCTAGAACTATAAAACTGGTACCACTTGCTATCTAGCTAACTTGTTAACTGTTAAAGTAATTTTTTTTCTCTAAATAACGCCGACAGGAATTATAGGGCACCAAACTCTGCATTAATATTAAAAATAAAATATTTTATTATTTCAAGGAGTTCTTTTGCCAATAAAATCAAAACAATACCAGCTAGAACTATAAAACTGGTACCACTTGCTATTTAGCTAACGTGTTAACTGTTAAAGTAAATTTTTTTTTCTCTAGATAATGGTAAAATAATAAAATATTTTAATATTTTAAGGAGTTCTTTTGCCAATAAAATCGAAACAATACCAGCTAGAACTATAAAACTGGTACCACTTGCTATTTAGCTAACGTGTTAACTGTTAAAGTAATTTTTTTTTCTCTAAATAATGGTAAAATAATAAAATATTTTAATATTTTAAGGAGTTTTTTTGCCAATAAAATCAAAACAATACCAGCTAGAACTATAAAACTGGTACCACTTGCTATTTAGCTAACGTGTTAACTGTTAAAGTAATTTTTTTTTCTCTAGATAATGGTAAAATAATAAAATATTTTAATATTTTAAGGAGTTCTTTTGCCAATAAAATCAAAACAATACCAGCTAAAGCTATAAAGCTAGTACTAATCGCTAGAAAACTAAGACGCTAACTCGTCGAAGTAAAGTTTTTTTCTAAAAATAACGTCGACAGGAATTATCGGGCACCAAACTTTGCATTAATGGTAAAAATAATCAAATATTTTAATATTTTAAAGAGTTCTTTTGCCAATAAAATCAGAACAATACCAGCTAGAACTATAAAACTGATACCACTTGCTACTTAGCTAACGTGTTAACTGCTAAAGTAAATTTTTTTTTCTCTAAATAACGCCGACAGGAATTATAGGGCACCAAACTCTGCATTAATAGTAAAAATAAAATATTTTATTAATTTAAGGAATTCTTTTGCCAATAAAATCAAAATAATACCAGCTAAAGCTATAAAGCTAGTACCAATCGCTAGAAAACTAAGGCGTTAACTCGTCGAATTAATTTTTTAGTCTCTAGATAACGCCGACAGGAATTATAGGGCACCAAACTCTGCATTAATAGTAAAAATAAAATATTTTATGATTTCAAGGAGTTCTTTTGCCAAAAAATTAAAACAATACCAGCTTAAGCTATACAACTAGTACCAATCGCTAGAAAATTAACGTGTTAACTCGTCGAAGTAAAGTTTTTTCTAAAAATAACGCCGACAGGAATTATAGGGCACCAAACTTTGCATTAATGGTAAAAATAATAAAATATTTTAATATTTTAAGGAGTTCTTTTGCCAATAAAATCAAAACAATACCAGCTAAAACTATAAAACTAGTACCAATCGCTAGAAAACTAAGGCGATAACTCGTCGAATTAAGTTTTTTTGTCTCTAGATAACGCCGACAGGAATTATTGGGCACCAAACTCTGCATTAATAGTAAAAATAAAATATTTTATTATTTCAAGGAGTTCTTTTGCCAAAAAATTAAAACAATACCAGCTAAAGCTATAAACTTAGTACCAATCGCCAGAAAACTAACGTGTTAACTCGTCAAAGTAAATTGTTTTCTCTAGATAACGTCGACAGGAATTATAGGGCACCAAACTCTGCATTAATGGTAAAAATAATAAAATATTTTAATATTTTAAGGAGTTCTTTTGCCAATAAAATCAAAACAATACCAGCTAAAACTATAACGCTAGTACCAATCGCTAGAAAACTAAGGCGTTAACTCGTCGAAGTAAAGTTTCTTTCTAAAAATAACGCCGACAGGAATTATAGGGCACCAAACTTTGCATTAATGGTAAAAATAATAAAATATTTTAATATTTTAAGGAGTTCTTTTGCCAATAAAATCGAAACAATACCAGCTAGAACTATGGAGCTGGTACCAATCGCTAGAAAGCTAAGGCGTTAACTCGTCGAAGTAAATTTTTTTCTAAAAATAACGCCGACAGGAATTATAGGGCACCAAACTTTGCATTAATGGTAAAAATTATAAAATATTTTAATATTTTAAGGAGTTCTTTTGCCAATAAAATCAGAACAATACCAGCTAGAACTATAAAACTGGTACCACTTGCTATCTAGCTAACTTGTTAACTGTTAAAGTAATTTTTTTTTCTCTAAATAACGCCGACAGGAATTATAGGGCACCAAACTCTGCATTAATATTAAAAATAAAATATTTTATTATTTCAAGGAGTTCTTTTGCCAATAAAATCAAAACAATACCAGCTAGAACTATAAAACTGGTACCACTTGCTATTTAGCTAACGTGTTAACTGTTAAAGTAAATTTTTTTTTCTCTAGATAATGGTAAAATAATAAAATATTTTAATATTTTAAGGAGTTCTTTTGCCAATAAAATCGAAACAATACCAGCTAGAACTATAAAACTGGTACCACTTGCTATTTAGCTAACGTGTTAACTGTTAAAGTAATTTTTTTTTTCTCTAAATAATGGTAAAATAATAAAATATTTTAATATTTTAAGGAGTTTTTTTGCCAATAAAATCAAAACAATACCAGCTAGAACTATAAAACTGGTACCACTTGCTATTTAGCTAACGTGTTAACTGTTAAAGTAATTTTTTTTTTCTCTAGATAATGGTAAAATAATAAAATATTTTAATATTTTAAGGAGTTCTTTTGCCAATAAAATCAAAACAATACCAGCTAAAGCTATAAAACTAGTACCAATCGCTAGAAAACTAACGTGCTAACTCGTCGAATTACATTTTATTCTGTAGATAACGCCGAGAGGAATTATAGGGCACCAAACTCTGCATTAATAGTAAAAATAATAAAATATTTTATTATTTCAAGGAGTTCTTTTGCCAAGAAAATCAAAACAATACCAGATAAAACTATTAAACTAGTATCAATCGCTATAAAGCTAAGGCGTTAACTCATCGAAGTAAAGCTTTTTTCTAAAAATAACGCCGACAGGAATTATAGGGCACCAAACTCTGCATTAAAGGTAAAAATAATAAAATATTTTTTAATATTTTAAGGAGTTCTTTTGCCAATAAAATCAAAACAATACCAGCTAAAACTATAAAACTAGTACCAATCGCTAGAAAACAAACGTGTTAACTCGACGAAGTAAATTATTTTCTCTAGATAACGTCGACAGGAATTATAGGTCACCAAACTCTGCATTAATGGTAAAAATAATAAAATATTTTAAGGAGTTCTTTTGCCAATAAAGTCAAAACAATACCAGCTAAAGCTATAAAACTAGTACCAATCGCAAGAAAACTAACGTGTTAACTCGTCGAAGTAAAGTTTTTTCTAAAAATAACGCCGACAAGAATTATAGGGCACCAAACTTTGCATTAATGGTAAAAATGATAAAATATTTTAATATTTTAAGGAGTTATTTTGCCAATAAAATCAAAACAATACCAGCTAAAACTATAAAACTAGTACCAATCGCTAGAAAACTAAGGCGATAACTCGTCGAATTAATTTTTTTTGTCTCTAGATAACGCCGACAGGAAATTTTGGGCACCAAACTCTGCATTAATAGTAAAAATAAAATATTTTATTATTTCAAGGAGTTCTTTTGCCAAAAAATTAAAACAATACCAGCTAAAGCTATAAAACTAGTACCAATCGCTAGAAAATTAACGTGTTAACTCGTCGAAGTAAAGTTTTTTCTAAAAATAACGCCGACAGGAATTATAGGGCACCAAACTTTGCATTAATGGTAAAAATAATAAAGGAGTAAAGGAGTAATTTAAGGAGTTCTTTTGCCAATAAAATCAAAACAATACCAGCTAAAACTATAAAACTAGTACCAATCGCTAGAAAACTAAGGCAATAACTCGTCGAATTAAGTTTTTTTGTCTCTAGATAACGCCGACAGGAATTATTGGGCACCAAACTCTGCATTAATAGTAAAAATAAAATATTTTATTATTTCAAGGAGTTCTTTTGCCAAAAAATTAAAAAAATACCAGCTAAAGCTATAAAACTAGTACCAATCGCCAGAAAACTAACGTGTTAACTTGTCAAAGTAAATTGTTTTCTCTAGATAACGTCAACAGGAATTATAGGGCACCAAACTCTGCATTAATGGTAAAAATAATAAAATATTTTAATATTTTAAGGAGTTCTTTTGCCAATAAAATCAAAACAATACCAGCTAAAACTATAAAGCTAGTACCAATCGCTAGAAATCTCAGGCGTTAACTCGTCGAAGTAAAGTTTCTTTCTAAAAATAACGCCGACAGGAATTATAGGGCACCAAACTTTGCATTAATGGTAAAAATAATAAAGGAGTAAAGGAGTAATTTAAGGAGTTCTTTTGCCAATAAAATCAAAACAATACCAGCTAAAACTATAAAACTAGTACCAATCGCTAGAAAACTAAGGCGATAACTCGTCGAATTAAGTTTTTTTGTCTCTAGATAACGCCGACAGGAATTATTGGGCACCAAACTCTGCATTAATAGTAAAAATAAAATATTTTATTATTTCAAGGAGTTCTTTTGCCAAAAAATTAAAACAATACCAGCTAAAGCTATAAACTTAGTACCAATCGCCAGAAAACTAACGTGTTAACTCGTCAAAGTAAATTGTTTTCTCTAGATAACGTCGACAGGAATTATAGGGCACCAAACTCTGCATTAATGGTAAAAATAATAAAATATTTTAATATTTTAAGGAGTTCTTTTGCCAATAAAATCAAAACAGTACCAGCTAAAACTATAACGCTAGTACCAATCGCTAGAAAGCTAAGGCGTTAACTCGTCGAAGTAAAGTTTCTTTCTAAAAATAACGCCGACAGGAATTATAGGGCACCAAACTTTGCATTAATGGTAAAAATAATAAAATATTTTAATATTTTAAGGAGTTCTTTTGCCAATAAAATCGAAACAATACCAGCTAGAACTATGGAGCTGGTACCAATCGCTAGAAAACTAAGGCGTTAACTCGTCGAAGTAAATTTTTTTCTAAAAATAACGCCGACAGGAATTATAGGGCACCAAACTTTGCATTAATGGTAAAAATTATAAAATATTTTAATATTTTAAGGAGTTCTTTTGCCAATAAAATCAGAACAATACCAGCTAGAACTATAAAACTGGTACCACTTGCTATCTAGCTAACTTGTTAACTGTTAAAGTAATTTTTTTTTCTCTAAATAACGCCGACAGGAATTATAGGGCACCAAACTCTGCATTAATATTAAAAATAAAATATTTTATTATTTCAAGGAGTTCTTTTGCCAATAAAATCAAAACAATACCAGCTAGAACTATAAAACTGGTACCACTTGCTATTTAGCTAACGTGTTAACTGTTAAAGTAAATTTTTTTTTCTCTAGATAATGGTAAAATAATAAAATATTTTAATATTTTAAGGAGTTCTTTTGCCAATAAAATCGAAACAATACCAGCTAGAACTATAAAACTGGTACCACTTGCTATTTAGCTAACGTGTTAACTGTTAAAGTAATTTTTTTTTTCTCTAAATAATGGTAAAATAATAAAATATTTTAATATTTTAAGGAGTTTTTTTGCCAATAAAATCAAAACAATACCAGCTAGAACTATAAAACTGGTACCACTTGCTATTTAGCTTACGTGTTAACTGTTAAAGTAATTTTTTTTTTCTCTAGATAATGGTAAAATAATAAAATATTTTAATATTTTAAGGAGTTCTTTTGCCAATAAAATCAAAACAATACCAGCTAAAGCTATAAAACTAGTACCAATCGCTAGAAAACTAACGTGCTAACTCGTCGAATTACATTTTATTCTATAGATAACGCCGAGAGGAATTATAGGGCACCAAACTCTGCATTAATAGTAAAAATAATAAAATATTTTATTATTTCAAGGAGTTCTTTTGCCAAGAAAATCAAAACAATACCAGATAAAACTATTAAACTAGTATCAATCGCTATAAAGCTAAGGCGTTAACTCATCGAAGTAAAACTTTTTTCTAAAAATAACGCCGACAGGAATTATAGGGCACCAAACTCTGCATTAAAGGTAAAAATAATAAAATATTTTTTAATATTTTAAGGAGTTCTTTTGCCAATAAAATCAAAACAATACCAGCTAAAACTATAAAACTAGTACCAATCGCTAGAAAACAAACGTGTTAACTCGACGAAGTAAATTATTTTCTCTAGATAACGTCGACAGGAATTATAGGTCACCAAACTCTGCATTAATAGTAAAAATAAAATATTTTATTATTTCAAGGAGTTCTTTTGCCAAAAAATTAAAACAATACCAGCTAAAGCTATAAAACTAGTACCAATCGCTAGAAAATTAACGTGTTAACTCGTCGAATTAATTTTTTTTGTCTCTAGATAACGCCGACAGGAAATTTTGGGCACCAAACTCTGCATTAATAGTAAAAATAAAATATTTTATTATTTCAAGGAGTTCTTTTGCCAAAAAATTAAAACAATACCAGCTAAAGCTATAAAACTAGTACCAATCGCCAGAAAACTAACGTGTTAACTTGTCAAAGTAAATTGTTTTCTCTAGATAACGTCGACAGGAATTATAGGGCACCAAACTCTGCATTAATGGTAAAAATAATAAAATATTTTAATATTTTAAGGAGTTCTTTTGCCAATAAAATCAAAACAATACCAGCTAAAACTATAAAGCTAGTACCAATCGCTAGAAAACTAAGGCGTTAACTCGTCGAAGTAAAGTTTCTTTCTAAAAAAAACGCCGACAGGAATTATAGGGCACCAAACTTTGCATTAATGGTAAAAATAATAAAATATTTTAATATTTTAAGGAGTTCTTTTGCCAATAAAATCGAAACAATACCAGCTAGAACTATGGAGCTGGTACCAATCGCTAGAAAACTAAGGCGTTCACTTGTCGAAGTAAAGTTTTTTCTAAAAATAACGCCGACAGGAATTATAGGGCACCAAACTTTGCATTAATGGTAAAAATTATAAAATATTTTAATATATTAAGGAGTTCTTTTGCCAATAAAATCAGAACAATACCAGCTAGAACTATAAAACTGGTACCACTTGCTATCTAGCTAACGTGTTAACTGTTAAAGTATTTTTTTTTTCTCTAAATAACGCCGACAGGAATTATAGGGCACCAAACTCTGCATTAATGGTAAAAATAAAATATTTTATTATTTCAAGGAGTTCTTTTGCCAATAAAATCAAAACAATACCAGCTAGAACTATAAAACTGGTACCACTTGCTATTTAGCTAACGTGTTAACTGTTAAAGTAAATTTTTTTTTCTCTAGATAATGGTAACATAATAAAATATTTTAATATTTTAAGGAGTTCTTTTGCCAATAAAATCGAAACAATACCAGCTAGAACTATAAAACTGGTACCACTTGCTATTTAGCTAACGTGTTAACTGTTGAGGTAATTTTTTTTTCTCTAAATAATGGTAAAATAATAAAATATTTTAATATTTTAAGGAGTTTTTTTGCCAATAAAATCAAAACAATACCAGCTAGAACTATAAAACTGGTACCACTTGCTATTTAGCTAACGTGTTAACTGTTAAAGTAAATTTTTTTTTCTCTAGATAATGGTAAAATAATAAAATATTTTAATATTTTAAGGAGTTCTTTTGCCAATAAAATCGAAACAATACCAGCTAGAACTATGGAGCTGGTACCAATCGCTAGAAAACTAAGGCGTTAACTCGTCGAAGTAAAGTTTTTTCTAAAAATAACGCCGACAGGAATTATAGGGCACCAAACTTTGCATTAATGGTAAAAATTATAAAATATTTTAATATTTTAAGGAGTTCTTTTGCCAATAAAATCAGAACAATACCAGCTAGAACTATAAAACTGATACCACTTGCTACTTAGCTAACGTGTTAACTGCTAAAGTAAATTTTTTTTTCTCTAAATAACGCCGACAGGAATTATAGGGCACCAAACTCTGCATTAACAGTAAAAATAAAATATTTTATTAATTTAAGGAGTTCTTTTGCCAATAAAATCAAAATAATACCAGCTAAAGCTATAAAGCTAGTACCAATCGCTAGAAAACTAAGGCGTTAACTCGTCGAATTAATTTTTTAGTCTCTAGATAACGCCGACAGGAATTATAGGGCACCAAACTCTGCATTAATAGTAAAAATAAAATATTTTATGATTTCAAGGAGTTCTTTTGCCAAAAAATTAAAACAATACCAGCTTAAGCTATACAACTAGTACCAATCGCTAGAAAATTAACGTGTTAACTCGTCGAAGTAAAGTTTTTTCTAAAAATAACGCCGACAGGAATTATAGGGCACCGAACTTTGCATTAATGGTAAAAATTATAAAATATTTTAATATTTTAAGGAGTTCTTTTGCCAATAAAATCAGAACAATACCAGCTAGAACTATAAAACTGGTACCACTTGCTATCTAGCTAACTTGTTAACTGTTAAAGTAATTTTTTTTTCTCTAAATAACGCCGACAGGAATTATAGGGCACCAAACTCTGCATTAATATTAAAAATAAAATATTTTATTATTTCAAGGAGTTCTTTTGCCAATAAAATCAAAACAATACCAGCTAGAACTATAAAACTGGTACCACTTGCTATTTAGCTAACGTGTTAACTGTTAAAGTAAATTTTTTTTTCTCTAGATAATGGTAAAATAATAAAATATTTTAATATTTTAAGGAGTTCTTTTGCCAATAAAATCGAAACAATACCAGCTAGAACTATAAAACTGGTACCACTTGCTATTTAGCTAACGTGTTAACTGTTAAAGTAATTTTTTTTTTCTCTAAATAATGGTAAAATAATAAAATATTTTAATATTTTAAGGAGTTTTTTTGCCAATAAAATCAAAACAATACCAGCTAGAACTATAAAACTGGTACCACTTGCTATTTAGCTTACGTGTTAACTGTTAAAGTAATTTTTTTTTTCTCTAGATAATGGTAAAATAATAAAATATTTTAATATTTTAAGGAGTTCTTTTGCCAATAAAATCAAAACAATACCAGCTAAAGCTATAAAACTAGTACCAATCGCTAGAAAACTAACGTGCTAACTCGTCGAATTACATTTTATTCTATAGATAACGCCGAGAGGAATTATAGGGCACCAAACTCTGCATTAATAGTAAAAATAATAAAATATTTTATTATTTCAAGGAGTTCTTTTGCCAAGAAAATCAAAACAATACCAGATAAAACTATTAAACTAGTATCAATCGCTATAAAGCTAAGGCGTTAACTCATCGAAGTAAAACTTTTTTCTAAAAATAACGCCGACAGGAATTATAGGGCACCAAACTCTGCATTAAAGGTAAAAATAATAAAATATTTTTTAATATTTTAAGGAGTTCTTTTGCCAATAAAATCAAAACAATACCAGCTAAAACTATAAAACTAGTACCAATCGCTAGAAAACAAACGTGTTAACTCGACGAAGTAAATTATTTTCTCTAGATAACGTCGACAGGAATTATAGGTCACCAAACTCTGCATTAATAGTAAAAATAAAATATTTTATTATTTCAAGGAGTTCTTTTGCCAAAAAATTAAAACAATACCAGCTAAAGCTATAAAACTAGTACCAATCGCTAGAAAATTAACGTGTTAACACGTCGAATTAATTTTTTTTGTCTCTAGATAACGCCGACAGGAAATTTTGGGCACCAAACTTTGCATTAATGGTAAAAATAATAAAATATTTTAATATTTTAAGGAGTTCTTTTGCCAATAAAATCGAAACAATACCAGCTAGAACTATGGAGCTGGTACCAATCGCTAGAAAACTAAGGCGTTAACTCGTCGAAGTAAATTATTTTCTAAAAATAACGCCGACAGGAATTATAGGGCACCAAACTTTGCATTAATGGTAAAAATTATAAAATATTTTAATATTTTAAGGAGTTCTTTTGCCAATAAAATCAGAACAATACCAGCTAGAACTATAAAACTGGTACCACTTGCTATTTAGCTAACGTGTTAACTGTTAAAGTATTTTTTTTTTTCTCTAAATAATGGTAAAATAATAAAATATTTTAATATTTTAAGGAGTTTTTTTGCCAATAAAATCAAAACAATACCAGCTAGAACTATAAAACTGGTACCACTTGCTATCTAGCTAACTTGTTAACTGTTAAAGTAATTTTTTTTTCTCTAAATAACGCCGACAGGAATTATAGGGCACCAAGCTCTGCATTAATATTAAAAATAAAATATTTTATTATTTCAAGGAGTTCTTTTGCCAATAAAATCAAAACAATACCAGCTAGAACTATAAAACTGGTACCACTTGCTATTTAGCTAACGTGTTAACTGCTAAAGTAAATTTTTTTTTCTCTAGATAATGGTAAAATAATAAAATATTTTAATATTTTAAGGAGTTCTTTTGCCAATAAAATCGAAACAATACCAGCTAGAACTATAAAACTGGTACCACTTGCTATTTAGCTAACGTGTTAACTGTTAAAGTAATTTTTTTTTCTCTAAATAATGGTAAAATAATAAAATATTTTAATATTTTAAGGAGTTTTTTTGCCAATAAAATCAAAACAATACCAGCTAGAACTATAAAACTGGTACCACTTGCTATTTAGCTAACGTGTTAACTGTTAAAGTAATTTTTTTTCTCTAGATAATGGTAAAATAATAAAATATTTTAATATTTTAAGGAGTTCTTTTGCCAATAAAATCAAAACAATACCAGCTAAAACCATAAAACTAGTACCAATCGCTAGAAAACTAACGTGCTAACTCGTCGAATTACATTTTTTTCTGTAGATAACGCCGAGAGGAATTATAGGGCACCAAACTCTGCATTAATAGTAAAAATAATAAAATATTTTATTATTTCAAGGAGTTCTTTTGCCAAGAAAATCAAAACAATACCAGATAAAACTATTAAACTAGTATCAATCGCTATAAAGCTAAGGCGTTAACTCATCGAAGTAAAGCTTTTTTCTAAAAATAACGCCGACAGGAATTATAGGGCACCAAACTCTGCATTAAAGGTAAAAATAATAAAATATTTTTTAATATTTTAAGGAGTTCTTTTGCCAATAAAATCAAAACAATACCAGCTAAAACTATAAAACTAGTACCAATCGCTAGAAAACAAACGTGTTAACTCGACGAAGTAAATTATTTTCTCTAGATAACGTCGACAGGAATTATAGGTCACCAAACTCTGCATTAATGGTGAAAATAATAAAATATTTTAAGGAGTTCTTTTGCCAATAAAGTCAAAACAATACCAGCTAAAGCTATAAAACTAGTACCAATCGCAAGAAAACTAACGTGTTAACTCGTCGAAGTAAAGTTTTTTCTAAAAATAACGCCGACAAGAATTATAGGGCACCAAACTTTGCATTAATGGTAAAAATGATAAAATATTTTAATATTTTAAGGAGTTATTTTGCCAATAAAATCAAAACAATACCAGCTAAAACTATAAAACTAGTACCAATCGCTAGAAAACTAAGGCGATAACTCGTCGAATTAATTTTTTTTGTCTCTAGATAACGCCGACAGGAAATTTTGGGCACCAAACTCTGCATTAATAGTAAAAATAAAATATTTTATTATTTCAAGGAGTTCTTTTGCCAAAAAATTAAAACAATACCAGCTAAAGCTATAAAACTAGTACCAATCGCTAGAAAATTAACGTGTTAACTCGTCGAAGTAAAGTTTTTTCTAAAAATAACGCCGACAGGAATTATAGGGCACCAAACTTTGCATTAATGGTAAAAATGATAAAATATTTTAATATTTTAAGGAGTTCTTTTGCCAATAAAATCAAAACAATACCAGGTAAAACTATAAAACTAGTACCAATCGCTAGAAAAGTAAGGCGATAACTCGTCGAATTAATGTTTTTTGTCTCTAGATAACGCCGACAGGAATTATTGGGCACCAAACTCTGCATTAATAGTAAAAATAAAATATTTTATTATTTCAAGGAGTTCTTTTGCCAAAAAATTAAAACAATACCAGCTAAAGCTATAAAACTAGTACCAATCGCCAGAAAACTAACGTGTTAACTTGTCAAAGTAAATTGTTTTCTCTAGATAACGTCGACAGGAATTATAGGGCACCAAACTCTGCATTAATGGTAAAAATAATAAAATATTTTAATATTTTAAGGAGTTCTTTTGCCAATAAAATCAAAACAATACCAGCTAAAACTATAAAGCTAGTACCAATCGCTAGAAAACTAAGGCGTTAACTCGTCGAAGTAAAGTTTCTTTCTAAAAATAACGCCGACAGGAATTATAGGGCACCAAACTTTGCATTAATGGTAAAAATAATAAAATATTTTAATATTTTAAGGAGTTCTTTTGCCAATAAAATCGAAACAATACCAGCTAGAACTATGGAGCTGGTACCAATCGCTAGAAAACTAAGGCGTTAACTTGTCGAAGTAAAGTTTTTTCTAAAAATAACGCCGACAGGAATTATAGGGCACCAAACTTTGCATTAATGGTAAAAATTATAAAATATTTTAATATATTAAGGAGTTCTTTTGCCAATAAAATCAGAACAATACCAGCTAGAACTATAAAACTGGTACCACTTGCTATCTAGCTAACGTGCTAACTGTTAAAGTAATTTTTTTTTTCTCTAAATAACGCCGACAGGAATTATAGGGCACCAAACTCTGCATTAATGGTAAAAATAAAATATTTTATTATTTCAAGGAGTTCTTTTGCCAATAAAATCAAAACAATACCAGCTAGAACTATAAAACTGGTACCACTTGCTATTTAGCTAACGTGTTAACTGTTAAAGTAAATTTTTTTTTCTCTAGATAATGGTAACATAATAAAATATTTTAATATTTTAAGGAGTTCTTTTGCCAATAAAATCGAAACAATACCAGCTAGAACTATAAAACTGGTACCACTTGCTATTTAGCTAACGTGTTAACTGTTGAGGTATTTTTTTTTTTTCTCTAAATAATGGTAAAATAATAAAATATTTTAATATTTTAAGGAGTTTTTTTGCCAATAAAATCAAAACAATACCAGCTAGAACTATAAAACTGGTACCACTTGCTATTTAGCTAACGTGTTAACTGTTAAAGTAAATTTTTTTTTCTCTAGATAATGGTAAAATAATAAAATATTTTAATATTTTAAGGAGTTCTTTTGCCAATAAAATCGAAACAATACCAGCTAGAACTATGAAGCTGGTACCAATCGCTAGAAAACTAAGGCGTTAACTCGTCGAAGTAAAGTTTTTTCTAAAAATAACGCCGACAGGAATTATAGGGCACCAAACTTTGCATTAATGGTAAAAATTATAAAATATTTTAATATTTTAAGGAGTTCTTTTGCCAATAAAATCAGAACGATACCAGCTAGAACTATAAAACTGATACCACTTGCTACTTAGCTAACGTGTTAACTGCTAAAGTAAATTTTTTTTTCTCTAAATAACGCCGACAGGAATTATAGGGCACCAAACTCTGCATTAATAGTAAAAATAAAATATTTTATTAATTTAAGGAGTTCTTTTGCCAATAAAATCAAAATAATACCAGCTAAAGCTATAAAGCTAGTACCAATCGCTAGAAAACTAAGGCGTTAACTCGTCGAATTAATTTTTTAGTCTCTAGATAACGCCGACAGGAATTATAGGGCACCAAACTCTGCATTAATAGTAAAAATAAAATATTTTATGATTTCAAGGAGTTCTTTTGCCAAAAAATTAAAACAATACCAGCTTAAGCTATACAACTAGTACCAATCGCTAGAAAATTAACGTGTTAACTCGTCGAAGTAAAGTTTTTTCTAAAAATAACGCCGACAGGAATTATAGGGCACCAAACTTTGCATTAATGGTAAAAATAATAAAATATTTTAATATTTTAAGGAGTTCTTTTGCCAATAAAATCAAAACAATACCAGCTAAAACTATAAAACTAGTACCAATCGCTAGAAAACTAAGGCGATAACTCGTCGAATTAAGTTTTTTTGTCTCTAGATAACGCCGACAGGAATTATTGGGCACCAAACTCTGCATTAATAGTAAAAATAAAATATTTTATTATTTCAAGGAGTTCTTTTGCCAAAAAATTAAAACAATACCAGCTAAAGCTATAAAACTAGTACCAATCGCCAGAAAACTAACGTGTTAACTCGTCAAAGTAAATTGTTTTCTCTAGATAAAGTCGACAGGAATTATAGGGCACCAAACTCTGCATTAATGGTAAAAATAATAAAATATTTTAATATTTTAAGGAGTTCTTTTGCCAATAAAATCAAAACAATATCAGCTAAAACTATAAAGCTAGTACCAATCGCTAGAAAACTAAGGCGTTAACTCGTCGAAGTAAAGTTTCTTTCTAAAAATAACGCCGACAGGAATTATAGGGCACCAAACTTTGCATTAATGGTAAAAATAATAAAATATTTTAATATTTTAAGGAGTTCTTTTGCCAATAAAATCGAAACAATACCAGCTAGAACTATGGAGCTGGTACCAATCGCTAGAAAACTAAGGCGTTAACTCGTCGAAGTAAATTATTTTCTAAAAATAACGCCGACAGGAATTATAGGGCACCAAACTTTGCATTAATGGTAAAAATTATAAAATATTTTAATATTTTAAGGAGTTCTTTTGCCAATAAAATCAGAACAATACCAGCTAGAACTATAAAACTGGTACCACTTGCTATTTAGCTAACGTGTTAACTGTTAAAGTAATTTTTTTTTTCTCTAAATAATGGTAAAATAATAAAATATTTTAATATTTTAAAGAGTTTTTTTGCCAATAAAATCAAAACAATACCAGCTAGAACTATAAAACTGGTACCACTTGCTATCTAGCTAACTTGTTAACTGTTAAAGTAATTTTTTTTTCTCTAAATAACGCCGACAGGAATTATAGGGCACCAAGCTCTGCATTAATATTAAAAATAAAATATTTTATTATTTCAAGGAGTTCTTTTGCCAATAAAATCAAAACAATACCAGCTAGAACTATAAAACTGGTACCACTTGCTATTTAGCTAACGTGTTAACTGTTAAAGTAAATTTTTTTTTCTCTAGATAATGGTAAAATAATAAAATATTTTAATATTTTAAGGAGTTCTTTTGCCAATAAAATCGAAACAATACCAGCTAGAACTATAAAACTGGTACCACTTGCTATTTAGCTAACGTGTTAACTGTTAAAGTAATTTTTTTTTCTCTAAATAATGGTAAAATAATAAAATATTTTAATATTTTAAGGAGTTTTTTTGCCAATAAAATCAAAACAATACCAGCTAGAACTATAAAACTGGTACCACTTGCTATTTAGCTAACGTGTTAACTGTTAAAGTAATTTTTTTTCTCTAGATAATGGTAAAATAATAAAATATTTTAATATTTTAAGGAGTTCTTTTGCCAATAAAATCAAAACAATACCAGCTAAAACCATAAAACTAGTACCAATCGCTAGAAAACTAACGTGCTAACTCGTCGAATTACATTTTTTTCTGTAGATAACGCCGAGAGGAATTATAGGGCACCAAACTCTGCATTAATAGTAAAAATAATAAAATATTTTATTATTTCAAGGAGTTCTTTTGCCAAGAAAATCAAAACAATACCAGATAAAACTATTAAACTAGTATCAATCGCTATAAAGCTAAGGCGTTAACTCATCGAAGTAAAGCTTTTTTCTAAAAATAACGCCGACAGGAATTATAGGGCACCAAACTCTGCATTAAAGGTAAAAATAATAAAATATTTTTTAATATTTTAAGGAGTTCTTTTGCCAATAAAATCAAAACAATACCAGCTAAAACTATAAACTGTTAACTCGACGAAGTAAATTATTTTCTCTAGATAACGTCGACAGGAATTATAGGTCACCAAACTCTGCATTAATGGTAAAAATAATAAAATATTTTAAGGAGTTCTTTTGCCAATAAAATCAGAATAATACCAGCTAGAACTATAAAACTGGTACCACTTGCTATTTAGCTAACGTGTTAACTGTTAAAGTAAATTTTTTTTCTCTAGATAATGGTAAAATAATAAAATATTTTAATATTTTAAGGAGTTCTTTTGCCAATAAAATCAAAACAATACCAGCTAAAACCATAAAACTAGTACCAATCGCTAGAAAACTAACGTGCTAACTCGTCGAAGTAAATTGTTTTCTCTAGATAACGCCGAGAGGAATTATAGGGCACCAAACTCTGCATTAATAGTAAAAATAAAATATTTTATTATTTCAAGAATTTCTTTTGCCAAAAAATTAAAACAATACCAGCTAAAGCTATAAAACTAACACCAGTCGCTAGAAAACTAACGTGTTAACTCGTCGAAGTAAAGTTTTTTCTAAAAATAACGCCGACAGGAATTATAGGGCACCAAACTTTGCATTAATGGTAAAAATAATAAAATATTTTAATATTTTAAGGAGTTCTTTTGCCAATAAAATCAAAACAATACCAGATAAAACTATAAAACTAGTACCAATCGCTAGAAAACTAAGGCGTTAACTCGTCGAATTAATTTTTTTGTCTCCAGATAACGCCGACAGGAATTATAGGGCACCAAACTCTGCATTAATAGTAAAAATAAAATATTTTATTATTTCAAGGAGTTCTTTTGCCAAAAAATTAAAACAATACCAGCTAAAGCTATAAAACTAGTACCAATCGCTAGAAAACTAACGTGTTAACTCGTCGAAGTAAATTGTTTTCTCTAGATAACGTCGGCAGGAATTATAGGGCACCAAACTCTGCATTAATGGTAAAAATAATAAAATATTTTAATATTTTAAGGAGTTCTTTTGCCAATAAAATCAAAACAATACCAGCTAAAACTATAAAACTAGTACCAATCGCTAGAAAACTAAGGCGTTAACTCGTCGAAGTAAAGTTTCTTTCTAAAAATAACGCCGACAGGAATTATAGGGCACCAAACTTTGCATTAATGGTAAAAATTATAAAATATTTTAATATTTTAAGGAGTTCTTTTGCCAATAAAATCGAAACAGTACCATCTAGAACTATGAAGCTGGTACCAGTCGCTAGAAAACTAACGTGTTAACTCGCCGAATTAATTTTTTTGTCTCCAGATAACGCTGACAGGAATTATAGGGCACCAAACTCTGCATTAATAGTAAAAATAAAATATTTTATTATTTCAAGGAGTTCTTTTGCCAATAAAATCAAAACAATACCGGCTTAAGCTATAAAACTAGTTCCATTCGCTAGAAAACTAACGTGTTAACTCTTTGAAGTAAACTGTTTTTCTCTAGATAACGTCGACAGGAAATATAGGGCACCAAACTCTGCATTAATGGTAAAAATTATAAAATATTTTATTATTTAAAGGAGTTCTTTTGCCAATAAAATCAAAACAACACCAGCTAAAGCTATAAAACTAGTACCAATCGCTAGAACACTAAGGCGTTAACTCGTTGAAGTAAAGTTTTTTCTAAAAATAACGCCGACAGGAATTATAGGGCACCAAACTTTGCATTAATGGTAAAAATAATAAAATATTTTAATATTTTAAGGAGTTCTTTTGCCAATAAAATCGAAACAATACCAGCTAGATCTATGGAGCTGGTACCAATCGCTAGAAAACTAAGGCGTTAACTCGTCGAAGTAAAGTTTTTTCTAAAAATAACGCCGACAGGAATTATAGGGCACCAAACTTTGCATTAATGGTAAAAATTATAAAATATTTTAATATTTTAAGGAGTTCTTTTGCCAATAAAATCAGAACAATACCAGCTAGAACTATAAAACTGGTACCACTTGCTATCTAGCTAACGTGTTAACTGTTAAAGTAATTTTTTTTTTCTCTAAATAACGCCGACAGGAATTATAGGGCACCAAACTCTGCATTAATAGTAAAAATAAAATATTTTATTATTTCAAGGAGTTCTTTTGCCAATAAAATCAAAACAATACCAGCTAGAACTATAAAACTGGTACCACTTGCTATTTAGCTAACGTGTTAACTGTTAAAGTAAATTTTTTTTTTCTCTAGATAATGGTAACATAATAAAATATTTTAATATTTTAAGGAGTTCTTTTGCCAATAAAATCAAAACAAAACCAGCTAGAACTATAAAACTGGTGCCAATTGCTATTTAGCTAACGTGTTAACTGTTGAAGTAATTTTTTTTTTCTCTAAATAATGGTAAAATAATAAAATATTTTAATATTTTAAGGAGTTCTTTTGCCAATAAAATCAGAACAATACCAGCTAGAACTTTAAAACTGGTACCACTTGCTATCTAACTAACGTGTTAACTGTTAAAGTAAATTTTTTTTCTCTAAATAACGCCGACAGGAATTGTAGGGCACCAAACTCTGCATTAATAGTAAAAATAAAATATTTTATTATTTCAAGGAGTTCTTTTGCCAATAAAATCAAAACAGTACCAGCTAGAACTATAAAACTGGTACCACTTGCTATTTAGCTAACGTGTTAACTGTTAAAGTAAATTTTTTTTTCTCTAGATAATGGTAAAATAATAAAATATTTTAATATTTTAAGGAGTTGTTTTGCCAATAAAATCAAAAGAACACCAGCTAAAGCTATAAAACTAGTACCAATCGCTAGAAAACTAAGGCGTTAACTCGTCGAAGTAAAGTTTTATTCTAAAAATAACGCCGACAGGAATTATAGGGCACCAAACTTTGCATTAATGGTAAAAATAATAATATATTTTAATATTTTAAGGAGTTCTTTTGCCAATAAAATCAAAACAATACCAGCTAGACCTATGAATCTGGTACCAATAGCTAGAAAACTAACGTGTGAACTCACCGAATTAATTCTTTTTCTCTATATAACGCCGACAGGAATTATAGGGCACCAAAATTTGCATTAATGGTAAACATAATAAAATATTTTAATACTTTAAGGAGTTCTTTTGCCAATAAAATCGAAACAATACCAGCTAGAACTACGAAACTGGTACCAATCGCTAGAAACCTAACGTGTTAACTCGTTGCATTAATTTTTTTGTTTCTCTAGATAACGCCGACAGGAATTATAGGGCACCAAACTCTGCATTAATAGTAAAAATAATAAAATATTTTATTATTTCGAGGAGTTCTTTTGCAAATAAATTCAAAACAATACCAGCTAAAGCTATAAAACTAGTACCAATCGCTAGAAAACTAAGGCGTTAACTCTGTTAAGTAAAGTTTCTTCTAAAAATAACGCCGACAGGAATTATAGGGCACCAAACTCTGCATTAATGGTAAAAATAATAAAATATTTTAATATTTTAAGGAGTTCTTTTGCCAATAAAATCAAAACAATACCAGCTAAAACTATAAAGCTAAAACCAATCGCTAGAAAACTAAGGCGTTAACTCGTCGAAGTAAAGTTTCTTTCTTAAAATAACGCCGACAGGAATTATAGGGCACCAAACTTTGCATTAATGGTAAAAATAATAAAATATTTTAATATTTTAAGGAGTTCTTTTCCAATAAAATCGAAACAACACCAGCTAGAACTATGAAACTTGTATCACTTGCTATTTAGCTAACGTGTTAAATGTTAAGGTAAATTTTTTTTTCTCTAAATAACGCCGACAGGAATTATAGGGCACCAAACTCTGCATTAATAGTAAAAATAATAAAATATTTTATTATTTAAAGGAGTTCTTTTGCCAATAAAATCAAAACAACACCAGCTAAAGCTATAGAACTAGTACCAATCGCAAGAAAACTAAGGCGTTAACTCGTTGAAGTAAAGTTTTTTCTAAAAATAACGCCGACAGGAATTATAGGGCACCAAACTCTGCATTAATGGTAAAAATAATAAAATATTTTAATATTTTAAGGAGTTCTTTTGCCAATAAAATCAAAACAATACCAGCAAAATGATGAAAATCCTTTCTTATAAATGCGAAACACGGATTTTCCTTTGTTTTATATAACAAACATTTATTTTATTAAACTATTTCTAATGAAGTTTTTCAAAGGTATGACAATTAAAAAACAATTTTTCAAATATATTAAATTATTATATAAACGAAATTGCATGGCTTACTTAGAAATATTAATGTTGATTATGAAAAGTGTTTTTAGTTTAAAGTATATTTCTAACACTCCTCCTCAACATGTATATTTCTTTTTCTTTTCTTACAAATAATATTAATTTTTCAAATTCAACTAATTTAAAAAAATTTATTATTTTTATTTTAGTTAAGTTCTTGGTAAAAATATCTGCAATCATATTTTCCGTTGGACAATATTTTAAGCAGATTTCTTTATTGTTAACGACTTTTCTTTTGTTTTGTAGCGTTCGATTTTACCTTTACTATCTCTTTTCAAAGTATACACAAATTTATTTTTTATAGGTTTTTGACCATATGGCAAATCTACTAACGACCAAGTACCTTTTTGCTTTAATGTTGAAATTTCTTTTGACATAGCTTCCTTCCATTTTTCTTTATCCTTACTGAGTAATGCCTCATCAAAAGTCCTTGGAACTTGCTCCTCCACTGCATTATTCAGCATATGAGGAATTTTTCTAGGTCTTTCAGGCCTGCCATTTCGATCAATTCTTGGTCTTCCTGGGCCACGTTTAACTGTATGGCTTGCTTCTAACCTTTCATCGAGAGAATTATCACTAACTATATCTTCTGCTTCAAAATATAGCAGATCTTCTTCATCAGTACTACAACCCATTTCTGACAATTCATTATTTAAATTTGATTGTTCTACTACATGATTTTTTTCTTTAGTTACAATTTCTTCAAAATTAATAAAATTCTTTTCGGTTTTCATTATTTCATCACCAGAAAAATGTAACTCATCAAACAAAACATTACGACGTTCTATAACTTCACGTTTTTTTCTGTCATATAGGCGATATGCTTTAGACACAACTGAATATCCTACCATCACCATTTTAGAACCCTTAGGATCAAATTTTCCTCTCTTTTTATTTAAGACAACGGCATAAGAACCAAAAACTTTTAGGTGATTGACATTTGGCTTACGTCCTCTCCACTTTTCATATGGTGTTTGACCATCAAGGCTTTTAGAAGGAGATCTATTACGTAGGTACACTGCTGTTGCTACAGCTTCTGCCCAGAGATTTTGACTAAGACCTGAATCTACTAACATGCAACGAGCCATTTCCACAATCGTACGAATTGCTCTTTCAGCCACCCCATTTTGTTGTGGTGTACAAGGAAGAGTTAGTTGACGACGTATTCCAAATTCTTCTAAGTATTTAGTAAATTCATTACTAACATACTCGCCACCGTTATCACTACGAAGACATTTTATTTTACGATTTGTTTGTCTCTCTACCATTTCCTTAAAAATTTTAAATTTTTCTAAAACTTCGCTTTTATATTTTAGAAAATATACAAAAATTTTTCTTGTTTTATCATCTATGAATGTCAAAAAGTATTTGGATCCACCAACTGAATCCACATTCATAGGACCACATACGTCAGAGTGTACTATATCTAATAACTCACCACATTTATTTTCTGATTGTTTTGGAAATTTAATTGAATGAATTTTACTAACCATACAAGTTTCACATGGTTTTTCAGATTCTTTTCGTATATTCATGCCGTTTACCATACCTTTGTTCGACAATTCGTACATGCTTTGATAATTCAAATGACCATATCTTCGATGCCAGATTTCATTTCTCGAACTTGCTGCACAGATTTTTTCTTTCGGTTCTTTTACATTAAACACAAATAGATTTTCTTCTTTTTTAGCCTTCAGCACCAACTCGCCATTAGAGTCGGTAAAAATTGCACCATTACTATTAAATTTTATTTTACCACCATATTGAACGACCTTGCTGACGGATAAAAAATTTCCATTAAAATCTGGTGAATATAAAACATTTTTCAATTCAATTGTGTTATTGTTAACTAAAATATTGACAGTTCCAATTCCTTCGGCAACAATTGATTTTTTGTTTGCTAACATAATATTGTCACTACATTTTTCCATTTTTGTGAAAAACTTGCGATTTGCACACATATGACTAGTTGCTCCACTATCAACGTACCAGGATATTGGTATACTTACGGTTTTTGACGATGCCATTGCAATCAATGAGTATGATTTTTGATTATCACGTTTTGAATCACACTTATTTGCATAATGACCCTTCTTACCACATATAAAACAATTTCCTTTTGTTACCTTTGAGCTTTCTTTATTTTTGCTATACTTGCTTTTAGTTTCCTTTTTGGTAGCTCCAAAAGCTTGCTGTGTTGTTGATGGCATATTAATTTGATTTCGACGTTCATGCTCTTCTAGTAGTTTAATCTTCAAAATATTTAATACCGGCAAAGAATCCCTCGTCTCCATAGCTACGACAAAATTTTCATACTCTATCGGGAGGCTTGACAAAAGAATGATGACTAACAGTTCATCTTGTAGACGTATTCCAACTTCGGCTAATTTATCGGTTATGTCACAAAATGTATTTAAAAACTCAGACATATCCTTGCTATCATTCATGTTCACGTTCAACAGTTTTTTAAACAATGAAACTTTCTGTATTGGGCCACTCGGTTTAAAAACTTCTTTGAGTTTATCCCATGCTTCTTTAGATCCTTTTATATTTTTTATATAATTCAGCTGGGAGGATTTCACACTCAACAAAATTGTTGCCAACGCTTTTTCATCGTAAGTTTGCCATTCTGTTTTCTTATCAGGACCCCATGTTGGATTTAATTGTTCACTGCCACTGACATACTTCCAAAAACCAGAGTGAATTAAAATGCTTCTCATGTGGATGCTCCACACCTCATAATTTTTCTCATCCAGTTTTTCTATCTGGTACAACGACGACGATGCCATCATAAGAATCTTGCACAACTTTTATATACTTATATTTCAGCAACTCAGTTTCTATCCAGCAATTCTGTCTGGGCTCATAACCTGATGAAAATCCTTTCTTATAAATGCGAAACACGGATTTTCCTTTGTTTTATATAACAAACATTTATTTTATTAAACTATTTCTAATGAAATTTTTCAAAGGTATGACAATTAAAAAACAATTTTTCAAATATATTAAATTATTATATAAACGAAATTGCATGGCTTACTTAGAAATATTAATGTTGATTATGAAAAGTGTTTTTAGTTTAAAGTATATTGCTAACACAAAAACTTAAATACTAAAACCAATCGCTAGAAAACTAAGGCGTTAACTCGCCGAAGTAAAGTTTCTTTCTAAAAATAACGCAGACAGGAATTATAGGGCACCAAACTTTGCATTAATGGTAAAAATAATAAAATATTTTAAGGAGTTCTTTTCCAATAAAATCGAAACAACACCAGCTAGAACTATGAAACTGGTATCACTTGCTATTTAGCTAACGTGTTAAATGTTAAAGTAAATTTTTTTTTCTCTAAATAACGCCGACAGAAATTTTAGGGCAACAAACTCTGCATTAATAGTAAAAACAATAAAATATTTTATTATTTCAAGGAGTTATTTTGCCAATAAAATCAAAACAATATCAGTTAAAGCTATAAAGCTAGTACTAATCGCTAGAAAGCTAAGGCGTTAACTCGTCGAAGTAAAGTTTCTTTCTTAAAATAACGCCGACAGGAATTATAGGGCACCAAACTTTGCATTAATGGTAAAAATAATAAAATATTTTAAGGAGTTTTTTCCAATAAAATCAAAACAACACCAGCTAGAACTATGAAACTGGTACCACTTGCTATCTAGCTAACGTGTTAAATGTTAAAGTAAATTTTTTTTTCTCTAAATAACGCCGACAGGAATTATAGGGCACCAAACTCTGCATTAATAGTAAAAATAATAAAATATTTTATTATTTCAAGGAGTTCTTTTGCCAATAAAATCAAAACAACACCAGCTAAAGCTGTAAAACTAGTACCAATCGCTAGAAAACTAAGGCGTTAACTCGTCGAAGTAAAGTTTCTTTCTTAAAATAACGCCGACAGGAATTATAGGGCACCAAACTCTGCATTAAAGGTAAAAATAATAAAATTTTTTTAATATTTTAAGGAGTTCTTTTGCCAATAAAATCAAAACAATACCAGTTAAAGCTATAAAACTAGTACCAATCGCTAGAAAGCTAAGGCGTTAATTCGTCCAAGTAAAGTTTTTTTCTAAAAATAACGCCGACAGGAATTATAGGGCACCAAACTCTGCATTAATGGTAAAAATAATAAAATATTTTAATATTTTAAGGGTTTTTTTTGCCAATAAAATCGAAACAATACCAGCTAGACTATGAACCTGGTACCAATTGCTAGAAAACTAACTCGTCGAGGTAAATTTTTTTTTTCTCTAAATAACGTCGACAGGAATTATAAGGCACCAAACTTTGCATTAATAGTAAAAATAATAAAATATTTTAATATTTTAAGGAGTTCTTTTGCCAATAAAATCGAAACAATACCAGCTAGAACTTAAAACTTGTACCAGTCGCTAGAAAACTAAAGCGTTACCTCGTCGAAGTAAAGTTTTTTTCTAAAAAGAACGCCGACAGGAATTATAGGGCACCAAACTTTGCACTAATGGTAAAAATAAAAAAAAATATTTTATTATTTCAAGGAGTTCTTTTGCCAATAAAATCAAAACAATACCAGCTAAAACTATAAAATGACGCCGACAGGAATTATAGGGCAACCAAACTTTGCATTAATGGTAAAAATAATAATATATTTTAATATTTTAAGGAGTTCTTTTGCCAATAAAATCAAAACAATACCAGCTAGAACTATAAATCTGGTACCAATCGCTAGAAAACTAACGTGCTAACTCGTCGAATTAAATTGTTTTCTCTAGATAACGTCGACAGGAATTAGAGGGCACCTAACTCTGCATTAATGGTAAAAATAATAAAATATTTTAATATTTTAAGGAGTTATTTTGTCAATAAAATCAGAACAATACCAGCTAGAACTATAAAACTGGTACCACTAGCTATTTAGCTAACGTGTTAACTGTTAAAGTAAATTTTTTTTTCTCTAAATAATGCCGACAGGAATTATAGGGCACCAAACTCTGCATTAATAGTAAAAATAAAATATTTTATTATTTCAAGGAGTTATTTTGCCAATAAAATCAAAACAATACCAGCTAAAGCTATAAAACTAGTGCCAATCGCTAGAAATCTAAGGCGTTCACTCGTCGAAGTAAAGTTTTTTTCTAAAAATAACGCCGACAGGAATTATAGGGCACCAAACTTTGCACTAATGGTAAAAATAAAAAAAAATATTTTGTTATTTCAAGGAGTTCTTTTGCCAATAAAATCAAAACAACACCAGCTAAAGCTATAAAACTAGTACCAATCGCTAGAAAGCTAAGGCGTTCACGCGTCGAAGTAAAGTTTTTTTCTAAAAATAACGCCGACAGGAATTATAGGGCACCAAACTTTGCACTAATGGTAAAAATAAAAAAAATATTTTATTATTTCAAGGAGTTCTTTTGCCAATAAAATCAAAACAACACCAGCTAAAGCTATAAAACTAGTACCAATCGCTAGAAAACTAAGGCGTTCACTCGTCGAAGTAAAGTTTTTTCAAAAATAACGCCGACAGGAATTATAGGGCACCAAACTTTGCACTAATGGTAAATATAAAAAAAAATATTTTATTATTTCAAGGAGTTCTTTTGCCAATAAAATCAAAACAATACCAGATAAAACTATAAAACTAGTACCAATCGCTAGAAAACTAAGGCGTTCACTCGTCGAAGTAAAGTTTTTTTTCTAAAAATAACGCCGACAGGAATTATAGGGCACCAAACTTTGCACTAATGGTAAATATAAAAAAAAATATTTTATTATTTCAAGGAGTTCTTTTGCCAATAAAATCAAAACAATACCAGCTAAAACTATAAAACTAAAACCAATCGCTAGAAAACTAAGGCGTTAACTCGTCGAAGTAAAGTTTCTTTCTAACAAAAACGCCAACAGGAATTATAGGGCACCAAACTTTGCATTAATGGTAAAAATAATAAAATATTTTAATATTTTAAGGAGTTCTTTTGCCAATAAAATCGAAACAATACCAGATAAAACTACAAAGCTGGTACCAGTCGCTAGAAAACTAACGTGTTAACTCGTCGACGTAAATTTTTTTTCTAAATATAACGCCGACAGAAATTATAGGGCACCAAACTTTGCATTAATGTTAAAAATAATAAAATATTTTAATATTTTAAGGAGTTCTTTTGCCAATAAAATCAAAACAATACCAGTTAAAAAGTATAAAACTAGTAGCAATCGCTAGAAAACTAACATGCTAACTCGTCGAATTAAATTGTTTTCTCTAGATAACGTCGACAGGAATTAGAGGGCACCAAACTCTGCATTAATGGTAAAAATAATAAAATATTTTAATATTTTAAGGGGTTCTTTTGCCAATAAAATCAGAACAATACCAGCTAGAACTATAAAACTGGTACCACTCGCTATTTAGCTAACGTGTTAACTGTTAAAGTAAATTTTTTTTCTCTAAATAATGCCGACAGGAATTATAGGGCACCAAACTCTGCATTAATAGTAAAAATAAAATATTTTATTATTTCAAGGAGTTATTTTGCCAATAAAATCAAAACAATACCAGCTAAAGCAATAAAACTAGTACCAATCGCTAGAAAACTAAGACGCTAACTCGTCGAAGTAAAGTTTTTTTCTAAAAGGGCACCAAACTTTGCATTAATGGTAAAAATAATAAAATATTTTAATATTTTAAGGAGTTCTTTTCCAATAAAATCGCAACAATACCAGCTAGAACTATGAAACTTGTACCACTTACTATTTAGCTAACGTGTTAACTGTTAAAGTAATTTTTTTTTCTCTAAATAATGCCGACAGGAATTATAGGGCACCAAACTCTGCATTAATAGTAAAAATAAAATATTTTATTATTTCAAGGAGTTATTTTGCCAATAAAATCAAAACAATACCAGCTAAAGCTATAAAACTAGTACCAATCGCTAGAAAACTAAGGCGCTAGCTCGTCGAAGTAAAGTTTTTTTCTAAAAATAACGCCGACAGGAAATATAGGGCACCAAACTTTGCATTAATGGTAAAAATAATCAAATATTTTAATATTTTAAGGAGTTCTTTTGCCAATAAAATCGAAACAATACCAGATAGAACTATGAAACTGGTACCAATCGCTAGAAAACTAACGTGTTAAATCGCCGAATTAATTTTTTTTCTCTAGATAACGCCGACAGGTATTATAGGGCACCAAACTTAGCATTAATGGTAAAAATAATAAAATATTTTAATATTTTAAGGAGTTCTTTTGCCAATAAAATCAAAACAATACCAGTTAAAACTATAAAACTAGTACCAATCGCTAGAAAACTAACGTTCTAACTCGTCGAATTAAATTGTTTTCTCTAGATAACGTCGACAGGAATTAGAGGGCACCAAACTCTGCATTAATGGTAAAAATAATAAAATATTTTAATATTTTAAGGAGTTCTTTTCCAATAAAATCGAAACAATACCAGCTAGAACTATGAAACTGGTACCACTTGCTATTTAGCTAACGTGTTAACTGTTAAAGTAAATTTTTTTTTCTCTAAATAATGCCGACAGGAATTATAGGGCACCAAACTCTGCATTAATAGTAAAAATAAAATATTTTAATATTTTAAAGAGTTCTTTTGCCAATAAAATCAGAACAATACCAGCTAGAACTGCAAAACTGGTACCACTTGCTATCTAGCTAACGTGTTAACTGTTAACCCATTACCCGCCGTAATTCATATATGCTAAAACTAATAAACTTTGTCATTCAGTTGTCATCTTGTTGACCAAGTAAAGTCATTTGTTCGAGGTTTTTTATTATTTTTATTCAAATAAGGATTTTAAGGACCGTCCCGTTTTTGGGACATTGGCGGATTGCATTAAAATATATTACATAAGATTAAAAATCAAAATTTTTTATGTTTGTAAAAATTTTTAACTGAAACGAATTATTTAATATTTACAAAGAGATAACTTTAAATGTATACTTATTCATAGGCTATGAAAAATTTAAAACATTTATCGTGCAATGGAACATTACACTTTTTGCATATTTTTGTTGCTTTTATTCCACAATATGCACATCTGCGTTGTGTTGCTATTGGTTTTATCAGGTGATCGTTGTGGTCATAGCGTACTTTACTAACTCTTCCTCCAGAAACTTTCGACTTTTGTGGACTGATTTCACTCCTGGCAGATAGCACAAAACTATTTTACGGCTAATTTTAAGGAGAGAAACTTCCTCACAAGGGTGAGATACTTGATACAATCTCCATGTAATATCCAAGAACTGGGTAAATAATGACCACCACCATTTTTTCGAACGAATTCTTGTGTAGTTTTTCGCCATTGTTACGGTTTTGTTGTCTTTCCAACGAACCATATGTAGCTTTTTTCTCTTTATCAAATCGCATTTCATGATAGCTTTTTTTCTCTATTTCCTTACATGGCATTAGAGGATACTAATTTGTTCTATTCTCACGAAAAGTTCCTGTTGCCTTTAGTTAAACTTGCCTCAAGTCTTTTAAAAGTCCGTGGGACGTAAAGAAATTGTCAAAAAAAACTTCATGATCCTCCATGGTATCGAAAAATAACTTGGCCACTTTATGTTGTCATCTTTTCCATTCTTAGCAATTGTTTGTTTGTTTTTTTTTAACTTTTTTAGCTCAGCTTGTCGATGTTTCCTCTGCCTCACTTTCCTTACGTTGTAGCACGAATAGTTCAAAAGTTCTAGCAATATCGTTAACCATGTCATTCTCATCCAAATCATTTTCCATTATATCTTCAGAATCCGTCAGGTCGTCTGTTTCTGGCGTTATAATGGCAACATTAACGTGATTATGATCCTCATTTTCTATGTTTGGCAGAAATTAATCATTTTCCATCAACGCAGTAAGCTCAGAAATAGTCAAACACTTTCTTGTAGCCAATTCTAAAAAAGTTATTCGAATAGTTACATATTGCACTTTCCGCCAATGTCCCAAAAATGGGACTTTGAATTCAGAAGAGAAAATTTTTTACCTTGGATATTTTTAACTGAAAACTTTGCATTATATACGTAAAACAAAATGAAATAAACAATCGTAGACAAACAACGATATGTTTTTCATATTTTTGTATAAGTTTCGTTACTAAATACGAGCACACGCATTTCAGAGGTTTAAATAACCAGCTTCAAAGTAAAGTTGAAAACCATTTACAACTAACTCGTAAAATCTTTGAGCATTATCAATGAGAATGTCATATTTTATTCTTATTTAAGCAAAGGTTTTAAAAATGTACGAATCAGTTTTTAAAATAAACACTTCTTAAAATGCGTCCTAAAAATGGGACAATGGCGGGTATTGGGTTAAAGTAAATTTTTTTTTTCCTAAATAACGCCGACAGGAATTATAGGGCACCAAACTCTGCATTAATAGTAAAAATAAAATATTTCATTATTTCAAGGAGTTCTTTTGGCAATAAAATCAAAACAATACCAGCTAGAACTATAAAACTGGTACCACTTGCTATTTAGCTAACGTGTTAACTGTCAAAGTAATTTTTTTTCTCTAAATAACGCCGACAGGAATTATAGGGCACCAAACTCTGCATTAATAGTAAAAATAATAAAATATTTTATTATTTCAAGGAGTTCTTTTGCCAATAAAATCAAAACAACACCAGTTAAAGCTATAAAACTAGTACCAATCGCTAGAAAACTAAGGCGTTAACTCGTCGAAGTAAAGTTTTTTTCTAAAAATAACGCCGACAGGAATTATGGGGCACCAAACTTTGCATTAATGGCTAAAACTATAAAACTAGTACCAATCGCTAGAAAACTATAGCGTTAACACGCCGAATTAATTTTTTTTTCTCTAGATAACGCCGACAGGAATAATAGGGCACCAAACTTTGCATTAATGGTAAAAATAATAAAATATTTTAATATTTTAAGGAGTTCTTTTGCCAATAGAATCAAAACAACACCAGCTTAAGCTATAAAACTAGTACCCATCGCTAGAAAACTAAGGCGTTAACTTGTCCAAGTAAAGTTTTTTTCTAAAAATAACGCCGACAGGAATTATAGGTCACCAAACTTTGCACTAATGGTAAAAATAAAAAAAAATATTTTATTATTTCAAGGAGTTCTTTTGCCAATAAAATCAAAACAATACCAGCTAAAACTATAAAACTAGTACCAGTCACTAGAAAACTAAAGCAATAACTCGTCAGTCTAAATTTTTTTTCTAAAAATGACGCCGACAGGAATTATAGGGCACCAAACTTTGCAATAATCGTAAAAATAATAATATATTTTAATATTTTAAGGAGTTCTTTTGCCAATAAAATCAAAACAGTACCAGCTAGAACTAAAAATCTGGTACCAATCGCTAGAAAACTAACGTGTTCACTCGTCGAAGTAAATTTTTCTTCTAAAAATAACGCCGACAGGAATTATAGGGCACCAAACTCTGCATTAATGGTAAAAATAATAAAATATTTTAAAAATTTAAGGAGATCTTTTGCCAATAAAATCAAAACAATACCAGCAAAAACTATAAAGCTAGTGCCAATCGCTAGAAAACTAACGTGTTAACTCGTCGAATTACATTTTTTTCTCTAGATAACGTCGACAGGAATTATAGGGCACCAAACTCTGCATTAATGGTAAAAGTAATAAAATATTTTAATATTTTAATGAGTTCTTTTGCCAATAAAATCAAAACAATACCAGCTAAAACTATAAAGCTAGTACCAATCGCTAGAAAACTAAGACGCTAACTCGTCGAAGTAAAGTTTTTTTCTAAAAATAATGCCGACAGGAAATATAGGGCACCAAACTTTGCATTAATGGTAAAAATAATAAAATATTTTAATATTTTAAGGAGTTCTTTTGCCAATAAAATCGAAACAATACCAGCTAGATCTATGAAACTGGTACCACTTGCTACTTAGCTAACGTGTTAACTGTTAAAGTAAAGTTTTTTTTCTCTAAATAATGCCGACAGGAATTATAGGGCACCAAGCTCTGCATTAATAGTAAAAATAAAATAATTTATTATTTCACGGAGTTATTTTGCCAATAAAATCAAAACAATACCAGCTAAAGCTATAAAGCTAGTACCAATCGCTAGAAAACTAAGGCGCTAACTCGTCGAAGTAAAGTTTTTTTCTAAAAATAACGCCGACAGGAAATATAGGGCACCAAACTTTGCATTAATGGTAAAAATAATCAAATATTTTAATATTTTAAGGAGTTCTTTTGCCAATAAAATCGAAACAATACCAGATAGAACTATGAAACTGGTACCAATCGCTAGAAAACTAACGTGTTAACTCGCCGAATCAATTTTTTTTCTCTAGATAACGCCGACAGGAATTATAGGGCACCAAACTTTGCATTAATGGTAAAAATAATAAAATATTTTAATATATTAAGGAGTTCTTTTGCCAATAAAATCAAAACAATACCAGTTAAAACTATAAAACTAGTACCAATCGCTAGAAAACTAACGTACTAACTCGTCGAATTAAATGGTTTTTTCTAAATAATGCCGACAGGAATTATAGGGCACCAAACTCTGCATTAATAGTAAAAATAAAATATTTTATTATTTCAAGGAGTTATTTTGCCAATAAAATCAAAACAATACCAGCTAAAGCTATAAAACTAGTACCAATCGCTAGAAAACTAAGGCGCTAACTCGTCGAAGTAAAGTTTTTTTCTAAAAATAACGCCGGCAGGAATTATAGGGCACCAAACTTTGCATTAATGGTAAAAATAATACAATATTTTAATATTTTAAGGAGTTCTTTTCCAATAAAATCGAAACACTACCAGCTAGAACTATGAAACTGGTACCACTTGCTATTTAGCTAACGTGTTAACTGTTAAAGTAAATTTTTTTTTCTCTAAATAATGCCGACAGGAATTATAGGGCACCAAACTCTGCATTAATAGTAAAAATAAAATATTTTAATATTTTAAGGAGTTCTTTTGCCAATAAAATCAGAACAATACCAGCTAGAACTACAAAGCTGGTACCACTTGCTATCTAGCTAACGTGTTAACTGTTAACCCATTACCCGCCGTAATTCATATATGCCAAAATTAATAAACTTTGTCATTCAGTTGTCATCTTGTTGACCAAGTAAAGTCATTTGTTCGAGGTTTTTTTTATTATTTTTATTCAAATAAGGATTTTAAGGACCGTCCCGTTTTTGGGACATTGGCGGATTGCATTAAAATATATTACATAAGATTTAAAATCAAAATTTTTTATGTTTGTAAAAATTTTTAACTGAAACGAATTATTTAATATTTACAAAGAGATAACTTTAAATGTATACTTATTCATAGGCTATGAAAAATTTAAAACATTTATCGTGCAATGGAACATTACACTTTTTGCATATTTTTGTTGCTTTTATTCCACAATATGCACATCTGCGTTGTGTTGCTATTGGTTTTATCAGGTGATCGTTGTGGTCATAGCGTACTTTACTAACTCTTCCTCCAGAAACTTTCGACTTTTGTGGACTGATTTCACTCCTGGCAGATAGCACAAAACTATTTTACGGCTAATTTTAAGGAGAGAAACTTCCTCACAAGGGTGAGATACTTGATACAATCTCCATGTAATATCCAAGAACTGGGTAAATAATGACCACCACCATTTTTTCGAACGAATTCTTGTGTAGTTTTTCGCCATTGTTACGGTTTTGTTGTCTTTCCAACGAACCATATGTAGCTTTTTTCTCTTTATCAAATCGCATTTCATGATAGCTTTTTTTTCTCTATTTCCTTACATGGCATTAGAGGATACTAATTTGTTCTATTCTCACGAAAAGTTCCTGTTGCCTTTAGTTAAACTTGCCTCAAGTCTTTTAAAAGTCCGTGGGACGTAAAGAAATTGTCAAAAAAAACTTCATGATCCTCCATGGTATCGAAAAATAACTTGGCCACTTTATGTTGTCATCTTTTCCATTCTTAGCAATTGTTTGTTTGTTTTTTTTTAACTTTTTTAGCTCAGCTTGTCGATGTTTCCTCTGCTTCACTTTCCTTACGTTGTAGCACGAATAGTTCAAAAGTTCTAGCAATATCGTTAACCATGTCATTCTCATCCAAATCATTTTCCATTATATCTTCAGAATCCGTCAGGTCGTCTATTTCTGGCAACATTAACGTGATTATGATCCTCATTTTCTATGTTTGGCAGAAATTAATCATTTTCCATCAACGCAGTAAGCTCAGAAATAGTCAAACACTTTCTTGTAGCCAATTCTAAAAAAGTTATTCGAATAGTTACATATTGCACTTTCCGCCAATGTCCCAAAAATGGGACTTTGAATTCAGAAGAGAAAATTTTTTACCTTGGATATTTTTAACTGAAAACTTTGCATTATATACGTAAAACAAAATGAAATAAACAATCGTAGACAAACAACGATATGTTTTTCATATTTTTGTATAAGTTTCGTTACTAAATACGAGCACACGCATTTCAGAGGTTTAAATAACCAGCTTCAAAGTAAAGTTGACAACCATTTACAACTAACTGGTAAAATCTTTGAGCATTATCAATGAGAATGTCATATTTTATTCTTATTTAAGCAAAGGTTTCAAAAATGTACGAATCAGTTTTTAAAATAAGCACTTCTTAAAATGCGTCCTAAAAATGGGACAATGGCGGGTATTGGGTTAAAGTAATTTTTTTTTTCCTAAATAATGCCGACAGGAATTATAGGGCACCAAACTCTGCATTAATAGTAAAAATAAAATATTTCATTATTTCAAGGAGTTCTTTTGCCAATAAAATCAAAACAATACCAGCTAGAACTATAAAACTGATACCACTTGCTATTTAGCTAACGTGTTAACTGTCAAAGTAATTTTTTTTTTCTCTAAATAACGCCGACAGGAATTATAGGACACCAAACTCTACATTAATAGTAAAAATAATAAAATATTTTATTATTTCAAGGAGTTCTTTTGCCAATAAAATCAAAACAACACCAGTTAAAGCTATAAAACTAGTACCAATCGCTAGAAAACTAAGGCGTTAACTCGTCGAAGTAAAGTTTTTTTCTAAAAATAACGCCGACAGGAATTATAGGGCACCAAACTTTGCATTAATGGCTAAAACTATAAAACTAGTACCAATCGCTAGAAAACTATAGCGTTAACTCGCCGAATTAATTTTTTTTTCTCTAGATAACGCCGACAGGAATTATATGGCACCAAACTTTGCATTAATGGTAAAAATAATAGAATATTTTAATATTTTAAGGAGCTCTTTTGCCAATAAAATCAAAACAACACCAGCTAAAGCTATAAAGCTAGTACCTATCGCTAGAAAACTAAGGCGTTAACTCGTCCAAGTAAAGTTTTTTTCTAAAAATAACGCCGACAGGAATTATAGGGCACCATACTTTGCACTAATGGTAAAAATTAAAAAAATATTTTATTATTTCAAGGAGTTCTTTTGCCAATAAAATCAAAACAACACCAGCTAAAGCTATAAAACTAGTACCAATCGCTAGCAAGCTAAGGCGTTAACTCGTCGAAGTAAAGTGTTTTTCTAAAAATAACGCCGACAGGAATTATAGGGCACCAAACTTTGCACTAATGGTAAAAATAAAAAAAAAAAATTTTATTATTTCAAGGAGTTCTTTTGCCAATAAAATCAAAACAATACCAGCTAGAACTATAAATCTGGTACCAATCGCTAGAAAACTAAGGCGTTAACTCGCCGAATTAATTTTTTTGTTTCTCTAAATAACGCCGACAAGAATTATAGGGCACCAAACTCTGCATTAATGGCTAAAACTATAAAACTAGTACCAATCGCTAGAAAACTATAGCGTTAACTCGCCGAATTAATTTTTTTTCTCTAGATAACGCCGGCAGGAATTATAGGGCACCAAACTTTGCATTAATGGTAAAAATAATATAATATTTTAATATTTTAAGGAGCTCTTTTGCCAATAAAATCAAAACAACACCAGCTAACACCAATCACTAGAAAACTAAGGCGATGACTCGTCAGTCTAAATTTTTTTTCTAAAAATGACGCCGACACGAATTATAGGGCACCAAACTTTGCATTAATGGTAAAAATAATAATATATTTTAATATTTTAAGGAGTTCTTTTGCCAATAAAATCAAAACAGTACCAGCTAGAACTATAAATCTGGTACCAATCGCTAGAAAACTAACGTGTTAACTCGCCGAATTAATTTTTTTGTTTCTCTAAATAACGCCGACAAGAATTATAGGGCACCAAACTCTGCATTAATAGTAAAAATAATAAAATATTTTATTATTTCAAGGAGTTCTTTTGCCAATAAAATCAAAACAATACCAGCTAAAGCTATAAAACTAGTACCAATTGCTAGAAAACTAAGGCGTTAACTCGTCGAAGTAAAGTTTTTTTCTAAAAATAACGCCGACAGGAATTATAGGGCACCAAACTTTGCATTAATGGCTAAAACTATAAAACTAGTACCAATCGCTAGAAAACTATAGCGTTAACTCGCCGAATTAATTTTTTTTACTCTAGATAACGCCGACAGGAATTATAGGGCACCAAACTTTGCATTAATGGTAAAAATAATAGAATATTTTAATATTTTAAGGAGCTCTTTTGCCAATAAAATCAAAACAACACCAGCTAAAGCTATAAAACTAGTACTAATCACTAGAAAACTAAGGCGATGACTCGTCAGTCTAAATTTTTTTTTCTAAAAATGACGCCGACAGGAATTATAGGGCACCAAACTTTGCATTAATGGTAAAAATAATAATATATTTTAATATTTTAAGGAGTTCTTTTGCCAATAAAATCAAAACAGTACCAGCTAGAACTATAAATCTGGTACCAATCGCTAGACAACTAACGTGTTAACTCGCCGAATTAATTTTTTTGTTTCTCTAAATAACGCCGACAAGAATTATAGGGCACCAAACTCTGCATTAATAGTAAAAATAATAAAATATTTTATTATTTCAAGGAGTTCTTTTGCCAATAAAATCAAAACAATACCAGCTAAAGCTATAAAACTGGTACCAATTGCTAGAAAACTAAGGCGTTAACTCGTCGAAGTAAAGTTTTTTTCTAAAAATAACGCCGACAGGAATTATAGGGCACCAAACTCTGCATAAATGGTAAAAATAATAAAATATTTTAATATGTTAAAGGGTTTTTTTTGCCAATCAAATCAAAACAACACCAGCTAAAGCTATAAAACTAGTACCAATCGCTAGCAAACTAAGGCGTAAACTCGTCGAAGTAAAGTTTTTTCCCAAAAATAACGCCGACAAGAATTATAGGGCACCAAACTTTGCATTAATGGTAAAAATAATAAAATATTTTAATATTTTAAGGAGTTCTTTTCCAATAAAATCGAAACAATACCAGCTAGAACTATGAAACTGGTAGCAATCGCTAGAAAACTAACGTGTTAACTCGCCGAATTAATTTTTTTGTTTCTCTAAATAACGCCGACAAGAATTATAGGGCACCAAACTCTGCATTAATAGTAAAAATAATAAAATATTTTATTATTTCAAGGAGTTCTTTTGCCAATAAAATCAAAACAATACCAGCTAAAGCTATAAAACTAACATCAATTGCTAGAAAACTAAGGCGTTAACTCGTTAAACTAAAGTTTTTTTTCTAAAAATAACGCCGACAGGAATTATAGGGCACCAAACTCTGCATAAATGGTAAAAATAATAAAATATTTTAATATGTTAAAGGGTT
Source organism: Phyto melanocephala (assembly GCA_941918925.1). Lineage (NCBI taxonomy): Eukaryota > Metazoa > Arthropoda > Insecta > Diptera > Rhinophoridae > Phyto > Phyto melanocephala. Next base: position 67,095,359 of record OW799233.1, read on the forward strand.
TTTTTTGCCAATCAAATCGAAACAACACCAGCTAAAGCTATAAAACTAGTACCAATCGCTAGCAAGCTAAGGCGTGAACTCGTCGAAGTAAAGTTTTTTTCTAAAAATAACGCCGACAGGAATTATAGGGCACCAAACTTTGCATTAATGGTAAAAATAATAAAATATTTTAATATTTTAAGGAGTTCTTTTCCAATAAAATCGAAACAATACCAGCTAGAACTATGAAACTGGTAGCAATTGCTAGAAAGCTAACGTGTTAACTCGCCGAATTAATTTTTTTGTTTCTCTAAATAACGCCGACAAGAATTATAGGGCACCAAACTCTGCATTAATAGTAAAAATAATAAAATATTTTATTATTTCAAGGAGTTCTTTTGCCAATAAAATCAAAACAATACCAGCTAAAGCTATAAAACTAGTACCAATTGCTAGAAAACTAAGACGTTAACTCGTTAAAGTAAAGTTTTTTTCTAAAAATAACGCCGACAGGAATTATAGGGCACCAAACTCTGCATAAATGGTAAAAATAATAAAATATTTTAATATTTTAAAGGGGTTTTTTTCCAATCAAATCGAAACAACACCAGCTTAAGCTATAAAACTAGTACCAATCGCTAGCAAACTAAGGCGTTAACTCGTCGAAGTAAAGTTTTTTCTAAAAATAACGCCGACAGGAATTATAGGGCACCAAACTTTGCACTAATGGTAAAAATAAAAAAAAATATTTTATTATTTCAAGGAGTTCTTTTGCCAATAAAATCAAAACAATACCAGCTAAAACTATAAAACTAGTACCAATCACTAGGAAACTAAGGCGATGACTCGTCAGTCTAAATTTTTTTTCTAAAAATGACGCCGACAGGAATTATAGGGCACCAAACTTTGCATTAATGGTAAAAATAATAAAATATTTTAATATTTTAAGGAGTTCTTTTCCAATAAAATCGAAACAATACCAGCTAGAACTATGAAACTGGTAGCAATCGCTAGAAAGCTAACGTGTTAACTCGCCGAATTAATTTTTTTGTTTCTCTAAATAACGCCGACAAGAATTATAGGGCACCAAACTCTGCATTAATAGTAAAAATAATAAAATATTTTATTATTTCAAGGAGTTCTTTTGCCAATAAAATCAAAACAATACCAGCTAAAGCTATAAAACTAGTACCAATTGCTAGAAAACTAAGACGTTAACTCGTTAAAGTAAAGTTTTTTTCTAAAAATAACGCCGACAGGAATTATAGGGCACCAAACTCTGCATAAATGGTAAAAATAATAAAATATTTTAATATTTTAAAGGGGTTTTTTTCCAATCAAATCGAAACAACACCAGCTTAAGCTATAAAACTAGTACCAATCGCTAGCAAACTAAGGCGTTAACTCGTCGAAGTAAAGTTTTTTCTAAAAATAACGCCGACAGGAATTATAGGGCACCAAACTTTGCACTAATGGTAAAAATAAAAAAAAATATTTTATTATTTCAAGGAGTTCTTTTGCCAATAAAATCAAAACAATACCAGCTAAAACTATAAAACTAGTACCAATCACTAGGAAACTAAGGCGATGACTCGTCAGTCTAAATTTTTTTTCTAAAAATGACGCCGACAGGAATTATAGGGCACCAAACTTTGCATTAATGGTAAAAATAATAATATATTTTAATATTTTAAGGAGTTCTTTTGACAATAAAATCAAAACAGTACCAGCTAGAACTATAAATCTGGTACCAATCGCTAGAAAACTAACGTTTTAACTCGCCGAATTAATTTTTTTGTTTCTCTAAATAACGCCGACAAGAATTATAGGGCACCAAACTCTGCATTAATAGTAAAAATAATAAAATATTTTATTATTTCAAGGAGTTCTTTTGCCAATAAAATCAAAACAATACCAGCTAAAGCTATAAAACTAGTACCAATTGCTAGAAAACTAAGGCGTTAACTTGTTAAAGTAAAGTTTTTTTCTAAAAATAACGCCGACAGGAATTATAGGGCACCAAACTCTGCATAAATGGTAAAAATAATAAAATATTTTAATATTTTAAAGGGTTTTTTTTGCCAATCAAATCAAAACAACACCAGCTAAAGCTATAAAACTAGTACCAATCGCTAGCAAACTAAGGCGTTAACTCGTCGAAGTAAAGTTTTTTCTAAAAATAACGCCGACAGGAATTATAGGGCACCAAACTCTGCATTAATAGTAAAAATAATAAAATATTTTATTATTTCAAGGAGTTCTTTTGCCAATAAAATCAAAACAATACCAGCTAAAGCTATAAAACTAGTACCAATTGCTAGAAAACTAAGGCGTTAACTTGTTAAAGTAAAGTTTTTTTCTAAAAATAACGCCGACAGGAATTATAGGGCACCAAACTTTGCATTAATGGTAAAAATAATAAAATATTTTAATATTTTAAGGAGTTCTTTTCCAATAAAATCGAAACAATACCAGCTAGAACTATGAAATTGGTAGCAATCGCTAGAAAGCTAACGTGTTAACTCGCCGAATTAATTTTTTTGTTTCTCTAAATAACGCCGACAAGAATTATAGGGCACCAAGCTCTGCATTAATAGTAAAAATAATAAAATATTTTATTATTTCAAGGAGTTCTTTTGCCAATAAAATCAAAACAATACCAGCTAAAGCTATGAGACTAGTACCAATTGCTAGAAAACTAAGGCGTTAACTCGTTAGAGTAAAGTTTTTTTCTAAAAATAACGCCGACAGGAATTATAGGGCACCAAACTCTGCATAAATGGTAAAAATAATAAAATATTTTAATATTTTAAAGGGTTTTTTTTGCCAATCAAATCGAAACAACACCAGCTAAAGCTATAAAACTAGTACCAATCGCTAGCAAACTAAGGCGTTAACTCGTCGAAGTAAAGTTTTTTTCTAAAAATAACGCCGACAGGAATTATAGGGCACCAAACTTTGCACTAATGGTAAAAATATAAAAAAATATTTTATTATTTCAAGGAGTTCTTTTGCCAATAAAATCAAAACATTACCAGCTAAAACTATAAAACTAGTACCAATCACTTAAAAACTAAGGCGATGACTCGTCAGTCTAAAGTTTTTTTCTAAAAATGACGCCGACAGGAATTATAGGGCACCAAACTTTGCATTAATGGTAAAAATAATAATATATTTTAATATTTTAAGGAGTTCTTTTGCCAATAAAATCAAACCAGTACCAGCTAGAACTATAAATCTGGTACCAATCGCTAGAAAACTAAGGTGTTAAACGGCCAAATTAATTTTCTTGTTTCTCTAAATAACGCCGACAAGAATTATAGGGCACCAAACTCTGCAATAATAGTAAAAATAATAAAATATTTTATTATTTCAAGGAGTTCTTTTGCCAATAAAATCAAAACAATACCAGCTAAAGCTATAAAACTAGTACCAATTGCTAGAAAACTAAGGCGTTAACTCGTTAAAGTAAAGTTTTTTTCTAAAAATAACGCCGACAGGAATTATAGGGCACCAAACTCTGCATAAATGGTAAAAATAATAAAATATTTTAATATTTTAAAGGGTTTTTTTGCCAATCAAATCGAAACAACACCAGCTAAAGCTATAAAACTAGTACCAATCGCTAGCAAACTAAGGCGTTAACTCGTCGAAGTAAAGTTTTTTTCTAAAAATAACGCCGACAGGAATTATAGGGCACCAAACTTTGCATTAATGGTAAAAATAATAAAATATTTTAATATTTTAAGTAGTTCTTTTCCAATAAAATCGAAACAATACCAGCTAGAACTATGAAACTGGTAGCAATCGCTAGAAAGCTAACGTTTTAACTCGCCGAATTAATTTTTTTGTTTCTCTAAATAACGCCGACAAGAATTATAGGGCACCAAACTCTGCATTAATAGTAAAAATAATAAAATATTTTATTATTTCAAGGAGTTCTTTTTCCAATAAAATCAAAACAATACCAGCTAAAACTATAAAACTAGTACCAATCACTTAAAAACTAAGGCGATGACTCGTCAGTCAAAATTTTTTTTCTAAAAATGACGCCGACAGGAATTATAGGGCACCAAACTTTGCATTAATTGTAAAAATAATAATATATTTTAATATTTTAAGGAGTTCTTTTGCCAATAAAATCAAACCAGTACCAGCTAGAACTATAAATCTGGTACCAATCGCTGGAAAACTAAGGTGTTAAACGGCCAAATTAATTTTCTTGTTTCTCTAAATAACACCGACAAGAATTATAGGGCACCAAACTCTGCATTAATAGTAAAAATAATAAAATATTTTATTATTTCAAGGAGTTCTTTTGCCAATAAAATCAAAACAATACCAGCTAAAGCTATAAAACTAACATCAATTGCTAGAAAACTAAGGCGTTAACTCGTTAAACTAAAGTTTTTTTTCTAAAAATAACGCCGACAGGAATTATAGGGCACCAAACTCTGCATAAATGGTAAAAATAATAAAATATTTTAATATGTTAAAGGGTTTTTTTTGCCAATCAAATCGAAACAACACCAGCTAAAGCTATAAAACTAGTACCAATCGCTAGCAAACTAAGGCGTAAACTCGTCGAAGTAAAGTTTTTTCTAAAAATAACGCCGACAGGAATTATAGGGCACCAAACTTTGCATTAATGGTAAAAATAATAAAATATTTTAATATTTTAAGGAGTTCTTTTCCAATAAAATCGAAACAATACCAGCTAGAACTATGAATCTGGTAGCAATCGCTAGAAAGCTAACGTGTTAACTCGCCGAATTAATTTTTTTGTTTCTCTAAATAACGCCGACAAGAATTATAGGGCACCAAACTCTGCATTAATAGTAAAAATAATAAAATATTTTATTATTTCAAGGAGTTCTTTTGCCAATAAAATCAAAACAATACCAGCTAAAGCTATAAAACTAGTACCAATTGCTAGAAAACTAAGACGTTAACTCGTTAAAGTAAAGTTTTTTTCTAAAAATAACGCCGACAGGAATTATAGGGCACCAAACTCTGCATAAATGGTAAAAATAATAAAATATTTTAATATTTTAAAGGGGTTTTTTTCCAATCAAATCGAAACAACACCAGCTTAAGCTATAAAACTAGTACCAGTCGCTAGCAAACTAAGGCGTTAACTCGTCGCAGTAAAGTTTTTTCTAAAAATAACGCCGACAGGAATTATAGGGCACCAAACTTTGCACTAATGGTAAAAATAAAAAAAAATATTTTATTATTTCAAGGAGTTCTTTTGCCAATAAAATCAAAACAATACCAGCTAAAACTATAAAACTAGTACCAATCACTAGGAAACTAAGGCGATGACTCGTCAGTCTAAATTTTTTTTCTAAAAATGACGCCGACAGGAATTATAGGGCACCAAACTTTGCATTAATGGTAAAAATAATAATATATTTTAATATTTTAAGGAGTTCTTTTGACAATAAAATCAAAACAGTACCAGCTAGAACTATAAATCTGGTACCAATCGCTAGAAAACTAACGTTTTAACTCGCCGAATTAATTTTTTTGTTTCTCTAAATAACGCCGACAAGAATTATAGGGCACCAAACTCTGCATTAATAGTAAAAATAATAAAATATTTTATTATTTCAAGGAGTTCTTTTGCCAATAAAATCAAAACAATACCAGCTAAAGCTATAAAACTAGTACCAATTGCTAGAAAACTAAGGCGTTAACTTGTTAAAGTAAAGTTTTTTTCTAAAAATAACGCCGACAGGAATTATAGGGCACCAAACTCTGCATAAATGGTAAAAATAATAAAATATTTTAATATTTTAAAGGGTTTTTTTTGCCAATTAAATCGAAACAACACCAGCTAAAGCTATAAAACTAGTACCAATCGCTACCAAACTAAGGCGTTAACTCGTCGAAGTAAAGTTTTTTTTCTAAAAATAACGCCGACAGGAATTATAGGGCACCAAACTTTGCATTAATGGTAAAAATAATAAAATATTTTAATATTTTAAGGAGTTCTTTTCCAATAAAATCGAAACAATACCAGCTAGAACTATGAAATTGGTAGCAATCGCTAGAAAGCTAACGTGTTAACTCGCCGAATTAATTTTTTTGTTTCTCTAAATAACGCCGACAAGAATTATAGGGCACCAAGCTCTGCATTAATAGTAAAAATAATAAAATATTTTATTATTTCAAGGAGTTCTTTTGCCAATAAAATCAAAACAATACCAGCTAAAGCTATGAGACTAGTACCAATTGCTAGAAAACTAAGGCGTTAACTCGTTAGAGTAAAGTTTTTTTCTAAAAATAACGCCGACAGGAATTATAGGGCACCAAACTCTGCATAAATGGTAAAAATAATAAAATATTTTAATATTTTAAAGGGTTTTTTTTGCCAATCAAATCGAAACAACACCAGCTAAAGCTATAAAACTAGTACCAATCGCTAGCAAACTAAGGCGTTAACTCGTCGAAGTAAAGTTTTTTTCTAAAAATAACGCCGACAGGAATTATAGGGCACCAAACTTTGCACTAATGGTAAAAATATAAAAAAATATTTTATTATTTCAAGGAGTTCTTTTGCCAATAAAATCAAAAGATTACCAGCTAAAACTATAAAACTAGTACCAATCACTTAAAAACTAAGGCGATGACTCGTCAGTCTAAATTTTTTTTCTAAAAATGACGCCGACAGGAATTATGGGGCACCAAACTTTGCATTAATGGTAAAAATAATAATATATTTTAATATTTTAAGGAGTTCTTTTGCCAATAAAATCAAACCAGTACCAGCTAGAACTATAAATCTGGTACCAATCGCTAGAAAACTAAGGTGTTAAACGGCCAAATTAATTCTCTTGTTTCTCTAAATAACGCCGACAAGAATTATAGGGCACCAAACTCTGCAATAATAGTAAAAATAATAAAATATTTTATTATTTCAAGGAGTTCTTTTGCCAATAAAATCAAAACAATACCAGCTAAAGCTATAAAACTAGTACCAATTGCTAGAAAACTAAGGCGTTAACTCGTTAAAGTAAAGTTTTTTTCTAAAAATAACGCCGACAGGAATTATAGGGCACCAAACTCTGCATAAATGGTAAAAATAATAAAATATTTTAATATTTTAAAGGGTTTTTTTTGCCAATCAAATCGAAACAACACCAGCTAAAGCTATAAAACTAGTACCAATCGCTAGCAAACTAAGGCGTTAACTCGTCGAAGTAAAGTTTTTTTCTAAAAATAACGCCGACAGGAATTATAGGGCACCAAACTTTGCATTAATGGTAAAAATAATAAAATATTTTAATATTTTAAGGAGTTCTTTTCCAATAAAATCGAAACAATACCAGCTAGAACTATGAAACTGGTAGCAATCGCTAGAAAGCTAACGTTTTAACTCGCCGAATTAATTTTTTTGTTTCTCTAAATAACGCCGACAAGAATTATAGGGCACCAAACTCTGCATTAATAGTAAAAATAATAAAATATTTTATTATTTCAAGGAGTTCTTTTTCCAATAAAATCAAAACAATACCAGCTAAAACTATAAAACTAGTACCAATCACTTAAAAACTAAGGCGATGACTCGTCAGTCTAAATTTTTTTTCTAAAAATGACGCCGACAGGAATTATAGGGCACCAAACTTTGCATTTATTGTAAAAATAATAATATATTTTAATTTTTTAAGGAGTTCTTTTGCCAATAAAATCAAACCAGTACCAGCTAGAACTATAAATCTGGTACCAATCGCTGGAAAACTAAGGTGTTAAACGGCCAAATTAATTTTCTTGTTTCTCTAAATAACACCGACAAGAATTATAGGGCACCAAACTCTGCATTAATAGTAAAAATAATAAAATATTTTATTATTTCAAGGAGTTCTTTTGCCAATAAAATCAAAACAATACCAGCTAGAACTATGAAACTGGTAGCAATCGCTAGAAAGCTAACGTTTTAACTCGCCGAATTAATTTTTTTGTTTCTCTAAATAACGCCGACAAGAATTATAGGGCACCAAACTCTGCATTAATAGTAAAAATAATAAAATATTTTATTATTTCAAGGAGTTCTTTTGCCAATAAAATCAAAACAATACCAGCTAAAGCTATAAAACTAGTACCAATTGCTAGAAAACTAAGGCGTTAACTCGTTAAAGTAAAGTTTTTTTCTAAAAATAACGCCGACAGGAATTATAGGGCACCAAACTCTGCATAAATGGTAAAAATAATAAAATATTTTAATATTTTAAAGGGTTTTTTTTTTGCCAATCAAATCGAAACAACACCAGCTAAAGCTATAAAACTAGTACCAATCGCTAGAAAACTAAGGCGTTAACTCGTCGAAGTAAAGTTTTTTTCTAAAAATAACGCCGACAGGAATTATAGGGCACCAAACTTTGCATTAATGGTAAAAATAATAAAATATTTTAATATTTTAAGGAGTTCTTTTCCAATAAAATCGAAACAATACCAGCTAGAACTATGAAACTGGTACCACTTGCTATTTAGCTAACGTGTTAACTGGTAAAGTAAATTTTTTTTTCTCTAAATAATGCCGACAGGAATTATAGGGCACCAAACTCTGCATTAATAGTAAAAATAAAATATTTTAATATTTTAAGGAGTTCTTCTGCCAATAAAATCAGCACAATACCAGCTAGAACTACAAAACTGGTACCACTTGCTATCTAGCTAACGTGTTAACTGTTAACCTATTACCCGCCGTAATTCATATTTGCTAAAACTAATAAACTTTGTCATTCATTTGTCATCTTGTTGACCAAGTAAAGTCATTTGTTCGAGGTTTTTTATTATTTTTATTCAAATAAGGATTTTAAGGACCGTCCCGTTTTTGGGACATTGGCGGATTGCATTAAAATATATTACATAAGATTAAAAATCAAAATTTTTTATGTTTGTAAAAATTTTTAACTGAAACGAATTATTTAATATTTACAAAGAGATAACTTTAAATGTATACTTATTCATAGGCTATGAAAAATTTAAAACATTTATCGTGCAATGGAACATTACACTTTTTGCATATTTTTGTTGCTTTTATTCCACAATCTGCACATCTGCGTTGTGTTGCTATTGGTTTTATCAGGTGATCGTTGTGGTCATAGCGTACTTTACTAACTCTTCCTCCATCAACTTTCGACTTTTGTGGACTGATTTCACGCCTGGCAGATAGCACAAAACTATTTTACGGCGAATTTTAAGGAGAGAAACTTCCTCACAAGGGTGAGATACTTGATACAATCTCCATGTAATATCCAAGAACTGGGTAAATAATGACCACCACCATTTTTTCGAACGAATTCTTGTGTAGTTTTTCGCAATTGTTACGGTTTTGTTGTCTTTCCAACGAACCATATGTAGCTTTTTTCTCTTTATCAAATCGCATTTCATGATAGCTTTTTTTTCTCTATTTCCTTACATGGCATTAGAGGATACTAATTTGTTCTATTCTCACGAAAAGTTCCTGTTGCCTTTAGTTAAACTTGCCTCAAGTCTTTTAAAAGTCCGTGGGACGTAAAGAAATTGTCAAAAAAAACTTCATGATCCTCCATGGTATCGGAGAAATACTTGGCCACTTTATGTTGTCATCTTTTCCATTTTTAGCAATTGTTTGTTTGTTTTTTTTTTAACTTTTTTAGCTCAGCTTGTCGATGTTTCCTCTGCTTCACTTTCCTTACGTTGTAGCACGAATAGTTCAAAAGTTCTAGCAATATCGTTAACCATGTCATTCTCATCCAAATCATTTTCCATTATATCTTCAGAATGCGTCTGTTTCTGGCGTTATAATGGCAACATTAACGTGATTATGATCCTCATTTTCTATGTTTGGTAGAAATTAATCATTTTCCATCAACGCAGTAAGCTCAGAAATAGTCAAACACTTTCTTGTAGCCAATTCTAAAAAAGTTATTCGAATAGTTACATATAGCACTTTCCGCCAATGTCCCAAAAATCTGACTTTGAATTCAGAAGAGAAAATTTTTTACCTTGGATATTTTTAACTGAAAACTTTACATTATATACGTAAAACAAAATGAAATAAACAATCGTAGACAAACAACGATATGTTTTTCATATTTTTGTATAAGTTTCGTTACTAAATACGAGCACACGCATTTCAGAGGTTTAAATAACCGGCTTCAAAGTAAAGTTGACAACCATTTACAACTAACTATAAAATCTTTGAGCATTATCAATGAGAATGTCATATTTTATTCATATTTAAGCAAAGGTTTTAAAAATGTACGAATCAGTTTTTAAAATAAGCACTTCTTAAAATGCGTCCTAAAAATGGGACAATGGCGGGTATTGGGTTAAAGTAAATTTTTTTTTCCTAAATAACGCCGACAGGAATTATAGGGCACCAAACTCTGCATTAATAGTAAAAATAAAATATTTCATTATTTCAAGGAGTTCTTTTGCCAATAAAATCAAAACAATACCAGCTAGAACTATAAAACTGGTACCACTTGCTATTTAGCTAACGTGTTAACTGTCAAAGTAATTTTTTTTCTCTAAATAACGCCGACAGGAATTATAGGGCACCAAACTCTACATTAATAGTAAAAATAATAAAATATTTTATTATTTCAAGGAGTTCTTTTGCCAATAAAATCAAAACAACACCAGTTAAAGCTATAAAACTAGTACCAATCGCTAGAAAGCTAAGGCGTTAACTCGTCGAAGTAAAGTTTTTTTCTAAAAATAACGCCGACAGGAATTATAGGGCACCAAACTTTGCATTAATGGCTAAAACTATAAAACTAGTACCAATATTTTAAGGAGTTCTTTTGCCAATAAAATCAAAACAACACCAGCTAAAGCTATAAAACTGTACCTTTTGCTAGAAAACTAAGGCGTTAACTCGTCCAAGTAAAGTTTTTTTCTAAAAATAACGCCGACAGGAATTATAGGGCACCAAACTTTGCACTAATGGTAAAAATAAAAAAAAATATTTTATTATTTCAAGTAGTTCTTTTGCCAATAAAATCAAAACAACACCAGCTAAAGCTATAAAACTAGTACCACTCGCTAGCAAACTAAGGCGTTAACTCGTCGAAGTAAAGTTTTTTTCTAAAAATAACGCCGACAGGAATTATAGGGCACCAAACTTTGCACTAATGGTAAAAATAAAAAAAATATATTTTATTATTTCAAGGAGTTCTTTGGCCAATAAAATCAAAACAATACCAGCTAAAACTGTAAAACTAGTATTAATCACTAGAAAACTAAGGCGGTAACTCGTCAGTCTAAATTTTTTTTCTAAAAATGACGCCGACAGGAATTATAGGGCACCGAACTTTGCATTAATGATAAAAATAATAATATATTTTAATATTTTAAGGAGTTCTTTTGCCAATAAAATCAAAACAGTACCAGCTAGAACTATAAATCTGGTACTAATCGCTAGAAAACTAACGTGTTAACTTGCCGAATTAATTTTTTTTCTCTAGATAACGCCGGCAGAAATTATAGGGCACCAAACTTTGCATTAATGGTAAACATAACAAAATATTTTAATATTTTAAGGAGTTCTTTTGCCAATAAAATCGAAACAGTACCAGCTAAAGCTATAAAACTAGTACCAAGTGCTAGAAAACTAAGGCTTTAACTCGTTGAAGTAAAGTTTTTTTCTAAAAATAACGCCGACAGGAATTATAGGGCACCAAACTCTGCATAAATGGTAAAAATAATAAAATATTTTAATATTTTAAAGGGTTTTTTTTGCCAATCAAATCGAAACAATACCAGCTTGACCATGAACCTGGTACCAATTGCTAGAAAACTAACGTTATAACTCGTCGAGGAAATTTTTTTTTTCTCTGAATAACGTCGACAGGAATTATAGGGCACCAAACTCTGCATTAATAGTAAAAATAATAAAATATTTTATTATTTCAAGGAGTTCTTTTGCCAATAAAATCAAAACAATACCAGCTAAAGCTATAAAACTAGTACCAAGTGCTAGAAAACTAAGGCGTTAACTCGTTGAAGTAAAGTTTTTTTCTAAAAATAACGCCGACAGGAATTATAGGGCACCAAACTCTGCATAAATGGTAAAAATAATAAAATATTTTAATATTTTAAAGGGTTTTTTTTGCCAATCAAATCGAAACAATACCAGCTTGACCATGAACCTGGTACCAATTGCTAGAAAACTAACGTTATAACTCGTCGAGGAAATTTTTTTTTCTCTGAATAACGTCGACAGGAATTATAGGGCACCAAACTTTGCATTAATGGTAAAAATAATAAAATATTTTAATATTTTAAGGAGCTCTTTTGCCAATAAAATCGAAACTATACCAGATAGAACTACAAAGGTGGTACCAATCGCTAGAAAACTAACGTGTTAACTCGCCGAAGTAAATTTTTCTTCTAAAAATAACGCCGACAGGAATTATAGGGCACCAAACTCTTCATTAATGGTAAAAATAATAAAATATTTTAAAAATTTAAGGAGATCTTTTGCCAGTAAATCAAAACAATACCAGCTAAAACTATAAAACTAGTACCAATAGCTAGAAAACTAACGTGTTAACTCGCCGAATTACATTTTTTTCTCTATATAACGTCCACAGGAATTATAGGGCACCAAACTCTGCATTAATGGTAAAAATAATAAAATATTTTAATATTTTAAGGAGTTCTTTTGCCAATAAAATCGAAACTATACCAGATAGAACTACAAAGCTGGTACCAATCGCTAGAAAGCTAAGGCGTTAACTCATCGAAGTAAAGTTTTTTTCTAAAAATAACGCCGACAGGAATTATAGGGCACCAAACTTTGCATTAATGGTAAAAATAATAAAATATTTTAATATTTTAAGGAGTTCTTTTCCAATAAAATCGAAACAATACCAGATAGAACTATGAAACTGGTACCACTTGCTATTTAGCTAACGTGTTAACTGTTAAAGTAAATTTTTTTTGCTCTAAATAATGCCGGCAGGAATTATAGGGCACCAAACTCTGCATTAATAGTAAAAATAAAATATTTTATTATTTCAAGGAGTTATTTTGCCAATAAAATCAAAACAATACCAGCTAAAGCTATAAAACTAGTACCAATCGCTAGAAAACTAAGGCGCTAACTCGTCGAAGTAAAGTTTTTTTCTAAAAATAACGCCGACAGGAATTATAGGGCACCAAACTTTGCATTAATGGTAAAAATAATAAAATATTTTAATATTTTAAGGAGTTCTTTTCCAATAAAATCGAAACAATACCAGATAGAACTATGAAACTGGTACCACTTGCTATTTAGCTAACGTGTTAACTGTTAAAGTAAATTTTTTTTGCTCTAAATAATGCCGACAGGAATTATAGGGCACCAAACTCTGCATTAATAGTAAAAATAAAATATTTTAATATTTTAAGGAGTTCTTTTGCCAATAAAATCAGAACAATACCAGCTAGAACTACAAAACTGGTACCACTTGCTATCTAGCTAACGTGTTAACTGTTAACATATTACCCGCCGTAATTCATATATGCTAAATCTAATAAACTTTGTCATTCAGTTGTCATCTTGTTGACCAAGTAAAGTCATTTGTTCGAGGTTTTTTATTATTTTTATTCAAATAAGGATTTTAAGGACCGTCCCGTTTTTGGGACATTGGCGGATTGCATTAAAATATATAACATAAGATTAAAAATCAAAATTTTTTATGTTTGTAAAAATTTTTAACTGAAACGAATTATTTAATATTTACAAATAGATAACTTTAAATGTATACTTATTCATAGGCTATGAAAAATTTAAAACATTTATCGTGCAATGGAACATTACACTTTTTGCATATTTTTGTTGCTTTTATTCCACAATCTGCGCATCTGCGTTGTGTTGCTATTGGTTTTATCAGGTGATCGTTGTGGTCATAGCGTACTTTACTAACTCTTCCTCCAGCAACTTTCGACTTTTGTGGACTGATTTCACGCCTAGCAGATAGCACAAAACTATTTTACGGCGAATTTTAAGGAGAGAAACTTCCTCACAAGGGTGAGATACTTGATACAATCTCCATGTAATATCCAAGAACTGGGTAAATAATGACCACCACCATTTCTTCGAACGAATTCTTGTGTAGTTTTTCGCCATTGCTACGGTTTTGTTGTCTTTCCAACGAACCATATGTAGCTTTTTTCTCTTTATCAAATCGCATTTCATGATAGCTTTTTTTTCTCTTTTTCCTTACATGGCATTAGAGGATACTAATTTGTTCTATTCTCACGAAAAGTTCCTGTTGCCTTTAGTTAAACTTGCCTGAAGTCTTTTAAAAGTCCGTGGGACATAAAGAAATTGTCAAAAAAAACTTCATGATCCTCCATGGTATCGGAGAAATACTTGGCCACTTTATGTTGTCATCTTTTCCATTCTTAGCAATTGTTTGTTTGTTTTTTTTAAACTTTTTTAGCTCAGCTTGTCGATGTTTCCTCTGCTTCACTTTCCTTACGTTGTAGCACGAATAGTTCAAAAGTTCTAGCAATATCGTTAACCATGTCATTCTCATCCAAATCATTTTCCATTATATCTTCAGAATGCGTCAGGTCGTCTGTTTCTGGCGTTATAATGGCAACATTAACGTGATTATGATCCTCATTTTCTATGTTTGGCAGAAATTAATCATTTTCCATCAACGCAGTAAGCTCAGAAATAGTCAAACACTTTCTTGTAGCCAATTCTAAAAAAGTTATTCGAATAGTTACATATTGCACTTTCCGCCAATGTCCCAAAAATGGGACTTTGAATTCAGAAGAGAAAATTTTTTACCTTGGATATTTTTAACTGAAAACTTTGCATTATATACGTAAAACAAAATGAAATAAACAATCGTAGACAAACAACGATATGTTTTTCATATTTTTGTATAAGTTTCGTTACTAAATACGAGCACACGCATTTCAGAGGTTTAAATAACCAGCTTCAAAGTAAAGTTGACAACCATTTACAACTAACTGGTAAAATCTTTGAGCATTATCAATGAGAATGTCATATTTTATTCTTATTTAAGCAAAGGTTTTAAAAATGTACGAATCAGTTTTTAAAATAAGCACTTCTTAAAATGCGTCCTAAAAATGGGACAATGGCGGGTATTGGGTTAAAGTAAATTTTTTTTTTCCTAAATAACGCCGACAGGAATTATAGGGCACCAAACTCTGCATTAATAGTAAAAATAAAATATTTCATTATTTCAAGGAGTTCTTTTGCCAATAAAATCAAAACAATACCAGCTAGAACTATAAAACTGGTACCACTTGCTATTTAGCTAACGTGTTAACTGTCAAAGTAATTTTTTTTCTCTAAATAACGCCGACAGGAATTATAGGGCACCAAACTCTACATTAATAGTAAAAATAATAAAATATTTTATTATTTCAAGGAGTTCTTTTGCCAATAAAATCAAAACAACACCAGTTAAAGCTATAAAACTAGTACCAATCGCTAGAAAGCTAAGGCGTTAACTCGTCGAAGTAAAGTTTTTTTCTAAAAATAACGCCGACAGGAATTATAGGGCACCAAACTCTGCATTAAAGTAAAAATAATAAATTTTTTATTATATTATAAGGAGTTCTTTTGCCAATTAAAAAAACAATACCACCCAAAACTATAAAACCAGTTTCAATCGCTAGAAAACTAAGGCGTTAACTCGTCGAAGTAAATTTTTTTTCTAAAAATAACGCCGACAGAAATTATAGGGCACCAAACTTTGCAATAATGTTAAAAATAATAAAATATTTTAATATTTTAAGGAGTTCTTTTGCCAATAAAATCAAAACAATACCAGCTAGAACTATAAAACTGGTACCAATCGCTAGAAAACTAACGTGTTAACTCGCCGAATTAATATTTTTTCTCAAGATAACGCCGACAGGAATTATAGGGCACCAAACTTTGCACTAATGGTAAAAATAATAAAATATTTTAATATTTTAAGGAGTTGTTTTGCCAATAAAATCAAAACAATACCAGCTAAAGCTATAAAACTAAAAGCAATCGCTAGAAAACTAAGGCGTTAACTCGTCGAAGTAAAGTTTCTTTCTAAAAATAACGGCGACAGGAATTATAGGGCACCAAATTTTGCATTAGTGGTAAAAATAATAATATATTTTAATATTTTAAGGAGTTCTTTTGCCAATTCAATCAAAACAATACCAGCTAGAACTATAAAACTGGTAGCAATCGCTAGAAAGCTAACGTGTTAACTCGATGAATTAATTTTTTGGTTCTCTAGATAACGCCGACAAGAATTATAGGGCACCAAACTCTGCATTAATAGTAAAAATAATAAAATATTTTATTATTTCAAGGAGTTCTTTTGCCAATAAAATCAGAACAATACCAGCTAAAGCTATAAAACTAAAACCAATCGCTAGAAAACTAAGGCGCTAACTCGTCGAAGTAAAGTTTTTTTCTAAAAACAACGCCGACAGGAATTATAGGGCACCAAACTTTGCATTAATGGTAAAAATAATCAAATATTTTAATATTTTAAGGAGTTCTTTTGCCAATAAAATCAAAACAATACCAGCCAGAACTATAAAACTGGTACCAATCGCTAGAAAACTAACGTGTTAACTCGCCGAATTAATTTTTTTTCTCAAGATAACGCCGACAGGAATTATAGGGCACCAAACTTTGCATTAATGATAAAAATAATACAATATTTTAATATTTTAAGGAGTTGTTTTGCCAATAAAATCAAAACAATACCAGCTAAAGCTATAAAGCTAGTAACAATCGCTAGAAAACTAAGGCGTTAACTCGTCGAAGTAAAGTTTCTTTCTAAAAATAACGGCGACAGGAATTATAGGGCACCAAACTTTGAATTAATGGTAAAAATAATAAAATATTTTAATATTTTAAGGGGTTCTTTTGCCAATCAAATCAAAACAATACCAGCTTAAACTAAAAAACTAGTACCAATCACTAGAAAACTAAGGCGTTAACTCGTCGAAGAAATTTTTTTTCCAAAAATGACGCCGACAGGAATTATAGGGCACCAAAGTTTGCATTAGTGGTAAAAATAATAATATATTTTAATATTTTAATGAGTTCTTTTGCCAATAAAATCAAAACAATACCAGCTAGAACTATGAATCTGGAGCCAATCTTTAGAAAACTAACGTGTTAACTCGCCGAATTATTTTTTTTCTCTAGATAACGGCGACAGGAATTATAGGGCACCAAACTCTGCATTAAAGGTAAAAATAATAAAATTTTTTTAATATTTTAAGGAGTTCTTTTGCCAATAAAATCAAAACAATACCAGCTTAAACTATAAAACTAGTACCAACAACTAGAAATTTAAGGCCTTAACTCGTCGAAGTAAAGTTTTTTTCTAAAAGTAACGGCGACAGGAATTATAGGGCACCAAACTTTGAATTAATGGTAAAAATAATAAAATATTTTAATATTTTAAGGAGTTCTTTTGCCATTAAAATCAAAACAATACCAGCTAAAGCTATAAAGCTAGTAACAATCGCTAGAAAACTAAGGCGCTAACTCGTCGAGGTAAAGTTTCTTTCTAAAAATAACGGCGACAGGAATTATAGGGCACCAAACTTTGAATTAATGGTAAAAATAATAAAATATTTTAATATTTTAAGGAGTTCTTTTGCCAATAAAATCAAAACAATACCAGCTAAAGCTATAAAACTAGTACCAATCGCTAGAAAACTAAGGCGCTAACTCGTCGAAGTAAAGTTTTTTTCTCTAAATAACGCCGACAGGAATTATAGGGCACCAAACTCTGCATTAATAGTAAAAATAATAAAATATTTTATTATTTCAAGGAGTTCTTTTGCCAATAAAATCAAAACAATACCAGCTAAAACTAGTACCAATCGCTAGAAAACTAAGGCGCTAGCTTGCCAAAGTAAAGTTATTTTCTAAAAATAACGCCGACAGGAATTATAGAGCACCAAACTTTGCATTAATGGTAAAAATAATAAAATATTTTAATATTTTAAGGAGTTCTTTTGCCAATAAAATCAAAATTATATCAGCTAGAACTATAGAGCTGGTACCAATCGCTAGAAAACTAACGTGTTAACTTGCCGAATAAATTTTTTTCTCTAGATAACGGCGACAGGAATTATAGGGCACCAAACTCTGCATTAAAGGTAAAAATAATAAAATTTTTTTAATATTTTAAGGAGTTCTTTTGCCAATAAAATCAAAACAATAATAGCTAGAACTATGAAACTGGTACCAATCGCTAAAAAACTAACGTGTCAACTCGTCGAATAAATTTTTTTCTCTAGATAACGCCGACAGGAATTATAGGGCACCAAACTCTGCATTAAAGGTAAAAATAATAAAATATTTTAATATTTTAAGGAGTTCTTTTGCCAATAAAATCGAAACAGTACCAGCTAGAACTATTAAGCTGGTACCAATCGCTAGACAGCTAACGTGTAAACTTGTCGAATTAATTCTTTTTCTCTAGATAACGCCGACAGGAATTATAGGGCACCAAACTCTGCATTAATGGTAAAAATAATAAAATATTTTAATATTTTAAGGAGTTCTTTTGCCAATAAAATCGTAACAGTACCAGCTTGAACTATGAAGCTGGAAGCAATCGCTAGAAAACTAACGTGTTATTTCGTCGAAGTAAATTTTTCTTCTAAAAATAACGTCGACAGGAATTATAGGGCACCAAACTCTGCATTAATGGTAAAAATAATAAAATATTTTAATATTTTAAGGAGTTCTTTTGCCAATAATATCAAAACAATAATAGCTAGAACTATGAAACTGGTACCAATCGCTAAAAAACTAACGTGTCAACTCGTCGAATAAATTTTTTTCTCTAGATAACGCCGACAGGAATTATAGGGTACCAAACTCTGCATTAAAGGTAAAAATAATAAAATATTTTAATATTTTAAGGAGTTCTTTTGCCAATAAAATCGAAACAGTACCAGCCAGAACTATTAAGCTGGTACCAATCGCTAGACAGCTAACGTGTAAACTTGTCGAATTAATTTTTTTTTCTCTAGATAACGCCGACAGGAATTATAGGGCACCAAACTCTGCATTAATGGTAAAAATAATAAAATATTTTAATATTTTAAGGAGTTCTTTTGCCAATAAAATCGTAACAGTACCAGATAGAACTATAAAGCTGGTACCAATCACTAGAAAACTAACGTGTTATTTCGTCGAAGTAAATTTTTTTTCTAAAAATAACGTCGACAGGAATTATAGGGCACCAAACTCTGCATTAATGGTAAAAATAATAAAATATTTTAATATTTTAAGGAGTTCTTTTGCCAATAATATCAAAACAATAATAGCTAGAACTATGAAACTGGTACCAATCGCTAAAAAACTAACGTGTCAACTCGTCGAATAAATTTTTTTCTCTAGATAACGCCGACAGGAATTATAGGGCACCAAACTTTGCATTAATGGTAAAAATAATAAAATATTTTAATATTTTAAGGAGTTCTTTTGCCAATAAAATCGTAACAGTACCAGCCTGAACTATGAAGCTGGGAGCAATCGCTAGAAAACTAACGTGTTACTTCGTCGAAGTAAATTTTTCTTCTAAAAATAACGTCGACAGGAATTATAGGGCACCAAACTCTGCATTAATGGTAAAAATAATAAAATAATTTAATATTTTAAGGAGTTCTTTTGCCAATAATATCAAAACAATAATAGCTAGAACTATGAAACTGGTACCAATCGCTAAAAAACTAACGTGTCAACTCGTCGAATAAATTTTTTTCTCTAGATAACGCCGACAGGAATTATAGGGCACCAAACTCTGCATTAAAGGTAAAAATAATAAAATATTTTAATATTTTAAGGAGTTCTTTTGCCAATAAAATCGAAACAGTACCAGCTAGAACTATTAAGCTGGTACTAATCGCTAGACAGCTAACGTGTTAACTCGCCGAATTAATTTTTTTGTCTCCAGATGACGCCGACAGGAATTATAGGGCAACAAACTCTGCATTAATGGTAAAAATAATAAAATATTTTAATATTTTAAAGGGTTTTTTTGCCAATAAAATCGAAACAATACCAGATAGAACTATAAAGCTGGTACCAATCACTAGAAAACTAACGTGTTATTTCGTCGCAGTAAATTTTTCTTCTAAAAATAACGTCGACAGGAATTATAGGGCACCAAACTCTGCATTAATGGTAAAAATAATAAAATATTTTAATATTTTAAGGAGTTCTTTTGCCAATAATATCAAAACAATAATAGCTAGAACTATGAAACTGGTACCAATCGCTAAAAAACTAACGTGTCAACTCGTCGAATAAATTTTTTTCTCTAGATAACGCCGACAGGAATTATAGGGCACCAAACTCTGCATTAAAGGTAAAAATAATAAAATATTTTAATATTTTAAGGAGTTCTTTTGCCAATAAAATCGAAACAGTACCAGCTAGAACTATTAAGCTGGTACCAATCGCTAGACAGCTAACGTGTAAACTTGTCGAATTAATTTTTTTTTCTCTAGATAACGCCGACAGGAATTATAGGGCACCAAACTCTGCATTAATAGTAAAAATAATAAAATATTTTATTATTTCAAGGAGTTCTTTTGCCAATAAAATCAAAACAATACCAGCTAAAGCTATAAAACTGGTACCAATCGCTAGAAAACTAAGGCGTTAACTCGTTAGAGTAAAGTTTTTTTCTAAAAATAACGCCGACAGGAATTATGGGGCACCAAACTCTGCATTAATGGTAAAAATAATAAAATATTTTATTTTAAGGAGTTCTTTTGCCAATAAAATCAAAACAATACCAGTTAAAACTATAAAACTTGTACCAATCGCGAGAAAAATAAGGCGTTAACTCGTCGAAGTAAATTTTTTCTCTCTAAATAACGCCGACAGGAATTATAGGGCACCAAACTTTGCATAAATGGTAAAAATAATAAAATATTTTAATATTTTAAGGAGTTCTTTTGCCAATAAAATCAAAACAATACCAGCTAAAACTATAAAGCTAGTACCAATCGCTAGAAAACTATCGTGTTAACTCGTCGAATTAAATTGTTTTCATAAGATAACGACGACAGGAATTTTAGGGCACCAAACTCTGCATTAATGGTAAAAATAATAAAATATTTTAATATTTTAAGGAGTTCTTTTGCCAATAATATCAAAACAATAATAGCTAGAACTATGAAACTGGTACCAATCGCTAAAAAACTAACGTGTCAACTCGTCGAATAAATTTTTTTCTCTAGATAACGCCGACAGGAATTAAAGGGCACCAAACTCTGCATTAAAGGTAAAAATAAAAAAATATTTTTTAGTATCTTAAGGAGTTCTTTTGCCAATCAAATCAAAACAATACCAGCTAAAACTATAAAACTAGAACCAATCGCCATAAAACAAACGTGTTAACTCGTCAATTCAAATGTTTTTTCTAAAAATAACGCCGACAGGAATTATAGTGCACCAAACTTTGCATTAATGGTAAAAATAATAAAATATTTTAATATTTTAAGGAGTTCTTTTGCCAGTCAAATCAAAACAATACCAGCTAGAACTATGAATCTGAAACTAATCGCTAGAAAGCTAACGTGTTAACTCGTCGAATTAATTTTTTTTTCTCTTGATAACGCTGACAGGAATTATAGGGCACCAAACTCTGCATTAATAGTAAAAATAATAAAATATTTTATTATTTCAAGGAGTTCTTTTGCCAATAAAATCAAAACAATACCAGCTAAAGCTACAAAACTAAGACCAATCGCTAGAAAACTAAGGCGTTAACTCGTTGAAGTAAATTTCATTTCTAAAAATAACGCCGACAGGAATTATAGGGCACCAAACTCTGCATTAATGGTAAAAATAATAAAATATTTTAATATTTTAAGGACTTCTTTTGCCAATAAAATCAAAACAATACAAGCTAAAACTATAAAACTAGTACCAATCGCTAGAAAACTAAGGCGTTAACTCGTCGGAGTGAAGTTTTTTTCTAAAAATAACGCCGACAGGAATAATAGGGCACCAAACTTTGCATTAATGGTAAAAATAATAAAATATTTTAATATTTTAAGGAGTTCTTTTGCCAATAAAATCGAAACAATACCAGCTAGAACTATGAAGCTGGTACCAATCGCTAGAAAACTAGCGTGTTAACTCGCCGAATTATTTTTTTTTTCTCTAGATATCGCCGACAGGAATTATAGGGCACCAAACTCTGCATAAATGGTAAAAATAATAAAATATTTTAAGGAGTTCTTTTCCAATAAAATCAAAATTATACCAGCTAGAACTATAAAACTAGTACCAATCGCTAGAAAGCTAACGTGTTAACTTGCCGAATAAATTTTTTCTCTAGATAATGGCGACAGGAATTATAGGGCACCAAATTCTGCATAAAAGGTAAAAATAATAAAATTTTTTTAATATTTTAAGGAGTTCTTTTGCCAATAAAATCAAAACAATACCAGCTAAAGCTATAAAACTAGTACCAATTGCTAGAAAACTAAGGCGCTAACTCGTAGAAGTAAAGTTTTTTTCTCTAAATAACGCCGACAGGAATTATAGGGCACCAAACTCTGCATTAATAGTAAAAATAATAAAATATTTTATTATTTCAAGGAGTTCTTTTGCCAATAAAATCAAAACAACACCAGATAAAGCTATAAAACTAGTACCGGTCGCTAGAAAACTAAGGCGTTAACGCGTTGAAGTAAAGTTTTTTTCTAAAAATAACGCCGACAGGAATTATAGGGCACCAAACTCTGCATTAATGGTAAAAATAATAAAATATTTTAATATTTTAAGGAGTTATTTTGCCAATAAAATCAAAACAATACCAGCTAAAACTAGTACCAATCGCTAGAAAACTAAAGCGCTAACTCGCCAAAGTAAAGTTTTTTTCTAAAAATAACGCCGACAGGAATTATAGAGCACCAAACTTTGCATTAATGGTAAAAATAATAAAATATTTTAATATTTTAAGGAGTTCTTTTATAATAAAATCAAAATTATACCAGCTAGAACTATAAAACTGGTACCAATCGCTAGAAGACTAACGTGTTAACTTGCCGAATAAATTTGTTTCTCTAGATAACGGCGACAGGAATTATAGGGCACCAAACTCTGCATTAAAGGTAAAAATAATAAAATTTTTTAAATATTTTAAGGAGTTCTTTTCCAATAAAATCAAAACAATACCAGCTAAAGCTATAAAGCTAGTACCAATCTTTAGAAAACTAAGGCGTCAACTCGTCGAAGTGAAGTTTTTTTCTAAAAATAACGCCGACAGGAATTATAGGGCACCAAACTCTGCATTAATGGTAAAAATAATAAAATATTTTAATATTTTAAGGACTTCTTTTGCCAATAAAATCAAAACAATACAAGCTAAAACTATAAAGCTAGTACCAATCGCTAGAAAACTAAGGCGTCAACTCGTCGAAGTGAAGTTTTTTTCTAAAAATAACGCCGACAGGAATTATAGGGCACCAAACTTTGCATTAATGGTAAAAATAATAAAATATTTTAATATTTTAAGGAGTTCTTTTGCCAATAAAATCGTAACAGTACCAGCTTGAACTATGAAGCTGGTACCAATCGCTAGAAAACTAACGTGTTAACTCGCCGAATTAATTTTTTTGTCTCCAGATGACGCCGACAGGAATTATAGGGCAACAAACTCTGCATTAATGGTAAAAATAATAAAATATTTTAATATTTTAAAGGGTTTTTTTACCAATAAAATCGAAACAATACCAGATAGAACTATAAAGCTGGTACCAATCACTAGAAAACTAACGTGTTATTTCGTCGAAGTAAATTTTTCTTCTAAAAATAACGTCGACAGGAATTATAGGGCACCAAACTCTGCATTAATGGTAAAAATAATAAAATATTTTAATATTTTAAGGAGTTCTTTTCCAATAAAATCGAAACAATACCAGCTAGAACTATAAAACTGGTACCACTTGCTACTTAGCTAACGTGTTAACTGTTAAAGTAAATTTTTTTTCTCTAAATAACGCCGACAGGAATTATAGGGCACCAAACTCTGCATTAATAGTAAAAATAATAAAATATTTTATTATTTCAAGGAGTTCTTTTGCCAATAAAATCAAAACAACACCAGCTAAAACTAGTACCAATCGCTAGAAAACTAAGGCGCTTACTCGTCAAAGTAAAGTTTTTTTCTAAAAATAACGCCGACAGGAATTATAGAGCACCAAACTTTGCATTAATGGTAAAAATAATAAAATATTTTAATATTTTAAGGAGTTCTTTTGCCAATAAAATCAAAATTATACCAGCTAGAACTATAAAACTGGTACCAATCGCTAGAAGACTAACGTGTTAACTTGCCGAATAAATTTGTTTCTCTAGATAACGGCGACAGGAATAATAGGGCACCAAACTCTGCATTAAAGGTAAAAATAATAAAATTTTTTTAATATTTTAAGGAGTTCTTTTCCAATAAAATCGAAACAATACCAGCTAGAACTATGAAACTGGTACCACTTGCTACTTAGCTAACGTGTTAACTGTTAAAGTAAATTTTTTTTCTCTAAATAACGCCGACAGGAATTATAGGGCACCAAACTCTGCATTAATAGTAAAAATAATAAAATATTTTATTATTTCAAGGAGTTCTTTTGCCAATAAAATCAAAACAACACCAGCTAAAACTAGTACCAATCGCTAGAAAACTAAGGCGCTAACTCGTCAAAGTAAAGTTTTTTTCTAAAAATAACGCCGACAGGAATTATAGAGCACCAAACTTTGCATTAATGGTAAAAATAATAAAATATTTTAATATTTTAAGGAGTTCTTTTGCCAATAAAATCAAAATTATACCAGCTAGAACTATAAAACTGGTACCAATCGCTAGAAAACTAACGTGTTAACTCGCCAAATAAATTTTTTTCTCTAGATAACGGCGACAGGAATTAAAGGGCACCAAACTCTGCATTAATGGTAAAAATAATAAAATATTTTAATATTTTAAGGAGTTCTTTTGCCAATAAAATCAAAACAACACCAGCTAAAACTAGTACCAATCGCTAGAAAACTAAGGCGCTAACTCTTTAAAGTAAAGTTTTTTTCTAAAAATAACGCCGACAGGAATTATAGAGCACCAAACTTTGCATTAATGGTAAAAATAATAAAATATTTTAATATTTTAAGGAGTTCTTTTGCCAATAAAATCAAAATTATACCAGCTAGAACTATAAAGCTGGTACCAATCGCTAGAAAACTAACGTGTTAACTTGCCGAATAAATTTTTTTCTCTAGATAACGGCGACAGGAATTATAGGGCACCAAACTCTGTATTAAAGGTAAAAATAATAAAATTTTTTTAATATTTTAAGGAGTTCTTTTCCAATAAAATCGAAACAATACCAGCTAGAACTATGAAACTGGTACCACTTGCTACTTAGCTAACGTGTTAACTGTTAAAGTAAATTTTTTTTCTCTAAATACCGCCGACAGGAATTATAGGGCACCAAACTCTGCATTAATAGTAAAAATAATAAAATATTTTATTATTTCAAGGAGTTCTTTTGCCAATAAAATCAAAACAACACCAGCTAAAACTAGTACCAATCGCTAGAAAACTAAGGCGCTTACTCGTCAAAGTAAAGTTTTTTTCTAAAAATAACGCCGACAGGAATTATAGAGCACCAAACTTTGCATTAATGGTAAAAATAATAAAATATTTTAATATTTTAAGGAGTTCTTTTCCAATAAAATCGAAACAATACCAGCTAGAACTATGAAACTGGTACCACTTGCTACTTAGCTAACGTGTTAACTGTTAAAGTAAATTTTTTTTCTCTAAATAACGCCGACAGGAATTATAGGGCACCAAACTCTGCATTAATAGTAAAAATAATAAAATATTTTATTATTTCAAGCAGTTCTTTTGCCAATAAAATCAAAACAACACCAGCTAAAACTAGTACCAATCGCTAGAAAACTAAGGCGCTAACTCGTCAAATTAAAGTTTTTTTCTAAAAATAACGCCGACAGGAATTATAGAGCACCAAACTTTGCATTAATGGTAAAAATAATAAAATATTTTAATATTTTAAGGAGTTCTTTTGCCAATAAAATCAAAATTATACCAGCTAGAACTATAAAACTGGTACCAGTCGCTAGAAAACTAACGTGTTAACTCGCCAAATAAATTTTTTTCTCTTGATAACGGCGACAGGAATTAAAGGGCACCAAACATTGCATTAATGGTAAAAATAATAAAATATTTTAATATTTTAAGGAGTTCTTTTCCAATAAAATCGAAACAATACCAGCTAGAACTATGAAACTGGTACCACTTGCTACTTAGCTAACGTGTTAACTGTTAAAGTAAATTTTTTTTCTCTAAATAACGCCAACAGGAATTATAGGGCACCAAACTCTGCATTAATAGTAAAAATAATAAAATATTTTATTATTTCAAGGAGTTCTTTTGCCAATAAAATCAAAACAACACCAGCTAAAACTAGTACCAATCGCTAGAAAACTAAGGCGCTAACTCGTCAAAGTAAAGTTTTTTTCTAAAAATTACGCCGACAGGAATTATAGAGCACCAAACTTTGCATTAATGGTAAAAATAATAAAATATTTTAATATTTTAAGGAGTTCTTGTGCCAATAAAATCAAAATTATACCAGCTAGAACTATAAAACTGGTACCAATCGCTAGAAAACTAACGTGTTAACTTGCCGAATAAATTTTTTTCTCTAGATAACGGCGACAGGAATTATAGGCCACCAAACTCTGCATTAAAGGTAAAAATAATAAAATTTTTTTAATATTTTAAGGAGTTCTTTTGCCAATAAAATCAAAACAATACCAGCTAAAGCTATAAAGCTAGTACCAGTTGCTAGAAAACTAAGGCGTCAACTCGTCGAAGTGAAGTTTTTTTCTAAAAATAACGCCGACAGGAATTATAGGACACCAAACTTTGCATTAAAGGTAAAAATAATAAAATATTTTAATATTTTAAGGAGTTCTTTTGCCAATAAAATCGTAACAGTACCAGATTGAACTATGAAGCTGGTACCAATCGCTAGAAAACTAACGTGTTAACTCGCCGAATTAATTTTTTTGTCTTTAGATGACGCCGACAGGAATTATAGGGCAACAAACTCTGCATTAATGGTAAAAATAATAAAATATTTTAATATTTTAAGGAGTTCTTTTATAATAAAATCAAAATTATACCAGCTAGAACTATAAAACTGGTACCAATCGCTAGAAAACTAACGTGTTAACTTGCCGAATAAATTTTTTTCTCTAGATAACGGCGACAGGAATTATAGGGCACCAAACTCTGCATTAAAGGTAAAAATAATAAAATTTTTTTAATATTTTAAGGAGTTCTTTTGCCAATAAAATCAAAACAATACCAGCTAAAGCTATAAAGCTATTACCAATCGCTAGAAAACTAAGGCGTCAACTTGTCGAAGTGAAGTTTTTTTCTAAAAATAACGCCGACAGGAATTATAGGGCACCAAACTTTGCATTAATGGTAAAAATAATAAAATATTTTAATATTTTAAGGAGTTCTTTTGCCAATAAAATCGTAACAGTACCAGCTTGAACTATGAAGCTGGTACCAATCGCTAGAAAACTAACGTGTTAACTCGCCGAATCAATTTTTTTGTCTCCAGATGACGCCGACAGGAATTATAGGGCAACAAACTGTGCATTAATGGTAAAAATAATAAAATATTTTAATATTTTAAAGGGTTTTTTTACCAATAAAATCGAAACAATACCAGATAGAACTATAAAGCTGGTACCAATCACTAGAAAACTAACGTGTTATTTCGTCGAAGTAAATTTTTCTTCTAAAAATAACGTCGACAGGAATTATAGGGCACCAAACTCTGCATTAATGGTAAAAATAATAAAATATTTTAATATTTTAAGGAGTTCTTTTCCAATAAAATCGAAACAATACCAGCTAGAACTATAAAACTGGTACCACTTGCTACTTAGCTAACGTGTTAACTGTTAAAGTAAATTTTTTTTCTCTAAATAACGCCGACAGGAATTATAGGGCACCAAACTCTGCATTAATAGTAAAAATAATAAAATATTTTATTATTTCAAGGAGTTCTTTTGCCAATAAAATCAAAACAACACCAGCTAAAACTAGTACCAATCGCTAGAAAACTAAGGCGCTAACTCGTCAAAGTAAAGTTTTTTTCTAAAAATAACGCCGACAGGAATTATAGAGCACCAAACTTTGCATTAATGGTAAAAATAATAAAATATTTTAATATTTTAAGGAGTTCTTTTGCCAATAAAATCAAAATTATACCAGCTAGAACTATAAAACTGGTACCAATCGCTAGAAAACTAACGTGTTAACTTGCCGAATAAATTTTTTTCTCTAGATAACGGCGACAGGAATTATAGGGCACCAAACTCTGCATTAAAGGTAAAAAGAATAAAATTTTTTTAATATTTTAAGGAGTTCTTTTCCAATAAAATCGAAACAATACCAGCTAGAACTATGAAACTGGTACCACTTGCTACTTAGCTAACGTGTTAACTGTTAAAGTATTTTTTTTTCTCTAAATAACGCCGACAGGAATTATAGGGCACCAAACTCTGCATTAATAGTAAAAATAATAAAATATTTTATTATTTCAAGGAGTTCTTTTGCCAATAAAATCAAAACAACACCAGCTAAAACTAGTACCAATCGCTAGAAAACTAAGGCGCTAACTCGTCAAAGTAAAGTTTTTTTCTAAAAATTACGCCGACAGGAATTATAGAGCACCAAACTTTGCATTAATGGTAAAAATAATAAAATATTTTAATATTTTAAGGAGTTCTTTTGCCAATAAAATCAAAATTATACCAGCTAGAACTATAAAACTGGTACCAATCGCTAGAAAACTAACGTGTTAACTTGCCGAATAAATTTTTTTCTCTAGATAACGGCGACAGGAATTATAGGCCACCAAACTCTGCATTAAAGGTAAAAATAATAAAATTTTTTTAATATTTTAAGGAGTTCTTTTGCCAATAAAATCAAAACAATACCAGCTAAAGCTATAAAACTAGTACCAATTGCTAGAAAACTAAGGCGTCAACTCGTCGAAGTGAAGTTTTTTTCTAAAAATAACGCCGACAGGAATTATAGGACACCAAACTTTGCATTAAAGGTAAAAATAATAAAATATTTTAATATTTTAAGGAGTTCTTTTGCCAATAAAATCGTAACAGTACCAGCTTGAACTATGAAGCTGGTACCAATCGCTAGAAAACTAACGTGTTAACTCGCCGAATTAATTTTTTGTCTCCAGATGACGCCGACAGGAATTATAGGGCAACAAACTCTGCATTAATGGTAAAAATAATAAAATATTTTAATATTTTAAGGAGTTCTTTTGCCAATAAAATCAGAACAATACCAGCTAGAACTATAAAACTGGTACCACTTGCCATTCAGCTAACGTGTTATCTGTTAAAGTAAATTTGTTTTTTCTCTAAATAACGCCGACAGGAATTATAGGGCACCAAACTCTGCATTAAAGGTAAAAATAAAAAAATATTTTTTAATATTTTAAGGAGTTCTTTTGCCAATCAAATCAAAACAATACCAGCTAAAACTATAAAACTAGAACCAATCGCCAGAAAACAAACGTGTTAACTCGTCAATTTAAATGTTTTTTCTAAAAATAACGCCGACAGGAATTATAGTGCACCAAACTTTGCATTAATGGTAAAAATAATAAAATATTTTAATATTTTAAAGAGTTCTTTTGCCAGTCAAATCAAAACAATACCAGCTAGAACTATGAATCTGGTACCAATCGCTAGAAAGCTAACGTGTTAACTCGTCGAATTAATTTTCTTTTCTCTAGATAACGCCGACAGGAATTATTGGGCACCAAACTCTGCATTAATAGTAAAAAAAATAAAATATTTTATTATTTCAAGGAGTTCTTTTGCCAATAAAATCAAAACAATACCAGCTAAAGCTACAAAACTAGTACCAATCGCTAGAAAACTAAGGCGTCAACTCGTCGAAGTGAAGTTTTTTTCTAAAAATAACGCCGACAGGAATTATAGGGCACCAAACTTTGCATTAATGGTAAAAATAATAAAATATTTTAGTATTTTAAGGAGTTCTTTTGCCAATAAAATCAAAACAATACCAGCCAGAACTATAAAACTGGTACCAATCGCTAGAAAACTAACGTGTTAACTCGCCGAATTAATTTTTTTGTCTCCAGATGACGCCGACAGGAATTATAGGGCAACAAACTCTGCATTAATGGTAAAAATAATAAAATATTTTAATATTTTAAAGGGTTTTTTTGCCAATAAAATCGAAACAATACCAGCTAGAACTTAAAACTGGTACCAATCACTAGAAAACTAACGTGTTATTTCGTCCAAGTAAATTTTTCTTCTAAAAATAACGTCGACAGGAATTATAGGGCACCAAACTCTGCATTAATGGTAAAAATAATAAAATATTTTAATATTTTAAGGAGTTCTTTTGCCAATAAAATCAAAACAATAATAGCTAGAACTATGAAGCTGGTACCAATCGCTAAAAAACTAAGGTGTCAACTTGCCGAATAAATCTTTATCTCTAGATAACGCCGACAGGAATTATAGGGCACCAAACTCTGCATTAAAAGTAAAAATAATAAAATATTTTAATATTTTAAGGAGTTCTTTTGCCGATAAAATCGAAACAATACCAGCTAGAACTTAAAACTTGTACCAGTCGCTAGAAAACTAAAGCGTTACCTCGTCGAAGTAAAGTTTTTTTCTAAAAAGAACGCCGACAGGAATTATACGGTACCAAACTTTGCATTAATGGTAAAAATAATCAAATATTTTAATATTTTAAGGAGTTCTTTTGCCAATAAAATCAAAACAATAATAGCTAGAACTATGAAACTGGTACCAATCGCTAAAAAACTAACGTGTCAACTCGTCGAATAAATGTTTTTCTCTAGATAACGCCGACAGGAATTATAGGGCACCAAACTCTGCATTAAAGGTAAAAATAATAAAATATTTTAATATTTTAAGGAGTTCTTTTGCCTATAAAATCGAAACAGTACCAGCTAGAACTATGAAGCTGGTACCAATCGCTAGACAGCTAACGTGTTAACTTGTCGAATTAATTTTTTTTCTCTAGATAACGCCGACAGGAATTATAGGGCACCAAACTCTGCATTAATAGTAAAAATAATAAAATATTTGATTATTTCAAGGAGTTCTTTTGCCAATAAAATCAAAATTATACCAGCTAGAACTTAAAACTTGTACCAGTCGCTAGAAAACTAAAGCGTTACCTCGTCGAAGTAAAGTTTTTTTCTAAAAAGAACGCCGACAGGAATTATACGGTACCAGACTTTGCATTAATGGTAAAAATAATCAAATATTTTAATATTTTAAGGAGTTCTTTTGCCAATAAAATCAAAACAATAATAGCTAGAACTATGAAACTGGTACCAATCGCTAAAAAACTAACGTGTCAACTCGTCGAATAAATGTTTTTCTCTAGATAACGCCGACAGGAATTATAGGGCACCAAACTCTGCATTAAAGGTAAAAATAATAAAATATTTTAATATTTTAAGGAGTTCTTTTGCCTATAAAATCGGAACAGTACCAGCTAGAACTATGAAGCTGGTACCAATCGCTAGACAGCTAACGTGTTAACTTGTCGAATTAATTTTTTTTCTCTAGATAACGCCGACAGGAATTATAGGGCACCAAACTCTGCATTAATAGTAAAAATAATAAAATATTTGATTATTTCAAGGAGTTCTTTTGCCAATAAAATCAAAATTATACCAGCTAGAACTATAAAACTGGTACCAATCGCTAGAAAACTAACGTGTTAACTTGCCGAATAAATTTTTTTCTCTAGATAACGGCGACAGGAATTATAGGCTACCAAACTCTGCATTAAAGGTAAAAATAATAAAATTTTTTTAATATTTTAAGGAGTTCTTTTGCCAATAAAATCAAAACAATACCAGCTAAAGCTATAAAACTAGTACCAGTTGCTAGAAAACTAAGGCGTCAACTCGTCGAAGTGAAGTTTTTTTCTAAAAATAACGCCGACAGGAATTATAGGACACCAAACTTTGCATTAAAGGTAAAAATAATAAAATATTTTAATATTTTAAGGAGTTCTTTTGCCAATAAAATCAAAACAATAATAGCTAGAACTATGAAACTGGTACCAATCGCTAAAAAACTAACGTGTCAACTCGTCGAATAAATGTTTTTCTCTAGATAACGCCGACAGGAATTATAGGGCACCAAACTCTGCATTAAAGGTAAAAATAATAAAATATTTTAATATTTTAAGGAGTTCTTTTGCCTATAAAATCGAAACAGTACCAGCTAGAACTATGAAGCTGGTACCAATCGCTAGACAGCTAACGTGTTAACTTGTCGAATTAATTTTTTTTCTCTAGATAACGCCGACAGGAATTATAGGGCACCAAACTCTGCATTAATAGTAAAAATAATAAAATATTTGATTATTTCAAGGAGTTCTTTTGCCAATAAAATCAAAATTATACCAGCTAGAACTATAAAACTGGTACCAATCGCTAGAAAACTAACGTGTTAACTTGCCGAATAAATTTTTTTCTCTAGATAACGGCGACAGGAATTATAGGCCACCAAACTCTGCATTAAAGGTAAAAATAATAAAAATTTTTTAATATTTTAAGGAGTTCTTTTGCCAATAAAATCAAAACAATACCAGCTAAAGCTATAAAACTAGTACCAGTTGCTAGAAAACTAAGGCGTCAAATCGTCGAAGTGAAGTTTTTTTCTAAAAATAACGCCGACAGGAATTATAGGGCACCAAACTCTGCATTAATGGTAAAAATAATAAAATATTTTAATATTTTAAGGAGTTCTTTTGCCAATAAAATCAAAACAAAAATAGCTAGAACTATGAAGCTGGTACCAATCGCTAAAAAACTAAGGTGTCAACTTGCCGAATAAATCTTTATCTCTAGATAACGCCGACAGGAATTATAGGGCACCAAACTCTGCATTAAAAGTAAAAATAATAAAATATTTTAATATTTTAAGGAGTTCTTTTGCCGATAAAATCGAAACAATACCAGCTAGAACTTAAAACTTGTACCAGTCGCTAGAAAACTAAAGCGTTACCTCGTCGAAGTAAAGTTTTTTTCTAAAAAGAACGCCGACAGGAATTATACGGCACCAAACTTTGCATTAATGGTAAAAATAATCAAATATTTTAATATTTTAAGGAGTTTTTTTGCCAATAAAATCAAAACAATAATAGCTAGAACTATGAAACTGGTACCAATCGCTAAAAAACTAACGTGTCAACTCGTCGAATAAATGTTTTTCTCTAGATGACGCCGACAGGAATTATAGGGCAACAAACTCTGCATTAATGGTAAAAATAATAAAATATTTTAATATTTTAAGGAGTTCTTTTATAATAAAATCAAAATTATACCAGCTAGAACTATAAAACTGGTACCAATCGCTAGAAAACTAACGTGTTAACTTGCCGAATAAATTTTTTTCTCTAGATAACGAAGACAGGAATTATAGGGCACCAAACTCTGCATTAAAGGTAAAAATAATAAAATTTTTTTAATATTTTAAGGAGTTCTTTTGCCAATAAAATCAAAACAATACCAGCTAAAGCTATAAAGCTAGTACCAATCGCTAGAAAACTAAGGCGTCAACTTGTCGAAGTGAAGTTTTTTTCTAAAAATAACGCCGACAGGAATTATAGGGCACCAAACTTTGCATCAATGGTAAAAATAATAAAATATTTTAATATTTTAAGGAGTTCTTTTGCCAATAAAATCAAAATTATACCAGCTAGAACTATAAAACTGGTACCAATCGCTAGAAAACTAACGTGTTAACTTGCCGAATAAATTTTTTTCTCTAGATAACGGCGACAGGAATTATAGGCCACCAAACTCTGCATTAAAGGTAAAAATAATAAAATTTTTTTAATATTTTAAGGAGTTCTTTTGCCAATAAAATCAAAACAATACCAGCTAAAGCTATAAAGCTAGTACCAATCGCTAGAAAACTAAGGCGTCAACTTGTCGAAGTGAAGTTTTTTTCTAAAAATAACGCCGACAGGAATTATAGGGCACCAAACTTTGCATTAATGGTAAAAATAATAAAATATTTTAATATTTTAAAGGGTTTTTTTACCAATAAAATCGAAACAATACCAGATAGAACTATAAAGCTGGTACCAATCACTAGAAAACTAACGTGTTATTTCGTCGAAGTAAATTTTTCTTCTAAAAATAACGTCGACAGGAATTATAGGGCACCAAACTCTGCATTAATGGTAAAAATAATAAAATATTTTAATATTTTAAGGAGTTCTTTTCCAATAAAATCGAAACAATACCAGCTAGAACTATAAAACTGGTACCACTTGCTACTTAGCTAACGTGTTAACTGTTAAAGTAAATTTTTTTTCTCTAAATAACGCCGACAGGAATAATAGGGCACCAAACTCTGCATTAATAGTAAAAATAATAAAATATTTTATTATTTCAAGGAGTTCTTTTGCCAATAAAATCAAAACAACACCAGCTAAAACTAGTACCAATCGCTAGAAAACTAAGGCGCTAACTCGTCAAAGTAAAGTTTTTTTCTAAAAATAACGCCGACAGGAATTATAGAGCACCAAACTTTGCATTAATGGTAAAAATAATAAAATATTTTAATATTTTAAGGAGTTCTTTTGCCAATAAAATCAAAATTATACCAGCTAGAACTATAAAACTGGTACCAATCGCTAGAAAACTAACGTGTTAACTTGCCGAATAAATTTTTTTCTCTAGATAACGGCGACAGGAATTATAGGGCACCAAACTCTGCATTAATGGTAAAAATAATAAAATATTTTAATATTTTAAGGAGTTCTTTTCCAATAAAATCGAAACAATACCAGCTAGAACTATAAAACTGGTACCACTTGCTACTTAGCTAACGTGTTAACTGTTAAAGTAAATTTTTTTTCTCTAAATAACGCCGACAGGAATTATAGGGCACCAAACTCTGCATTAATAGTAAAAATAATAAAATATTTTATTATTTCAAGGAGTTCTTTTGCCAATAAAATCAAAACAACACCAGCTAAAACTAGTACCAATCGCTAGAAAACTAAGGCGCTAACTCGTCAAAGTAAAGTTTTTTTCTAAAAATAACGCCGACAGGAATTATAGAGCACCAAACTTTGCATTAATGGTAAAAATAATAAAATATTTTAATATTTTAAGGAGTTCTTTTGCCAATAAAATCAAAATTATACCAGCTAGAACTATAAAACTGGTACCAATCGCTAGAAAACTAACGTGTTAACTTGCCGAATAAATTTTTTTCTCTAGATAACGGCGACAGGAATTATAGGGCACCAAACTCTGCATTAAAGGTAAAAAGAATAAAATTTTTTTAATATTTTAAGGAGTTCTTTTCCAATAAAATCGAAACAATACCAGCTAGAACTATGAAACTGGTACCACTTGCTACTTAGCTAACGTGTTAACTGTTAAAGTATTTTTTTTTCTCTAAATAACGCCGACAGGAATTATAGGGCACCAAACTCTGCATTAATAGTAAAAATAATAAAATATTTTATTATTTCAAGGAGTTCTTTTGCCAATAAAATCATAACAACACCAGCTAAAACTAGTACCAATCGCTAGAAAACTAAGGCGCTAACTCGTCAAAGTAAAGTTTTTTTCTAAAAATTACGCCGACTATAAAACTGGTACCAATCGCTAGAAAACTAACGTGTTAACTTGCCGAATAAATTTTTTTCTCTAGATAACGGCGACAGGAATTATAGGCCACCAAACTCTGCATTAAAGGTAAAAATAATAAAATTTTTTTAATATTTTAAGGAGTTCTTTTGCCAATAAAATCAAAACAATACCAGCTAAAGCTATAAAGCTAGTACCAATCGCTAGAAAACTAAGGCGTCAACTTGTCGAAGTGAAGTTTTTTTCTAAAAATAACGCCGACAGGAATTATAGGGCACCAAACTTTGCATTAATGGTAAAAATAATAAAATATTTTAATATTTTAAAGGGTTTTTTTACCAATAAAATCGAAACAATACCAGATAGAACTATAAAGCTGGTACCAATCACTAGAAAACTAACGTGTTATTTCGTCGAAGTAAATTTTTCTTCTAAAAATAACGTCGACAGGAATTATAGGGCACCAAACTCTGCATTAATGGTAAAAATAATAAAATATTTTAATATTTTAAGGAGTTCTTTTCCAATAAAATCGAAACAATACCAGCTAGAACTATAAAACTGGTACCACTTGCTACTTAGCTAACGTGTTAACTGTTAAAGTAAATTTTTTTTTCTCTAAATAACGCCGACAGGAATTATAGGGCACCAAACTCTGCATTAATAGTAAAAATAATAAAATATTTTATTATTTCAAGGAGTTCTTTTGCCAATAAAATCAAAACAACACCAGCTAAAACTAGTACCAATCGCTAGAAAACTAAGGCGCTAACTCGTCAAAGTAAAGTTTTTTTCTAAAAATAACGCCGACAGGAATTATAGAGCACCAAACTTTGCATTAATGGTAAAAATAATAAAATATTTTAATATTTTAAGGAGTTCTTTTGCCAATAAAATCAAAATTATACCAGCTAGAACTATAAAACTGGTACCAATCGCTAGAAAACTAACGTGTTAACTTGCCGAATAAATTTTTTTCTCTAGATAACGGCGACAGGAATTATAGGGCACCAAACTCTGCATTAATGGTAAAAATAATAAAATATTTTAATATTTTAAGGAGTTCTTTTCCAATAAAATCGAAACAATACCAGCTAGAACTATAAAACTGGTACCACTTGCTACTTAGCTAACGTGTTAACTGTTAAAGTAAATTTTTTTTCTCTAAATAACGCCGACAGGAATTATAGGGCACCAAACTCTGCATTAATAGTAAAAATAATAAAATATTTTATTATTTCAAGGAGTTCTTTTGCCAATAAAATCAAAACAACACCAGCTAAAACTAGTACCAATCGCTAGAAAACTAAGGCGCTAACTCGTCAAAGTAAAGTTTTTTTCTAAAAATAACGCCGACAGGAATTATAGAGCACCAAACTTTGCATTAATGGTAAAAATAATAAAATATTTTAATATTTTAAGGAGTTCTTTTGCCAATAAAATCAAAATTATACCAGCTAGAACTATAAAACTGGTACCAATCGCTAGAAAACTAACGTGTTAACTTGCCGAATAAATTTTTTTCTCTAGATAACGGCGACAGGAATTATAGGGCACCAAACTCTGCATTAAAGGTAAAAAGAATAAAATTTTTTTAATATTTTAAGGAGTTCTTTTCCAATAAAATCGAAACAATACCAGCTAGAACTATGAAACTGGTACCACTTGCTACTTAGCTAACGTGTTAACTGTTAAAGTATTTTTTTTTCTCTAAATAACGCCGACAGGAATTATAGGGCACCAAACTCTGCATTAATAGTAAAAATAATAAAATATTTTATTATTTCAAGGAGTTCTTTTGCCAATAAAATCAAAACAACACCAGCTAAAACTAGTACCAATCGCTAGAAAACTAAGGCGCTAACTCGTCAAAGTAAAGTTTTTTTCTAAAAATTACGCCGACAGGAATTATAGAGCACCAAACTTTGCATTAATGGTAAAAATAATAAAATATTTTAATATTTTAAGGAGTTCTTTTGCCAATAAAATCAAAATTATACCAGCTAGAACTATAAAACTGGTACCAATCGCTAGAAAACTAACGTGTTAACTTGCCGAATAAATTTTTTTCTCTAGATAACGGCGACAGGAATTATAGGCCACCAAACTCTGCATTAAAGGTAAAAATAATAAAATTTTTTTAATATTTTAAGGAGTTCTTTTGCCAATAAAATCAAAACAATACCAGCTAAAGCTATAAAGCTAGTACCAATCGCTAGAAAACTAAGGCGTCAACTTGTCGAAGTGAAGTTTTTTTCTAAAAATAACGCCGACAGGAATTATAGGGCACCAAACTTTGCATTAATGGTAAAAATAATAAAATATTTTAATATTTTAAGGAGTTCTTTTGCCAATAAAATCGTAACAGTACCAGCTTGAACTATGAAGCTGGTACCAATCGCTAGAAAACTAACGTGTTAACTCGCCGAATCAATTTTTTTGTCTCCAGATGACGCCGACAGGAATTATAGGGCAACAAACTGTGCATTAATGGTAAAAATAATAAAATATTTTAATATTTTAAAGGGTTTTTTTACCAATAAAATCGAAACAATACCAGATAGAACTATAAAGCTGGTACCAATCACTAGAAAACTAACGTGTTATTTCGTCGAAGTAAATTTTTCTTCTAAAAATAACGTCGACAGGAATTATAGGGCACCAAACTCTGCATTAATGGTAAAAATAATAAAATATTTTAATATTTTAAGGAGTTCTTTTGCCAATAAAATCAAAATTATACCAGCTAGAACTATAAAACTGGTACCAATCGCTAGAAAACTAACGTGTTAACTTGCCGAATAAATTTTTTTCTCTAGATAACGGCGACAGGAATTATAGGGCACCAAACTCTGCATTAATGGTAAAAATAATAAAATATTTTAATATTTTAAGGAGTTCTTTTCCAATAAAATCGAAACAATACCAGCTAGAACTATAAAACTGGTACCACTTGCTACTTAGCTAACGTGTTAACTGTTAAAGTAAATTTTTTTTCTCTAAATAACGCCGACAGGAATTATAGGGCACCAAACTCTGCATTAATAGTAAAAATAATAAAATATTTTATTATTTCAAGGAGTTCTTTTGCCAATAAAATCAAAACAACACCAGCTAAAACTAGTACCAATCGCTAGAAAACTAAGGCGCTAACTCGTCAAAGTAAAGTTTTTTTCTAAAAATAACGCCGACAGGAATTATAGAGCACCAAACTTTGCATTAATGGTAAAAATAATAAAATATTTTAATATTTTAAGGAGTTCTTTTGCCAATAAAATCAAAATTATACCAGCTAGAACTATAAAACTGGTACCAATCGCTAGAAAACTAACGTGTTAACTTGCCGAATAAATTTTTTTCTCTAGATAACGGCGACAGGAATTATAGGGCACCAAACTCTGCATTAATGGTAAAAATAATAAAATATTTTAATATTTTAAGGAGTTCTTTTCCAATAAAATCGAAACAATACCAGCTAGAACTATAAAACTGGTACCACTTGCTACTTAGCTAACGTGTTAACTGTTAAAGTAAATTTTTTTTCTCTAAATAACGCCGACAGGAATTATAGGGCACCAAACTCTGCATTAATAGTAAAAATAATAAAATATTTTATTATTTCAAGGAGTTCTTTTGCCAATAAAATCAAAACAACACCAGCTAAAACTAGTACCAATCGCTAGAAAACTAAGGCGCTAACTCGTCAAAGTAAAGTTTTTTTCTAAAAATAACGCCGACAGGAATTATAGAGCACCAAACTTTGCATTAATGGTAAAAATAATAAAATATTTTAATATTTTAAGGAGTTCTTTTGCCAATAAAATCAAAATTATACCAGCTAGAACTATAAAACTGGTACCAATCGCTAGAAAACTAACGTGTTAACTTACCGAATAAATTTTTTTCTCTAGATAACGGCGACAGGAATTATAGGGCACCAAACTCTGCATTAAAGGTAAAAAGAATAAAATTTTTTTAATATTTTAAGGAGTTCTTTTCCAATAAAATCGAAACAATACCAGCTAGAACTATGAAACTGGTACCACTTGCTACTTAGCTAACGTGTTAACTGTTAAAGTATTTTTTTTTCTCTAAATAACGCCGACAGGAATTATAGGGCACCAAACTCTGCATTAATAGTAAAAATAATAAAATATTTTATTATTTCAAGGAGTTCTTTTGCCAATAAAATCAAAACAACACCAGCTAAAACTAGTACCAATCGCTAGAAAACTAAGGCGCTAACTCGTCAAAGTAAAGTTTTTTTCTAAAAATTACGCCGACAGGAATTATAGAGCACCAAACTTTGCATTAATGGTAAAAATAATAAAATATTTTAATATTTTAAGGAGTTCTTTTGCCAATAAAATCAAAATTATACCAGCTAGAACTATAAAACTGGTACCAATCGCTAGAAAACTAACGTGTTAACTTGCCGAATAAATTTTTTTCTCTAGATAACGGCGACAGGAATTATAGGCCACCAAACTCTGCATTAAAGGTAAAAATAATAAAATTTTTTTAATATTTTAAGGAGTTCTTTTGCCAATAAAATCAAAACAATACCAGCTAAAGCTATAAAGCTAGTACCAATCGCTAGAAAACTAAGGCGTCAACTTGTCGAAGTGAAGTTTTTTTCTAAAAATAACGCCGACAGGAATTATAGGGCACCAAACTTTGCATTAATGGTAAAAATAATAAAATATTTTAATATTTTAAGGAGTTCTTTTGCCAATAAAATCGTAACAGTACCAGCTTGAACTATGAAGCTGGTACCAATCGCTAGAAAACTAACGTGTTAACTCGCCGAATCAATTTTTTTGTCTCCAGATGACGCCGACAGGAATTATAGGGCAACAAACTGTGCATTAATGGTAAAAATAATAAAATATTTTAATATTTTAAAGGGTTTTTTTACCAATAAAATCGAAACAATACCAGATAGAACTATAAAGCTGGTACCAATCACTAGAAAACTAACGTGTTATTTCGTCGAAGTAAATTTTTCTTCTAAAAATAACGTCGACAGGAATTATAGGGCACCAAACTCTGCATTAATGGTAAAAATAATAAAATATTTTAATATTTTAAGGAGTTCTTTTCCAATAAAATCGAAACAATACCAGCTAGAACTATAAAACTGGTACCACTTGCTACTTAGCTAACGTGTTAACTGTTAAAGTAAATTTTTTTTCTCTAAATAACGCCGACAGGAATTATAGGGCACCAAACTCTGCATTAATAGTAAAAATAATAAAATATTTTATTATTTCAAGGAGTTCTTTTGCCAATAAAATCAAAACAACACCAGCTAAAACTAGTACCAATCGCTAGAAAACTAAGGCGCTAACTCGTCAAAGTAAAGTTTTTTTCTAAAAATAACGCCGACAGGAATTATAGAGCACCAAACTTTGCATTAATGGTAAAAATAATAAAATATTTTAATATTTTAAGGAGTTCTTTTGCCAATAAAATCAAAATTATACCAGCTAGAACTATAAAACTGGTACCAATCGCTAGAAAACTAACGTGTTAACTTGCCGAATAAATTTTTTTCTCTAGATAACGGCGACAGGAATTATAGGGCACCAAACTCTGCATTAAAGGTAAAAAGAATAAAATTTTTTTAATATTTTAAGGAGTTCTTTTCCAATAAAATCGAAACAATACCAGCTAGAACTATGAAACTGGTACCACTTGCTACTTAGCTAACGTGTTAACTGTTAAAGTATTTTTTTTTTCTCTAAATAACGCCGACAGGAATTATAGGGCACCAAACTCTGCATTAATAGTAAAAATAATAAAATATTTTATTATTTCAAGGAGTTCTTTTGCCAATAAAATCAAAACAACACCAGCTAAAACTAGTACCAATCGCTAGAAAACTAAGGCGCTAACTCGTCAAAGTAAAGTTTTTTTCTAAAAATTACGCCGACAGGAATTATAGAGCACCAAACTTTGCATTAATGGTAAAAATAATAAAATATTTTAATATTTTAAGGAGTTCTTTTGCCAATAAAATCAAAATTATACCAGCTAGAACTATAAATCTGGTACCAATCGCTAGAAAACTAACGTGTTAACTTGCCGAATAAATTTTTTTCTCTAGATAACGGCGACAGGAATTATAGGCCACCAAACTCTGCATTAAAGGTAAAAATAATAAAATTTTTTTAATATTTTAAGGAGTTCTTTTGCCAATAAAATCAAAACAATACCAGCTAAAGCTATAAAACTAGTACCAATTGCTAGAAAACTAAGGCGTCAACTCGTCGAAGTGAAGTTTTTTTCTAAAAATAACGCCGACAGGAATTATAGGACACCAAACTTTGCATTAAAGGTAAAAATAATAAAATATTTTAATATTTTAAGGAGTTCTTTTGCCAATAAAATCGTAACAGTACCAGCTTGAACTATGAAGCTTTTACCAATCGCTAGAAAACTAACGTGTTAACTCGCCGAATTAATTTTTTGTCTCCAGATGACGCCGACAGGAATTATAGGGCAACAAACTCTGCATTAATGGTAAAAATAATAAAATATTTTAATATTTTAAGGAGTTCTTTTGCCAATAAAATCAGAACAATACCAGCTAGAACTATAAAACTGGTACCACTTGCCATTCAGCTAACGTGTTATCTGTTAAAGTAAATTTGTTTTTTCTCTAAATAACGCCGACAGGAATTATAGGGCACCAAACTCTGCATTAAAGGTAAAAATAAAAAAATATTTTTTAATATTTTAAGGAGTTCTTTTGCCAATCAAATCAAAACAATACCAGCTAAAACTATAAAACTAGAACCAATCGCCAGAAAACAAACGTGTTAACTCGTCAATTTAAATGTTTTTTCTAAAAATAACGCCGACAGGAATTATAGTGCACCAAACTTTGCATTAATGGTAAAAATAATAAAATATTTTAATATTTTAAAGAGTTCTTTTGCCAGTCAAATCAAAACAATACCAGCTAGAACTATGAATCTGGTACCAATCGCTAGAAAGCTAACGTGTTAACTCGTCGAATTAATTTTCTTTTCTCTAGATAACGCCGACAGGAATTATTGGGCACCAAACTCTGCATTAATAGTAAAAAAAATAAAATATTTTATTATTTCAAGGAGTTCTTTTGCCAATAAAATCAAAACAATACCAGCTAAAGCTACAAAACTAGTACCAATCGCTAGAAAACTAAGGCGTCAACTCGTCGAAGTGAAGTTTTTTTCTAAAAATAACGCCGACAGGAATTATAGGGCACCAAACTTTGCATTAATGGTAAAAATAATAAAATATTTTAATATTTTAAGGAGTTCTTTTGCCAATAAAATCAAAACAATACCAGCCAGAACTATAAAACTGGTACCAATCGCTAGAAAACTAACGTTTTAACTCGCCGAATTAATTTTTTTGTCTCCAGATGACGCCGACAGGAATTATAGGGCAACAAACTCTGCATTAATGGTAAAAATAATAAAATATTTTAATATTTTAAAGGGTTTTTTTTGCCAATAAAATCGAAACAATACCAGCTAGAACTTAAAACTGGTACCAATCACTAGAAAACTAACGTGTTATTTCGTCGAAGTAAATTTTTCTTCTAAAAATAACGTCGACAGGAATTATAGGGCACCAAACTCTGCATTAATGGTAAAAATAATAAAATATTTTAATATTTTAAGGAGTTCTTTTGCCAATAAAATCAAAACAATAATAGCTAGAACTATGAAGCTGGTACCAATCGCTAAAAAACTAAGGTGTCAACTTGCCGAATAAATCTTTATCTCTAGATAACGCCGACAGGAATTATAGGGCACCAAACTCTGCATTAAAAGTAAAAATAATAAAATATTTTAATATTTTAAGGAGTTCTTTTGCCGATAAAATCGAAACAATACCAGCTAGAACTTAAAACTTGTACCAGTCGCTAGAAAACTAAAGCGTTACCTCGTCGAAGTAAAGTTTTTTTCTAAAAAGAACGCCGACAGGAATTATACGGCACCAAACTTTGCATTAATGGTAAAAATAATCAAATATTTTAATATTTTAAGGAGTTCTTTTGCCAATAAAATCAAAACAATAATAGCTAGAACTATGAAACTGGTACCAATCGCTAAAAAACTAACGTGTCAACTCGTCGAATAAATGTTTTTCTCTAGATAACGCCGACAGGAATTATAGGGCACCAAACTCTGCATTAAAGGTAAAAATAATAAAATATTTTAATATTTTAAGGAGTTCTTTTGCCTATAAAATCGAAACAGTACCAGCTAGAACTATGAAGCTGGTACCAATCGCTAGACAGCTAACGTGTTAACTTGTCGAATTAATTTTTTTTCTCTAGATAACGCCGACAGGAATTATAGGGCACCAAACTCTGCATTAATAGTAAAAATAATAAAATATTTGATTATTTCAAGGAGTTCTTTTGCCAATAAAATCAAAACAATACCAGCTAAAGCTATAAAGCTGGTACCAATCGCTAGAAAACTAAGGCGTTAACTCGAT
Source organism: Phyto melanocephala (assembly GCA_941918925.1). Taxonomy (NCBI): domain Eukaryota; kingdom Metazoa; phylum Arthropoda; class Insecta; order Diptera; family Rhinophoridae; genus Phyto; species Phyto melanocephala. The sequence goes on from OW799233.1 coordinate 67,139,615, forward strand.
AAAGTAAAGTTTTTTTCTAAAAATAACGCCGACAGGAATTATGGGGCACCAAACTCTGCATTAATGGTAAAAATAATAAAATATTTTATTTTAAGGAGTTCTTTTGCCAATAAAATCAAAACAATACCAGTTAAAACTATAAAACTTGAACCAATCGCTAGAAAAATAAGGCGTTAACTCGTCGAAGTAATTTTTTTTTCTCTAAATAACGCCGACAGGAATTATAGGGCACCAAACTTTGCATAAATGGTAAAAATAATAAAATATTTTAATATTTTAAGGAGTTCTTTTGCCAATAAAATCAAAACAATACCAGCTAAAACTATAAAGCTAGTACCAATCGCTAGAAAACTAACGTGTTAACTTGACGAATTATTTTTTTTTTCTCTAGATAACGCCGACAGGAATTATAGGGCACCAAACTCTGCATTAATAGTAAAAATAATAAAATATTTTATTATTTCAAGGAGTTCTTTTGCCAATAAAATCAAAACAATACCAGCTAAAGCTATAAAACTGGTACCAATCGCTAGAAAACTAAAGCGTTAACTCGTTTAAGTAAAGTTTTTTTCTAAAAATAACGCCGACAGGAATTATGGGGCACCAAACTCTGCATTAATGGTAAAAATAATAAAATATTTTATTTTAAGGAGTTCTTTTGCCAATAAAATCAAAACAATACCAGTTAAAACTATAAAACTTGTACCAATCGCTAGAAAAATAAGGTGTTAATTCGTCGAAGTAAATTTTTTTTCTCTAAATAACGCCGACAGGAATTATAGGGCACCAAACTTTGCATAAATGGTAAAAATAATAAAATATTTTAATATTTTAAGGAGTTCTTTTGCCAATAAAATCAAAACAATACCAGCTAAAACTATAAAGCTAGTACCAATCGCTAGAAAACTAACGTGTTAACTCGTCGAATTAAATTGTTTTCTTTAGATAACGACGACAGGAATTATAGGGCACCAAACTCTGCATTAATGGTAAAAATAATAAAATATTTTAATATTTTAAGGAGTTCTTTTGCCAATAAAATCAGAACAATACCAGCTAGAACTATAAAACTGGTACCACTTGCCATTCAGCTAACGTGTTATCTGTTAAAGTAAATTTTTTTTCTCTAAATAACGCCGACAGGAATTATAGGGCACCAAACTCTGCATTAAAGGTAAAAATAAAAAAATATTTTTTAATATTTTAAGGAGTTCTTTTGCCAATCAAATCAAAACAATACCAGCTAAAACTATAAAACTAGAACCAATCGCCAGAAAACAAACGTGTTAACTCGTCGAATTAAATTGTTTTCTTTAGATAACGACGACAGGAATTATAGGGCACCAAACTCTGCATTAATGGTAAAAATAATAAAATATTTTAATATTTTAAGGAGTTCTTTTGCCAATAAAATCAAAACAATACCAGCTAAAACTATAAAGCTAGTACTAATCGCTAGAAAACTAACGTGTTAACTCATCGAATTAAATTGTTTTCTTTAGATAACGACGACAGGAATTATAGGGCACCAAACTCTGCATTAATGGTAAAAATAATAAAATATTTTAATATTTTAAGGAGTTCTTTTGCCAATAAAATCGTAACAGTACCAGCTTGAACTATGAAGCTGGTACCAATCGCTAGAAAACTAACGTGTTAACTCGCCGAATTAATTTTTTTGTCTCCAGATGACGCCGACAGGAATTATAGGGCAACAAACTGTGCATTAATGGTAAAAATAATAAAATATTTTAATATTTTAAAGGGTTTTTTTACCAATAAAATCGAAACAATACCAGATAGAACTATAAAGCTGGTACCAATCACTAGAAAACTAACGTGTTATTTCGTCGAAGTAAATTTTTCTTCTAAAAATAACGTCGACAGGAATTATAGGGCACCAAACTCTGCATTAATGGTAAAAATAATAAAATATTTTAATATTTTAAGGAGTTCTTTTCCAATAAAATCGAAACAATACCAGCTAGAACTATAAAACTGGTACCACTTGCTACTTAGCTAACGTGTTAACTGTTAAAGTATTTTTTTTTCTCTAAATAACGCCGACAGGAATTATAGGGCACCAAACTCTGCATTAATAGTAAAAATAATAAAATATTTTATTATTTCAAGGAGTTCTTTTGCCAATAAAATCAAAACAACACCAGCTAAAACTAGTACCAATCGCTAGAAAACTAAGGCGCTAACTCGTCAAAGTAAAGTTTTTTTCTAAAAATTACGCCGACAGGAATTATAGAGCACCAAACTTTGCATTAATGGTAAAAATAATAAAATATTTTAATATTTTAAGGAGTTCTTTTGCCAATAAAATCAAAATTATACCAGCTAGAACTATAAAACTGGTACCAATCGCTAGAAAACTAACGTGTTAACTTGCCGAATAAATTTTTTTCTCTAGATAACGGCAACAGGAATTATACGCCACCAAACTCTGCATTAAAGGTAAAAATAATAAAATTTTTTTAATATTTTAAGGAGTTCTTTTGCCAATAAAATCAAAACAATACCAGCTAAAGCTATAAAACTAGTACCAATTGCTAGAAAACTAAGGCGTCAACTCGTCGAAGTGAAGTTTTTTTCTAAAAATAACGCCGACAGGAATTATAGGACACCAAACTTTGCATTAAAGGTAAAAATAATAAAATATTTTAATATTTTAAGGAGTTCTTTTGCCAATAAAATCGTAACAGTACCAGCTTGAACTATGAAGCTGGTACCAATCGCTAGAAAACTAACGTGTTAACTCGCCGAATTAATTTTTTTGTCTCCAGATGACGCCGACAGGAATTATAGGGCAATAAACTCTGCATTAATGGTAAAAATAATAAAATATTTTAATATTTTAAAGGGTTTTTTTGCCAATAAAATCGAAACAATACCAGCTAGAACTTAAAACTGGTACCAATCACTAGAAAACTAACGTGTTATTTCGTCGAAGTAAATTTTTCTTCTAAAAATAACGTCGACAGGAATTATAGGGCACCAAACTCTGCATTAATGGTAAAAATAATGAAATATTTTATTATTTTAAGGAGTTCTTTTGCCAATAAAATCAAAACAATAATAGCTAGAACTATAAAGCTGGTACCAATCGCTAAAAAACTAAGGTGTCAACTTGCCGAATAAATCTTTATCTCTAGATAACGCCGACAGGAATTATAGGGCACCAAACTCTGCATTAAAGGTAAAAATAATAAAATATTTTAATATTTTAAGGAGTTCTTTTGCCGATAAAATCGAAACAATACCAGCTAGAACTTAAAACTTGTACCAGTCGCTAGAAAACTAAAGCGTTACCCCGTCGAAGTAAAGTTTTTTTCTAAAAAGAACGCCGACAGGAATTATAGGGCACCAAACTTTGCATTAATGGTAAAAATAATCAAATATTTTAATATTTTAAGGAGTTCTTTTGCCAATAAAATCAAAACAATAATAGCTAGAACTATGAAACTGGTACCAGTCGCTAGAAAACTAACGTGTTAACTTGCCGAATAAATTTTTTTCTCTAGATAACGGCGACAGGAATTATAGGCCACCAAACTCTGCATTAAAGGTAAAAATAATAAAATATTTTAATATTTTAAGGAGTCCTTTTGCCGATAAAATCGAAACAATACCAGCTAGAACTTAAAACTTGTACCAGTCGCTAGAAAACTAAAGCGTTACCTCGTCGAAGTAAAGTTTTTTTCTAAAAAGAACGCCGACAGGAATTATAGGGCACCAAACTTTGCATTAGTGGTAAAAATAATCAAATATTTTAATATTTTAAGGAGTTCTTTTGCCAATAAAATCAAAACAATAATAGCTAGAACTATGAAACTGGTACTAATCGCTAGAAAACTAACGTGTCAACTCGTCGAATAAATTTTTTTCTCTAGATAACGCCGACAGGAATTATAGGGCACCAAACTCTGCATTAAAGGTAAAAATAATAAAATATTTTAATATTTTAAGGAGTTCTTTTGCCTACAAAATCAAAACAATACCAGCTAAAGCTATAAAACTTGTACCAATCGCTAGAAAACTAAGGCGCTAACTCGTCAAAGTAAAGTTTTTTTCTAAAAATTACGCCGACAGGAATTATAGAGCACCAAACTTTGCATTAATGGTAAAAATAATAAAATATTTTAATATTTTAAGGAGTTCTTTTGCCAATAAAATCAAAATTATACCAGCTAGAACTAAAAAACTGGTACCAATCGCTAGAAAACTAACGTGTTAACTTGCCGAATAAATTTTTTTTTCTAGATAACGGCAACAGGAATTATACGCCACCAAACTCTGCATTAAAGGTAAAAATAATAAAATTTTTTTAATATTTTAAGGAGTTCTTTTGCCAATAAAATCAAAACAATACCAGCTAAAGCTATAAAACTAGTACCAATTGCTAGAAAACTAAGGCGTCAACTCGTCGAAGTGAAGTTTTTTTCTAAAAATAACGCCGACAGGAATTATAGGACACCAAACTTTGCATTAAAGGTAAAAATAATAAAATATTTTAATATTTTAAGGAGTTCTTTTGCCAATAAAATCGTAACAGTACCAGCTTGAACTATGAAGCTGGTACCAATCGCTAGAAAACTAACGTGTTAACTCGCCGAATTAATTTTTTTGTCTCCAGATGACGCCGACAGGAATTATAGGGCAATAAACTCTGCATTAATGGTAAAAATAATAAAATATTTTAATATTTTAAAGGGTTTTTTTGCCAATAAAATCGAAACAATACCAGCTAGAACTTAAAACTGGTACCAATCACTAGAAAACTAACGTGTTATTTCGTCGAAGTAAATTTTTCTTCTAAAAATAACGTCGACAGGAATTATAGGGCACCAAACTCTGCATTAATGGTAAAAATAATGAAATATTTTATTATTTTAAGGAGTTCTTTTGCCAATAAAATCAAAACAATAATAGCTAGAACTATAAAGCTGGTACCAATCGCTTAAAAACTAAGGTGTCAACTTGCCGAATAAATCTTTATCTCTAGATAACGCCGACAGGAATTATAGGGCACCAAACTCTGCATTAAAGGTAAAAATAATAAAATATTTTAATATTTTAAGGAGTTCTTTTGCCGATAAAATCGAAACAATACCAGCTAGAACTTAAAACTTGTACCAGTCGCTAGAAAACTAAAGCGTTACCCCGTCGAAGTAAAGTTTTTTTCTAAAAAGAACGCCGACAGGAATTATAGGGCACCAAACTTTGCATTAATGGTAAAAATAATCAAATATTTTAATATTTTAAGGAGTTCTTTTGCCAATAAAATCAAAACAATAATAGCTAGAACTATGAAACTGGTACCAATCGCTAGAAAACTAACGTGTTAACTTGCCGAATAAATTTTTTTCTCTAGATAACGGCGACAGGAATTATAGGCCACCAAACTCTGCATTAAAGGTAAAAATAATAAAATATTTTAATATTTTAAGGAGTCCTTTTGCCGATAAAATCGAAACAATACCAGCTAGAACTTAAAACTTGTACCAGTCGCTAGAAAACTAAAGCGTTACCTCGTCGAAGTAAATTTTTCTTCTAAAAATAACGCCGACAGGAATTATAGGGCACCAAACTCTGCATTAAAGGTAAAAATAATAAAATATTTTAATATTTTAAGGAGTTCTTTTGCCTATAAAATCAAAACAATACCAGCTAAAGCTATAAAACTTGTACCAATCGCTAGAAAACTAAGGCGCTAACTCGTCAAAGTAAAGTTTTTTTCTAAAAATTACGCCGACAGGAATTATAGAGCACCAAACTTTGCATTAATGGTAAAAATAATAAAATATTTTAATATTTTAAGGAGTTCTTTTGCCAATAAAATCAAAATTATACCAGCTAGAACTATAAAACTGGTACCAATCGCTAGAAAACTAACCTGTTAACTTGCCGAATAAATTTTTTTCTCTAGATAACGGCGACAGGAATTATAGGCCACCAAACTCTGCATTAAAGGTAAAAATAATAAAATTTTTTTAATATTTTAAGGAGTTCTTTTGCCAATAAAATCAAAACAATACCAGCTAAAGCTATAAAACTAGTACCAATTGCTAGAAAACTAAGGCGTCAACTCGTCGAAGTGAAGTTTTTTTCTAAAAATAACGCCGACAGGAATTATAGGACACCAAACTTTGCATTAAAGGTAAAAATAATAAAATATTTTAATATATTAAGGAGTTCTTTTGCCAATAAAATCGTAACAGTACCAGCTTGAACTATGAAGCTGGTACCAATCGCTAGAAAACTAACGTGTTAACTCGTCGAATTAATTTTTTGTCTCCAGATGACGCCGACAGGAATTATAGGGCAACAAACTCTGCATTAATGGTAAAAATAATAAAATATTTTAATATTTTAAGGAGTTCTTTTGCCAATAAAATCAGAACAATACCAGCTAGAACTATAAAACTGGTACCACTTGCCATTTAGCTAACGTGTTATCTGTTAAAGTAAATTTGTTTTTTCTCTAAATAACGCCGACAGGAATTATAGGGCACCAAACTCTGCATTAAAGGTAAAAATAAAAAAATATTTTTTAATATTTTAAGGAGTTCTTTTGCCAATCAAATCAAAACAATACCAGCTAAAACTATAAAACTAGAACCAATCGCCAGAAAACAAACGTGTTAACTCGTCAATTTAAATGTTTTTTCTAAAAATAACGCCGACAGGAATTATAGTGCACCAAACTTTGCATTAATGGTAAAAATAATAATAAAATATTTTAATATTTTAAAGAGTTCTTTTGCCAGTCAAATCAAAACAATACCAGCTAGAACTATGAATCTGGTACCAATCGCTAGAAAGCTAACGTGTTAACTCGTCGAATTAATTTTCTTTTCTCTAGATAACGCCGACAGGAATTATTGGGCACCAAACTCTGCATTAATAGTAAAAAAAATAAAATATTTTATTATTTCAAGGAGTTCTTTTGCCAATAAAATCAAAACAATACCAGCTAAAGCTACAAAACTAGTACCAATCGCTAGAAAACTAAGGCGTCAACTCGTCGAAGTGAAGTTTTTTTCTAAAAATAACGCCGACAGGAATTATAGGGCACCAAACTTTGCATTAATGGTAAAAATAATAAAATATTTTAATATTTTAAGGAGTTCTTTTGCCAATAAAATCAAAACAATACCAGCCAGAACTATAAAACTGGTACCAATCGCTAGAAAACTAACGTGTTAACTCGCCGAATTAATTTTTTTGTCTCCAGATGACGCCGACAGGAATTATAGGGCAACAAACTCTGCATTAATGGTAAAAATAATAAAATATTTTAATATTTTAAAGGGTTTTTTTGCCAATAAAATCGAAACAATACCAGCTAGAACTTAAAACTGGTACCAATCACTAGAAAACTAACGTGTTATTTCGTCGAAGTAAATTTTTCTTCTAAAAATAACGTCGACAGGAATTATAGGGCACCAAACTCTGCATTAATGGTAAAAATAATAAAATATTTTAATATTTTAAGGAGTTCTTTTGCCAATAAAATCAAAACAATAATAGCTAGAACTATGAAGCTGGTACCAATCGCTAAAAAACTAAGGTGTCAACTTGCCAAATAAATCTTTATCTCTAGATAACGCCGACAGGAATTATAGGGCACCAAACTCTGCATTAAAAGTAAAAATAATAAAATATTTTAATATTTTAAGGAGTTCTTTTGCCGATAAAATCGAAACAATACCAGCTAGAACTTAAAACTTGTACCAGCCGCTAGAAAACTAAAGCGTTACCTCGTCGAAGTAAAGTTTTTTTCTAAAAAGAACGCCGACAGGAATTATAGGGCACCAAACTTTGCATTAATGGTAAAAATAATCAAATATTTTAATATTTTAAGGAGTTCTTTTGCCAATAAAATCAAAACAATAATAGCTAGAACTATGAAACTGGTACCAATCGCTAAAAAACTAACGTGTCAACTCGTCGAATAAATGTTTTTCTCTAGATAACGCCGACAGGAATTATAGGGCACCAAACTCTGCATTAAAGGTAAAAATAATAAAATATTTTAATATTTTAAGGAGTTCTTTTGCCTATAAAATCGAAACAGTACCAGCTAGAACTATGAAGCTGGTACCAATCGCTAGACAGCTAACGTGTTAACTTGTCGAATTAATTTTTTTTCTCTAGATAACGCCGACAGGAATTATAGGGCACCAAACTCTGCATTAATAGTAAAAATAATAAAATATTTGATTATTTCAAGGAGTTCTTTTGCCAATAAAATCAAAACAATACCAGCTAAAGCTATAAAACTGGTACCAGTCGCTAGAAAACTAAGGCGTTAACTCGCTAAAGTAAAGTTTTTTTCTAAAAATAACGCCGACAGGAATTATGGGGCACCAAACTCTGCATTAATGGTAAAAATAATAAAATATTTTATTTTAAGGAGTTCTTTTGCCAATAAAATCAAAACAATACCAGTTAAAACTATAAAACTTGAACCAATCGCTAGAAAAATAAGGCGTTAACTCGTCGAAGTAATTTTTTTTTCTCTAAATAACGCCGACAGGAATTATAGGGCACCAAACTTTGCATAAATGGTAAAAATAATAAAATATTTTAATATTTTAAGGAGTTCTTTTGCCAATAAAATCAAAACAATACCAGCTAAAACTATAAAGCTAGTACCAATCGCTAGAAAACTAACGTGTTAACTTGACGAATTATTTTTTTTTTTTCTCTAGATAACGCCGACAGGAATTATAGGGCACCAAACTCTGCATTAATAGTAAAAATAATAAAATATTTTATTATTTCAAGGAGTTCTTTTGCCAATAAAATCAAAACAATACCAGCTAAAGCTATAAAACTGGTACCAATCGCTAGAAAACTAAGGCGTTAACTCGTTTAAGTAAAGTTTTTTTCTAAAAATAACGCCGACAGGAATTATGGGGCACCAAACTCTGCATTAATGGTAAAAATAATAAAATATTTTATTTTAAGGAGTTCTTTTGCCAATAAAATCAAAACAATACCAGTTAAAACTATAAAACTTGTACCAATCGCTAGAAAAATAAGGCGTTAACTCGTCGAAGTAAATTTTTTTTCTCTAAATAACGCCGACAGGAATTATAGGGCACCAAACTTTGCATAAATAGTAAAAATAATAAAATATTTTAATATTTTAAGGAGTTCTTTTGCCAATAAAATCAAAACAATACCAGCTAAAACTATAAAGCTAGTACCAATCGCTAGAAAACTAACGTGTTAACTCGTCGAATTAAATTGTTTTCTTTAGATAACGACGACAGGAATTATAGGGCACCAAACTCTGCATTAATGGTAAAAATAATAAAATATTTTAATATTTTAAGGAGTTCTTTTGCCAATAAAATCAGAACAATACCAGCTAGAACTATAAAACTGGTACCACTTGCCATTCAGCTAACGTGTTATCTGTTAAAGTAAATTTTTTTTCTCTAAATAACGCCGACAGGAATTATAGGGCACCAAACTCTGCATTAAAGGTAAAAATAAAAAAATATTTTTTAATATTTTAAGGAGTTCTTTTGCCAATAAAATCAAAACAATACCAGCTAAAGCTATAAAACTAGTACCACTCGCTAGAAAACTAAGGCGTCAACTCGTCAAAGTGAAGTTTTTTTCTAAAAATAACGCCGACAGGAATTATAGGGCACCAAACTTTGCATTAATGGTAAAAATAATAAAATATTTTAATATTTTAAGGAGTTCTTTTGCCAATAAAATCGTAACAGTACCAGCTTGAACTATGAAGCTGGTACCAATCTCTAGAAAACTAACGTGTTAACTCGCCGAATTAATTTTTTTGTCTCCAGATGACGCCGACAGGAATTATAGGGCAACAAACTCTGCATTAATGGTAAAAAATAATAAAATATTTTAATATTTTATAGGGTTTTTTTGCCAATAAAATCGAAACAATACCAGATAGAACTATAAAGCTGGTACCAATCACTAGAAAACTAACGTGTTATTTCGTCGAAGTAAATTTTTCTTCTAAAAATAACGTCGACAGGAATTATAGGGCACCAAACTCTGCATTAATGGTAAAAATAATAAAATATTTTAAAATTTTAAGGAGTTCTTTTGCCAATAAAATCAAAACAATAATAGCTCGAACTATGAAACTGGTACCAATCGCTAAAAAGCTAACGTGTCAACTCGCCGAATAAATTTTTTTCTCTAGATAACGCCGACAGGAATTATAGGGCACCAAACTCTGCATTAAAGGTAAAAATAATAAAATATTTTAATATTTTAAGGAGTTCTTTTGCCAATAAAATCGAAACAATACCAGCTAGAACTTAAAACTTGTACCAGTCGCTAGAAAACTAAAGCGTCACCTCGTCGAAGTAAAGTTTTTTTCTAAAAAGAACGCCGACAGGAATTATAGGGCACCAAACTTTGAATTAATGGTAAAAATAATCAAATATTTTAATATTTTAAGGAGTTCTTTTGCCAATAAAATCAAAACAATAATAGCTAGAACTATGAAACTGGCACCAATCGCTAAAAAAAACTAACGTGTCAACTCGTCGAATAAATTTTTTTCTCTAGGTAACGCCGACAGGAATTATAGGGCACCAAACTCTGCATTAAAGGTAAAAATAATAAAATATTTTAATATTTTAAGGAGTTCTTTTGCCAATAAAATCGAAACAGTACCAGCTAGAACTATGAAACTGGTACCAATCGCTAAAAAACTAACGTGTCAACTCGTCGAATAAATTTTTTTCTCTAGATAACGCCGACAGGAATTATAGGGCACCAAACTCTGCATTAAAGGTAAAAATAATAAAATATTTTAATATTTTAAGGAGTTCTTTTGCTAATAAAATCGAAACAGTACCAGCTAGAACTATGAAACTGGTACCAATCGCTAGACAGCTAACGTGGTAACTTGTCGAATTAATTTTTTTTTCTCTAGATAACGCCGACAGGAATTATAGGGCACCAAACTCTGCATTAATAGTAAAAATAATAAAATATTTTATTATTTCAAGGAGTTCTTTTGCCAATAAAATCAAAACAATACCAGCTAAAGCTAAAAAACTGGTACCAATCGCTAGAAAACTAAGGTGTTAACTCGTTAAAGTAAAGCTTTTTTCTAAAAATAACGCCGACAGGAATTATGGGGCACCAAACTCTGCATTAATGGTAAAGATAATAAAATATTTTATTTTAAGGAGTTCTTTTGCCAATAAAATCAAAACAATAATAGCTAGAACTATGAAACTGGTACCAATCGCTAAAAAACTAACGTGTTAACTCGTCGAATTAAATTGTTTTCTTTAGATAACGACGACAGGAATTATAAGGCACCAAACTCTGCATTAATGGTAAAAATAATAAAATATTTTAATATTTTAAGGAGTTCTTTTGCCAATAAAATCAGAACAATACCAGCTAGAACTATAAAACTGGTACCACTTGCCATTCAGCTAACGTGTTGTCTGATAAAGTAAATTTTTTTTTCTCTAAATAACGCCGACAGGAATTATAGGGCACCAAACTCTGCATTAAAGGTAAAAATAAAAAAATATTTTTTAATATTTTAAGGAGTTCTTTTGCCAATCAAATCAAAACAATACCAGCTAAAACTATAAAACTAGAACCAATCGCCAGAAAACAAACGTGTTAACTCGTCAATTTAAATGTTTTTTCTAAAAATAACGCCGACAGGAATTATAGTGCACCAAACTTTGCATTAATGGTAAAAATAATAAAATATTTTAATATTTTAAGGAGTTCTTTTGCCAGTCAAATCAAAACAATACCAGCTAGAACTATGAATCTGGTACCAATCGCTAGAAAGCTAACGTGTTACCTCGTCGAATTAATTTTTTTTTTCTCTAGATAACGCCGACAGGAATTATAGGGCACCAAACTCTGCATTAATAGTAAAAATAATAAAATATTTTATTATTTCAAGGAGTTCTTTTGCCAATAAAATCAAAACAATACCAGCTAAAACTATAAAACTAGTATCAGTCGCTAGAAAGCTAAGGCGGTAACTTGTCGAAGTAAAGTTTTTTTCTAAAAATAACGCCGACAGGAATTATAGGGCACCAAACTCTGCATTAATGGTAAAAATAATAAAATATTTTAATATTTTGAGGAGTTCTTTTGCCAATAAAATCAAAACAATACCAGCTAAAACTATAAAACTAGTACCAATCGCTAGAAAACTAAGGCGTTAACTCGCCGAATATTTTTTTTTTTTTTCTCTAAATAACGCCGACAGGAATTATAGGGCACCAAACTCTGCATTAAAGGTAAAAATAATAAAATATTTTAATATTTTAAGGAGTTCTTTTGCCAATAAAATCAAAACAGTACCCGCTAAAGCTATAAAACTGGGACCAATCGCTAGAAAACTAAGGCGTTAACTCGTTAAAGGAAAGTTTTTTTCTAAAAATAACGCCGACAGGAATTATAGGGCACCAAACTCTGCATTAATGGTAAAAATAATAAAATATTTTAATATTTTGAGGAGTTCTTTTGCCAATAAAATCAAAACAATACCAGCTAAAACTATAAAACTAGTACCAATCGCTAGAAAACTAAGGCGTTAACTCGCCGAAATATTTTTTTTTTTCTCTAGATATCGCCGACAGGAATTATAGGGCACCAAACTCTGCATAAATGGTAAAAATAATAAAATATTTTAATATTTTAAGGAGTTCTTTTGCCAATAAAATCAAAACAATACCAGCTAAAGCTATAAAACTGGGACCAATCGCTAGAAGACTAAGGCGTTAACTCGTTAAAGGAAAGTTTTTTTCTAAAAATAACGCGGACAGGAATTATAGGGCACCAAACTCTGCATTAATGGTAAAAATAATAAAATATTTTAATATTTTGAGGAGTTCTTTTGCCAATAAAATCAAAACAATACCAGCTAAAACTATAAAGCTAGTACCAATCGCTAGAAAACTAAGGCGTTAACTCGCCGAAATATTTTTTTTTTTTCTCTAGATATCGCCGACAGGAATTATAGGGCACCAAACTCTGCATAAATGGTAAAAATAATAAAATATTTTAATATTTTGAGGAGTTCTTTTGCCAATAAAATCAAAACAATACCAGCTACAACTATGAAACTGGTACCAATAGCTAGAAAGCTAACGTGTTAACTCGTCGAATTAATTTTTTTTCTCTAGATATCGCCGACAGGAATTATAGGGCACCAAACTCTGCATTAATAGTAAAAATAATAAAATATTTTATTATTTCAAGGAGTTCTTTTGCCAATAAAATCAAAACAATACCAGCTAAAGCTATAAAACTGGGACCAATCGCTAGAAGACTAAGGCGTTAACTCGTTAAAGGAAAGTTTTTTTTCTCTAAATAACGCCGACAGGAATTATAGGGCACCAAACTTTGCATAAATGGTAAAAATAATAAAATATTTTAATATTTTAAGGAGTTCTTGTGCCAATAAAATCAAAACAGTACCAGCTAAAACTATAAAGCTAGTACCAATCGCTAGAAAACTAACGTGTTAACTCGTCAAATTAAATTGTTTTCTTTAGATAACGACGACAGGAATTATAGGGCACCAAACTCTGCATTAATGGTAAAAATAATAAAATATTTTAATATTTTAAGGAGTTCTTTTGCCAATAAAATCAAAACAATACCAGCTAAAACTATAAAACTAGTACCAATCGCTAGAAAACTAAGGCGTTAACTCGCCGAAATATTTTTTTTTTTCTCTAGATATCGCCGACAGGAATTATAGGGCACCAAACTCTGCATAAATGGTAAAAATAATAAAATATTTTAATATTTTAAGGAGTTCTTTTGCCAATAAAATCAAAACAATACCAGCTACAACTATGAAACTGGTACCAATAGCTAGAAAGCTAACGTGTTAACTCGTCGAATTAATTTTTTTTCTCTAGATATCGCCGACAGGAATTATAGGGCACCAAACTCTGCATTAATAGTAAAAATAATAAAATATTTTATTATTTCAAGGAGTTCTTTTGCCAATAAAATCAAAACAATACCAGCTAAAGCTATAAAACTGGGACCAATCGCTAGAAGACTAAGGCGTTAACTCGTTGAAGTAAAGTTTTTTTTCTCTAAATAACGCCGACAGGAATTATAGGGCACCAAACTTTGCATAAATGGTAAAAATAATAAAATATTTTAATATTTTAAGGAGTTCTTTTGCCAATAAAATCAAAACAGTACCAGCTAAAACTATAAAGCTAGTACCAATCGCTAGAAAACTAACGTGTTAACTCGTCAAATTAAATTGTTTTCTTTAGATAACGACGACAGGAATTATAGGGCACCAAACTCTGCATTAATGGTAAAAATAATAAAATATTTTAATATTTTAAGGAGTTCTTTTGCCAATAAAATCAGAATAATACCAGCTAGAACTATAAAACTGGTAGCACTTGCCATTTAGCTAACGTGTTAACTGTCAAAGTAATTTTTTTTTCTCTAAATAACGCGGACAGGAATTATAGGGCACCAAACTCTGCATTAATGGTAAAAATAATAAAATATTTTAATATTTTAAGGAGTTCTTTTGCCAATAAAATCAGAACAATACCAGATAGAACTATAAAACTGGTACCACTTGCCATTTAGCTAACGTGTTAACTGTTGAAGTTGAAGAAGCTTAAACTATAAAACTAGAACCAATCGCCAGAAAACAAACGTGTTAACTCGTCATTTTAAATGTTTTTTCTAAAAATAACGCCGACAGGAAATATAGTGCACCAAACTTTGCATTAATGGTAAAAATAATAAAATATTTTAATATTTTAAGGAGTTCTTTTGCCAGTCAAATCAAAACAATACCAGCTAGAACTATAAAACTGGTACTGGTAACTAAGGCGTTAACTCGTTGAAGTAAAGTTTTTTTCTAAAAATAACGCCGACAGGAATTATAGGGCACCAAACTCTGCATTAATGGTAAAAATAATAAAATATTTTATTATTTCAAGGAGTTCTTTTGCCAATAAAATCAAAACAATACCAGCTAAAGCTATAAAACTGGTACCAATCGCTAGAAAACTGAGGCGTTAACTCGTTGAAGTAAAGTTTTTTTCTAAAAATAACGCCGACAGGAATTATAGGACACCAAACTCTGCATTAATGGTAAAAATAATAAAATATTTTATTATTTCAAGGAGTTCTTTTGCCAATAAAATCAAAACAATACCAGCTAAAGCTATATAGCTAGTACTAATCGCTAGAAAACTAAGGCGTTAACTCGTTGAAGTAAAGTTTTTTTCTAAAAATAACACCGACAGGAATTATAGGGCACCAAACTCTGCATAAATGGTAAAAATAATAAAATATTTTAATATTTTAAGGAGTTCTTTTGCCAATAAAATCAAAACAATACCAGTTAAAACTATAAAACTAGTACCAATTGCTAGAAAACTAACGTGCTAACTCGTCGAGTTAAATTGTTTTCTCTAGATAACGCCGACAGGAATTAGAGTGCACCAAACTCTGCATTAATGGTAAAAATAATAAAATATTTTAATATTTTAAGGAGTTCTTTTGCCAATAAAATCAGAACAATACCAGCTAGAACTATAAAACTGGTACCACTTGCTATTTAGCTAACGTGTTAGCTGTTAAAGTAAATTTTTTTTCTCTAAATGACGCCGACAGGAATTATAGGGCACAAAACTCTGCATTAATAGTAAAATAAAATATTTTATTATTTCAAGTTCTTTTGCCAATAAAATCAAAACAATACCAGCTAAAGCTATAAAGCTAGTACCAATCGCTAGAAAACTAAAGCGCTAACTCGTCGAAGTAAAGTTTTTTTCTAAAAATAACGCCGAGAGGAATTAAAGGGCACCAAACTTTGCATTAATGATAAAAATAATAAAATATTTTAATATTTTAAGGAGTTCTTTTGCCAATAAAATCAAAACAATACCAGCTAAAACTATAAAGCTAGTACCAATCGCTAGAAAGCTAAGGCGTTAACTCGTCGAAGTAAAGCTTCTTTCTAAAAATAGCGCCGACAGGAATTATAGGGCACCAAACTTTGCATTAATGGTAAAAATAATAAAATATTTTAATATTTTAAGGAGTTCTTTTGCCAATAAAATCGAAACAATACCAGCTAGAACTATGAGTCTGGAACCAGTCGCTAGAAAACTAAAGTGTTAACTCGCCAAATTATTTTTTTTTCCCTAGATAACGCTGACAGGAATTATAGGGCACCAAACTTTGCATTAGTGGGAAAAATAATAAAATATTTTAATATTTTAAGGAGCTCTATTGCATATAAAATCAAAACAACACCAGCTAAAGCTATAAAACTAGTACCAATCGCTAGAAAACTAAAGCGTTAACTCGCTGAAGTAAAGTTTTTTTCTAAAAATAACGCCGACAGGAATTATAGGGCACCAAACTCTGCATTAATGGTAAAAATAATAAAATATTTTAATATTTTAAGGAGTTCTTTTGCCAATAAAACCAAAACAATACCAGCTAAAACTATAAATCTGGTACCAACCACTAGAAAACTAAGGCGGTAACTTGTCAATGTAATTTTTTTTTTCTAAAAATGACGCCGACAGGAATTACAGGGCACCAAACTTTGCATTAGTGGTAAAAATAATAACATATTTTAATATTTTAAGGAGTTCTTTTGCCAATAAAATCAAAACAATACCAGCTAGAACTATTAATCTGGTACCAATCGCTAGAAAACTAACGTGTTAACACGCCGAATTAATTTTTTTTCTCTAGATGACGCTGACAGAAATTATAGGACACCAAACTTTGCATTAATGGTAAACATAATAAAATATTTTAATATTTTAAGGAGTTCTTTTGCCAATAAAATCGAAACAATACATGCTAGAGCTATGAAACTGGTACCAATCGCTAGAAAGCTAACGTGTTAACTCGCCAAATTAATTTTTTTGTTTCTCTAGATAACGCCGACAGGAATTATAGGGCACCAAACTCTGCATTAATAGTAAAAATAATAAAATATTTTATTATTTCAAGGAGTTCTTTTGCCAATAAAATCAAAACAATACCAGCTAAAACTATAAGTCTAGTACCTGTCACTAGAAAACTAAGGCGTTAACTTGCCAATGTAAATTTTTCTTTTCTAAAAATGACGCCGACAGGAATTAAAGGGCACCAAACTTAGCATTAGTGGTAAAAATAATAACATATTTTAATATTTAAGGGGTTCTTTTGCCAATAAAATCAAAACAATACCAGCTAGAACTATTAATCTGGTACCAATCGCTAGAAAACTAACGTGCTAACACGCCGAATTAATTTTTTTTTCTCTAGATAACGCCGACAGGAATTATAGGGCACCAAACTTTCCATTAATGGTAAAAATAATAAAATTTTTTAATATTTTAAGGAGTTCTTTTGCCAATAAAATCAGAACAATACCAGATAGAACTATAAAACTGGTACCACTTGCCATTTAGCTAAAGTGTTAACTGTCAAAGTAAATTTTTTTTCTCTAGATGACGCCGACAGGAATTATAGGGCACCAAACTCTGCATTAATGGTAAAAATAATAAAATATTTTAATATTTTAAGGAGTTCTTTTGCCAATAAAATCAGAACAATACCAGATAGAACTATAAAACTGGTACCACTTGCTATTTAGCTAACGTGTTAACTGTTGAAGTAAATTTTTTTTCTCTAAATAACGCCGACAGGAATTATAGGGCACCAAACTCTGCATTAAAGGTAAAAATAATAAAATATTTTTTAATATTTTAAGGAGTTCTTTTGCCAATAAAATCAGAACAATACCAGATAGAACTATAAAACTGGTACCACTTGCCATTTAGCTAAAGTGTTAACTGTCAAAGTAAATTTTTTTTCTCTAAATAACGCCGACAGGAATTATAGGGCACCAAACTCTGCATTAATGGTAAAAATAATAAAATATTTTAATATTTTAAGGAGTTCTTTTGCCAATAAAATCAGAACAATACCAGATAGAACTATAAAACTGGTACCACTTGCCATTTAGCTAACGTGTTAACTGTTGAAGTAATTTTTTTTTCTCTAAATAACGCCGACAGGAATTATAGGGCACCAAACTCTGCATTAAAGGTAAAAATAATAAAATATTTTAATATTTTAAGGAGTTCTTTTGCCAATAAAATCAGAACAATACCAGATAGAACTATAAAACTGGTACCACTTGCCATTTAGCTAACGTGTTAACTGTTGAAGTAAATTTTTTTTCTCTAAATAACGCCGACAGGAATTATAGGGCACCAAACTCTGCATTAAAGGTAAAAATAATAAAATATTTTTTAATATTTTAAGGAGTTCTTTTGCCAATAAAATCAGAACAATACCAGATAGAACTATAAAACTGGTACCACTTGCCATTTAGCTAACGTGTTAACTGTTGAAGTAAACTTTTTTTCTCTAAATAACGCCGACAGGAATTATAGGGCACCAAACTCTGCATTAAAGGTAAAAATAATAAAATATTTTTTAATATTTTAAGGAGTTCTTTTGCCAATAAAATCAGAACAATACCAGATAGAACTATAAAACTGGTACCACTTGCCATTTAGCTAAAGTGTTAACTGTCAAAGTAAATTTTTTTTCTCTAAATAACGCCGACAGGAATTATAGGGCACCAAACTCTGCATTAATGGTAAAAATAATAAAATATTTTAATATTTTAAGGAGTTCTTTTGCCAATAAAATCAGAACAATACCAGATAGAACTATAAAACTGGTACCACTTGCCATTTAGCTAACGTGTTAACTGTTGAAGTAAATTTTTTTTCTCTAAATAACGCCGACAGGAATTATAGGGCACCAAACTCTGCATTAAAGGTAAAAATAATAAAATATTTTTTAATATTTTAAGGAGTTCTTTTGCCAATAAAATCAGAACAATACCAGATAGAACTATAAAACTGGTACCACTTGCCATTTAGCTAAAGTGTTAACTGTCAAAGTAAAGGTTTTTTCTAAAAATAACGCCGACAGGAATTATAGGGCACCAAACTTTGCATTAATGGTAAAAATAATAAAATATTTTGATATTTTAAGGAGTTCTTTTGCCAGTCAAATCAAAACAATACCAGCTAGAACTATAAAACTGGTACCAATCGCTAGAAAGCTAACGTATTAACTCGTTGAAGTAAAGTTTTTTTCTAAAAATAACGCCGACAGGAATTATAGGGCACCAAACTCTGCATTAATGGTAAAAATAATAAAATATTTTATTATTTCAAGGAGTTCTTTTACCAATAAAATCAAAACAATACCAGCTAAAGCTATAAAACTGGTACCAATCGCTAGAAAACTAAGGCGTTAACTCGCTGAAGTAAAGTTTTTTTCTAAAAATAACGCCGACAGGAATTATAGGGCACCAAACTTTGCATTAATGATAAAAATAATAAAATATTTTAATATTTTAAGGAGTTCTTTTGCCAATAAAATCGAAACAAAACCAGCTAGAACTATGAAGCTGGTACCAATCGCTAGAAAACTAAGGCGTTAACTCGTTGAAGTAAAGTTTTTTTCTAAAAATAACGCCGACAGGAATGATAGGGAACCAAACTCTGCATTAATGGTAAAAATAATAAAATATTTTATTATTTCAAGGAGTTCTTTTGCCAATAAAATCAAAACAATACCAGCTAAAGCTATAAAACTAGTATTAGTCGCTAGAAAACTAAGGCGTTAACTCGTCGAAGTAAGGTTTTTTTCTAAAAAATAACGCCGACAGGAATTATAGGGCACCAAACTCTGCATTAATGGTAAAAATAATAAAATATTTTATTATTTCAAGGAGTTCTTTTGCCAATAAAATCAAAACAATACCAGCTAAAGCTATAAAACTAGTATTAATCGCTAGAAAACTAAGGCGTTAACTCGTCGAAGTAAAGTTTTTTTCTAAAAATAACGCCGACAGGAATTATAGGGCACCAAACTCTGCATTAATGGTAAAAATAATAAAATATTTTATTATTTCAACGAGTTCTTTTGCCAATAAAATCAAAACAATACCAGCTAAAGCTATATAGCTAGTACTAATCGCTAGAAAACTAAGGCGTTAACTCGGTGAAGTAAAGTTTTTTTTCTAAAAATAACGCCGACAGGAATTATAGGGCACCAAACTGTGCATTAATGGTAAAAATAATAAAATATTTTATTATTTCAAGGAGTTCTTTTGCCAATAAAATCAAAACAATACCAGCTAAAGCTATAAAACTGGTACCAATCGCTAGAAAACTAAGGCGTTAACTCGTTGAAGTAAAGTTTTTTTCTAAAAATAACGCCGACAGGAATTATAGGACACCAAACTCTGCATTAATGGTAAAAATAATAAAATATTTTATTATTTCAAGGAGTTCTTTTGCCAATAAAATCGAAGCAAAACCAGCTAGAACTATGAAGCTGGTACCAGTCGCTAGAAAACTAAGGCGTTAACTCGTTGAAGTAAAGTTTTTTTCTTAAAATAACGCCGACAGGAATTATAGGGCACCAAACTCTGCATAAATGGTAAAAATAATAAAATATTTTAATATTTTAAGGAGTTCTTTTGCCAATAAAATCGAAACAAAACCAGCTAGAACTATGAAGCTGGTACCAATGGCTAAAAAACTAAGGCGTTAACTCGTTGAAGTAAAGTTTTTGTCTAAAAATAACGCCAACAGGAATTATAGGGCACCAAACTCTGCATTAATGGTAAAAATAATAAAATATTTTATTATTTCAAGGAGTTCTTTTGCCAATAAAATCAAAACAATACCAGCTAAAGCTATATAGCTAGTACTAATCGCTAGAAAACTAAGGCGTTAACTCGTTGAAGTAAAGTTTTTTTTCTAAAAATAACGCCGACAGGAATTATAGGGCACCAAACTCTGCATTAATGGTAAAAATAATAAAATATTTTATTATTTCAAAGAGTTCTTTTGCCAATAAAATCAAAACAATACCAGCTAAAGCTATAAAACTGGTACCAATCGCTAGCAAACTAAGACGTTAACTCGTTAAAGTAAAGTTTTTTTCTAAAAATAACGCCGACAGGAATTATAGGGCACCAAACTTTGCATTAATGATAAAAATAATAAAATATTTTAAAATTTTAAGGAGTTCTTTTGCCAATAAAATTGAAACAAAACCAGCTAGAACTATGAAGCTGGTACCAATCGCTAGAAAACTAAGGCGTTAACTCGTTGAAGTAAAGTTTTTTTCTAAAAATAACGCTGACAGGAATTATAGGGCACCAAACTCTGCATTAATGGTAAAAATAATAAAATATTTTATTATTTCAAGGAGTTCTTTTGCCAATAAAATCAAAACAATACCAGCTAAAGCTATATAGCTAGTACTAATCGCTAGAAAACTAAGGCGTTAACTCGTTGAAGTAAAGTTTTTTTCTAAAAATAACGCCGACAGGAATTATAGGGCACCAAACTCTGCATTAATGGTAAAAATAATAAAATATTTTATTATTTCAAGGAGTTCTTTTGCCAATAAAATCAAAACAATACCAGCTAAAGCTATAAAACTGGTACCAATCGCTAGAAAACTAAGGCGTTAACTCGTTGAAGTAAAGTTTTTTTCTAAAAATAACGCCGACAGGAATTATAGGACACCAAACTCTGCATTAATGGTAAAAATAATAAAATATTTTATTATTTCAAGGAGTTCTTTTGCCAATAAAATCAAAACAATACCAGCTTAAGCTATATAGCTAGTACTAATCGCTAGAAAACTAAGGCGTTAGCTCAGTGAAGTAAAGTTTTTTTCTAAAAATAACGCCGACAGGAATTATAGGGCACCAAACTCTGCATAAATGGTAAAAATAATAAAATATTTTAATATTTTAAGGAGTTCTTTTGCCAATAAAATCAAAACAATACCAGTTAAAACTATAAAACTAGTACCAATTGCTAGAAAACTAACGTGCTAACTCGTCGAGTTAAATTGTTTTCTCTAGATAACGTCGATAGGAATTAGAGTGCACCAAACTCTGCATTAATGGTAAAAATAATAAAATATTTTAATATTTTAAGGAGTTCTTTTGCCAATAAAATCAGAACAATACCAGCTAGAACTATAAAACTGGTACCACTTGCTATTTAGCTAACGTGTTAGCTGTTAAAGTAAATTTTTTTTCTCTAAATAACGCCGACAGGAATTATAGGGCACAAAACTCTGCATTAATAGTAAAATAAAATATTTTATTATTTCATGTTCTTTTGCCAATAAAATCAAAACAATACCAGCTAAAGCTATAAAGCTAGTACCAATCGCTAGAAAACTAAAGCGCTAACTCGTCGAAGTAAAGTTTTTTTCTAAAAATAACGCCGACAGGAATTATAGGGCACCAAACTTTGCATTAATGGTAAAAATAATAAAATATTTTAATATTTTAAGGAGTTCTTTTGCCAATAAAATTGAAACAAAACCAGCTAGAACTATGAAGCTGGTACCAATCGCTAGCAAACTAAGGCGTTAACTCGTCGAAGTAAAGTTTTTTTCTAAAAATAACGCTGACAGGAATTATAGGGCACCAAACTCTGCATTAATGGTAAAAATAATAAAATATTTTATTATTTCAAGGAGTTCTTTTGCCAATAAAATCAAAACAATACCAGCTAAAGCTATATAGCTAGTACTAATCGCTAGAAAACTAAGGCGTTAACTCGTTGAAGTAAAGTTTTTTTTCTAAAAATAACGCCGACAGGAATTATAGGAGTAGATATAATATGGGAGTTCTGGGCCACAGTGGAGGATAAAATTATAGATACACTAAAAATTATTTGAAAATATATTTTTTTTATCTATGCCACTATGTCGTTAATTATGTAGCATACTTTTAGGATGTATGTAACAGTTCTGGGCCACAGTGGAGGATAAAATTATAGATACACTAAAAATTATTTGAAAATATATTTTTTTTATCTATGCCACTATGTCGTTAATTATGTAGCATACTTTTAGGATGTATGTAACAGTTCTGGGCCACAGTGGAGGATAAAATTATAGATACAACTTTTTATTTGCTCATCGAGTATTACTTTAAATTGTATAACTTTTTCATGAATTTCATTGATTTCCTCCCTTAAATAATTATTTATTTGGTTTTCCGATTGATTCATGTAAGATATTAGAAATAATTTATTGACGACATCATTCTCCTCCAAAGGACTTGCAACATTTTTGATTCTTTTATTCTCGATGTCTATGTTATCGTCATCCAACGTATAACCCAAAAATTTTTTAAAAAAATTTTTCTTTCTTATTTCGCTATTAAAATTTTGATTATTGTAATGACCAAATTTGTCTACGGTCATTTTTTTTTCCTTTTATTAATCGATTATATTTGCTTCTCATTAATCGATTATATTTGCTTCTCTCAATTCTTCAATTATTGATATTATTTCATTAGTGTGATTATTGTTACCAGCATGTTGTGATGCTATTAGAAGTCTTAATCGATCTACTATTTCATTGGGATTATCCCAGTATATATAGTTTGGTTTGTTAAGATTTATATTCATTAAACCTTTACCAATGTGAGTAGTAGTAGGAAATAGTTTTTTTATAACCTTTTTATATTTATAACCTCTATTACCTTTAAGTTGATTATTAGGGTCATGGTTTCGTCTATGGGCGTTTGTTTCAAGTAAAATTTGTTTATATATTTCTAATTCTGATGAGTCATATTGCTCTGGATTTTGATGAAATAGTAATGAGTATAAACCAGGTGTTAAGGCCCAAGACTTATTTGCTACTATTATTTTGTCATTACTTATTTTTAAATCTGAATTTCCAAATTTCCAATCACCACTATCATTTTTATGTGGTCCAAATACCGTATCAAGATTTTTGTTTTCATTCAGGTTTGTTAAATCAAAATCCCAATTTGATGATTGGGAATAAAATGATTCATTATTTACCTCATCGTCGTCTTCATCTGTACTATATTTATTACTTTTGTCCATTTTACTTGTTATAAGGGATGCATTAAGGAGATTTTCTTCTTTTAAAACACTTTCGCTAGGAATAATGCTGCTATTCTTTATATTTTCCATTTTTGCTTTGTTATGTTTCAATATCGTTGCTGTTGGCTTTAGTAAATTCTCATTAGATATTTTAACTAATTTTTTTAGTGGTTCTGTCAATGGTTTAAATGTATTTTCTAATTGATTATATGTTTCTGCTTCTCCAAGTTTCACGCTATCAAATTTCCTTTTCAAAATTTTTCTAGATTTCACTAACTCCCTTAATACATTATCGTTTTCCATATTTATGAATGAGAGTGATTTTAAACAAAACAAATTAAATTGTAGAACTGAACAGTTTCGTAGAACAGCTAAACTGCTTCTTATAACAGCTTCTCTAAAACAGCTCCTTATAACAGTTAAAACAGCTAAACAGCTCCCTAGAACAGCTAAACAGCTCCCTAGAACAGCTAAACAGCTCCTTAAAATAGCTAAACAGCTCTTTAAAACAGCTAAACAGCTCCCTAGAACAGCTAAACAGCTCCTTAAAACAGCTAAACAGCTCCTTAAAACAGCTAAACAGCTCTTTAAAACAGCTAAACAGCTCCTTAAAATAGCTAAACAGCTCTTTAAAACAGCTAAACAGCTCCCTAGAACAGCTAAACAGCTCCTTAAAACAGCTAAACAGCTCTTTAAAACAGCTAAACAGCTCCCTAGAACAGCTAAACAGCTCCGTGAAAACAGCTAAACAGCTCCCTAGAATAGCTTAACAGCTCCCTAGAACAGCTAAACAGCTCCATGAAACAGCTTTGCAGTATACAAAATTATTAAGAAGAATATATATGTATTCAGTTTGGATAGCTGAATATTTACAATTGAACTTGGATGAATATATCAAAACCTTTTCTATAACGTCCATTATGAATTTCATCATCTTTACTTATTACTAGAAATCCATGTTTTTCTTTCCAACATTCTTTGCATATTTTAGAAAACATGTCAAGACTCATATCATTTCCAACGTGATCATTATAAATATGCTTTAAATTTAAATCATCTTGTTTAAACATTATTATGAAATTTGCATTATCACGTATTAAATGTTTTGGAATGTGTGTATACGTTTGACATAAGTAGAAGGAATCAATATTATTATGTCTCCCCATACAAAAGTATGATCTAATATTATTTTGTTTTTCGCAAGCAACATCATCAAATATCATTATTGAATTTGACTTAGCTTCTTGAGGTGGCACGACATATTCATTTTCTGAAAAAGTATATAGTCCCATACCCTTTACAGATGAAATTAATTTTATAAGATATTGATATTTTGGTTGATGTAGGGATTTTGAGTATAAATATATATTTTTAAATTTTAATCCATTAGGGCTTTCAATTAAACTAAGCATTACATTTGTTTTTCCACAATTAGACGGTCCAACTATAAGTGCTCTTATTGAGTTTGGCAACAAACAGCTGTGTTTAGTTCCGTTTTTCCTTTCTTGGAAATCTAAATTTTTTACTATAATATTTTTATGTTGTCTTATTAAACGCATTTTTATGACTGAGTGTATATATGTGTACACACGAATATGTAATTAATTTCTAAATTTTTTTATTTGTATTTTTTCTATGTACAAACCATTATTGCAGTATATAAATGATTGTATATGTAAATAATAAATTTAGTGGAAAAACTTCCGTGCACGGAAAAGGACTATTTAATAAATTAATTAATTCACTACCAGTAGAACTTCATCTACCCGGTTATCAGTACTGTGGACCTGGAACAAAACTGGAAAAGCGTTTAGAAAGAGGAGATAAGGGAATTAATCCCCTGGATGCAGCTTGCCGAGTTCATGATATTGCTTATTCTCAGAATACTGATATTAATAAAAGACATCAAGCAGATAAAGAACTAGCAGATAAAGCTTGGGAAAGAGTTAAAGCTAGAGATAGTACAGTTGGAGAAAAACTAAACGCATTCTTTGTTAGTAACGCAATGAAAGCTAAAGTAAAATTTGGTATGGGTGTTAAACGCAATAAGAAAAGCCCCTATAAGCGAAATATTTTTAATAGTGCAATTAAAGCAGCAAATGTTGTCTTAAAAAAACAAAAACCTCAAGATGTTAAAAATGCTATTAAAACTGCATTTTTAGTGTATCTATAATTTTATCCTCCATTGTGGCCCAGAACTCCCATATTATATCTGTGGCCCAGAACTCCCATATTATATCTGTGGCCCAGAACTCCCATATTATATCTGTGGCCCAGAACTCCCATATTATATCTACGTAGTAGATATAATATGGGAGTTCTGGGCCACAGTGGAGGATAAAATTATAGATACACTAAAAATTATTTGAAAATATATTTTTTTTTTTATCAATGCCACTATGTCGTTAATTATGTAGCATACTTTTAGGATGTATGTAACAGTTCTGGGCCACAGTGGAGGATAAAATTATAGATACACTAAAAATTATTTGAAAATATATTTTTTTTTTATCTATGCCACTATGTCGTTAATTATGTAGCATACTTTTAGGATGTATGTAACAGTTCTGGGCCACAGTGGAGGATAAAATTATAGATAACCTTTTTGTTTTGGTTGATATAAATTTTGTTATTGGTTTTTTTGTCTCAAGTTTAATTTTTTATTGTCTATGCAATAAAAAAATCATCCGTATGAGAATGATTTTTTTTTTGTTAAAATTTTTTTTATTTTAACTAAAATTGTCACCACGACATTTTAAATATGAAAATGTGTGTGTGTGTGTTTATTATATATGTCACAGACGGACAGGCAGATATGGGAAAAGATATACATAAATTCTTGACCGTTTTTGGTTTGATCAAAATATTTTTTTGTTTATAGACAAAAAAAAAATTTAATTGTAAACAAATTGAATACATGCATGTAGGTTCACAAACGGACAGACAGATAGATTAAAATACAGACACACAAACATAAATTCTTGCCCTTTTCCGTTTTTTGTTATTTAAAGCTTGTTCTGATTTTTTTTTTTTTGGTTTGAATTTGTGATCGTCTAATTCTGCAAGTGTTTATTTTTTTTAAGATTAAAATTGTAAATATGAAATTTTAAGTACGAAAAATGTGTGTGTGTTTGTGTGTATTTATTATATATCTCACAGACGGACAGATGGGTAGAAAGATGGATAAATTGATTATTACGATTCCTTGTTGTTAGGGTATATTTTGTTCATTTGTTTGTTTGTTTTAGTGATCGTCTTACACGAGCATTTATTTATTTTTAAGTCTTACAAGTGCGTGTGTTTATTTTCTAAGTCAATCAAGTGTTTACATTAAAAATCTCACTATAAAATTTCAAGTACGAAAATGTGTATGTGTGTATGTTTGTGTGTGTTTATTATATACATATGTATGTATGTCACAGACGGACAGGCAGATAGATTGACATAAAGGCAGATATGCTTACAAAACAAAATTATGTTTACGTTATTTTTTTAATAATGCTGTTCTGATACAATTTTAAAGTTCGCTTACTTGTATGTGTGTATGTTTTAAAAGTTTTACCATTGTTTTATGATTTGAGATATTCCTCTAATGATGCGTTTTTATATATAAATTCAATAGATTTAAACTACTTAGTTCATTATATAAGTATTTCTATACGTGAAGTGAAGTCAAGAGTTACGTTAAAAGTTTTAAAGAAGTTTGTGATTAGTTTCCGAAATAAATAAACAAAGAAAATAAAAAATAATTGTATTAAGAAATATATAATAACATTAAGTCTATACAAAATTAATCAGTGTAGACTTCAAAAACTATTAAAATAGTAATACTTACACCATAACAAAATTTTTTCAAAAAATATCTAAGAGTGTATAAATTAAACTGTGAAGACTGTATTAAAAATTGCAGACAATAAATAAACAAAGAAAATAAAAAATAATTATATTAAGAAATATATAATAACATTAAGTGTATACAAAATTAATCAGTGTAGACTTCAAAAACTATTAAAATAGTAATACTTACACAATAACAAAAAGAGTGTATAAATTAATCTGTGAAGACTATATTAAAAATTGCAGACAATAAAAATTAAACAAAAAATAAAAAATGGCCTTTGTATGTAGTGAGTGTAAAAAAGTTTTTATTGACATTAAAAATTTTAAAATGCATGAAAAAACTCATGCATCTTACTCAAAAGAAGTTATTGCCAAAAAATCACCACTATGTGGAGAAGTGAAAATAATTAAAAAAGCATTTAAATCGAGAGTTATAACTCTCTCATATGTTAATAGAAAGGAAGAATGTCTCATACCAGAGATATTTATTAATGAATCTTGTGAACCATTAAAAGAAGAAGTTGATGCCTTTCTAAAAAAACATAATGCTCTTAAAATAAATATAGAGCTGCATGCATTATATGCCAAGCCCATTGCAGATGATTTGGAAAATACTCCACTAGAGGTGAAGTATTTTCAAACAAAAATGGAAGAGATTTATTCAATGACGGATTTTGATAATATATTTATCAAACAAACTCAAAACATTTTAAAGAAAATGGAAGAGTTCCAAGAAAGAGATAGTGGTTGGACTTTAGTTCAACTAATTAAAATAGAGCTGAATTTGAATAAATATCAACCACTAAAAAGAAAATCGTTTATCCCACTACCAAAAAAATTATTACTAAAAAAGGCATGCATTAATATCCAGAATGAGGATAACTACTGTTTTAAGTGGGCTGTGATATCAGCAATTGCTGATTTAAAGGAACATGCAGGTCGTCCTTCCATGTATAGAGTTAATATATCATCAGAAATAATTAACATCAATGGCTACTCTCTAAATTTCAAAGGGTTATGCTTCCCGCTTAAGATAAAAGACATATGTATTTTTGAAAGCAATAATCAAAGTGTGAGTATTAATGTGTTTGGCTACAGCGAAACAGAAAACCTGGTAGTGGGACCATATTATAAAACGAAAGGGAAAAAACCAAAACACATCAATCTTTTATTTGTACAACAAAATATTAGAGAGGATGTCGTTTCACATTATGTATGGATAAAAAATATTTCAAGGTAAGTGATAAAATGAATTTTATTATTATTTTATGTAAATATGTATAGTGTTAAAAGTTTGATAATTATTTACATATTTATTTGTTTATTTTTACAGATTGATAAGATCTCAACAAACAAAACATAACGATAGTATTTTTGTATGCGATGACTGCCTACAATATTTCATTGATGGTGACAAGTTTGCGAAACATCAGAAGGTCTGCAGACAGAAGGTGTCTTATGTTCCAGAGGCAGATAAGTCTATTTTAGAGTTTAAGAATTATAATAATAAGTTAGATGTACCGTTTATAGTATATGCAGATTCGGAATGCATTTTTGAAAATATTCAAACATGTATTCCGAGGGGGGATATCTCATCAACAACATTAGTTGATAAACATATACCCTATGCATTTGCGTATTTTATTAAGTGTTCATTTGATGCAAGTTTAAACAAATTTTGTTGTTTTAAGGGCCTAGATTCACCAAACCAGTTCATTGTTAGTTTAGTCAATGATCTAAAATATTTATACTCTAATTTTATTACAAAAACTAAACCAATGACACCCTTAACTGATGAGGAAAAAATAGATTTCACTTTAAATAATAGCTGTCATATTTGTTCAAAGCCTATTTTAAATGAAATAAAAATAAAAGATCACTGCCATTTAAGTGGAAAATACAGAGGACCAGCACATAATTCATGTAATTTAAATTACAAAATTCCAAAGTTTTTCCCTGTGTTTTTCCATAATTTTTCATCATATGATTGCCATCTATTTGTAAAAGAGTTAAACAAAATTGATGATGGTCCAATCAATATTATTCCCTTAAACAAGGAATTGTATATATCATTATCTAAAACAATTAATAGTGAAAATAATGAAAGATTTGAAATAAGATTTCTTGATTCTTATAGATTTTTGCCATCTAGTTTAGACAATCTTGTCAAAAATTTATCCAAAAATGATTTACAGATTGTCAAATCAATGTTTAATGTTGAAAGTAAATTTAATTTACTTGTAAGAAAAGGTGTTTTTCCATATAATTATTTGAATTCTATTGAGAAACTTTCCGAAACTAATTTACCAACAATTGAAGATTTCTTCAACAAACTGATGGATACAGAATGTTCTTTAGCTGATTACAGGCATGCAAAAGAGGTCTGGAGTAAATTCGAGTGTGAAACATTAGATGATTATCTAATGTTATATTTAAAAACAGATGTTTTATTGCTAGCAGATGTTTTTGAAAACTTTAGATTAGTTTGCAAAAATATTTATAATCTAGATCCATGTCATTATTATACAGCACCAGGTCTTTCATGGGATGCTATGTTAAAAATAACAGACATTAAATTAGATTTATTAACTGACATAGATATGATTACATTTCTTCAAAGTGGAATCAGAGGAGGCATAGTTCAATGTTCACAAAGACATTCTGTAGCCAATAATAAATATTTAGAAAATTATAGTAGTGAAATGCCATCCAAGTACTTAATGTATATGGATGCAAATAACTTATATGGTTGGGCAATGTCAGAAGCTTTACCAGAGGGGAATTTTGCGTGGATAGATGACATTGAAAGTTTCTCTTTAGATTCAATTCCAGATAACTCAAACACTGGTTATATATTAGAAGTTGACTTGAAATATCCAAGTGAAATTCATGATAGTCATAATAGTCTTCCATTTTGTTGTGAAAACAAAGCTCCTCCAGAATCTAAAGAAAAAAACCTAATCGTAGATTTAAATGACAAGCGTCAGTATATAATATACTATAAAAACTTGCAACAATGTTTAAAACATGGTTTGAAACTAGAAAAGATTCATAGAATACTAAAATTTAGTCAATCAGCTTGGTTGAAGAAATATATTGCATTAAACAATTTACATAGAACAAACGCAAAAAACACATTTGAAAAAAATTTCTTTAAATTACTCAATAATGCAGTATATGGTAAAACTATGGAAAATGTAGACAAACGTAAAGATGTTAAGATTGTAAATAAATGGGAAAGTGTGGGCAAAAGACTTGGAGCACGTGCTCTCATTGCAAAACCCGAATTTAATTCTTTAAGTGTTTTTGATGAAAACATGATTGCAGTTGAGCTAAACAAAAGTTACTCATTATATAATAAGCCAATTTATCTGGGTTTTGTAATCTTGGAGTTATCCAAATGGAAGATGTATGATTTTCATTATGATTATATGTTACCCAAATATGAAAGTAAACTCGAACTAAATTATATGGACACCGATTCATTTATTTATAGCATAGAAACAGAAGATTTCTACAAAGACATAATTAATGACATTGATACAAGATTTGACACCTCAGATTATGAACTAGCTAATCAATTTGGTATTCCGCAAAAGAATAAGAAAGTTTTAGGGATGATGAAGGATGAAAACATGGGTAAAATTATGAAAGAATTTGTAGGATTGAGAGCAAAAATGTACTCATTTAAAACGGATAACATGGAAGAAACTAAAAAAGCTAAGGGTGTCAAAAGTTGTATTACTAAAAATCTAAGTCTTTCAGATTATAAAAATTGCTTATATAATAAACATATTTATTATGGAAAAATGTATATTTTTAAATCAAAATTGCATACTATATATACGTCCCTTATAAATAAGATATCTTTAAGTTATTTAGATAATAAGAGATTTATATGTAATAATAATGTTAATACTCTAGCTTGGGGTCATTACAAAGAAATAGCTTTACGAAATAACGCTATAGAAAACTCTTCAATAGATAATAATGAAATAGAATATATAGATAACAACTACATTGATAAATTTATAAATGTTGATGACGGTTTGGATGAATATTTAATGGAAATAGAATATTAATTTAAAATTAAAAAAAAAGCATTGTTAAATATATAAAAATTTTTTGAATTGTCTTAATTACCTAAGAAATTTATAAATTTTAATTCCTCTTGTAAATTATAATAATAAAAACCAATTTTATAAATATATATTTTCTGTTTGTTTTTATTTCATCTTTCGTTTTAAATAAATTAGAGAAAGGTAAGTATTACAGAATAAATTTATATAACTTTTCTAACAATTCCAGTTAATGGGGTGTATTCCATCAAACGGTCATATAGGATTAAACAATAAGCATTTGTATTTGTAGGAATTGGACTACCGGTTTCAAACTCAATTTTAACATCAATTGGTCCACTTTTAATCATCTCATTTTGGTGACTAACATCAATTACAGCAATTGGTTTATTTTTAAATTTTTCACAAGAAAGAAGTGGTTGTGCTTCCCTCATGTAGTAATTTTGTTGAAATTTTGCATACATATCATATAAAACTGCATATCGATTTCCCTCAAACTTTAAATTTAAATCGTCATACGGATAGACATCTGAATTCAAGTGCACTTTAATATTTTTTAAATTAGAATGAATATACTTGTTTTTATTTTCTAAAACGAATATTAAAAATCGTGGTCTTTCTCTATTGATTGACATTTTAACATTCCAATGATGATTTATTCCACCAGAAAATGTAGGATTTAAATAACAGTCCCAACTGCGGAATGCAATAGGTAAAGAAGTTCCATCCTTAATAATCTTCATTATTTGTATTTTTCTAGAATCTGATATCTGAACATGTGGAATTCTCCATGTTATATTTGTAACTGTCAACTGAAGTTTTTCGTTGGCATCTGTTGAGTAATATACATTCTCATCAGTTGAACTTCGTAAAAGAATAAGTTCGTGTTTACTATTTAATATTATTTTATTAAAATCCTCTGCAAATCCCATTAAAAGCTTTAGAGGGATGTAAAAATTAAATGTTTGTATAGATAAGTCTTCAGATATAGACCATCCAGCATTTCTCATCATATTACTTTCAAATTCATTTAATGAAATATAATTCTTGAGTGTACTGGACCTTCCCAAGTATCGAGTTCGATCAATTTCAACACCATTGATCTCATAACGTATTTCATCAAATAAGTACGCTACACAGTTATTTCTTAATCGACCATTTTTAGATTCTTCACCCTTTTCATTTTTTATATTTCCTTCTATATATAAGTAGCTTTCTGAGGGAAGAACATACAAGTCTTGATTTTGTAGTGTAATTCGAATTTCATCATTATTTTTATATGACTGTATATAGGGTAAATAACTGTGGTAATCTTTTTTAGTTATGTTTTCATCCGAAAACGGTTTCTCTACAACATTGAGTATATCAGACATTCTTTTGTACTTTTAACTTAAGTGATTTTAAAAACTCTTTATTTCGTTCAGTTAGCTTTGGTCTTGTAGATTTAATAGTTTTTGTAGAAGTATTTCTTTTTATTTTATTGTGTATGTTTTTATTATAAATTATCATATCTTGTTAGGTCTCAGATGTAATCTTAGCGTTATTTCTTCGCCTCTGAAATTTATTAAACGACCTTCTTGATCAACAATCCAAATGGTAAGATGTGTTATTTCTTTGACGTTTACTGGCAAATAAATTAGATTACTAGGGATTACATCTAATTTATAACCTGGAGGGACATCCAGTGCGAACTCATGAAGTATATGTGCTGGAGAGTTATTCATATATGTCCCCGTTATTATATTACATTGAATTTGTATGGCATTAACTTTTAAAATATTTACTGGCTGATTTGAAAAATGTTTTACACCAGAATTCAACGTTGTTCTATCGAATCCAAATAAACTACCAATAGATCGATTCTGATCAAAGAAAATTTTGTCGTGTGATGAGGTTATTTCAACTTGTAAAGTATTGTTATTGGCTTCAATTATAATTGATTTATTAAATTCCTGTGCTTTATATTCTGTAGTAATATAGTCAGCAATATCTTGTAACTCATAAGAACCTATAGGAATTTCAATTACTTTATCTCCTATATGAAATAGATTATTATCAAAGTCTACATTGGGAACGGAATTATATGAATGAAAATCTATTAGAGAACATTCATATTCATCGCTAAGATGTATTGGTGGAAAATAATTTGCTGTTAAAATGGAAGACTTTCCGC
The DNA here is from genome assembly GCA_941918925.1 of Phyto melanocephala. Taxonomy (NCBI): domain Eukaryota; kingdom Metazoa; phylum Arthropoda; class Insecta; order Diptera; family Rhinophoridae; genus Phyto; species Phyto melanocephala. The sequence continues at coordinate 67,173,694 of OW799233.1, forward strand.
TTAATGCTAATGTTATTGACATATTGACATCTCAACTATTAATGAAAAATGCTTTAATAATTTTTTAATTATTTATTTTCTTTATTTATGAATTATTATTTTTAATTTTACAATATATCAGTTTTATTTATCCAAGAATTATGTTGATTTGAGAAACCCAACCACTTAACAAACGCTTTATTTCCTTTAGTTTTCAATACTTTTTCTACCAAAAATGTATTGGGATAACGTGTGTGAAGTATCTCCTCCTTATAAAATCCCCCTTTTATTTCATTTCCTTGATAGTCTTCCAATATAAATGTGACGGGATAAGTATTTTGTATTGATCGTATTTTAAATATTTCTGTTGTCCAGTTGGGAGTATACCCTTTTTCAAAAATATGTTTATATTTACTAATTCGAACATGATCTCCAACTTTGAAACGTGATGGTTTAAAGATTTTAATATTATTGTATACAGTATTCAACAGATGTTTTTCATTTTTAGCTGTAACGTGAACCGGTGCCATTTTTATTGTTCTATGTTTTTTATTATTATATTTTTTAACTAAGCTCTTATAAATATGAATCCATTTATAGCTTCCGTTGTTACTAAACTCTTTCCACATCATACCCTTTAATGTTCTATTAAAGCGTTCAACAATTGAAGCTTTCATTACACTGTATGTAGAGTAATGATTAATTGAATATTTTCGCATTAGCACTCCAAACTCCTTATTGAAAAATTCTTTACCATCATCTGTCTGTAAATTCTTAGGTTTACGCCCCAAATTAAATACTTTTTGAAAGGCTTTTGCAACTTCTGAAGCAGTTTTTGATTTAATTGATTCAACCCAAGCATATTTTGAGAATATATCAATGACTGTTAACATATATTTATATCCATTGTTGCTAGCTGAATAATTACCCATTTCAACTAAATCAGCTTGCCAGAGATCGTCTATACCCTTTGTAATAACTCTTCGCCTTAAGAAATTCTTTCGTGCTTGAGAATGAAGTTCATTTACTAAATTTCTTTTTGAACTCATTTTTTTTACTTTTTTTTATTTTACTGTATATTTATATCTTGGATTGTTTTTTAGATGATTTGTTATCTATTGGAACACTTATAGCTACTGACGAGAACGTCAGATTTTCAATTTTATTAATTTTATCAATACAACTTTTTATTTGCTCATCGAGTATTACTTTAAATTGTATAACTTTTTCATGAATTTCATTGATTTCCTCCCTTAAATAATTATTTATTTGGTTTTCCGATTGATTCATGTAAGATATTAGAAATAATTTATTGACGACATCATTCTCCTCCAAAGGACTTGCAACATTTTTGATTCTTTTATTCTCGATGTCTATGTTATCGTCATCCAACGTATAACCCAAAAATTTTTTAAAAAAATTTTTCTTTCTTATTTCGCTATTAAAATTTTGATTATTGTAATTACCAAATTTGTCCACGGTCATTTTTTTTTCCTTTTATTAATCGATTATATTTGCTTCTCTCAATTCTTCAATTATTGATATTATTTCATTAGTGTGATTATTGTTACCAGCATGTTGTGATGCTATTAGAAGTCTTAATCGATCTACTATTTCATTGGGATTATCCCAGTATATATAGTTTGGTTTGTTAAGATTTATATTCATTAAACCTTTACCAATGTGAGTAGTAGTAGGAAATAGTTTTTTTATAACCTTTTTATATTTATAACCTCTATTACCTTTAAGTTGATTATTAGGGTCATGGTTTCGTCTATGGGCGTTTGTTTCAAGTAAAATTTGTTTATATATTTCTAATTCTGATGAGTCATATTGCTCTGGATTTTGATGAAATAGTAATGAGTATAAACCAGGTGTTAAGGCCCAAGACTTATTTGCTACTATTATTTTGTCATTACTTATTTTTAAATCTGAATTTCCAAATTTCCAATCACCACTATCATTTTTATGTGGTCCAAATACCGTATCAAGATTTTTGTTTTCATTCAGGTTTGTTAAATCAAAATCCCAATTTGATGATTGGGAATAAAATGATTCATTATTTACCTCATCGTCGTCTTCATCTGTACTATATTTATTACTTTTGTCCATTTTACTTGTTATAAGTGATGCATTAAGGAGATTTTCTTCTTTTAAAACACTTTCGCTAGGAATAATGCTGCTATTCTTTATATTTTCCATTTTTGCTTTGTTATGTTTCAATATCGTTGCTGTTGGCTTTAGTAAATTCTCATTAGATATTTTAACTAATTTTTTTAGTGGTTCTGTCAATGGTTTAAATGTATTTTCTAATTGATTATATGTTTCTGCTTCTCCAAGTTTCACGCTATCAAATTTCCTTTTCAAAATTTTTCTAGATTTCACTAACTCCCTTAATACATTATCGTTTTCCATATTTATGAATGAGAGTGATTTTAAACAAAACAAATTAAATTGTAGAACTGAACAGTTTCGTAGAACAGCTAAACTGCTTCTTATAACAGCTTCTCTAAAACAGCTCCTTATAACAGTTAAAACAGCTAAACAGCTCCTTAAAACAGCTAAACAGCTCCCTAGAACAGCTAAACAGCTCCCTAGAACAGCTAAACAGCTCTGTGAAACAGCTAAACAGCTCCTTAAAATAGCTCAACAGCTCCCTAGAACAGCTAAACAGCTCTTTAAAACAGCTAAACAGCTCCCTAGAACAGCTAAACAGCTCTTTAAAGCAGCTAAACAGCTCCCTAGAACAGCTAAACAGCTCCTTAAAACAGCTAAACAGCTCCCTAGAACAGCTAAACAGCTCCCTAGAACAGCTAAACAGCTCTGTGAAACAGCTAAACAGCTCCTTAAAATAGCTCAACAGCTCCCTAGAACAGCTAAACAGCTCTTTAAAACAGATAAACAGCTCCCTAGAACAGCTAAACAGCTCTTTAAAACAGCTAAACAGCTCCCTAGAACAGCTAAACAGCTCCTTAAAACAGCTAAACAGCTCTTTAAAACAGCTAAACAGCTCCCTAGAACAGCTAAACAGCTCCTTAAAACAGCTAAACAGCTCTTTAAAACAGCTAAACAGCTCCTTAAAACAGCTAAACAGCTCTTTAAAACAGCTAAACAGCTCCCTAGAACAGCTAAACAGCTCCGTGAAAAAAACAGCTAAACAGCTCCCTAGAATAGCTTAACAGCTCCCTAGAACAGCTAAACAGCTCCATGAATCAGCTTTGCAGTATACAAAATTATTAAGAAGAATATATATGTATTCAGTTTGGATAGCTGAATATTTACAATTGAACTTGGATGAATATATCAAAACCTTTTCTATAACGTCCATTATGAATTTCATCATCTTTACTTATTACTAGAAATCCATGTTTTTCTTTCCAACATTCTTTGCATATTTTAGAAAATATGTCAAGACTCATATCATTTCCAACGTGATCATTATAAATATGCTTTAAATTTAAATTATCTTGTTTAAACATTATTATGAAATTTGCATTATCACGTATTAAATGTTTTGGAATGTGTGTATACGTTTGACAAAAGTAGAAGGAATCAATATTATTATGTCTCCCCATACAAAAGTATGATCTAATATTATTTTGTTTTTCGCAAGCAACATCATCAAATATCATTATTGAATTTGACTTAGCTTCTTGAGGTGGCACGACATATTCATTTTCTGAAAAAGTATATAGTCCCATACCCTTTACAGATGAAATTAATTTTCTAAGATATTGATATTTTGGTTGATGTAGGGATTTTGAGTATAAATATATATTTTTAAATTTTAATCCATTAGGGCTTTCAATTAAACTAAGCATTACATTTGTTTTTCCACAATTAGACGGTCCAACTATAAGTGCTCTTATTGAGTTTGGCAACAAACAGCTGTGTTTAGTTCCGTTTTTCCTTTCTTGGAAATCTAAATTTTTTACTATAATATTTTTATGTTGTCTTATTAAACGCATTTTTATGACTGAGTGTATATATGTGTACACACGAATATGTAATTAATTTCTAAATTTTTTTATTTTTATTTTTTCTATGTACAAACCATTATTGCAGTATATAAATGATTGTATATATAAATAATAAATTTAGTGGAAAAACTTCCGTGCACGGAAAAGGACTATTTAATAAATTAATTAATTCACTACCAGTATAACTTCATCTACCCGGTTATCAGTACTGTGGACCTGGAACAAAACTGGAAAAGCGTTTAGAAAGAGGAGATAAGGGAATTAATCCCCTGGATGCAGCTTGCCGAGTTCATGATATTGCTTATTCTCAGAATACTGATATTAATAAAAGACATCAAGCAGATAAAGAACTAGCAGATAAAGCTTGGGAAAGAGTTAAAGCTAGAGATAGTACAGTTGGAGAAAAACTAAACGCATTTTTTGTTAGTAACGCAATGAAAGCTAAAGTAAAATTTGGTATGGGTGTTAAACGCAATAAGAAAAGCCCCTATAAGCGAAATATTTTTAATAGTGCAATTAAAGCAGCAAATGTTGTCTTAAAAAAACAAAAACCTCAAGATGTTAAAAATGCCATTAAAACTGCGCGAAAAGTAATTAAAAATTCATTTCGTGGAAGGAAATCAGAAATTAAAATACCAAGAATCATTAAAGTTCCAAAAGTTGGTGGCTTCCTACCTATTGTTCCAATACTTACTGCACTCGGAACACTAGGTGCATTAGCTTCTGGTGGATCATCAATTGCTAAAGCCATAGCAACAGCTAAAAATGGTAGACAGCAACTTGAAGAGAGTAAGCGTCATAACAGAACATTAGAGGCAATAGCAATGGGTCAAGGTTTATATCTTAAACCACATAAAAATGGATATGGAATTTTTTATAATAATGTATCAAAAAACTAATAAAACAGCTACCCAACAGACCTCTCACAGACATAGATTTAAAAGTATTTGGAAAGAATTATATTCCCAATTTCAGAGGAGTATATATGAGAGATAAACTTCCTAGATGTCCACGACGACAAGAGTGCGGAATTATCAATTTGGACAATAATAAAGGACAAGGCACACATTGGGTAGCCTACTACAAAGATAACAAAAATATTGAATATTTTGATAGTTTTGATAATCTTCGACCTCCGTTAGAAGTAGTAAAATATTTAAGAACTAATACTAAATACAACTATAAAAGATATCAAAAAACTAATGCTTTTAATTGTGGCCATTTATGCTTAAAATTTTTAACTAATTTTCAAATAAAGAAATAATAAAAAACATCCATAATTTTGTTTATTTTATTTTTTATTTTAATTATTAAAATAAGTAATAGTATTTTTTTCATGTTAAAACTAAATTTTCCCTTTCTAGTAAAAGAGCATTTTTTAATGCACAAATTCCATAACTGTGGTGATTACAATAGATGTGGTCAGAGTACTTCAGTTCCATTTGTTTAAAGTTAGCACAAGCATGATCTTCAATATTAAAAACCGTTTGCTGTAGAATTTTCTCCAACCATTTCCTTTTTTCATCACCTTTGACATATATATTAGAGTATTTAGTATTTGCTTTTAAAAATTTATATACACTATCAAAAGTCAGTATTCCATCATTCCAATTCAAGTGGTGATAATTTTTCATTAGCCAATGTGCTTCTTTTTGTTTCTTTGCTGACAAACAATTAAAGTCGTATGGAGGTTTTATAATAAAATTAAAATATTCATTTTTATTGAATACAACTGCAATTTCTTTTGCAATAAAATTATTTGAATTAGATTTAAAGCCTTGCAAGTCAATGAAGACAATACTGCGATGCATATTGAGCAATTTCTAAAACTTTTCTAAATTATGATTTTAAGAATAAGTACTCAACTATGAGATTGTGTGTATAAGGATATAGTAAGCTGATGTGTTTTCTATAAGATTAATAGCACTTTCAAGTTCAATTAAATTTTGATATTATTTTTCAATCTCTTAATTAGTTTTTGATATTTTTCTATTATCTTCATAACTTTTTCCTTTCTCATGTGGAAAAAGTAACAGCCACAAATACCAACTAAATACGTCTCCATCGGAATCATTGTGAGGGCAAGGTTTATTGAGTGCTTCAGTATTGGAATATTGTTTCTTAAATGTACGTAACAAATCTAAATCTTCTTCAAAGATTACATTTTCAAATTTATTCAGAAAATCATCAATAATATCCATCTTTCTAAATCAATATGTTGTTTAATACTAAATAAATACCAATTTTACTCATGTTTTATATAGTTTTTATTTTATTTATTTATAAGCGGTAAAGTCATTAAAATTATAATAATCTTTCATGGTAGGCGCAGTCTTAATCTCCAGTCTATAGAATGTATTGTTGCCATCACTATTAACAGGAATTTTGGAAATTAAATACATCCCAGTAGATAAGTCTTCCACATCTTTATCAGTAAGTGCATTAAATTTTCTAGGTAAATAGAATATACTTGGTCCCAGTTCCAACATAATAACGTCTCCATACTTTGTAGTTGTTCTCTCAGCTCCAGTAATAAGATAATTTTCCCTATCTATCATATTCTTAACACTTAGGATTTGCTTCGTATTTAGCTGATTGAATGTGGTTATTAAGTCCGTGTTGGTGTTCATCGTTGCAATTTTATTTATTTAATGTACATAAAAAGATATTTTACTGCCAATTTATAGACAATTGTTTTAGTAAAAAAAATTAATCTATTTAAATTAATCTATTAATAATAGTAAAAAAAATTACTCATTTTGACAAAATAATACTCATTTAAAACTCTTACTAAAAACTGTTTCTATGTCTCTAAGAGAAAATTTAAAACAGCGAGAGAAAAAGGTTATCTATAATTTTATCCTCCACTGTGGCCCAGAACTGTTACATACATCCTAAAAGTATGCTACATAATTAACGACATAGTGGCATAGATAAAAAAATAATATATTTTCAAATAATTTTTAGTGTATCTATAATTTTATCCTCCACTGTGGCCCAGAACTCCCATATTATATCTACTTATAGGGCACCAAGCTCTGCATTAATGGTAAAAATAATGAAATTTTTTTAATATTTTAAGGAGTTCTTTTGCCAATAAAATCAAATTAATACCAGCTAAAGCTATAAAGCTAGTAACAATCGCTAGAAAACTAAGGCGTTAACTCGTCGAAGTAAAGTTTTTTCCTAAAAATAACGCCGACAGGAATTATAGGGCACCAAACTTTGCATTAATGATAAAAATAATAAAATATTTTAATATTTTAAGGAGTTCTTTTGCCAATAAAATCAAAACAATACCAGCTAAAACTATAAAGCTAGTACCAATCGCTAGAAAGCTAAGGCGTTAACTCGTCGAAGTAAAGTTTTTTTCTAAAAATAACGCCGACAGGAATTATATGGCACCAAACTTTGCATTAATGGTAAAAATAATAAAATATTTTAATATTTTAAGGAGTTCTTTTGCCAATAAAATCGAAACAATACCAGCTAGAACTATGAGTATGGTACCAATCGCTAGAAAACTAACGTGTTAACTAGCCAAATTAATTTTTTTTTCTCTAGATAACGCCGACAGGAATTATAGGGCACCAAACTTTGCATTAATGGTAAAAATAATAAAATATTTTAATATTTTAAGGAGTTCTATTGCATATAAAATCAAAACAACACCAGCTAAAGCTATAAAACTAGTACCAGTCACTAGAAAACTAAGGCGTTAACTTTTCAATGTAAATTTTTTTTTCTAAAAATAACGCCGACAGGAATTACAGGGCTTCAAGCTTTGCATTAGTGGTAAAAATAATAACATATTTTAATATTTTAAGGAGTTCTTTTGCCAATAAAATCAAAACAATACCAGCTAAAGCTATAAAACTAGTAACAATCGCTAGAAAACTAAGGCGAAAACTCGTCAAAGTAAAGTTTTTTTCTAAAAATAACGGCGACAGGAATTATAGGGCACCAAACTCTGCATTAATAGTAAAAATAATAAAATATTTTATTATTTCAAGGAGTTCTTTTGCCAATAAAATCAAAACAATACCAGCTAAAACTATAAGTCTAGTACCAGTCACTAGAAAACTAAGGCGTTAACTTTTCAATGTAAATTTTTTTTTCTAAAAATAACGCCGACAGGAATTACAGGGCTCCAAGCTTTGCATTAGTGGTAAAAATAATAACATATTTTAATATTTTAAGGAGTTCTTTTGCCAATAAAATCAAAACAATACCAGCTAAAGCTATAAAACTAGTAACAATCGCTAGAAAACTAAGGCGAAAACTCGTCAAAGTAAAGTTTTTTTCTAAAAATAACGCCGACAGGAATTACAGGGCACCAAACTTAGCATTAGTGGTAAAAATAATAACATATTTTAATATTTTAAGGAGTTCTTTTGCCAATAAAATCAAAACAATACCAGCTAGAACTATTAATCTGGTACCAATCGCTAGAAAACTAACGTGCTAACACGCCGAATTAAGTTTTTTTTCTCTAGATAACGCCGACAGAAATTATAGGACACCAAACTTTGCATTATTGGTAAACATAATAAAATATTTTAATATTTTAAGGAGTTCTTTTGCCAATAAAATCGAAACAATACATGCTAAAGCTATGAAACTGGTACCAATCGCTAGAAAGCTAACGTGTTAACTCGCCGAATAAATTTTTTTGTTTCTCTAGATAACGCCGACAGGAATTATAGGGCACCAAACTCTGCATTAATAGTAAAAATAATAAAATATTTTAATATTTTAAGGAGTTCTTTTGCCAATAAAATCAAAACAGCACCAGCTAAAGCTATAAAACTAGTACCAGTGGCTAGAAACCTAAGGCCTTAACTCGTTGAAGTAAAGTTTTTTTCTAAAAATAACGCCGACAGGAATTATAGGGCACCAAACTTTGCATTAATGGTAAAGATAATAATACAATTTTTTTAATTTTTTTAATATTTTAAGGAGTTCTTTTGCCAATAAAATCAAAACAATACCAGCTAAAGCTATAAAACTAGTACCAATCGCTAGACAACTAAGGCGTGAACTCGTCAAAGTAAAGTTTTTTTCTAAAGATAAAGGCGACAGGAATTATAGGGCACCAAACTCTGCATTAATAGTAAAAATAATAAAATATTTTATTATGTCAAGGAGTTCTTTTGCCAATAAAATCAAAACAATACCAGCTAAAACTATAAAACTAGTACCAATCGCTAGAAAACAAAGGCGTTAACTTGTCGAAGTAAAGTGTTTTTCTAAAAAAAACGCCGACAGGAATTATAGGGCACCAAACTTTGCATTAATGGTAAAAATAATAAAATATTTTAATATTTTAAGGAGTTCTTTTGCCAATAAAATCGAAACAATATGAGATAGGACTATAAAACTAGTACCAATCGCTAGAAATCTAACGTGTTAACTCGTCGAATTAATTTTTTTGTTTCTTTAGATAACGCCGACAGGAATTATAGGGCACCAAACTCTGCATTAATAGTAAAAATAATAAAATATTTTAATATTTTAAGGAGTTCTTTTGCCAATAAAATCAAAACAACACCAGCTAAAGCTATAAAACTAGTACCAGTGGCTAGAAAGCTAAGGTCTTAACTCGTTGAAGTAAAGTTTTTTTCTAAAAATAACGCCGACAGGAATTATAGCGCAACAAACTCGGCATTAATGGTAAAAATAATAAAATTTTTTTAATATTTTAAGGAGTTCTTTTGCCAATAAAATCAAAACAATACCAGCTAAAGCTATAAAGCTAGTAACAATCGCTAGAAAACTAAGGCGCGAACTCGTCAAAGTAAAGTTTTTTTCTAAAGATAAAGGCGACAGGAATTATAGGGCACCAAACTCTGCATTAATAGTAAAAATAATAAAATATTTTATTATGTCAAGGAGTTCTTTTGCCAATAAAATCAAAACAATACCAGCTAAAACTATAAAACTAGTACCAATCGCTAGAAAACAAAGGCGATAACTTGTCGAAGTAAAGTTTTTTTCTAAAAAAAACGCCGACAGGAATTATAGGGCACCAAACTTTGCATTAATGGTAAAAATAATAAAATATTTTAATATTTTAAGGAGTTCTTTTGCCAATAAAATCGAAACAATACGAGATAGGACTATGAAACTAGTACCAATCGCTAGAAATCTAACGTGTTAACTCGTCGAATTAATTTTTTTGTTTCTTTAGATAACGCCGACAGGAATTATAGGGCACCAAACTCTGCATTAATAGTAAAAATAATAAAATATTTTAATATTTTAAGGAGTTCTTTTGCCAATAAAATCAAAACAACACCAGCTAAAGCTATAAAACTAGTACCAGTGGCTAGAAAGCTAAGGTCTTAACTCGTTGAAGTAAAGTTTTTTTCTAAAAATAACGCCGACAGGAATTATAGCGCAACAAACTCGGCATTAATGGTAAAAATAATAAAATTTTTTTAATATTTTAAGGAGTTCTTTTGCCAATAAAATCAAAACAATACCAGCTAAAGCTATAAAGCTAGTAACAATCGCTAGAAAACTAAGGCGCGAACTCGTCAAAGTAAAGCTTTTTTCTAAAAATAACGGCGACAGGAATTATAGGGCACAAAACTCTGCATTAATAGTAAAAATAATAAAATATTTTATTATTTCAAGGAGTTCTTTTGCCAATAAAATCAAAACAAAACCAGCTAAAACAATAAAACTAGTATCAATCGCTAGAAAACTAAGGCTTTAACTCGTCGAAGTAAAGTTTTTTTTTTAAAATAAACACCGACAGGAACTATAGGGCACCAAACTCTGCATTAAAGGTAAAAATAATAAAATTTTTTTAATATTTTAAGGAGTTCTTTTGCCAATAAAATCAAAACAACACCAGCTAAAGCTATAAAGCTAGTACCAATCGCTAGAAAACTAAGGCGTTAACGCGTCGAAGTACAGTTTTTTCCTAAAAATAACGCCGACAGGAATTATAGGGCACCAAACTCTGCATAAATGGTAAAAATAATAACATATTTTAATATTTTAAGGAGTTCTTTTGCCAATAAAATCAAAACAATACCAGCTAGAACTATTAATCTGGTACCAATCGCTAGAAAGCTAACGTGTTAACTCGCCGAATTAATTTTTTTGTTTCTCTAGATAACGCCGACAGGAATTATAGGGAACCAAACTCTTCATTAATAGTAAAAATAATAAAATATTTTATTATTTCAAGGAGTTCTTTTGCCAATAAAATCAAAACAATACCAGCTAAAACTATAAAACTAGTACCAGTCGCTAGAAAACAAAGGCGTTAACTCGTCGAATTAAAGCTTCTTTCTAAAAAAAACGCCGACAGGAATTATAGGGCACCAAACTTTGCATTAATGGTAAAAATAATAAAATATTTTAATATTTTAAGGAGTTCTTTTGCCAATAAAATCGAAACAATAAGAGATAGAACTATAAAGCTAAAACCAATCGCTAGAAAGCTAACGTGTTAACTCGTCAAATTAATTTTTTTGTTTCTCTAGATAACGCCGACAGGAATTATAGGGCACAAAACTCTGCATTAATAGTAAAAATAATAAAATATTTTAATATTTTAAGGAGTTCTTTTGCCAATAAAATCAAAACAACACCAGCTAAAGCTAGTACCAATCTCTAGAAAACTAAGGCGCTAACTCGTCGAAGTAAAGTTTCTTTCTAAAAATAACGCCGACAGGAATTATAGGGCACCAAACTTTGCATTAATGGTAAAAATAATAAAATATTTTAATATTTTAAGGAGTTCTTTTGCCAATCAAATCAAAACAATACCAGCAAGAACTATGAAACTGGTACCAATCGCTAGAAAACTAACGTGCTAACTCGCCGAATTATTTTTTTTTTCTCTAGATAACGCCGACAGGAATTATAGGGCACCAAACTTTGCATTAATGGTAAAAATAATAAAATATTTTAATATTTTAAGGAGTTCTTTTGCCAATAAATCGAAACAATACGAGATAGAACTATAAGACTAGTACCAATCGCTAGAAAGCTAACTTGTTAACTCGTCGAATTAATTTTTTTGTTTCTCTAGATAACGCCGACAGGAATTATAGGGCACCAAACTCTGCAATAATAGTAAAAATAATAAAATATTTTAATATTTTAAGGAGTTCTTTTGCCAATAAAATCAAAACAACACCAGCTAAAGCTAGTACCAATCGCTAGAAAACTAAGGCGTTAACTCGTCAAAGTAAAGTTTTTTTCTAAAAATAACGGCGACAGGAATAATAGGGCACAAAACTTTGCATTAATGGTAAAAATAATAAAATATTTTAATATTTTAAGGAGTTCTTTTCCAATAAAATCGAAACATTACCAGCTAGAACTATGAAACTGGTACCAATCGGTAGAAAACTAACGTGCTAACTCGCCGAATTATTTTTTTTTCTCTAGATAACGCCGACAGGAATTATAGGGCACCAAACTCTGCCTTAAAGGTAAAAATAATAAAATTTTGTTAATGTTTTAAGGAGTTCTTTTGCCAATAAAATCAAAACAATACCAGCTAAAGCTATAAAACTAGTAACAATCGCTAGAAAACTAAGGCGTTAACTTGTCGAAGTAAAGTTTTTTTCTAAAAATAACGGCGATAGGAATTATAGGGCACCAAACTTTGCATTAATGGTAAAAATAATAAAATATTTTAATATTTTAAGGAGTTCTATTCCAATAAAATCGAAACAATACCAGCTAGAACTATGAAACTGGTACCACTTGCTATTCAGCTAACGTGTTATATGTTAAAGTAAATTTTTTTTCTCTAAATAACGCCGACAGGAATTATAGGGCACCAAACTTTGCATTAATAGTAAAAATAATAAAATATTTTATTATTTCAAGGAGTTCTTTTGCCAATAAAATCAAAACAACACCACCTAAAGCTATAAAACTAGTACCAGTCGCTAGAAAACTAAGGCGTTAACGCGTTGAAGTAAAGTTTTTTCCTAAAAATAACGCCGACAGGAATTATAGGGCACCAAACTCTGCATTAATGGTAAAAATAATAAAATATTTTAATATTTTAAGGAGTTATTTTGCCAATAAAATCATAACAATACCAGCTAAAGCTAGTACCAATCGCTAGAAAACTAAGGCGCTAACTAGTCGAAGTAAAGTTTCTTTCTAAAAATAACGCCGACAGGAATTATAGGGCACTAAACCTTTCATTAATGGTAAAAATAATAAAATATTTTAATATTTTAAGGAGTTCTTTTGCCAATCAAATCAAAACAATACCAGCTAGAACTATGATACTGGTACCAATCGCTAGAAAGCTAACGTGTTAAGTCGTCGAATTAATTTTTTTTCTCTAGATAACGCCGACAGGAATTATAGGACACCAAACTCTGCATTAATGGTAAAAATAATAAAATATTTTAATATTTTAAGGAGTTCTTTTGCCAATAAAATCGAAACAATACCAGTTAAAACTATAAAACTAGTACCAATCGCTAGAAAACTAACGTGTTAACTTGCCGAATTAAATTTTTTGTCTCCAGATGACGCCGACAGGAATTATAGGGCACCAAACTCTGCATAAATGGTAAAAATAATAAAATATTTTAATATTTTAAGGAGTTCTTTTGCCAATAAAATCAAAACAATACCAGCTAGAACTATGAAACTGGTACCAGTCGCTAGAAAGCTAACGTGTTAACTAGTCGAATTAATCTTTTTTTCTCTAGATGACGCCGACAGGAATTAAAGGGCACCAAACTCTGCATTAATAGTAAAAATAATAAAATATTTTATTATTTCAAGGAGTTCTTTTGCCAATAAAATCAAAACAATACCAGCTAAAACTATAAGGCTAGTACCAATCGCTAGAAAGCTAAGGCGTTAACTCGTCGAAGTAAAGTTTATTTCTAAAAATAACGCTGACAGGAATTATAGGGCACCAAACTTTGCATTAATGGTAAAAATAATAAAATATTTTAATATTTTAAGGAGTTCTTTTGCCAATAAAATCGAAACAATACCAGCTAGAACTATGAGTCTGCTACCAATCGCTAGAAAACTAACGTGTTAACTTGCCAAATTAATTTTTTTTTCTCTAGATAACGCCGACAGGAATTATAGGGCACCAAACTTTGCATTAATGGTAAAAATAATAAAATATTTTAATATTTTAAGGAGTTCTATTGCATATAAAATCAAAACAACACCAGCTAAAGCTATAAAGCTAGTACCAATCGCTAGAAAACTAAAGCGTTAACTTGTTGAAGTAAAGTTTTTTTCTAAAAATAACGCCGACAGGAATTATAGGGCACCAAACTCTGCATTAATGGTAAAAATAATAAAATATTTTAATATTTTAAGGAGTTTTTTTGCCAATAAAATCGAAACAATACCAGCTAGAACTATGAGTCTGGTACCAATCGCTAGAAAGCTAACGTGTTAACTCGCCAAAATAATTTTTTTTTCTCTAGATAACGCCGACAGGAATTATAGGGCACCAAACTTTGCATTAATGGTAAAAATAATAAAATATTTTAATATTTTAAGGAGTTCTATTGCATATAAAATCAAAACAACACCAGCTAAAGCTATAAAACTAGTACCAATCGCTAGAAAACTAAAGCGTTAACTCGCTGAAGTAAGTTTTTTTTCTAAAAATGACGCCGACAGGAATTACAGGGCACCAAACTTTGCATTAATGGTAAAAATAATAAAATATTTTAATATTTTAAGGAGTTCTTTTGCCAATAAAATCGAAACAGTACCAGCTAGAACTATGAGTCTGGTACCAATCGCTAGAAAACTAACGTGTTAACTTGCCAAATTAATTTTTTTTTCTCTAGATAACGCCGACAGGAATTATAGGGCACCAAACTCTGCATTAATGGTAAAAATAATAAAATATTTTAATATTTTAAGGAGTTTTTTTGCCAATAAAATCGAAACAATACCAGCTAGAACTATGAGTCTGGTACCAATCGCTAGAAAGCTAACGTGTTAACTCGCCGAATTAATTTTTTTTTCTCTAGATAACGCCGACAGAAATTATAGGACACCAAACTTTGCATTAATGGTAAACATAATAAAATATTTTAATATTTTAAGGAGTTCTTTTGCCAATAAAATCGAAACGATACATGCTAGAGCTATAAAACTGGTACCAATCGCTAGAAAGCTAAGGCGTTTTAACTCGCCGAATTAATTTTTTTGTTTCTCTAGGTAACACCGACAGGAATTATAGGGCACCAAACTCTGCATTAATAGTAAAAATAATAAAATATTTTATTATTTCAAGGAGTTCTTTTGCCAATAAAATCAAAACAATACCAGCTTAAACTATAAAACTAGTATCAATCGCTAGAAAACAAAGGCGTTAACTTGTCGAAGTAAAGCTTCTTTCTAAAAAAAACGCCGACAGGAATTATAGGGCACCAAACTTTGCATTAATGGTAAAAATAATAAAATATTTTAATATTTTAAGGAGTTCTTTTGCCAATAAAATCGAAACAATACGAGATAGAACTATAAAACTAGTACCAATCGCTAGAAAGCTAACGTGTTAACTCGTCGAAGTAAAGTTTTTTTCTAAAAATAACGCTGACAGGAATTATAGGGCACCAAAATCTGCATTAATAGTAAAAATAATAAAATATTTTAATATTTTAAGGAGTTCTTTTGCCAATAAAATCAAAACAACAACAGCTAAAGCTATAAAACTAGTACCAGTGGCTAGAAAACTAAGGCCTTAACTCGTTGAAGTAAAGTTTTTTTCTAAAAATAACGCCGACAGGAATTATAGCGCAACAAACTCGGCATTAATGGTAAAAATAATAAAATTTTTTTAATATTTTAAGGAGTTCTTTTGCCAATAAAATCAAAACAATACCAGCAAAAGCTATAAAACTAATAACAATCGCTAGAAAACTAAGGCGTGAACTCGTCAAAGTAAAGTTTTTTTCTAAAAATAACGGCGACAGGAATTATAGGGCACCAAACTCTGCATTAATGGTAAAAATAATAAAATATTTTAATATTTTAAGGAGTTCTTTTGCCAATAAAATCAAAACAAAACCAGCTAAAACTATAAAACTAGTATCAATCGCTAGAAAACTAAGGCGTTAACTCGTCGATGTAAAGTTTTTTTCTAAAAATAACGCCGACAGGAATTATAGAGCACCAAACTTTGCATTAATGATAAAAATAATAAAATATTTTAATATTTTAAAGGGTTATTTTGCCAATAAAATCAAAACAACACCAGCTAAAGCTATAAAACTAGTACCAGTCGCTAGAAAACTAAGGCGTTAACGCGTTGAAGTAAAGTTTTTTCCTAAAAATAACGCCGACAGGAATTATAGGGCACCAAACTCTGCATTAATGGTAAAAATAATAAAATATTTTAATATTTTAATATTTTGTCTCCAGATGACGCCGACAGGAATTATAGGGCACCAAACTCTGCATAAATGGTAAAAATAATAACATATTTTAATATTTTAAGGAGTTCTTTTGCCAATAAAATCAAAACAATACCAGCTAGAACTATTAATCTGGTACCAATCGCTAGAAAACTAACGTGTTAACACGCCGAATTAATTTTTTTTTCTCTAGATAACGCCGACAGAAATTATAGGACACCAAAATTTGCATTAATGGTAAACATAATAAAATATTTTAATATTTTAAGTAGTTCTTTTGCCAATAAAATCGAAACAGTACATGCTAGAGCTATGAAACTGGTACCAATCGCTAGAAAGCTAACGTGTTAACTCGCCGAATAAATTTTTTTGTTTCTCTAGATAACGCCGACAGGAATTATAGGGCACCAAACTCTGCATTAATAGTAAAAATAATAAAATATTTTATTATTTCAAGGAGTTCTTTTGCCAATAAAATCAAAACAATACCAGCTAAAACTATAAAACTAGTACCAATCGCTAGAAAACAAAGGTGGTAATTCGTCGAAGTAAAGTTTTTTTCTAAAAAAAACGCCGACAGGAATTATAGGGCACCAAACTCTGCATTAATAGTAAAAATAATAAAATATTTTATTATTTCAAGGAGTTCTTTTGCCAATAAAATCAAAACAATACCAGCTAAAACTATAAAACTACTACCAGTGGCTAGAAAACAAAAGCGTTAACTTGTCGAAGTAAAGTTTCTTTCTAAAAAAAACGCCGACAGGAATTATAGGGCACCAAACTTTGCATTAATGGTAAAAATAATAAAATATTTTAATATTTTAAGGAGTTCTTTTGCCAATAAATCAAAACAATACCAGCTAAAGCTATAAAACTAGTAGCAATCGCTAGAAAACTAAGGCCTTAACTCGTCGAAGTAAAGTTTTTTTCTAAAAATAACGGCGACAGGAATAATAGGGCACCAAACTTTGCATTAATGGTAAAAATAATAAAATATTTTAATATTTTAAGGAGATTTTTTCCAATAAAATCGAAACAATACCAGCTAGAACTATGAAACTGGTACCAGTCGCTAGAAAACTAACGTGCTAACTCGCCGAATTATTTTTTTTCTCTAGATAACGCCGACAGGAATTATAGGGCACCAAACTCTGCATTAAAGGTAAAAATAATAAAATTTTTTTAATATTTTAAGGAGTTCTTTTGCCAATAAAATCAAAACAATACCAGATAAAGCTATAAAACTATTAACAATCGCTAGAAAACTAAGGCGTTAACTCGTCAAAGTAAAGTTTTTTTCTAAAAATAACGGCGACAGGAATTATAGGGCACCAAACTTTGCATTAATGGTAAAAATAATAAAATATTTTAATATTTTAAGGAGTTCTATTCCAATAAAATCGAAACAATACCAGCTAGAACTATAAAACTGGTACCACTTGCTACTCAGCTAGCGTGTTAACTGCTAAAGTAATTTTTTTTCTCTAAATAACGCCGACAGGAATTATAGGGCACCAAACTCTGCATTAATGGTAAAAATAATAAAATATTTTAATATTTTAAGGAGTTATTTTGCCAATAAAATCAAAACAGTACCAGCTAAAGCTAGTACCAATCGCTAGAAAACTAAGGCGCTTACTCGTCGAAGTAAAGTTTCTTTCTAAAAATAACGCCGACAGGAATTATAGGGCACCAAACTTTGCATTAATGGTAAAAATAATAAAATATTTTAATATTTTAAGGAGTTCTTTTGCCAATCAAATCAAAACAGTACCAGCTAGAACTATGAAACTGGTACCAATCGCTAGAAAGCTAACGTGTTAACTCGTCGAATTAATTTTTTTTTCTCTAGATAACGCCGACAGGAATTATAGGGCACCAAACTCTGCATTAATAGTAAAAATAATAAAATATTTTATTATTTCAAGGAGTTCTTTTGCCAATAAAATCAAAACAATACCAGCTAAAGCTATAAAACTAGTACCAATCGCTAGAAAACTAAGGCGTTAACTCGTTGAAGTAAAGTTTATTTCTAAAAATAACGCCGACAGGAATTATAGGGCACCAAACTCTGCATTAATGGTAAAAATAATAAAATATTTTAATATTTTAAGGAGTTCTTTTGCCAATAAAATCGAAACAATACCAGTTAAAACTATAAAGCTAGTACTAATCGCTAGAAAACTAACGTGTTAACTTGCCGAATAAATTTTTTTGTCTCCAGATGACGCCGACAGGAATTATAGGGCACCAAACTCTGCATAAATGGTAAAAATAATAAAATATTTTAATATTTTAAGGAGTTCTTTTGCCAATAAAATCAAAACAATACCAGCTAGAACTATGAAACTGGTACCAGTCGCTAGAAAGCTAACGTGTTAACTCGTCGAATTAATTTTTTTTCTCTAGATAACGCCGACAGGAATTATAGGGCACCAAACTCTGCATTAATAGTAAAAATAATAAAATATTTTATTATTTCAAGGAGTTCTTTTGCCAATAAAATCAAAACAATACCAGCTAAAGCTATAAAACTGGTACCAATCGCTAGAAAACTAAGGCGCTAACTAGTTGAAGTAAAGTTTTTTTCTAAAAATAACGCCGACAGGAATTATAGGGCACCAAACTCTGCATTAATGGTAAAAATAATAAAATATTTTATTTTAAGGAGTTCTTTTGCCAATAAAATCAAAACAATACCAGTTAAAACTATAAAACTAGTACCAATCGCTAGAAAACTAAGGCGTTAACTCGTCGAAGTAAATTTTTTTTCTCTAAATAACGCCGACAGTAATTATAGGGCACCAAACTTTGCATAAATGGTAAAAATAATAAAATATTTTAATATTTTACGGAGTTCTTTTGCCAATAAAATCAAAACAATACCAGCTAAAACTATAAAGCTAGTACCAATCGCCAGAAAACTAACGTGTTAACTTGTCGAATTAAATTGTTTTCTTTAGATAACGACGACAGGAATTATAGGGCACCAAACTCTGCATTAATGGTAAAAATAATAAAATATTTTAATATTTTAAGGAGTTCTTTTGCCAATAAAATCAGAACAATACCAGCTAGAGGTATAAAACTGGTACCACTTGCCATTTAGCTAACGTGTAACTGTTAAAGTATATTTTTTTCTCCAAATAACGCCGACAGGAATTATAGGGCACCAAACTCTGCATTCAAGTCAAAAATAATAAAATATTTTTTAATATTTTAAGGAGTTCTTTTGCCAATAAAATCAAAACAATACCAGCTTAAACTATAAAACTAGTACCAATCGCCAGAAAACTAAGGCGTTAACTCGTCAATTTAAATGTTTTTTCTAAAAATAACGCCGACAGGTATTATAGTGCACCAAACTTTGCATTAATGGTAAAAATAATAAAATATTTTAATATTTTAAGGAGTTCTTTTGCCAATCAAATCAAAACAGTACCAGCTAGAACTATGAAACTGGTACCAATCGCTAGAAAACTAAGGCGTGAACTCGTCAAAGTAAAGTTTTTTTCTAAAAATAACGGCGACAGGAATTATAGGGCACCAAACTCTGCATTAATGGTAAAAATAATAAAATATTTTAATATTTTAAGGAGTTCTTTTGCCAATAAAATCAAAACAAAACCAGCTAAAGCTATAAAACTAGTATCAATCGCTAGAAAACTAAGGCGTTAACTCGTCGAAGTAAAGTTTTTTTCTAAAAATAACGCCGACAGGAATTATAGAGCACCAAACTTTGCATTAATGATAAAAATAATAAAATATTTTAATATTTTAAGGGGTTATTTTGCCAATAAAATCAAAACAACACCAGCTAAAGCTATAAAACTAGTACCAGTCGCTAGAAAACTAAGGCGTTAACGCGTTGAAGTAAATTTTTTTCCTAAAAATAACGCCGACAGGAATTATAGGGCACCAAACTCTGCATTAATGGTAAAAATAATAAAATATTTTAATATTTTAATATTTTGTCTCCAGATGACGCCGACAGGAATTATAGGGCACCAAACTCTGCATAAATGGTAAAAATAATAACATATTTTAATATTTTAAGGAGTTCTTTTGCCAATAAAATCAAAACAATACCAGCTAGAACTATTAATCTGGTACCAATCGCTAGAAAACTAACGTGTTAACACGCCGAATTAATTTTTTTTTCTCTAGATAACGCCGACAGAAATTATAGGACACCAAAATTTGCATTAATGGTAAACATAATAAAATATTTTAATATTTTAAGTAGTTCTTTTGCCAATAAAATCGAAACAATACATGCTAGAGCTATGAAACTGGTACCAATCGCTAGAAAGCTAACGTGTTAACTTGCCGAATAAATTTTTTTGTTTCTCTAGATAACGCCGACAGGAATTATAGGGCACCAAACTCTGCATTAATAGCAAAAATAATAAAATATTTTATTATTTCAAGGAGTTCTTTTGCCAATAAAATCAAAACAATACCAGCTAAAACTATAAAACTAGTACCAATCGCTAGAAAACAAAGGTGGTACTTCGTCGAAGTAAAGTTTTTTTCTAAAAAAAACGCCGACAGGAATTATAGGGCACCAAACTCTGCATTAATAGTAAAAATAATAAAATATTTTATTATTTCAAGGAGTTCTTTTGCCAATAAAATCAAAACAATACCAGCTAAAACTATAAAGCTAGTAGCAATCGCTAGAAAACTAAGGCGTTAACTCGTCGAAGTAAAGTTTTTTTCTAAAAATAACGGCGACAGGAATAATAGGGCACCAAACTTTGCATTAATGGTAAAAATAATAAACTATTTTAATATTTTAAGGAGTTTTTTCCAATAAAATCGAAACAATACCAGCTAGAACTATGAGGCTGGTACCAATCGCTAGAAAACTAACGTGCTAACTCGCCGAATTATTTTTTTTCTCTAGATAACGCCGACAGGAATTATAGGGCACCAAACTCTGCATTAAAGGTAAAAATAATAAAATTTTTTTAATATTTTAAGGAGTTCTTTTGCCAATAAAATCAAAACAATACAAGATAAAGCTATAAAACTATTAACAATCGCTAGAAAACTAAGGCGTTAACTCGTCAAAGTAAAGTTTTTTTCTAAAAATAACGGCGACAGGAATTATAGGGCACCAAACTTTGCATTAATGGTAGAAATAATAAAATATTTTAATATTTTAAGGAGTTCTATTCCAATAAAATCGAAACAATACCAGCTAGAACTATAAAACTGGTACCACTTGCTACTCAGCTAACGTGTTAACTGCTAAAGTAATTTTTTTTCTCTAAATAACGCCGACAGGAATTATAGGTCACCAAACTCTGCATTAATGGTAAAAATAATAAAATATTTTAATATTTTAAGGAGTTCTTTTGCCAATAAAATCGAAACAATACCAGTTAAAACTATAAAACTAGTACTAATCGCTAGAAAACTAACGTGTTAACTTGCCGAATAAATTTTTTTGTCTCCAGATGACGCCGACAGGAATTATAGGGCACCAAACTCTGCATAAATGGTAAAAATAATAAAATATTTTAATATTTTAAGGAGTTCTTTTGCCAATTAAATCAAAACAATACCAGATAAAGCTATAAAACTATTAACAATCGCTAGAAAACTAAGGCGTTAACTCGTCGAATTAAAGTTTCTTTCTAAAAATAACGCCGACAGGAATTATAGGGCACCAAACTTTGCATTAATGGTAAAAATAATAAAATATTTTAATATTTTAAGGAGTTCTTTTGCCAATCAAATCAAAACAGTACCAGCTAGAACTATGAAACTGGTACCAATCGCTATAAAGCTAACGTGTTAACTCGTCGAATTAATTTTTTTTTCTCTAGATAACGCCGACAGGAATTATAGGGCACCAAACTCTGCATTAATAGTAAAAATAATAAAATATTTTATTATTTCAAGGAGTTCTTTTGCCAATAAAATCAAAACAATACCAGCTAAAGCTATAAAACTGGTACCAATCGCTAGAAAACTAAGGCGCTAACTAGTTGAAGTAAAGTTTTTTTCTAAAAATAACGCCGACAGGAATTATGGGGCACCAAACTCTGCATTAATGGTAAAAATAATAAAATATTTTATTTTAAGGAGTTCTTTTGCCAATAAAATCAAAACAATACCAGTTAAAACTATAAAACTAGTACCAATCGCTAGAAAACTAAGGCGTTAACTTGTCGAAGTAAATTTTTTTTCTCTAAATAACGCCGACAGTAATTATAGGGCACCAAACTTTGCATAAATGGTAAA
The DNA here is from genome assembly GCA_941918925.1 of Phyto melanocephala. NCBI lineage: Eukaryota > Metazoa > Arthropoda > Insecta > Diptera > Rhinophoridae > Phyto > Phyto melanocephala. The sequence continues at coordinate 67,196,306 of OW799233.1, forward strand.
AATAATAAAATATTTTAATATTTTACGGAGTTCTTTTGCCAATAAAATCAAAACAATACCAGCTAAAACTATAAAGCTAGTACCAATCGCCAGAAAACTAACGTGTTAACTTGTCGAATTAAATTGTTTTCTTTAGATAACGACGACAGGAATTATAGGGCACCAAACTCTGCATTAATGGTAAAAATAATAAAATATTTTAATATTTTAAGGAGTTCTTTTGCCAATAAAATCAGAACAATACCAGCTAGAGGTATAAAACTGGTACCACTTGCCACTTAGCTAACGTGTAACTGTTAAAGTATATTTTTTTTCTCCAAATAACGCCGACAGGAATTATAGGGCACCAAACTCTGCATTCAATTTAAAAATAATAAAATATTTTTTAATATTTTAAGGAGTTCTTTTGCCAATAAAATCAAAACAATACCAGCTTAAACTATAAAACTAGTACCAATCGCCAGAAAACTAAGGCGTTAACTCGTCAATTTAAATGTTTTTTCTAAAAATAACGCCGACAGGTATTATAGTGCACCAAACTTTGCATTAATGGTAAAAATAATAAAATATTTTAATATTTTAAGGAGTTCTTTTGCCAATCAAATCAAAACAGTACCAGCTAGAACTATGAAACTGGTACCAATCGCTAGAAAACTAACGTGTTAACTCGTCGAATTAATTTTTTTTTCTCTAGATAACGCTGACAGGAATTATAGGGCACCAAAATCTGCATTAATAGTAAAAATAATAAAATATTTTATTATTTCAAGGAGTTCTTTTGCCAATAAAATCAAAACAATACCAGCTAAAGCTATAAAACTAGTACCAATCGCTAGAAAACTAAGGCGTTAACTCGTTAAAGAAAAAATGTTCTCTAAAAATAACGCCGACAGGAATTATAGGGCACCAAACTCTGCATTAATGGTAAAAATAATAAAATATTTTAATATATTAAGGAGTTCTTTTGCCAATAAAATCAAAACAGTACCAGATAAATCTATAAAGCTAGTACCAATCGCTAGAAAACTAAGGCGTTAACTCGTTGAATCAAAGTTTATTTCTAAAAATAACGCCGACAGGAATTATAGGGCACCAAACTCTGCATTAATGGTAAAAATAATAAAATATTTTATTATTTCAAGGAGTTCTTTTGCCAATAAAATCAAAACAATACCAGCTAAAGCTATAAGGCTAGTACTAATCGCTAGAAAACTAAGGCGTTAACTCGTTGAATCAAAGTTTATTTCTAAAAATAACGCCGACAGGAATTATAGGGCACCAAACTCGGCATTAATGGTAAAAATAATAAAATATTTTATTATTTCAAGGAGTTCTTTTGCCAATAAAATCAAAACAATATCAGCTAAAGCTATAAAGCTAGTACCAATCGCTAGAAAACTAAGGCGTTAACTCGTTGATGTAAAGTTTATTTCTAAAAATAACGCCGACAGGAATTATTGGGCACCAAACTCGGCATTAATGGTAAAAATAATAAAATATTTTAATATTTTAAGGAGTTCTTTTGCCAATAAAATCAAAACAATACCAGCTAAAGCTATAAAACTAGTACCAATCGCTAGAAAGCTAAGGCGTTAACTCGTTGAATCAAAGTTTATTTCTAAAAATAACGCCGACAGGAATTATAGGGCACCAAACTCTGCATTAATGGTAAAAATAATAAAATATTTTATTATTTCAAGGAGTTCTTTTGCCAATAAAATCAAAACAATACCAGCTAAAGCTATAAAGCTAGTACTAATCGCTAGAAAACTAAGACGTTAACTCGTTGAAGTAAAGTGTTTTTCTAAAAATAACGCCGACAGGAATTATAGGGTACCAAACTCTGCATAAATGGTAAAAATAATAAAATATTTTAATATTTTAAGGAGTTCTTTTGCCAATAAAATCAAAACAATACCAGCTAAAACTATAGAGCTAGCACCAATCGCTAGAAAACTAACGTGCTAACTCGTCGAATTAAATTGTTTGCTCTAGATAACGTCGACAGGAATTAGAGGGCACCAAACTCTGCATTAATGGTAAAAATAATAAAATATTTTAATATTTTAAGGAGTTCTTTTGCCAATAAAATCAGAACAATACCAGCTAGAAATATAAAACTGGTACCACTTGCTATCTAGCTAACATGTTAGCTGTTATAGTAAATTTTTTTTTCTCTAAATAACGCCGACAGGAATTATAGGGCACCAAACTCTGCATTAATAGTAAAATAAAATATTTTATTATTTCAAGTTCTTTTGCCAATAAAATCAAAACAATACCAGCTAAAGCTATAAAACTAGTACCAATCGCTAGAAAACTAAAGCGCTAACTCGTCGAAGTAAAGTTTTTTTCTAAAAATAACGCCGACAGGAATTAAAGGGCACCAAACTTTGCATTAATGATAAAAATAATAAAATATTTTAATATTTTAAGGAGTTCTTTTGCCAATAAAATCGAAACAATACCAGCTAGAACTATGAGTCTGGTACCAATCACTAGAAAACTAAGGCGTTAACTTGTCAATCTAATTTTTTTTTCTAAAAATGACGCCGACAGGAATTAAAGGGCACCAAACTTTGCATTAGTGGTAAAAATAATAACATATTTTAATATTTTAAGGAGTCCTTTTGCCAATAAAATCAAAACTATACCAGCTAGAACTATTAATCTAGTACCAATCGCTAGAAAACTAACGTGTTAACTCGCCAAATTAATTTTTTTTTCTCTAGATAACGCCGACAGGAATTATAGGGAACCAAACTTTGCATTAATGGTAAAAATAATAAAATATTTTAATATTTTAAGGAGTTCTATTGCATATAAAATCAAAACAACACCAGCTAAAGCTATAAAGCTAGTACCAATCGTTAGAAAACTAAGGCGTTAACTCGTTGAAGTAAAGTTTTTTTCTAAAAATAACGCCGACAGGAATTATAGGGCACCAAACTCTGCATTAATGGTAAAAATAATAAAATATTTTAATATTTTAAGGAGTTCTTTTGCCAATAAAACCAAAACAATACCAGCTAAAACTATAATCTAAAAGCAATCACTAGAAAACTAAGGCGTTAACTTGTCAATCTAATTTTTTTTTCTAAAAATGACGCCGACAGGAATTAAAGGGCACCAAACTTTGCATTAGTGGTAAAAATAATAACATATTTTAATATTTTAAGGAGTCCTTTTGCCAATAAAATCAAAACTATACCAGCTAGAACTATTAATCTAGTACCAATCGCTAGAAAACTAACGTGTTAACTCGCCAAATTAATTTTTTTTTTCTCTAGATAACGCCGACAGGAATTATAGGGAACCAAACTTTGCATTAATGGTAAAAAAAATAAAATATTTTAATATTTTAAGGAGTTCTATTGCATATAAAATCAAAACAACACCAGCTAAAGCTATAAAACTAGTACCAATCGTAAGAAAACTAAGGCGTTAACTCGTTGAAGTAAAGTTTTTTTCTAAAAATATCGCCGACAGGAATTATAGGGCACCAAACTTTGCATTAGTGGTAAAAATAATAACATATTTTAATATTTTAAGGAGTTCTTTTGCCAATAAAATCAAAACAATACCAGCTAGAACTATTAATCTAGTACCAATCGCTAGAAAACTAACGTGTTAACACGGCGAATTAATTTTTTTTTCTCTAGATAACGCCGACAGAAATTATAGGACACCAAACTTTGCACTAATGGTAAACATAATAAAATATTTTAATATTTTAAGGAGTTCTTTTGCCACTAAAATCGAAACAATACATGCTAGAGCTATGAAACTGGTACCAATCGCTAGAAAGCTAACGTGTTAACTCGCCGAATTAATTTTTTTGTTTCTCTAGATAACGCCGACAGGAATTATAGGGCACCAAACTCTGCATTAATAGTAAAAATAATAAAATATTTTAATATTTTAAGGAGTTCTTTTGCCAATAAAATCTAAACTAAACCAGCTACAACTATAAAACTAGTATCAATCGCTAGAAAACTAAGGCACTAACTCGTGGAAGTAAAGTTTTTTTCTAAAAATAACGCCGACAGGAATTATAGGGCACCAAACTCTGCATTAATGGTAAAAATAATAAAATATTTTAATATTTTAAGGAGTTCTTTTGCCAATCAAATCAAAACAGTACCAGCTAGAACTATGAAACTGGTACCAATCGCTAGAAAGCTAACGTGTTAACTCGTCGAATTAATTTTTTTTTCTCTAGATAACGCTGACAGGAATTATAGGGCACCAAACTCTGCATTAATAGTAAAAATAATAAAATATTTTATTATTTCAAGGAGTTCTTTTGCCAATAAAATCAAAACAATACCAGCTAAAGCTATAAAACTAGTACCAATCGCTAGAAAACTAAGGCGTTAACTCGTTGAAGAAAAAATGTTTTCTAAAAATAACGCCGACAGGAATTATAGGGCACCAAACTCTGCATTAATGGTAAAAATAATAAAATATTTTAATATATTAAGGAGTTCTTTTGCCAATAAAATCAAAACAGTACCAGCTAAAACTATAAAACTAGTACCAATCGCTAGAAAACTAAGGCGTTAACTCGTTGAATCAAAGTTTATTTCTAAAAATAACGCCGACAGGAATTATAGGGCACCAAACTCTGCATTAATGGTAAAAATAATAAAATATTTTATTATTTCAAGGAGTTCTTTTGCCAATAAAATCAAAACAATACCAGCTAAAGCTATAAAACTAGTACCAATCGCTAGAAAGCTAAAGCGCTAACTCGTCGAAGTAAAGTTTTTTTCTAAAAATAACGCCGACAGGAATTAAAGGGCACCAAACTTTGCACTAATGATAAAAATAATAAAATATTTTAATATTTTAAGGAGTTCTTTTGCCAATAAAATCGAAACAATACCAGCTAAAACTATAAAACTAGTACCAATCGCTAGAAAACTAAGGCGTTAACTCGTTGAATCAAAGTTTATTTCTAAAAATAACGCCGACAGGAATTATAGGGCACCAAACTCTGCATAAATGGTAAAAATAATAAAATATTTTAATATTTTAAGGAGTTCTTTTGCCAATCAAATCAAAACAATACCAGCTAAAACTATAAAGCTAGTACCAATTGCTAGAAAACTAACTTGTTAACTCGTCGAATTAAATTGTTTTCTTTAGATAACGACGACAGGAATTAAAGGGCACCAAACTCTGCATTAATGGTAAAAATAATAAAATATTTTAATATTTTAAGGAGTTCTTTTGCCAATAAAATCAGAACAATACCAGCTAGAGGTATAAAACTGGTACCACTTGCCATTTAGCTAACGTGTTAACTGTTAAAGTAAATTTTTTTTTCTCCAAATAACGCCGACAGGAATTATAGGGCACCAAACTCTGCATTCAAGTCAAAAATAATAAAATATTTTTTAATATTTTAAGGAGTTCTTTTGCCAATAAAATCAAAACAATACCAGCTTAAACTATAAAACTAGTACCAATTGCCAGAAAACTAAGGCGTTAACTCGTCAATTTAAATGTTTTTTCTAAAAATAACGCCGACAGGAATTATAGTGCACCAAACTTTGCATTAATGGTAAAAATAATAAAATATTTTAATATTTTAAGGAGTTCTTTTGCCAATCAAATCAAAACAATACCAGCTAGAACTATGAAACTGGTACCAATCGCTAGAAAGCTAACGTGTTAACTCGTCGAATTAATTTTTTTTTCTCTAGATAACGCTGACAGGAATTATAGGGCACCAAACTCGGCATTAATGGTAAAAATAATAAAATATTTTAATATTTTAAGGAGTTCTTTTGCCAATAAAATCAAAACAATACCAGCTAAAGCTATAAAACTAGTACCAATCGCTAGAAAGCTAAGGCGTTAACTCTCTGAATCAAAGTTTATTTCTAAAAATAACGCCGACAGGAATTATAGGGCACCAAACTCTGCATTAATGGTAAAAATAATAAAATATTTTATTATTTCAAGGAGTTCTTTTGCCAATAAAATCAAAACAATACCAGCTAAAGCTATAAAGCTAGTACTAATCGCTAGAAAACTAAGGCGTTAACTCGTTGAAGTAAACTTTTTTTCTAAAAATAACGCCGACAGGAATTATAGGGTACCAAACTCTGCATAAATGGTAAAAATAATAAAATATTTTAATATTTTAAGGAGTTCTTTTGCCAATAAAATCAAAACAATACCAGCTAAAACTATAGAACTAGCACCAATCGCTAGAAAACTAACGTGCTAACTCGTCGAATTAAATTGTTTTCTCTAGATAACGTCGACAGGAATTAGAGGGCACCAAACTCTGCATTAATGGTAAAAATAATAAAATATTTTAATATTTTAAGGAGTTCTTTTGCCAATAAAATCAGAACAATACCAGCTAGAACTATAAAACTGGTACCACTTGCTATTTAGCTAACGTGTTAGCTGTTAAAGTAAATTTTTTTTTCTCTAAGTAACGCCGACAGGAATTATAGGGCACCAAACTCTGCATAAATGGTAAAAATAATAAAATATTTTAATATTTTAAGGAGTTCTTTTGCCAATAAAATCAAAACTAAACCAGCTTAAACTATAAAACTGGTATTAATCGCTAGAAAACTAAGGCACTAACTCGTGGAAGTAACTGTTAAAGTAAATTTTTTTTTCTAAAAATAACGCCGACAGGAATTATAGGGCACCAAACTCTGCATTAATGGTAAAAATAATAAAATATTTTAATATTTTAAGGAGTTCTTTTGCCAATAAAATCAAAACAATACCAGCTAAAGCTATAAAACTAGTACCAATCGCTAGAAAACTAAAGCGCTAACTCGTCGAAGTAAAGTTTTTTTCTAAAAATAACGCCGACAGGAATTAAAGGGCACCAAACTTTGCATTAATGATAAAAATAATAAAATATTTTAATATTTTAAGGAGTTCTTTTGCCAATAAAATCGAAACAATACCAGCTAGAACTATGAATCTGGTACCAATCACTAGAAAACTAAGGCGTTAACTTGTCAATCTAATTTTTTTTTCTAAAAATGACGCCGACAGGAATTAAAGGGCACCAAACTTTGCATTAGTGGTAAAAATAATAACATATTTTAATATTTTAAGGAGTCCTTTTGCCAATAAAATCAAAACTATACCAGCTAGAACTATTAATCTAGTACCAATCGCTAGAAAACTAACGTGTTAACTCGCCAAATTAATTTTTTTTTCTCTAGATAACGCCGACAGGAATTATAGGGAACCAAACTTTGCATTAATGGTAAAAATAATAAAATATTTTAATATTTTAAGGAGTTCTATTGCATATAAAATCAAAACAACACTAGCTAAAGCTATAAAGCTAGTACCAATCGTTAGAAAACTAAGGCGTTAACTCGTTGAAGTAAAGTTTTTTTCTAAAAATAACGCCGACAGGAATTATAGGGCACCAAACTCTGCATTAATGGTAAAAATAATAAAATATTTTAATATTTTAAGGAGTTCTTTTGCCAATAAAACCAAAACAATACCAGCTAAAACTATAATCTAAAAGCAATCACTAGAAAACTAAGGCGTTAACTTGTCAATCTAATTTTTTTTTCTAAAAATGACGCCGACAGGAATTAAAGGGCACCAAACTTTGCATTAGTGGTAAAAATAATAACATATTTTAATATTTTAAGGAGTCCTTTTGCCAATAAAATCAAAACTATACCAGCTAGAACTATTAATCTAGTACCAATCGCTAGAAAACTAACGTGTTAACTCGCCAAATTAATTTTTTTTTTCTCTAGATAACGCCGACAGGAATTATAGGGAACCAAACTTTGCATTAATGGTAAAAAAAATAAAATATTTTAATATTTTAAGGAGTTCTATTGCATATAAAATCAAAACAACACCAGCTAAAGCTATAAAACTAGTACCAATCGTTAGAAAACTAAGGCGTTAACTCGTTGAAGTAAAGTTTTTTTCTAAAAATATCGCCGACAGGAATTATAGGGCACCAAACTTTGCATTAGTGGTAAAAATAATAACATATTTTAATATTTTAAGGAGTTCTTTTGCCAATAAAATCAAAACAATACCAGCTAGAACTATTAATCTAGTACCAATCGCTAGAAAACTAACGTGTTAACACGGCGAATTAATTTTTTTTTCTCTAGATAACGCCGACAGAAATTATAGGACACCAAACTTTGCACTAATGGTAAACATAATAAAATATTTTAATATTTTAAGGAGTTCTTTTGCCACTAAAATCGAAACAATACATGCTAGAGCTATGAAACTGGTACCAATCGCTAGAAAGCTAACGTGTTAACTCGCCGAATTAATTTTTTTGTTTCTCTAGATAACGCCGACAGGAATTATAGGGCACCAAACTCTGCATTAATAGTAAAAATAATAAAATATTTTAATATTTTAAGGAGTTCTTTTGCCAATAAAATCAAAACTGAACCAGCTAAAACTATAAAACTAGTATCAATCGCTAGAAAACTAAGGCACTAACTCGTGGAAGTAAAGTTTTTTTCTAAAAATAACGCCGACAGGAATTATAGGGCACCAAACTCTGCATTAATGGTAAAAATAATAAAATATTTTAATATTTTAAGGAGTTCTTTTGCCAATCAAATCAAAACAATACCAGCTAGAACTATGAAACTGGTACCAATCGCTAGAAAGCTAACGTGTTAACTCGTCGAATTAATTTGTTTTTCTCTAGATAACGCTGACAGGAATTATAGGGCACCAAACTCTGCATTAATAGTAAAAATAATAAAATATTTTATTATTTCAAGGAGTTCTTTTGCCAATAAAATCAAAACAATACCAGCTAAAGCTATAAAACTAGTACCAATCGCTAGAAAACTAAGGCGTTAACTCGTTGAAGAAAAAATGTTTTCTAAAAATAACGCCGACAGGAATTATAGGGCACCAAACTCTGCATTAATGGTAAAAATAATAAAATATTTTAATATATTAAGGAGTTCTTTTGCCAATAAAATCAAAACAGTACCAGCTAAAACTATAAAACTAGTACTAGTCGCTAGAAAACTAAGGCCGAAAGGAATTATAGGGCACCAAACTTTGCATTAATGGTAAAAATAATAAAATATTTTAATATTTTAAGGAGTTCTTTTGCCAATCAAATCAAAACAATACAAGCTAGAACTATGAAACTGGTACCAATCGCTAGAAAGCTAACGTGATAACTCGTCGAATTAATTTTTTTTCTCTAGATAACGCCGACAGGAATTATAGGGCACCAAACTCTGCATTAATGGTAAAAATAATAAAATATTTTAATATATTAAGGAGTTCTTTTGCCAATAAAATCAAAACAGTACCAGCTAAAACTATAACACTAGTACCAATCGCTAGAAAACTAAGGCGTTAACTCGTTGAATCAAAGTTTATTTCTAAAAATAACGCCGACAGGAATTATAGGGCACCAAACTCTGCATTAATGGTAAAAATAATAAAATATTTTATTATTTCAAGGAGTTCTTTTGCCAATAAAATCAAAACAATACCAGCTAAAGCTATAAAACTAGTACCAATCGCTAGAAAGCTAAAGCGCTAACTCGTCGAAGTAAAGTTTTTTTCTAAAAATAACGCCGACAGGAATTAAAGGGCACCAAACTTTGCACTAATGATAAAAATAATAAAATATTTTAATATTTTAAGGAGTTCTTTTGCCAATAAAATCGAAACAATACCAGCTAAAACTATAAAACTAGTACCAATCGCTAGAAAACTAAGGCGTTAACTCGTTGAATCAAAGTTTATTTCTAAAAATAACGCCGACAGGAATTATAGGGCACCAAACTCTGCATAAATGGTAAAAATAATAAAATATTTTAATATTTTAAGGAGTTCTTTTGCCAATCAAATCAAAACAATACCAGCTAAAACTATAAAGCTAGTACCAATTGCTAGAAAACTAACTTGTTAACTCGTCGAATTAAATTGTTTTCTTTAGATAACGACGACAGGAATTATAGGGCACCAAACTCTGCATTAATGGTAAAAATAATAAAATATTTTAATATTTTAAGGAGTTCTTTTGCCAATAAAATCAGAACAATACCAGCTAGAGGTATAAAACTGGTACCACTTGCCATTTAGCTAACGTGTTAACTGCTAAAGTAAATTTTTTTTTCTCCAAATAACGCCGACAGGAATTATAGGGCACCAAACTCTGCATTCAAGTCAAAAATAATAAAATATTTTTAATATTTTAAGGAGTTCTTTTGCCAATAAAATCAAAACAATACCAGCTTAAACTATAAAACTAGTACCAATCGCCAGAAAACTAAGGCGTTAACTCGTCAATTTAAATGTTTTTTCTAAAAATAACGCCGACAGGAATTATAGTGCACCAAACTTTGCATTAATGGTAAAAATAATAAAATATTTTAATATTTTAAGGAGTTCTTTTGCCAATCAAATCAAAACAATACCAGCTAGAACTATGAAACTGGTACCAATCGCTAGAAAGCTAACGTGTTAACTCGTCGAATTAATTTTTTTTTCTCTAGATAACGCTGACAGGAATTATAGGGCACCAAACTCGGCATTAATGGTAAAAATAATAAAATATTTTAATATTTTAAGGAGTTCTTTTGCCAATAAAATCAAAACAATACCAGCTAAAGCTATAAAACTAGTACCAATCGCTAGAAAGCTAAGGCGTTAACTCTCTGAATCAAAGTTTATTTCTAAAAATAACGCCGACAGGAATTATAGGGCACCAAACTCTGCATTATTGGTAAAAATAATAAAATATTTTATTATTTCAAGGAGTTCTTTTGCCAATAAAATCAAAACAATACCAGCTAAAGCTATAAAGCTAGTACTAATCGCTAGAAAACTAAGGCGTTAACTCGTTGAAGTAAACTTTTTTTCTAAAAATAACGCCGACAGGAATTATAGGGTACCAAACTCTGCATAAATGGTAAAAATAATAAAATATTTTAATATTTTAAGGAGTTCTTTTGCCAATAAAATCAAAACAATACCAGCTAAAACTATAGAACTAGCACCAATCGCTAGAAAACTAACGTGCTAACTCGTCGAATTAAATTGTTTTCTCTAGATAACGTCGACAGGAATTAGAGGGCACCAAACTCTGCATTAATGGTAAAAATAATAAAATATTTTAATATTTTAAGGAGTTCTTTTGCCAATAAAATCAGAACAATACCAGCTAGAACTATAAAACTGGTACCACTTGCTATTTAGCTAACGTGTTAGCTGTTAAAGTAAATTTTTTTTTCTCTAAGTAGCGCCGACAGGAATTATAGGGCACCAAACTCTGCATAAATGGTAAAAATAATAAAATATTTTAATATTTTAAGGAGTTCTTTTGCCAATAAAATCAAAACTAAACCAGCTAAAACTATAAAACTGGTATTAATCGCTAGAAAACTAAGGCACTAACTCGTGGAAGTAACTGTTAAAGTAAATTTTTTTTTCTAAAAATAACGCCGACAGGAATTATAGGGCACCAAACTCTGCATTAATGGTAAAAATAATAAAATATTTTAATATTTTAAGGAGTTCTTTTGCCAATCAAATCAAAACAATACCAGCTAGAACTATGAAACTGGTACCAATCGCTAGAAAGCTAAGGCGTTAACTCGTCGAATTAATTTTTTTTTCTCTAGATAACGCTGACAGGAATTATAGGGCACCAAACTCTGCATTAATAGTAAAAATAATAAAATATTTTATTATTTCAAGGAGTTCTTTTGCCAATAAAATCAAAACAATATCAGCTAAAGCTATAAAGCTAGTACTAATCGCTAGAAAACTAAGGCGTTAACTCGTTGAATCAAAGTTTATTTCTTAAAATAACGCCGACAGGAATTATAGTTCACCAAACTCGGCATTAATGGTAAAAATAATAAAATATTTTAATATTTTAAGGAGTTCTTTTGCCAATAAAATCAAAACAATACCAGCTGAAGCTATAAAACTAGTACCAATCGCTAGAAAGCTAAGGCGTTAACTCGTTGAATCAAAGTTTATTTCTAAAAATAACGCCGACAGGAATTATAGGGCACCAAACTCTGCATTAATGGTAAAAATAATAAAATATTTTATTATTTCAAGGAGTTCTTTTGCCAATAAAATCAAAACAATACCAGCTAAAGCTATAAAACTAGTACCAATCGCTAGAAAGCTAAAGCGATAACTCGTCGAAGTAAAGTTTTTTTCTAAAAATAACGCCGACAGGAATTAAAGGGCACCAAACTTTGCACTAATGATAAAAATAATAAAATATTTTAATATTTTAAGGAGTTCTTTTGCCAATAAAATCGAAACAATACCAGCTAAAACTATAAAGCTAGTACCAATCGCTAGAAAACTAAGGCGTTAACTCGTTGAATCAAAGTTTATTTCTAAAAATAACGCCGACAGGAATTATAGGGCACCAAACTCTGCATAAATGGTAAAAATAATAAAATATTTTAATATTTTAAGGAGTTCTTTTGCCAATAAAATCAAAACAATACCAGCTAAAACTATAAAGCTAGTACCAATTGCTAGAAAACTAACGTGTTAACTCGTCGAATTAATTTTTTTTTCTCTAGATAACGCTGACAGGAATTATAGGGCACCAAACTCGGCATTAATGGTAAAAATAATAAAATATTTTAATATTTTAAGGAGTTCTTTTGCCAATAAAATCAGAACAATACCAGCTAGAGGTATAAAACTGGTACCACTTGCCATTTAGCTAACGTGTTAACTGTTAAAGTAAATTTTTTTTTCTCCAAATAACGCCGACAGGAATTATAGGGCACCAAACTCTGCATTCAAGTCAAAAATAATAAAATATTTTTTAATATTTTAAGGAGTTCTTTTGCCAATAAAATCAAAACAATACCAGCTTAAACTATAAAACTAGTACCAATCGCCAGAAAACTAAGGCGTTAACTCGTCAATTTAAATGTTTTTTCTAAAAATAACGCCGACAGGAATTATAGTGCACCAAACTTTGCATTAATGGTAAAAATAATAAAATATTGTAATATTTTAAGGAGTTCTTTTGCCAATCAAATCAAAACAATACCAGCTAGAACTATGAAACTGGTACCAATCGCTAGAAAGCTAAGGCGTTAACTCGTCGAATTAATTTTTTTTTCTCTAGATAACGCTGACAGGAATTATAGGGCACCAAACTCTGCATTAATAGTAAAAATAATAAAATATTTTATTATTTCAAGGAGTTCTTTTGCCAATAAAATCAAAACAATATCAGCTAAAGCTATAAAGCTAGTACTAATCGCTAGAAAACTAAGGCGTTAACTCGTTGAATCAAAGTTTATTTCTTAAAATAACGCCGACAGGAATTATAGTTCACCAAACTCGGCATTAATGGTAAAAATAATAAAATATTTTAATATTTTAAGGAGTTCTTTTGCCAATAAAATCAAAACAATACCAGCTGAAGCTATAAAACTAGTACCAATCGCTAGAAAGCTAAGGCGTTAACTCGTTGAATCAAAGTTTATTTCTAAAAATAACGCCGACAGGAATTATAGGGCACCAAACTCTGCATTAATGGTAAAAATAATAAAATATTTTATTATTTCAAGGAGTTCTTTTGCCAATAAAATCAAAACAATACCAGCTAAAGCTATAAAACTAGTACCAATCGCTAGAAAGCTAAAGCGCTAACTCGTCGAAGTAAAGTTTTTTTCTAAAAATAACGCCGACAGGAATTAAAGGGCACCAAACTTTGCACTAATGATAAAAATAATAAAATATTTTAATATTTTAAGGAGTTCTTTTGCCAATAAAATCGAAACAATACCAGCTAAAACTATAAAACTAAAACCAATCGCTAGAAAACTAAGGCGTTAACTCGTTGAATCAAAGTTTATTTCTAAAAATAACGCCGACAGGAATTATAGGGCACCAAACTCTGCATAAATGGTAAAAATAATAAAATATTTTAATATTTTAAGGAGTTCTTTTGCCAATAAAATCAAAACAATACCAGCTAAAACTATAAAGCTAGTACCAATTGCTAGAAAACTAACGTGTTAACTCGTCGAATTAATTTTTTTTGCTCTAGATAACGCTGACAGGAATTATAGGGCACCAAACTCGGCATTAATGGTAAAAATAATAAAATATTTTAATATTTTAAGGAGTTCTTTTGCCAATAAAATCAAAACAATACCAGCTAAAGCTATAAAACTAGTACCAATCGCTAGAAAGCTAAGGCGTTAACTCGTTGAATCAAAGTTTATTTCTAAAAATAACGCCGACAGGAATTATAGGGCACCAAACTCTGCATTAATGGTAAAAATAATAAAATATTTTATTATTTCAAGGAGTTCTTTTGCCAATAAAATCAAAACAATACCAGCTAAAGCTATAAAGCTAGTACTAATCGCTAGAAAGCTAAGGCGTTAACTCGTTGAAGTAAACTTTTTTTCTAAAAATAACGCCGACAGGAATTATAGGGTACCAAACTCTGCATAAATGGTAAAAATAATAAAATATTTTAATATTTTAAGGAGTTCTTTTGCCAATAAAATCAAAACAATACCAGCTAAAACTATAGAACTAGCACCAATCGCTAGAAAACTAACGTGCTAACTCGTCGAATTAAATTGTTTTCTCTAGATAACGTCGACAGGAATTAGAGGGCACCAAACTCTGCATAAATGGTAAAAATAATAAAATATTTTAATATTTTAAGGAGTTCTTTTGCCAATAAAATCAAAACAATACCAGCTAAAACTATAGAGCTAGCACCAATCGCTAGAAAACTAACGTGCTAACTCGTCGAATTAAATTGTTTTCTCTAAATAACGTCGACAGGAATTAGAGGGCACCAAACTCTGCATTAATGGTAAAAATAATAAAATATTTTAATATTTTAAGGAGTTCTTTTGCCAATAAAATCAGAACAATACCAGCTAGAACCATAAAACTGGTACCACTTGCTACTTAGCTAACGTGTTAGCTGTTAAAGTAAATTTTTTTTTCTCTAAGTAACGCCGGCAGGAATTATAGGGCACCAAACTCTGCATTTATAGTAAAATAAAATATTTTATTATTTCAAGTTCTTTTGCCAATAAAATCAAAACAATACCAGCTAAAGCTATAAAACTAGTACCAATCGCTAGAAAGCTAACGTGTTAACTCGTCGAATTAATTTTTTTGTTTCTCTAGATAACGCCGACAGGAATTATAGGGCACCAAACTCTGCATTAATAGTAAAAATAATAAAATATTTTAATATTTTAAGGAGTTCTTTTGCCAATAAAATCAAAACTAAACCAGCTAAAACTATAAAACTAAGGCACTAACTCGTGGAAGTAAAGTTTTTTTCTAAAAATAACGCCGACAGGAATTATAGGGCACCAAACTCTGCATTAATGGTAAAAATAATAAAATATTTTAATATTTTAAGGAGTTCTTTTGCCAATCAAATCAAAACAATACCAGCTAGAACTATGAAACTGGTACCAATCGCTAGAAAGCTAAGGCGTTAACTCGTCGAATTAATTTTTTTTTCTCTAGATAACGCTGACAGGAATTATAGGGCACCAAACTCTGCATTAATAGTAAAAATAATAAAATATTTTATTATTTCAAGGAGTTCTTTTGCCAATAAAATCAAAACAATACCAGCTAAAGCTATAAAACTAGTACCAATCGCTAGAAAACTAAGGCGTTAACTCGTTGGAGAAAAAATGTTTTCTAAAAATAACGCCGACAGGAATTATAGGGCACCAAACTCTGCATTAATGGTAAAAATAATAAAATATTTTAATATATTAAGGAGTTCTTTTGCCAATAAAATCAAAACAGTACCAGCTAAAACTATAAAACTAGTACCAATCGCTAGAAAACTAAGGCGTTAACTCGTTGGATCAAAGTTTATTTCTAAAAATAACGCCGACAGGAATTATAGGGCACCAAACTCTGCATTAATGGTAAAAATAATAAAATATTTTATTATTTCAAGGAGTTCTTTTGCCAATAAAATCAAAACAATACCAGCTAAAGCTATAAAGCTAGTACTAATCGCTAGAAAACTAAGGCGTTAACTCGTTGAATCAAAGTTTATTTCTAAAAATAACGCCGACAGGAATTATAGGGCACCAAACTCGGCATTAATGGTAAAAATAATAAAATATTTTAATATTTTAAGGAGTTCTTTTGCCAATAAAATCAAAACAATACCAGCTAAAGCTATAAAACTAGTACCAATCGCTAGAAAGCTAAGGCGTTAACTCGTTGAATCAAAGTTTATTTCTAAAAATAACGCCGACAGGAATTATAGGGCACCAAACTCTGCATTAATGGTAAAAATAATAAAATATTTTATTATTTCAAGGAGTTCTTTTGCCAATAAAATCAAAACAATATCAGCTAAAGCTATAAAGCTAGTACTAATCGCTAGAAAACTAAGGCGTTAACTCGTTGAAGTAAAGTTTTTTTCTAAAAATAACGCCGACAGGAATTATAGGGTACCAAACTCTGCATAAATGGTAAAAATAATAAAATATTTAAATATATTAAGGAGTTCGTTTGCCAATTAAATCAAAACAATACCAGCTAAAACTATAGAACTAGCACCAATCGCTAGAAAACTAACGTGCTAACTCGTCGAATTAAATTGTTTTCTCTAGATAACGTCGACAGGAATTAGAGGGCACCAAACTCTGCATTAATGGTAAAAATAATAAAATATTTTAATATTTTAAGGAGTTATTTTGCCAATAAAATCAGAACAATACCAGCTAGAGCTATAAAACTGGTACCACTTGCTATTTAGCTAACGTGTTAGCTGTTAAAGTAAATTTTTTTTCTCTAAATAACGCCGACAGGAATTATAGGGCACCAAACTCTGCATTAATAGTAAAATAAAATATTTTACTATTTCAAGTTCTTTTGCCAATAAAATCAAAACAATACCAGCTAAAGCTATAAAACTAGTACCAATCGCTAGAAAACTAAAGCGCTAACTCGTTTAAGTAAAGTTTTTTTCTAAAAATAATGCCGACAGGAATTAAAGGGCACCAAACTTTGCATTAATGATAAAAATAATAAAATATTTTAATATTTTAAGGAGTTCTTTTGCCAATAAAATCGAAACAGTACCAGCTAAAGCTACAAAACTAGTAACAATCGCTAGAAAACTAAGGCGTTAACTCGTCAAAGTAAAGTTTTTTTCTAAAAATAACGGCGACAGGAATTATAGGGCACCAAACTTTGCATTAATGGTAAAAATAATAAAATATTTTAATATTTTAAGGAGTTCTATTGCCAATAAAATCGAAACAATACATGCTAGAGATATGAAACTGGTACCAATCGCTAGAAAGCTAACGTGTTAACTCGCCGAATCAATTTTTTTGTTTATCTAGATAACGCCGACAGGAATAATAGGGCACCAAACTCTGCATTAATAGTAAAAATAATAAAATATTTTATTATTTCAAGGAGTTCTTTTGCCAATAAAATCAAAACAATACCAGCTAAAACTATAAAACTAGTACCAATCGCTAGAAAACAAAGGTGTTAACTCGTCAAAGTAAAGTTTCTTTCTAAAAAAAACGCCGACAGGAATTATAGGGCACCAAACTCTGCATTAATGGTAAAAATAATAAAATATTTTAATATTTTAAGGAGTTATTTTGCCAATAAAATCAAAACAATACCAGCTAAAGCTAGTACCAGTCGCTAGAAAACTAAGGCGCTAACTCGTCGAAGTAAAGTTTCTTTCTAAAAAAAAAACGCCGACAGGAATTATAGGGCACCAAACTTTGCATTAATGGTAAAAATAATAAAATATTTTAATATTTTAAGGAGTTCTTTTGCCAATAAAATCGAAACAATACATGCTAGAGATATGAAACTGGTACCAATCGCTAGAAAGCTAACGTGTTAACTCGCCGAATTAATTTTTTTGTTTCTCTAGATAACGCCGACATGAATAATAGGGCACCAAACTCTGCATTAATAGTAAAAATAATAAAATATTTTATTATTTCAAGGAGTTCTTTTGCCAATAAAATCAAAACAATACCAGCTAAAACTATAAAACTAGTACCAATCGCTAGAAAACAAAGGTGTTAACTCGTCAAAGTAAAGTTTCTTTCTAAAAAAAAACGCCGACAGGAATTATAGGGCACCAAACTTTGCATTAATGGTAAAAATAATAAAATATTTTAATATTTTAAGGAGTTCTTTTGCCAATAAAATCGAAACAATACATGCTAGAGATATGAAACTGGTACCAATCGCTAGAAAGCTAACGTGTTAACTCGCCGAATTAATTTTTTTGTTTCTCTAGATAACGCCGACAGGAATTATAGGGCACCAAACTCTGCATTAATAGTAAAAATAATAAAATATTTTATTATTTCAAGGAGTTCTTTTGCCAATAAAATCAAACCAATACCAGCTAAAGCTATAAAACTAGTACCAATCGCTAGAAAACTAAGACGTTAACTCGTTGAAGTAAAGCTTATTTCTAAAAATAACGCCGACAGTAATTATAGGGCACCAAACTCTGCATTAATGGTACAAATAATAAAATATTTTAATATTTTAAGGAGTTCTTTTGCCAATAAAATCAAAACAATACAAGCTAAAACTATAAAACTAGTACCAATCGCTAGAAAACTAAGGCGTTAACTCGTTGAAGTAAAGTTTTTTTCTGAAAATAACGCCGACAGGAATTATAGGGCACCAAACTTTTCACTAATGGTAAAAATAATAAAATATTTTAATATTTTAAGGAGTTCTTTTGCCAATAAAATCGAAACAATACATGCTAGAGATATGAAACTGGTACCAATCGCTAGAAAGCTAACGTGTTAACTCGCCGAATTAATTTTTTTGTTTCTCTAGGTAACGCCGACAGGAATAATAGGGCACCAAACTCTGCATTAATAGTAAAAATAATAAAATATTTTATTATTTCAAGGAGTTCTTTTGCCAATAAAATCAAAACAATACCAGTTAAAACTATAAAACTAGTACCAATCGCTAGAAAACAAAGGTGTTAACTCGTCAAAGTAAAGTTTCTTTCTAAAAAAAAACGCCGACAGGAATTATAGGGCACCAAACTTTGCATTAATGGTAAAAATAATAAAATATTTTAATATTTTAAGGAGTTCTTTTGCCAATAAAATCGAAACAATACCAGATAGAACTATAAAACTAGTACCAATCGCTAGAAAGCTAACGTGTTAACTCGTCGGATTAATTTTTTTGTTTCTCTAGATAACGCCGACAGGAATAATAGGGCACCAAACTCTGCATTAATAGTAAAAATATTAAAATATTTTAATATTTTAAGTAGTTCTTTTGCCAATAAAATCAAAACTAAACCAGCTAAAACTATAAAACTAGTAACAGTCGCTAGAAAACTAATGCGTTAACTCGTCGAAGTAAAGTTTTTTTCTAAAAATAACGCCGACAGGAATTATAGGGCACCAAACTCTGCATTAATGGTAAAAATAATAAAATATTTTAATATTTTAAGGAGTTCTTTTGCCAATAAAATCAAAACAAAACCAGCTAAAGCTATAAGACTAGTACCAGTGGCTAGAAAACTAAGGCCTTAACTCGTTGAAGTAAAGTGTTTTTCTAAAAATAACGCCGACAGGAATTATAGCGCAACAAACTCGGCATTAATGGTAAAAATAATAAAATTTTTTTAATA
Source organism: Phyto melanocephala (assembly GCA_941918925.1). Classification (NCBI taxonomy): domain Eukaryota; kingdom Metazoa; phylum Arthropoda; class Insecta; order Diptera; family Rhinophoridae; genus Phyto; species Phyto melanocephala. The sequence continues at coordinate 67,215,993 of OW799233.1, forward strand.
TTTTAAGGAGTTCTTTTGCCAATAAAATCAAAACAATACCAGCTAAAGCTATAAAACTAGTAATAATCGCTAGAAAACTAAGGCGTTAACTCGTCGAAGTAAAGTTTTTTTCTAAAAATAACGGCGACAGGAATAATAGGGCACCAAACTTTGCATTAATGGTAAAAATAATAAAATATTTTAATATTTTAAGGAGTTCTTTTCCAATAAAATCGAAACAATACCAGCTAGAACTATGAAACTGATACCAATCGCTAGAAAACTAACGTGCCAACTCGCCAAATTATTTTTTTTTCTCTAGATAACGCCGACAGGAATTATAGGGCACCAAACTTTGCATTAAAGTTAAAAATAATCAATTTTTTTTAATATTTTAAGGAGTTCTTTTGCCAATAAAATAAAAACAATACCAGCTAAAGCTATAAAACTAGTAACAATCGCTAGAAAACTAAGGCATTAACTCGTCGAAGTAAAGTTTTTTTCTAAAAATAACGGCGACAGGAATTATAGGGCACCAAAATTTGCATTAATGGTAAAAATAAAAAAATATTTTAATATTTTAAGGAGTTCTATTCCAATAAAATCGAAACAATACCAGCTAGAACTATGAAACTGGTACCACTTGCTACTCAGCTAACGTGTTAACTGGTAAAGTAAATTTTTTTTTCTCTAAATAACGCCGACAGGAATTATAGGGCACCAAACTCTGCATTAATAGTAAAAATAATAAAATATTTTATTATTTCAAGGAGTTCTTTTGCCAATAAAATCAAAACAACACCAGCTAAAGCTATAAAACTAGTACCAGTCGCTAGAAAACTAAGGCCTTAACGCGTTGAAGTAAAGTTTTTTCCTAAAAATAACGCCGACAGGAATTATAGGGCACCAAACTCTGCATTAATGGTAAAAATAATAAAATATTTTAATATTTTAAGGAGTTATTTTGCCAATAAAATCAAAACAATACCAGCTAAAGCTAGTACCAATCGCTAGAAAACTAAGGCGCTAACTCGTCGAAGTAAAGTTTTTTCCTAAAAATAACGCCGACAGGAATTAGAGGGCACCAAACTTTGCATTAATGGTAAAAATAATAAATTTTTTTAATATTTTAAGGAGTTCTTTTGCCAATAAAATCAAAACAATACCAGCTAAAGCTATAAAACTAGTAATAATCGCTATAAAACTAAGGCGTTAACTCGTCAAAGTAAAGTTTTTTTCTAAAAATAACGGCGACAGGAATAATAGGGCACCAAACTTTGCATTAATGGTAAAAATAATAAAATATTTTAATATTTTAAGGAGTTCTTTTCCAATAAAATCGAAACAATACCAGCTAGAACTATGAAACTGATACCAATCGCTAGAAAACTAACGTGCCAACTCGCCAAATTATTTTTTTTTCTCTAGATAACGCCGACAGGAATTATAGGGCACCAAACTTTGCATTAAAGTTAAAAATAATAAATTTTTTTTAATATTTTAAGGAGTTCTTTTGCCAATAAAATAAAAACAATACCAGCTAAAGCTATAAAACTAGTAGCAATCGCTAGAAAACTAAGGCATTAACTCGTCGAAGTAAAGTTTTTTTCTAAAAATAACGGCGACAGGAATTATAGGGCACCAAAATTTGCATTAATGGTAAAAATAAAAAAATATTTTAATATTTTAAGGAGTTCTATTCCAATAAAATCGAAACAATACCAGCTAGAACTATGAAACTGGTACCACTTGCTACTCAGCTAACGTGTTAACTGTTAAAGTAAATTTTTTTTCTCTAAATAACGCCGACAGGAATTATAGGGCACCAAACTCTGCATTAATAGTAAAAATAATAAAATATTTTATTATTTCAAGGAGTTCTTTTGCCAATAAAATCAAAACAACACCAGCTAAAGCTATAAAACTAGTACCAGTCGCTAGAAAACTAAGGCCTTAACGCGTTGAAGTAAAGTTTTTTCCTAAAAATAACGCCGACAGGAATTATAGGGCACCAAACTCTGCATTAATGGTAAAAATAATAAAATATTTTAATATTTTAAGGAGTTATTTTGCCAATAAAATCAAAACAATACCAGCTAAAGCTAGTACCAATCGCTAGAAAACTAAGGCGCTAACTCGTCGAAGTAAAGTTTTTTCCTAAAAATAACGCCGACAGGAATTAGAGGGCACCAAACTTTGCATTAATGGTAAAAATAATAAATTTTTTTAATATTTTAAGGAGTTCTTTTGCCAATAAAATCAAAACAATACCAGCTAAAGCTATAAAACTAGTAATAATCGCTATAAAACTAAGGCGTTAACTCGTCAAAGTAAAGTTTTTTTCTAAAAATAACGGCGACAGGAATAATAGGGCACCAAACTTTGCATTAATGGTAAAAATAATAAAATATTTTAATATTTTAAGGAGTTCTTTTGCCAATAAAATAAAAACAATACCAGCTAAAGCTATAAAACTAGTAACAATCGCTAGAAAACTAAGGCATTAACTCGTCGAAGTAAAGTTTTTTTCTAAAAATAACGGCGACAGGAATTATAGGGCACCAAAATTTGCATTAATGGTAAAAATAAAAAAATATTTTAATATTTTAAGGAGTTCTATTCCAATAAAATCGAAACAATACCAGCTAGAACTATGAAACTGGTACCACTTGCTACTCAGCTAACGTGTTAACTGTTAAAGTAAATTTTTTTTTCTCTAATTAACGCCGACAGGAATTATAGGGCACCAAACTCTGCATTAATAGTAAAAATAATAAAATATTTTATTATTTCAAGGAGTTCTTTTGCCAATAAAATCAAAACAACACCAGCTAAAGCTATAAAACTAGTACCAGTCGCTAGAAAACTAAGGCCTTAACGCGTTGAAGTAAAGTTTTTTTCTAAAAATAACGCCGACAGGAATTATAGGGCACAAAACTTTGCATTAATGGTAAAAATAATAATAAAATTTTTTAATATTTTAAGGAGTTCTTTTGCTAATAAAATCGAAACACTACCAGCTAGAACTATGAAACTGGTACCAATCGCTAGAAAGCTAACGTGTTAACTCGTCGAATTAATTTTTTTTTCTCTAGATAACGCCGACAGGAATTATATGGCACCAAACTCTGCATTAATAGTAAAAATAATAAAATATTTTATTATTTCAAGGAGTTCTTTTGCCAATAAAATCAAAACAATACCAGCTAAAGCTATAAAACTGAAACCAATCGCTAGAAAACTAAGGCGTTAACTCGTTGAAGTAAAGTTTATTTCTAAAAATAACGCCGACAGGAATTATAGGGCACCAAACTCTGCATTAATGGTACAAATAATAAAATATTTTAATATTTTAAGGAGTTCTTTTGCCAATAAAATCAAAACAATACCAGCTAAAACTATAAAACTAGTACTAGTCGCTAGAAAACTAAGGCCGAAAGGAATTATAGGGCACCAAACTTTGCATTAATGGTAAAAATAATAAAATATTTTAATATTTTAAGGAGTTCTTTTGCCAATCAAATCAAAACAATACAAGCTAGAACTATGAAACTGGTACCAATCGCTAGAAAGCTAACGTGATAACTCGTCGAATTAATTTTTTTTCTCTAGATAACGCCGACAGGAATTACAGGGCACCAAACTCTGCATTAATAGTAAAAATAATAAAATATTTTATTATTTCAAGGAGTTCTTTTGCCAATAAAATCAAAACAATACCAGCTAAAGCTATAAAACTAGTACCAATCGCTAGAAAACTAAGGCGTTAACTCGTTGAAGTAAAGTTTATTTCTAAAAATAACGCCGACTGGAATTATAGGGCACCAAACTCTGCATTAATGGTAAAAATAATAAAATATTTTAATATTTTAAGGAGTTATTTTGCCAATAAAATCAAAACAATACCAGCTAAAGCTAGTACCAATCGCTAGAAAACTAAGGCGCTAACTCGTCGAAGTAAAGTTTCTTTCTAAAAATAACGCCGACAGGAATTATAGGGCACCAAACTTTGCATTAATGGTAAAAATAATAAAATACTTTAATATTTTAAGGAGTTCTATTGCCAAATAAATCAAAACAATACCAGCAAGAACTATGGAGCTGGTACCAATCGCTAGAAAGCTAACGTGTTAACTCGTCGAATTAATTTTTTTTTTCTCTAGATAACGCCGACAGGAATTATAGGGCACCAAACTCTGCATTAATAGTAAAAATAATAAAATATTTTATTATTTCAAGGAGTTCTTTTGCCAATAAAATCGAAACAATACATGCTAGAGATATGAAACTGGTACCAATCGCTAGAAAGCTAACGTGTTAACTCGCCGAATTAATTTTTTTGTTTCTCTAGATAACGCCGACAGGAATTATAGGGCACCAAACTCTGCATTAATAGTAAAAATAATAAAATATTTTATTATTTCAAGGAGTTCTTTTGCCAATAAAATCAAACCAATACCAGCTAAAGCTATAAAACTAGTACCAATCGCTAGAAAACTAAGACGTTAACTCGTTGAAGTAAAGCTTATTTCTAAAAATAACGCCGACAGTAATTATAGGGCACCAAACTCTGCATTAATGGTACAAATAATAAAATATTTTAATATTTTAAGGAGTTCTTTTGCCAATAAAATCAAAACAATACAAGCTAAAACTATAAAACTAGTACCAATCGCTAGAAAACTAAGGCGTTAACTCGTTGAAGTAAAGTTTTTTTCTGAAAATAACGCCGACAGGAATTATAGGGCACCAAACTTTTCACTAATGGTAAAAATAATAAAATATTTTAATATTTTAAGGAGTTCTTTTGCCAATAAAATCGAAACAATACATGCTAGAGATATGAAACTGGTACCAATCGCTAGAAAGCTAACGTGTTAACTCGCCGAATTAATTTTTTTGTTTCTCTAGGTAACGCCGACAGGAATAATAGGGCACCAAACTCTGCATTAATAGTAAAAATAATAAAATATTTTATTATTTCAAGGAGTTCTTTTGCCAATAAAATCAAAACAATACCAGCTAAAACTATAAAACTAGTACCAATCGCTAGAAAACAAAGGTGTTAACTCGTCAAAGTAAAGTTTCTTTCTAAAAAAAAACGCCGACAGGAATTATAAGGCACCAAACTTTGCATTAATGGTAAAAATAATAAAATATTTTAATATTTTAAGGAGTTCTTTTGCCAATAAAATCGAAACAATACCAGATAGAACTATAAAACTAGTACCAATCGCTAGAAAGCTAACGTGTTAACTCGTCGGATTAATTTTTTTGTTTCTCTAGATAACGCCGACAGGAATAATAGGGCACCAAACTCTGCATTAATAGTAAAAATATTAAAATATTTTAATATTTTAAGTAGTTCTTTTGCCAATAAAATCAAAACTAAACCAGCTAAAACTATAAAACTAGTAACAGTCGCTAGAAAACTAATGCGTTAACTCGTCGAAGTAAAGTTTTTTTCTAAAAATAACGCCGACAGGAATTATAGGGCACCAAACTCTGCATTAATGGTAAAAATAATAAAATATTTTAATATTTTAAGGAGTTCTTTTGCCAATAAAATCAAAACAAAACCAGCTAAAGCTATAAGACTAGTACCAGTGGCTAGAAAACTAAGGCCTTAACTCGTTGAAGTAAAGTGTTTTTCTAAAAATAACGCCGACAGGAATTATAGCGCAACAAACTCGGCATTAATGGTAAAAATAATAAAATTTTTTTAATATTTTAAGGAGTTCTTTTGCCAATAAAATCAAAACAATACCAGCTAAAGCTATAAAACTAGTAATAATCGCTAGAAAACTAAGGCGTTAACTCGTCGAAGTAAAGTTTTTTTCTAAAAATAACGGCGACAGGAATAATAGGGCACCAAACTTTGCATTAATGGTAAAAATAATAAAATATTTTAATATTTTAAGGAGTTCTTTTCCAATAAAATCGAAACAATACCAGCTAGAACTATGAAACTGATACCAATCGCTAGAAAACTAACGTGCCAACTCGCCAAATTATTTTTTTTTCTCTAGATAACGCCGACAGGAATTATAGGGCACCAAACTTTGCATTAAAGTTAAAAATAATCAATTTTTTTTAATATTTTAAGGAGTTCTTTTGCCAATAAAATAAAAACAATACCAGCTAAAGCTATAAAACTAGTAACAATCGCTAGAAAACTAAGGCATTAACTCGTCGAAGTAAAGTTTTTTTCTAAAAATAACGGCGACAGGAATTATAGGGCACCAAAATTTGCATTAATGGTAAAAATAAAAAAATATTTTAATATTTTAAGGAGTTCTATTCCAATAAAATCGAAACAATACCAGCTAGAACTATGAAACTGGTACCACTTGCTACTCAGCTAACGTGTTAACTGGTAAAGTAAATTTTTTTTTCTCTAAATAACGCCGACAGGAATTATAGGGCACCAAACTCTGCATTAATAGTAAAAATAATAAAATATTTTATTATTTCAAGGAGTTCTTTTGCCAATAAAATCAAAACAACACCAGCTAAAGCTATAAAACTAGTACCAGTCGCTAGAAAACTAAGGCCTTAACGCGTTGAAGTAAAGTTTTTTCCTAAAAATAACGCCGACAGGAATTATAGGGCACCAAACTCTGCATTAATGGTAAAAATAATAAAATATTTTAATATTTTAAGGAGTTATTTTGCCAATAAAATCAAAACAATACCAGCTAAAGCTAGTACCAATCGCTAGAAAACTAAGGCGCTAACTCGTCGAAGTAAAGTTTTTTCCTAAAAATAACGCCGACAGGAATTAGAGGGCACCAAACTTTGCATTAATGGTAAAAATAATAAATTTTTTTAATATTTTAAGGAGTTCTTTTGCCAATAAAATCAAAACAATACCAGCTAAAGCTATAAAACTAGTAATAATCGCTATAAAACTAAGGCGTTAACTCGTCAAAGTAAAGTTTTTTTCTAAAAATAACGGCGACAGGAATAATAGGGCACCAAACTTTGCATTAATGGTAAAAATAATAAAATATTTTAATATTTTAAGGAGTTCTTTTCCAATAAAATCGAAACAATACCAGCTAGAACTATGAAACTGATACCAATCGCTAGAAAACTAACGTGCCAACTCGCCAAATTATTTTTTTTTCTCTAGATAACGCCGACAGGAATTATAGGGCACCAAACTTTGCATTAAAGTTAAAAATAATAAATTTTTTTTAATATTTTAAGGAGTTCTTTTGCCAATAAAATAAAAACAATACCAGCTAAAGCTATAAAACTAGTAGCAATCGCTAGAAAACTAAGGCATTAACTCGTCGAAGTAAAGTTTTTTTCTAAAAATAACGGCGACAGGAATTATAGGGCACCAAAATTTGCATTAATGGTAAAAATAAAAAAATATTTTAATATTTTAAGGAGTTCTATTCCAATAAAATCGAAACAATACCAGCTAGAACTATGAAACTGGTACCACTTGCTACTCAGCTAACGTGTTAACTGTTAAAGTAAATTTTTTTTTCTCTAAATAACGCCGACAGGAATTATAGGGCACCAAACTCTGCATTAATAGTAAAAATAATAAAATATTTTATTATTTCAAGGAGTTCTTTTGCCAATAAAATCAAAACAACACCAGCTAAAGCTATAAAACTAGTACCAGTCGCTAGAAAACTAAGGCCTTAACGCGTTGAAGTAAAGTTTTTTCCTAAAAATAACGCCGACAGGAATTATAGGGCACCAAACTCTGCATTAATGGTAAAAATAATAAAATATTTTAATATTTTAAGGAGTTATTTTGCCAATAAAATCAAAACAATACCAGCTAAAGCTAGTACCAATCGCTAGAAAACTAAGGCGCTAACTCGTCGAAGTAAAGTTTTTTCCTAAAAATAACGCCGACAGGAATTAGAGGGCACCAAACTTTGCATTAATGGTAAAAATAATAAATTTTTTTAATATTTTAAGGAGTTCTTTTGCCAATAAAATCAAAACAATACCAGCTAAAGCTATAAAACTAGTAATAATCGCTATAAAACTAAGGCGTTAACTCGTCAAAGTAAAGTTTTTTTCTAAAAATAACGGCGACAGGAATAATAGGGCACCAAACTTTGCATTAATGGTAAAAATAATAAAATATTTTAATATTTTAAGGAGTTCTTTTGCCAATAAAATAAAAACAATACCAGCTAAAGCTATAAAACTAGTAACAATCGCTAGAAAACTAAGGCATTAACTCGTCGAAGTAAAGTTTTTTTCTAAAAATAACGGCGACAGGAATTATAGGGCACCAAAATTTGCATTAATGGTAAAAATAAAAAAATATTTTAATATTTTAAGGAGTTCTATTCCAATAAAATCGAAACAATACCAGCTAGAACTATGAAACTGGTACCACTTGCTACTCAGCTAACGTGTTAACTGTTAAAGTAAATTTTTTTTTCTCTAATTAACGCCGACAGGAATTATAGGGCACCAAACTCTGCATTAATAGTAAAAATAATAAAATATTTTATTATTTCAAGGAGTTCTTTTGCCAATAAAATCAAAACAACACCAGCTAAAGCTATAAAACTAGTACCAGTCGCTAGAAAACTAAGGCCTTAACGCGTTGAAGTAAAGTTTTTTTCTAAAAATAACGCCGACAGGAATTATAGGGCACAAAACTTTGCATTAATGGTAAAAATAATAATAAAATTTTTTAATATTTTAAGGAGTTCTTTTGCTAATAAAATCGAAACACTACCAGCTAGAACTATGAAACTGGTACCAATCGCTAGAAAGCTAACGTGTTAACTCGTCGAATTAACTTTTTTTCTCTAGATAACGCCGACAGGAATTATATGGCACCAAACTCTGCATTAATAGTAAAAATAATAAAATATTTTATTATTTCAAGGAGTTCTTTTGCCAATAAAATCAAAACAATACCAGCTAAAGCTATAAAACTGAAACCAATCGCTAGAAAACTAAGGCGTTAACTCGTTGAAGTAAAGTTTATTTCTAAAAATAACGCCGACAGGAATTATAGGGCACCAAACTCTGCATTAATGGTACAAATAATAAAATATTTTAATATTTTAAGGAGTTCTTTTGCCAATAAAATCAAAACAATACCAGCTAAAACTATAAAACTAGTACTAGTCGCTAGAAAACTAAGGCCGAAAGGAATTATAGGGCACCAAACTTTGCATTAATGGTAAAAATAATAAAATATTTTAATATTTTAAGGAGTTCTTTTGCCAATCAAATCAAAACAATACAAGCTAGAACTATGAAACTGGTACCAATCGCTAGAAAGCTAACGTGATAACTCGTCGAATTAATTTTTTTTCTCTAGATAACGCCGACAGGAATTACAGGGCACCAAACTCTGCATTAATAGTAAAAATAATAAAATATTTTATTATTTCAAGGAGTTCTTTTGCCAATAAAATCAAAACAATACCAGCTAAAGCTATAAAACTAGTACCAATCGCTAGAAAACTAAGGCGTTAACTCGTTGAAGTAAAGTTTATTTCTAAAAATAACGCCGACTGGAATTATAGGGCACCAAACTCTGCATTAATGGTAAAAATAATAAAATATTTTAATATTTTAAGGAGTTATTTTGCCAATAAAATCAAAACAATACCAGCTAACGCTAGTACCAATCGCTAGAAAACTAAGGCGCTAACTCGTCGAAGTAAAGTTTCTTTCTAAAAATAACGCCGACAGGAATTATAGGGCACCAAACTTTGCATTAATGGTAAAAATAATAAAATACTTTAATATTTTAAGGAGTTCTATTGCCAAATAAATCAAAACAATACCAGCAAGAACTATGGAGCTGGTACCAATCGCTAGAAAGCTAACGTGTTAACTCGTCGAATTAATTTTTTTTTTCTCTAGATAACGCCGACAGGAATTATAGGGCACCAAACTCTGCATTAATAGTAAAAATAATAAAATATTTTATTATTTCAAGGAGTTCTTTTGCCAATAAAATCAAAACAATACCAGCTAAAGCTATAAAACTAGTACCAATCGCTAGAAAACTAAGGCGTTAACTCGTTGAAGTAAAGTTTATTTCTAAAAATAACGCCGACAGGAATTATAGGGCACCAAACTCTGCATTAATGGTACAAATAATAAAATATTTTAATATTTTAAGGAGTTCTTTTGCCAATAAAATCAAAACAATACCAGCTAAAACTATAAAACTAGTACCAATCGCTAGAAAACTAAGGCGTTAACTCGTTGAAGTAAAGTTTATTTCTAAAAATAACGCCGACAGGAATTATAGGGCACCAAACTCTGCATTAATGGTACAAATAATAAAATATTTTAATATTTTAAGGAGTTCTTTTGCCAATAAAATCAAAACAATACCAGCTAAAACTATAAAACTAGTACCAATCGCTAGAAAACTAAGGCGTTAACTCGTTGAAGTAAAGTTTTTTTCTTAAAATAACGCCGACAGGAATTATAGGGCACCAAACTTTGCATTAATGGTAAAAATAATAATAAAAATTTTTAATATTTCAAGGAGTTCTTTTGCCAATAAAATCAAAACAATACCAGCTAAAACTATAAAACTAGTACCAATCGCTAGAAAACAAAGGTGTTAACTCGTCAAAGTAAAGTTTCTTTCTAAAAAAAACGCCGACAGGAATTATAGGGCACCAAACTTTGCATTAATGGTAAAAATAATAAAATATTTTAATATTTTAAGGAGTTCTTTTGCCAATCAAATCAAAACAATACCAGCTAGAACTATGGAGCTGGTACCAATCGCTAGAAAGCTAACGTGTTAACTCGTCGAATTAATTTTTTTTCTCTAGATAACGCCTACAGGAATTATAGGGCACCAAACTCTGCATTAATAGTAAAAATAATAAAATATTTTATTATTTCAAGGAGTAATTTTGCCAATAAAATCAAAACAATACTAGCTAAAGCTATAAAACTAGTACCGGTCGCTAGAAAACTAAGGCGTTAACTTGTTGAAGTAAAGTTTATTTCTAAAAATAACGCCGACAGGAATTATAGGGCACCAAACTCTGCATTAATGGTACAAATAATAAAATATTTTAATATTTTAAGGAGTTCTTTTGCCAATAAAATCAAAACAATACCAGCTAAAACTATAAGACTAGTACCAATCGCTAGAAAACTAAGGCGTTAACTCGTTGAAGTAAAGTTTTTTTCTAAAAATAACGCCGACAGGAATTATAGGGCACCAAACTCTGCATTAATGGTACAAATAATAAAATATTTTAATATTTTAAGGAGTTCTTTTGCAAATAAAATCAAAACAATACCAGCTAAAACTATAAAACTGGTACCAATCGCTAGAAAGCTAACGTGTTAACTCGTTGAATTAATTTTTTTTTCTCTAGATAACGCCTACAGGAATTATAGGGCACCAAACTCTGCATTATTAGTAAAAATAATAAAATATTTTATTATTTCAAGGAGTTCTTTTGCCAATAAAATCAAAACAATACCAGATAAAGCTATAAAGCTAGTACCAATCGTTAGAAAACTAAGGCGCTAACTTGTTGAAGTAAAGTTTATTTCTAAAAATAACGCCGACAGGAATTATAGGGCACCAAACTCTGCATTAATGGTACAAATAATAAAATATTTTAATATTTTAAGGAGTTCTTTTGCCAATAAAATCAAAACTAAACCAGCTAAAACTATAAAACTAGTACCAGTCGCTAGAAAACTAAGGCGTTAACTCGTTGAAGTAAAGTTTTTTTCTAAAAATAACGCCGACAGGAATTATAGGGCACCAAACTCTGCATTAATGGTAAAAATAATAAAATATTTTAATATTTTAAGGAGTTATTTTGCCAATAAAATCAAAACAATGCCAGCTAAAGCTAGTACCAATCGCTAGAAAACTAAGGCGCTAACTCGTCGAAGTAAAGTTTTTTTCTAAAAATAACGCCGAAAGGAATTATAGGGCACCAAACTTTGCATTAATGGTAAAAATAATAAAATATTTTAATATTTTAAGGAGTTCTTTTGCCAATCAAATCAAAACAATACCAGCTAGAACTATGAAACTGGTACCAATCGCTAGAAAGCCAACGTGCTAACTCGTCGAATTAATTTTTTTTTTTCTCTAGATAACGCCGACAGGAATTATAGAGCACCAAACTCTGCATTAATAGTAAAAATAATAAAATATTTTATTATTTCAAGGAGTTCTTTTGCCAATAAAATCAAAACAAAACCAGCTAAAGCTATAAAACTAGTACCAATCGCTAGAAAACCAAGGCGTTAACTCGTTGAAGTAAAGTTTATTTCTAAAAATAACGCCGACAGGAATTATAGGGCACCAAACTCTGCATTAATGGTACAAATAATAAAATATTTTAATATTTTAAGGAGTTCTTTTGCCAATAAAATCAAAGCAATAACAGCTAAAACTATAAAACTAGTACCAATCGCTAGAAAACTAAGGCGTTAACTCGTTGAAGTAAAGTTTATTTCTAAAAATAACGCCGACAGGAATTATAGGGCACCAAACTCTGCATTAATGGTACAAATAATAAAATATTTTAATATTTTAAGGAGTTCTTTTGCCAATAAAATCAAAACGATACCAGCTAAAACTATAAAACTAGTACCAATCGCTAGAAAACTGAGGCGTTAACTCGTTGAAGTAAAGTTTTTTTCTTAAAAAAACGCCGACAGGAATTATAGGGCACCAAACTTTGCATTAATGGTAAAAATAATAATAAAATTTTTTAATATTTCAAGGAGTTCTTTTGCCAATAAAATCAAAACAATACCAACTAAAACTATAAAACTAGTACCAATCGCTAGAAAACAAAGGTGTTAACTCGTCGAAGTAAAGTTTTTTTCTAAAAATAACGCCGACAGGAATTATAGGGCACCAAACTTTGCAGTAATGGTAAAAATAATAAAATATTTTAATATTTTAAGGAGTTCTTTTGCCAATCAAATCAAAACAATACCAGCTAGAACTATGAAACTGGTACCAATCGCTAGAAAGCTAACGTATTAACTCGTCGAATTAATTTTTTTTCTCTAGATAACGCCTACAGGAATTATAGGGCACCAAACTCTGCATTAATAGTAAAAATAATAAAATATTTTATTATTTCAAGGAGTCCTTTTGCCAATAAAATCAAAACAATACCAGCTAAAGCTATAATCGCTAGAAAACTAAGGCGTTAACTTGTTGAAGTAAAGTTTATTTCTAAAAATAACGCCGACAGGAATTATAGGGCACCAAACTCTGCATTAATGGTACAAATAATAAAATATTTTAATATTTTAAGGAGTTCTTTTGCCAATGAAATCAAAACAATACCAGCTAAAACTATAAAACTAGTACCAATCGCTAGAAAACTAAGGCGTTAACTCGTTGAAGTAAAGTTTTTTTCTAAAAATAACGCCGACAGGAATTATAGGGCACCAAACTCTGCATTAATGGTAAAAATAATAATAAAATTTTTTAATATTTCAAGGAGTTCTTTTGCCAATAAAATCAAAACAATACCAACTAAAACTATAAAACTAGTACCAATCGCTAGAAAACAAAGGTGTTAACTCGTCGAAGTAAAGTTTTTTTCTAAAAATAACGCCGACAGGAATTATAGGGCACCAAACTTTGCAGTAATGGTAAAAATAATAAAATATTTTAATATTTTAAGGAGTTCTTTTGCCAATCAAATCAAAACAATACCAGCTAGAACTATGAAACTGGTACCAATCGCTAGAAAGCTAACGTATTAACTCGTCGAATTAATTTTTTTTCTCTAGATAACGCCGACAGGAATTATAGGGCACCAAACTCTGCATTAATGGTAAAAATAATAAAATATTTTAATATTTTAAGGAGTTATTTTGCCAATAAAATCAAAACAATGCCAGCTAAAGCTAGTACCAATCGCTAGAAAACTAAGGCGCTAACTCGTCGAAGTAAAGTTTTTTTCTAAAAATAACGCCGAAAGGAATTATAGGGCACCAAACTTTGCATTAATTGTAAAAATAATAAAATATTTTAATATTTTAAGGAGTTCTTTTGCCAATCAAATCAAAACAATACCAGCTAGAACTATGAAACTGGTACCAATCGCTAGAAAGCCAACGTGCTAACTCGTCGAATTTTCTTTTTTTTCTCTAGATAACGCCGACAGGAATTATAGAGCACCAAACTCTGCATTAATAGTAAAAATAATAAAATATTTTATTATTTCAAGGAGTTCTTTTGCCAATAAAATCAAAACAAAACCAGCTAAAGCTATAAAACTAGTACCAATCGCTAGAAAACCAAGGCGTTAACTCGTTGAAGTAAAGTTTATTTCTAAAAATAACGCCGACAGGAATTATAGGGCACCAAACTCTGCATTAATGGTACAAATAATAAAATATTTTAATATTTTAAGGAGTTCTTTTGCCAATAAAATCAAAGCAATAACAGCTAAAACTATAAAACTAGTACCAATCGCTAGAAAACTAAGGCGTTAACTCGTTGAAGTAAAGTTTATTTCTAAAAATAACGCCGACAGGAATTATAGGGCACCAAACTCTGCATTAATGGTACAAATAATAAAATATTTTAATATTTTAAGGAGTTCTTTTGCCAATAAAATCAAAACGATACCAGCTAGAACTATAAAACTAGTACCAATCGCTAGAAAACTGAGGCGTTAACTCGTTAAAGTAAAGTTTTTTTCTTAAAATAACGCCGACAGGAATTATAGGGCACCAAACTTTGCATTAATGGTAAAAATAATAATAAAATTTTTTAATATTTCAAGGAGTTCTTTTGCCAATAAAATCAAAACAATACCAACTAAAACTATAAAACTAGTACCAATCGCTAGAAAACAAAGGTGTTAACTCGTCGAAGTAAAGTTTTTTTCTAAAAATAACGCCGACAGGAATTATAGGGCACCAAACTTTGCAGTAATGGTAAAAATAATAAAATATTTTAATATTTTAAGGAGTTCTTTTGCCAATCAAATCAAAACAATACCAGCTAGAACTATGAAACTGGTACCAATCGCTAGAAAGCTAACGTATTAACTCGTCGAATTAATTTTTTTTCTCTAGATAACGCCTACAGGAATTATAGGGCACCAAACTCTGCATTAATAGTAAAAATAATAAAATATTTTATTATTTCAAGGAGTCCTTTTGCCAATAAAATCAAAACAATACCAGCTAAAGCTATAATCGCTAGAAAACTAAGGCGTTAACTTGTTGAAGTAAAGTTTAATTCTAAAAATAACGCCGACAGGAATTATAGGGCACCAAACTCTGCATTAATGGTACAAATAATAAAATATTTTAATATTTTAAGGAGTTCTTTTGCCAATGAAATCAAAACAATACCAGCTAAAACTATAAAACTAGTACCAATCGCTAGAAAACTAAGGCGTTAACTCGTTGAAGTAAAGTTTTTTTCTAAAAATAACGCCGACAGGAATTATAGGGCACCAAACTCTGCATTAATGGTAAAAATAATAAAATATTTTAATATTTTAAGGAGTTATTTTGCCAATAAAATCAAAACAATGCCAGCTAAAGCTAGTACCAATCGCTAGAAAACTAAGGCGCTAACTCGTCGAAGTAAAGTTTTTTTCTAAAAATAACGCCGAAAGGAATTATAGGGCACCAAACTTTGCATTAATGGTAAAAATAATAAAATATTTTAATATTTTAAGGAGTTCTTTTGCCAATCAAATCAAAACAATACCAGCTAGAACTATGAAACTGGTACCAATCGCTAGAAAGCCAACGTGCTAACTCGTCGAATTAATTTTTTTTTTTCTCTAGATAACGCCGACAGGAATTATAGAGCACCAAACTCTGCATTAATAGTAAAAATAATAAAATATTTTATTATTTCAAGGAGTTCTTTTGCCAATAAAATCAAAACAAAACCAGCTAAAGCTATAAAACTAGTAGCAATCGCTAGAAAACCAAGGCGTTAACTCGTTGAAGTAAAGTTTATTTCTAAAAATAACGCCGACAGGAATTATAGGGCACCAAACTCTGCATTAATGGTACAAATAATAAAATATTTTAATATTTTAAGGAGTTCTTTTGCCAATAAAATCAAAGCAATAACAGCTAAAACTATAAAACTAGTACCAATCGCTAGAAAACTAAGGCGTTAACTCGTTGAAGTAAAGTTTATTTCTAAAAATAACGCCGACAGGAATTATAGGGCACCAAACTCTGCATTAATGGTACAAATAATAAAATATTTTAATATTTTAAGGAGTTCTTTTGCCAATAAAATCAAAACGATACCAGCTAAAACTATAAAACTAGTACCAATCGCTAGAAAACTGAGGCGTTAACTCGTTGAAGTAAAGTTTTTTTCTTAAAATAACGCCGACAGGAATTATAGGGCACCAAACTTTGCATTAATGGTAAAAATAATAATAAAATTTTTTAATATTTCAAGGAGTTCTTTTGCCAATAAAATCAAAACAATACCAACTAAAACTATAAAACTAGTACCAATCGCTAGAAAACAAAGGTGTAAACTCGTCGAAGTAAAGTTTTTTTCTAAAAATAACGCCGACAGGAATTATAGGGCACCAAACTTTGCAGTAATGGTAAAAATAATAAAATATTTTAATATTTTAAGGAGTTCTTTTGCCAATCAAATCAAAACAATACCAGCTAGAACTATGAAACTGGTACCAATCGCTAGAAAGCTAACGTATTAACTCGTCGAATTAATTTTTTTTCTCTAGATAACGCCTACAGGAATTATAGGGCACCAAACTCTGCATTAATAGTAAAAATAATAAAATATTTTATTATTTCAAGGAGTCCTTTTGCCAATAAAATCAAAACAATACCAGCTAAAGCTATAATCGCTAGAAAACTAAGGCGTTAACTTGTTGAAGTAAAGTTTATTTCTAAAAATAACGCCGACAGGAATTATAGGGCACCAAACTCTGCATTAATGGTACAAATAATAAAATATTTTAATATTTTAAGGAGTTCTTTTGCCAATGAAATCAAAACAATACCAGCTAAAACTATAAAACTAGTACCAATCGCTAGAAAACTAAGGCGTTAACTCGTTGAAGTAAAGTTTTTTTCTAAAAATAACGCCGACAGGAATTATAGGGCACCAAACTCTGCATTAATGGTACAAATAATAAAATATTTTAATATTTTAAGGAGTTCTTTTGCCAATAAAATCAAAACAATACCAGCTAAAACTATAAAACTAGTACCAATCGCTAGAAAACTAAGGCGTTAACTCGTTGAAGTAAAGTTTTTTTCTAAAAATAACGCCGACAGGAATTATAGGGCACCAAACTCTGCATTAATGGTACAAATAATAAAATATTTTCATATTTTAAGGAGTTCTTATGCCAATAAAATCAAAACAATACCAGCTAAAGCTATAAAACTGAAACCAATCGCTAGAAAACTAAGGCGTTAACTCGTTGATGTAAAGTTTTTTTCTAAAAATAACGCCGACAGGAATTATAGGGCACCAAACTTTGCATTAATGGTAAAAATAATAAAATATTTTAATATTTTAAGGAGTTCTTTTGCCAATCAAATCAAAACAATACCAGCTAGAACTATAAAACTGGTACCAATCGCTAGAAAGCTAACGTGATAACTCGTCGAGTTAATTTTTTTTTCTCTAGATAACGCCGACAGGAATTATAGGGCACCAAACTCTGCATTAATAGTAAAAATAATAAAATATTTTATTATTTCAAGGAGTTCTTTTGCCAATAAAATCAAAACAATGCCAGCTAAAGCTAGTACCAATCGCTAGAAAACTAAGGCGCTAACTCGTCGAAGTAAAGTTTTTTTCTAAAAATAACGCCGAAAGGAATTATAGGGCACCAAACTTTGCATTAATGGTAAAAATAATAAAATATTTTAATATTTTAAGGAGTTCTTTTGCCAATCAAATTAAAACAATACCAGCTAGAACTATGAAACTGGTACCAATCGCTAGAAAGCTAACGTGCTAACTCGTCGAATTAATTTTTTTTTCTCTAGATAACGCCGACAGGAATTATAGAGCACCAAACTCTGCATTAATAGTAAAAATAATAAAATATTTTATTATTTCAAGGAGTTCTTTTGCCAATAAAATCAAAACAAAACCAGCTAAAGCTATAAAACTAGTACCAATCGCTAGAAAACTAAGGCGTTAACTCGTTGAAGTAAAGTTTATTTCTAAAAATAACGCCGACAGGAATTATAGGGCACCAAACTCTGCATTAATGGTACAAATAATAAAATATTTTAATATTTTAAGGAGTTCTTTTGCCAATAAAATCAAAGCAATAACAGCTAAAACTATAAAACTAGTACCAATCGCTAGAAAACTAAGGCGTTAACTCGTTGAAGTAAAGTTTATTTCTAAAAATAACGCCGACAGGAATTATAGGGCACCAAACTCTGCATTAATGGTACAAATAATAAAATATTTTAATATTTTAAGGAGTTCTTTTGCCAATAAAATCAAAACGATACCAGCTAAAACTATAAAACTAGTACCAATCGCTAGAAAACTAAGGCGTTAACTCGTTGAAGTAAAGTTTTTTTCTTAAAATAACGCCGACAGGAATTATAGGGCACCAAACTTTGCATTAATGGTAAAAATAATAATAAAATTTTTTAATATTTCAAGGAGTTCTTTTGCCAATAAAATCAAAACAATACCAGCTAAAACTATAAAACTAGTACCAATCGCTAGAAAACAAAGGTGTTAACTCGTCGAAGTAAAGTTTTTTTCTAAAAATAACGCCGACAGGAATTATAGGGCACCAAACTTTGCATTAATGGTAAAAATAATAAAATATTTTAATATTTTAAGGAGTTCTTTTGCCAATCAAATCAAAACAATACCAGCTAGAACTATGAAACTGGTACCAATCGCTAGAAAGCTAACGTATTAACTCGTCGAATTAATTTTTTTTTCTCTAGATAACGCCTACAGGAATTATAGGGCACCAAACTCTGCATTAATAGTAAAAATAATAAAATATTTTATTATTTCAAGGAGTCCTTTTGCCAATAAAATCAAAACAATACCAGCTAAAGCTATAATCGCTAGAAAACTAAGGCCTTAACTTGTTGAAGTAAAGTTTATTTCTAAAAATAACGCCGACAGGAATTATAGGGCACCAAACTCTGCATTAATGGTACAAATAATAAAATATTTTAATATTTTAAGGAGTTCTTTTGCCAATAAAATCAAAACAATACCAGCTAAAACTATAAAACTAGTACCAATCGCTAGAAAACTAAGGCGTTAACTCGTTGAAGTAAAGTTTTTTTCTAAAAATAACGCCGACAGGAATTATAGGGCACCAAACTCTGCATTAATGGTACAAATAATAAAATATTTTAATATTTTAAGGAGTTCTTTTGCCAATAAAATCAAAACAATACCAGCTAAAACTATAAAACTAGTACCAATCGCTAGAAAACTAAGGCGTTAACTCGTTGAAGTAAAGTTTTTTTCTAAAAATAACGCCGACAGGAATTATAGGGCACCAAACTCTGCATTAATGGTACAAATAATAAAATATTTTAATATTTTAAGGAGTTCTTTTGCCAATAAAATCAAAACTAAACCAGCTAAAACTATAAAACTAGTACCAGTCGCTAGAAAACTAAGGCGTTAACTCGTTGAAGTAAAGTTTATTTCTAAAAATAACGCCGACAGGAATTATAGGGCACCAAACTCTGCATTAATGGTACAAATAATAAAATATTTTAATATTTTAAGGAGTTCTTTTGCCAATAAAATCAAAACAATACCAGCTAAAACTATAAAACTAGTACCAATCGCTAGAAAACTAAGGCGTTAACTCGTTAAAGTAAAGTTTTTTTCTAAAAATAACGCCGACAGGAATTATAGGGCACCAAACTCTGCATTAATGGTACAAATAATAAAATATTTTAATATTTTAAGGAGTTCTTTTGCCAATAAAATCAAAACAATACCAGCTAAAACTATAAAACTAGTACCAATCGCTAGAAAACTAAGGCGTTAACTCGTTGAAGTAAAGTTTTTTTCTAAAAATAACGCCGACAGGAATTATAGGGCACCAAACTCTGCATAAATGGTACAAATAATAAAATATTTTAATATTTTAAGGAGTTCTTATGCCAATAAAATCAAAACAATACCAGCTAAAGCTATAAAACTGAAACCAATCGCTAGAAAACTAAGGCGTTAACTCGTTGATGTAAAGTTTTTTTCTAAAAATAACGCCGACAGGAATTATAGGGCACCAAACTTTGCATTAATGGTAAAAATAATAAAATATTTTAATATTTTAAGGAGTTCTTTTGCCAATCAAATCAAAACAATACCAGCTAGAACCATAAAACTGGTACCAATCGCTAGAAAGCTAACGTGATAACTCGTCGAATTAATTTTTTTTTCTCTAGATAACGCCGACAGGAATTAGAGGGCACCAAACTCTGCATTAATAGTAAAAATAATAAAATATTTTATTATTTCAAGGAGTTCTTTTGCCAATAAAATCAAAACAATACCAGCTAAAGCTATAAAACTAGTACCAATCGTTAGAAAACTAAGGCGTTAACTCGTTGAAGTAAAGTTTATTTCTAAAAATAACGCCGACAGGAATTATAGGGCACCAAACTCTGCATTAATGGTACAAATAATAAAATATTTTAATATTTTAAGGAGTTCTTTTGCCAATAAAATCAAAACAATACCAGCTAAAACTATAAAACTAGTACTAGTCGCTAGAAAACTAAGGCCGAAAGGAATTATAGGGCACCAAACTTTGCATTAATGGTAAAAATAATAAAATATTTTAATATTTTAAGGAGTTCTTTTGCCAATCAAATCAAAACAATACAAGCTAGAACTATGAAACTGGTACCAATCGCTAGAAAGCTAACGTGATAACTCGTCGAATTAATTTTTTTTCTCTAGATAACGCCGACAGGAATAACAGGGCACCAAACTCTGCATTAATAGTAAAAATAATAAAATATTTTATTATTTCAAGGAGTTCTTTTGCCAATAAAATCAAAACAATACCAGCTAAAGCTATAAAACTAGTACCAATCGCTAGAAAACTAAGGCGTTAACTCGTTGAAGTAAAGTTTATTTCTAAAAATAACGCCGACAGGAATTATAGGGCACCAAACTTTGCATTAATGGTAAAAATAATAATAAAAATTTGTAATATTTCAAGGAGTTCTTTTGCCAATAAAATCAAAACAATACCAGCTAAAACTATAAAACTAGTACCAATCGCTAGAAAACAAAGGTGTTAACTCGTCAAAGTAAAGTTTCTTTCTAAAAAAAACGCCGACAGGAATTATAGGGCACCAAACTCTGCATTAATGGTACAAATAATAAAATATTTTAATATTTTAAGGAGTTCTTTTGCCAATAAAATCAAAACAATACCAGCTAAAACTATAAAACTAGTACCAATCGCTAGAAAACTAAGGCGTTAACTCGTTGAAGTAAAGTTTTTTTCTAAAAATAACGCCGACAGGAATTATAGGGCACCAAACTCTGCATTAATGGTACAAATAATAAAATATTTTAATATTTTAAGGAGTTCTTTTGCCAATAAAATCAAAACAATACCAGCTAAAACTATAAAACTAGTACCAATCGCTAGAAAACTAAGGCGTTAACTCGTTGAAGTAAAGTTTTTTTCTAAAAATAACGCCGACAGGAATTATAGGGCACCAACTCTGCATTAATGGTACAAATAATAAAATATTTTAATATTTTAAGGAGTTCTTTTGCCAATAAAATCAAAACTAAACCAGCTAAAACTATAAAACTAGTACCAGTCGCTAGAAAACTAAGGCGTTAACTCGTTGAAGTAAAGTTTTTTTCTAAAAATAACGCCGACAGGAATTATAGGGCACCAAACTCTGCATTAATGGTAAAAATAATAAAATATTTTAATATTTTAAGGAGTTATTTTGCCAATAAAATCAAAACAATGCCAGCTAAAGCTAGTACCAATCGCTAGAAAACTAAGGCGCTAACTCGTCGAAGTAAAGTTTTTTTCTAAAAATAACGCCGAAAGGAATTATAGGGCACCAAACTTTGCATTAATGGTAAAAATAATAAAATATTTTAATATTTTAAGGAGTTCTTTTGCCAATCAAATCAAAACAATACCAGCTAGAACTATGAAACTGGTACCAATCGCTAGAAAGCCAACGTGCTAACTCGTCGAATTAATTTTTTTTTTCTCTAGATAACGCCGACAGGAATTATAGAGCACCAAACTCTGCATTAATAGTAAAAATAATAAAATATTTTATTATTTCAAGGAGTTCTTTTGCCAATAAAATCAAAACAAAACCAGCTAAAGCTATAAAACTAGTACCAATCGCTAGAAAACCAAGGCGTTAACTCGTTGAAGTAAAGTTTATTTCTAAAAATAACGCCGACAGGAATTATAGGGCACCAAACTCTGCATTAATGGTACAAATAATAAAATATTTTAATATTTTAAGGAGTTCTTTTGCCAATAAAATCAAAGCAATAACAGCTAAAACTATTAAACTAGTACCAATCGCTAGAAAACTAAGGCGTTAACTCGTTGAAGTAAAGTTTATTTCTAAAAATAACGCCGACAGGAATTATAGGGCACCAAACTCTGCATTAATGGTACAAATAATAAAATATTTTAATATTTTAAGGAGTTCTTTTGCCAATAAAATCAAAACGATACCAGCTAAAACTATAAAACTAGTACCAATCGCTAGAAAACTAAGGCGTTAACTCGTTGAAGTAAAGTTTTTTTCTTAAAATAACGCCGACAGGAATTATAGGGCACCAAACTTTGCATTAATGGTAAAAATAATAATAAAATTTTTTAATATTTCAAGGAGTTCTTTTGCCAATAAAATCAAAACAATACCAACTAAAACTATAAAACTAGTACCAATCGCTAGAAAACAAAGGTGTTAACTCGTCGAAGTAAAGTTTTTTTCTAAAAATAACGCCGACAGGAATTATAGGGCACCAAACTTTGCAGTAATGGTAAAAATAATAAAATATTTTAATATTTTAAGGAGTTCTTTTGCCAATCAAATCAAAACAATACCAGCTAGAACTATGAAACTGGTACCAATCGCTAGAAAGCTAACGTATTAACTCGTCGAATTAATTTTTTTTCTCTAGATAACGCCTACAGGAATTATAGGGCACCAAACTCTGCATTAATAGTAAAAATAATAAAATATTTTATTATTTCAAGGAGTCCTTTTGCCAATAAAATCAAAACAATACCAGCTAAAGCTATAATCGCTAGAAAACTAAGGCGTTAACTTGTTGAAGTAAAGTTTATTTCTAAAAATAACGCCGACAGGAATTATAGGGCACCAAACTCTGCATTAATGGTACAAATAATAAAATATTTTAATATTTTAAGGAGTTCTTTTGCCAATGAAATCAAAACAATACCAGCTAAAACTATAAAACTAGTACCAATCGCTAGAAAACTAAGGCGTTAACTCGTTGAAGTAAAGTTTTTTTCTAAAAATAACGCCGACAGGAATTATAGGGCACCAAACTCTGCATTAATGGTACAAATAATAAAATATTTTAATATTTTAAGGAGTTCTTTTGCCAATAAAATCAAAACAATACCAGCTAAAACTATAAAACTAGTACCAATCGCTAGAAAACTAAGGCGTTAACTCGTTGAAGTAAAGTTTTTTTCTAAAAATAACGCCGACAGGAATTATAGGGCACCAAACTCTGCATTAATGGTACAAATAATAAAATATTTTAATATTTTAAGGAGTTCTTATGCCAATAAAATCAAAACAATACCAGCTAAAGCTATAAAACTGAAACCAATCGCTAGAAAACTAAGGCGTTAACTCGTTGATGTAAAGTTTTTTTCTAAAAATAACGCCGACAGGAATTATAGGGCACCAAACTTTGCATTAATGGTAAAAATAATAAAATATTTTAATATTTTAAGGAGTTCTTTTGCCAATCAAATCAAAACAATACCAGCTAGAACTATAAAACTGGTACCAATCGCTAGAAAGCTAACGTGATAACTCGTCGAGTAAATTTTTTTTTCTCTAGATAACGCCGACAGGAATTATAGGGCACCAAACTCTGCATTAATAGTAAAAATAATAAAATATTTTATTATTTCAAGGAGTTCTTTTGCCAATAAAATCAAAACAATGCCAGCTAAAGCTAGTACCAATCGCTAGAAAACTAAGGCGCTAACTCGTCGAAGTAAAGTTTTTTTCTAAAAATAACGCCGAAAGGAATTATAGGGCACCAAACTTTGCATTAATGGTAAAAATAATAAAATATTTTAATATTTTAAGGAGTTCTTTTGCCAATCAAATTAAAACAATACCAGCTAGAACTATGAAACTGGTACCAATCGCTAGAAAGCTAACGTGCTAACTCGTCGAATTAATTTTTTTTTCTCTAGATAACGCCGACAGGAATTATAGAGCACCAAACTCTGCATTAATAGTAAAAATAATAAAATATTTTATTATTTCAAGGAGTTCTTTTGCCAATAAAATCAAAACAAAACCAGCTAAAGCTATAAAACTAGTACCAATCGCTAGAAAACTAAGGCGTTAACTCGTTGAAGTAAAGTTTATTTCTAAAAATAACGCCGACAGGAATTATAGGGCACCAAACTCTGCATTAATGGTACAAATAATAAAATATTTTAATATTTTAAGGAGTTCTTTTGCCAATAAAATCAAAGCAATAACAGCTAAAACTATAAAACTAGTACCAATCGCTAGAAAACTAAGGCGTTAACTCGTTGAAGTAAAGTTTATTTCTAAAAATAACGCCGACAGGAATTATAGGGCACCAAACTCTGCATTAATGGTACAAATAATAAAATATTTTAATATTTTAAGGAGTTCTTTTGCCAATAAAATCAAAACGATACCAGCTAAAACTATAAAACTAGTACCAATCGCTAGAAAACTAAGGCGTTAACTCGTTGAAGTAAAGTTTTTTTCTTAAAATAACGCCGACAGGAATTATAGGGCACCAAACTTTGCATTAATGGTAAAAATAATAATAAAATTTTTTAATATTTCAAGGAGTTCTTTTGCCAATAAAATCAAAACAATACCAGCTAAAACTATAAAACTAGTACCAATCGCTAGAAAACAAAGGTGTTAACTCGTCGAAGTAAAGTTTTTTTCTAAAAATAACGCCGACAGGAATTATAGGGCACCAAACTTTGCATTAATGGTAAAAATAATAAAATATTTTAATATTTTAAGGAGTTCTTTTGCCAATCAAATCAAAACAATACCAGCTAGAACTATGAAACTGGTACCAATCGCTAGAAAGCTAACGTATTAACTCGTCGAATTAATTTTTTTTTCTCTAGATAACGCCTACAGGAATTATAGGGCACCAAACTCTGCATTAATAGTAAAAATAATAAAATATTTTATTATTTCAAGGAGTCCTTTTGCCAATAAAATCAAAACAATACCAGCTAAAGCTATAATCGCTAGAAAACTAAGGCGTTAACTTGTTGAAGTAAAGTTTATTTCTAAAAATAACGCCGACAGGAATTATAGGGCACCAAACTCTGCATTAATGGTACAAATAATAAAATATTTTAATATTTTAAGGAGTTCTTGTGCCAATAAAATCAAAACAATACCAGCTAAAACTATAAAACTAGTACCAATCGCTAGAAAACTAAGGCGTTAACTCGTTGAAGTAAAGTTTTTTTCTAAAAATAACGCCGACAGGAATTATAGGGCACCAAACTCTGCATTAATGGTACAAATAATAAAATATTTTAATATTTTAAGGAGTTCTTTTGCCAATAAAATCAAAACAATACCAGCTAAAACTATAAAACTAGTACCAATCGCTAGAAAACTAAGGCGTTAACTCGTTGAAGTAAAGTTTTTTTTCTAAAAATAACGCCGACAGGAATTATAGGGCACCAAACTCTGCATTAATGGTACAAATAATAAAATATTTTAATATTTTAAGGAGTTCTTATGCCAATAAAATCAAAACAATACCAGCTAAAGCTATAAAACTGAAACCAATCGCTAGAAAACTAAGGCGTTAACTCGTTGATGTAAAGTTTTTTTCTAAAAATAACGCCGACAGGAATTATAGGGCACCAAACTTTGCATTAATGGTAAAAATAATAAAATATTTTAATATTTTAAGGAGTTCTTTTGCCAATCAAATCAAAACAATACCAGCTAGAACTATAAAACTGGTACCAATCGCTAGAAAGCTAACGTGATAACTCGTCGAATTAATTTTTTTTTCTCTAGATAACGCCGACAGGAATTATAGGGCACCAAACTCTGCATTAATAGTAAAAATAATAAAATATTTTATTATTTCAAGGAGTTCTTTTGCCAATAAAATCAAAACAATACCAGCTAAAGCTATAAAACTAGTACCAATCGTTAGAAAACTAAGGCGTTAACTCGTTGAAGTAAAGTTTATTTCTAAAAATAACGCCGACAGGAATTATAGGGCACCAAACTCTGCATTAATGGTACAAATAATAAAATATTTTAATATTTTAAGGAGTTCTTTTGCCAATAAAATCAAAACAATACCAGCTAAAACTATAAAACTAGTACTAGTCGCTAGAAAACTAAGGCCGAAAGGAATTATAGGGCACCAAACTTTGCATTAATGGTAAAAATAATAAAATATTTTAATATTTTAAGGAGTTCTTTTGCCAATCAAATTAAAACAATACAAGCTAGAACTATGAAACTGGTACCAATCGCTAGAAAGCTAACGTGATAACTCGTCGAATTAATTTTTTTTCTCTAGATAACGCCGACAGGAATAACAGGGCACCAAACTCTGCATTAATAGTAAAAATAATAAAATATTTTATTATTTCAAGGAGTTCTTTTGCCAATAAAATCAAAACAATACCAGCTAAAGCTATAAAACTAGTACCAATCGCTAGAAAACTAAGGCGTTAACTCGTTGAAGTAAAGTTTATTTCTAAAAATAACGCCGACAGGAATTATAGGGCACCAAACTCTGCATTAATAGTAAAAATAATAAAATATTTTATTATTTCAAGGAGTCCTTTTGCCAATAAAATCAAAACAATACCAGCTAAAGCTATAATCGCTAGAAAACTAAGGCGTTAACTTGTTGAAGTAAAGTTTATTTCTAAAAATAACGCCGACAGGAATTATAGGGCACCAAACTCTGCATTAATGGTACAAATAATAAAATATTTTAATATTTTAAGGAGTTCTTTTGCCAATAAAATCAAAACAATACCAGCTAAAACTATAAAACTAGTACCAATCGCTAGAAAACTAAGGCGTTAACTCGTTGAAGTAAAGTTTTTTTCTAAAAATAACGCCGACAGGAATTATAGGGCACCAAACTCTGCATTAATGGTACAAATAATAAAATATTTTAATATTTTAAGGAGTTCTTTTGCCAATAAAATCAAAACAATACCAGCTAAAACTATAAAACTAGTACCAATCGCTAGAAAACTAAGGCGTTAACTCGTTGAAGTAAAGTTTTTTTCTAAAAATAACGCCGACAGGAATTATAGGGCACCAAACTCTGCATTAATGGTACAAATAATAAAATATTTTAATATTTTAAGGAGTTCTTATGCCAATAAAATCAAAACAATACCAGCTAAAGCTATAAAACTGAAACCAATCGCTAGAAAACTAAGGCGTTAACTCGTTGATGTAAAGTTTTTTTCTAAAAATAACGCCGACAGGAATTATAGGGCACCAAACTTTGCATTAATGGTAAAAATAATAAAATATTTTAATATTTTAAGGAGTTCTTTTGCCAATCAAATCAAAACAATACCAGCTAGAACCATAAAACTGGTACCAATCGCTAGAAAGCTAACGTGATAACTCGTCGAATTAATTTTTTTTTCTCTAGATAACGCCGACAGGAATTATAGGGCACCAAACTCTGCATTAATAGTAAAAATAATAAAATATTTTATTATTTCAAGGAGTTCTTTTGCCAATAAAATCAAAACAATACCAGCTAAAGCTATAAAACTAGTACCAATCGTTAGAAAACTAAGGCGTTAACTCGTTGAAGTAAAGTTTATTTCTAAAAATAACGCCGACAGGAATTATAGGGCACCAAACTCTGCATTAATGGTACAAATAATAAAATATTTTAATATTTTAAGGAGTTCTTTTGCCAATAAAATCAAAACAATACCAGCTAAAACTATAAAACTAGTACTAGTCGCTAGAAAACTAAGGCCGAAAGGAATTATAGGGCACCAAACTTTGCATTAATGGTAAAAATAATAAAATATTTTAATATTTTAAGGAGTTCTTTTGCCAATCAAATCAAAACAATACAAGCTAGAACTATGAAACTGGTACCAATCGCTAGAAAGCTAACGTGATAACTCGTCGAATTAATTTTTTTTCTCTAGATAACGCCGACAGGAATAACAGGGCACCAAACTCTGCATTAATAGTAAAAATAATAAAATATTTTATTATTTCAAGGAGTTCTTTTGCCAATAAAATCAAAACAATACCAGCTAAAGCTATAAAACTAGTACCAATCGCTAGAAAACTAAGGCGTTAACTCGTTGAAGTAAAGTTTATTTCTAAAAATAACGCCGACAGGAATTATAGGGCACCAAACTTTGCATTAATGGTAAAAATAATAATAAAAATTTGTAATATTTCAAGGAGTTCTTTTGCCAATAAAATCAAAACAATACCAGCTAAAACTATAAAACTAGTACCAATCGCTAGAAAACAAAGGTGTTAACTCGTCAAAGTAAAGTTTCTTTCTAAAAAAAACGCCGACAGGAATTATAGGGCACCAAACTTTGCATTAATGGTAAAAATAATAAAATATTTTAATATTTTAAGGAGTTCTTTTGCCAATCAAATCAAAACAATACCAGCTAGAACTATGTAGCTGGTACCAATCGCTAGAAAGCTAACGTGTTAACTCGTCGAATTAATTTTTTTTCTCTAGATAACGCCTACAGGAATTATAGGGCACCAAACTCTGCATTAATAGTAAAAATAATAAAATATTTTATTATTTCAAGGAGTAATTTTGCCAATAAAATCAAAACAATACCAGCTAAAGCTATAAAACTAGTACCAGTCGCTAGAAAACTAAGGCGTTAACTTGTTGAAGTAAAGTTTATTTCTAAAAATAACGCCGACAGGAATTATAGGGCACCAAACTCTGCATTAATGGTACAAATAATAAAATATTTTAATATTTTAAGGAGTTCTTTTGCCAATAAAATCAAAACAATACCAGCTAAAACTATAAGACTAGTACCAATCGCTAGAAAACTACGGCGTTAACTCGTTGAAGTAAGGTTTTTTTCTAAAAATAACGCCGACAGGAATTATAGGGCACCAAACTCTGCATTAATGGTACAAATAATAAAATATTTTAATATTTTAAGGAGTTCTTTTGCCAATAAAATCAAAACAATACCAGCTAAAACTATAAAACTGGTACCAATCGCTAGAAAGCTAACGTGTTAACTCGTCGAATTAATTTTTTTTTCTCTAGATAACGCCGACAGGAATTATAGGGCACCAAACTCTGCATTATTAGTAAAAATAATAAAATATTTTATTATTTCAAGGAGTTCTTTTGCCAATAAAATCAAAACAATACCAGCTAAAGCTATAAAGCTAGTACCAATCGTTAGAAAACTAAGGCGTTAACTCGTTGAAGTAAAGCTTATTTCTAAAAATAACGCCGACAGGAATTATAGGGCACCAAACTCTGCATTAATGGTACAAATAATAAAATATTTTAATATTTTAAGGAGTTCTTTTGCCAATAAAATCAAAACAATACCAGCTAAAACTATAAAACTAGTACCAGTCGCTAGAAAACTAAGGCGTTAACTCGTTGAAGTAAAGTTTTTTTCTAAAAATAACGCCGACAGGAATTATAGGGCACCAAACTCTGCATTAATG
The DNA here is from genome assembly GCA_941918925.1 of Phyto melanocephala. Classification (NCBI taxonomy): domain Eukaryota; kingdom Metazoa; phylum Arthropoda; class Insecta; order Diptera; family Rhinophoridae; genus Phyto; species Phyto melanocephala. The sequence continues at coordinate 67,245,933 of OW799233.1, forward strand.
GTAAAAATAATAAAATATTTTAATATTTTAAGGAGTTATTTTGCCAATAAAATCAAAACAATACCAGCTAAAGCTAGTACCAATCGCTAGAAAACTAAGGCGCTAACTCGTCGAAGTAAAGTTTTTTTCTAAAAATAACGCCGACAGGAATTATAGGGCACCAAACTTTGCATTAATGGTAAAAATAATAAAATATTTTAATATTTTAAGGAGTTCTTTTGCCAATCAAATCAAAACAATACCAGCTAGAACTATGAAACTGGTACCAATCGCTAGAAGGCTAACGTGTTAACTCGTCGAATTAATTTTTTTTTCTCTAGATAACGCCGACAGGAATTATGGGGCACCAAACTCTGCATTAATAGTAAAAATAATAAAATATTTTATTATTTCAAGGAGTTTTTTTGCCAATAAAATCAAAACAATACCAGCTAAAGCTATAAAACTAGTACCAATCGCTAGAAAACTAAGGCGTTAACTCGTTGAAGTAAAGTTTATTTCTAAAAATAACGCCGACAGGAATTATAGGGCACCAAACTCTGCATTAATGGTACAAATAATAAAATATTTTAATATTTTAAGGAGTTCTTTTGCCAATAAAATCAAAGCAATAACAGCTAAAACTATAAAACTAGTACCAATCGCTAGAAAACTAAGGCGTTAACTCGTTGAAGTAAAGTTTATTTCTAAAAATAACGCCGACAGGAATTATAGGGCACCAAACTCTGCATTAATGGTACAAATAATAAAATATTTTAATATTTTAAGGAGTTCTTTTGCCAATAAAATCAAAACGATACCAGCTAAAACTATAAAACTAGTACCAATCGCTAGAAAGCTAAGGCGTTAACTCGTTGAAGTAAAGTTTTTTTCTTAAAATAACGCCGACAGGAATTATAGGGCACCAAACTTTGCATTAATGGTAAAAATAATAATAAAATTTTTTAATATTTCAAGGAGTTCTTTTGCCAATAAAATCAAAACAATACCAGCTAAAACTATAAAACTAGTACCATTAACTCGTCGAAGTAAAGTTTTTTTCTAAAAATAACGCCGACAGGAATTATAGGGCACCAAACTTTGCATTAATGGTAAAAATAATAAAATATTTTAATATTTTAAGGAGTTCTTTTGCCAATCAAATCAAAACAATACCAGCTAGAACTATGAAGCTGGTACCAATCGCTAGAAAGCTAACGTATTAACTCGTCGAATTAATTTTTTTTTCTCTAGATAACGCCTACAGGAATTATAGGGCACCAAACTCTGCATTAATAGTAAAAATAATAAAATATTTTATTATTTCAAGGAGTCCTTTTGCCAATAAAATCAAAACAATACCAGCTAAAGCTATAATCGCTAGAAAACTAAGGCGTTAACTTGTTGAAGTAAAGTTTATTTCTAAAAATAACGCCGACAGGAATTATAGGGCACCAAACTCTGCATTAATGGTACAAATAATAAAATATTTTAATATTTTAAGGAGTTCTTTTGCCAATAAAATCAAAACAATACCAGCTAAAACTATAAAACTAGTACCAATCGCTAGAAAACTAAGGCGTTAACTCGTTGAAGTAAAGTTTTTTTCTAAAAATAACGCCGACAGGAATTATAGGGCACCAAACTCTGCATTAATGGTACAAATAATAAAATATTTTAATATTTTAAGGAGTTCTTTTACCAATAAAATCAAAACAATACCAGCTAAAACTATAAAACTAGTACCAATCGCTAGAAAACAAAGGTGTTAACTCGTCAAAGTAAAGTTTCGTACCAATCGCTAGAAAACTAAGGCGTTAACTCGTTGAAGTAAAGTTTATTTCTAAAAATAACGCCGACAGGAATTATAGGGCACCAAACTCTGCATTAATGGTACAAATAATAAAATATTTTAATATTTTAAGGAGTTCTTTTGCCAATAAAATCAAAGCAATAACAGCTAAAACTATAAAACTAGTACCAATCGCTAGAAAACTAAGGCGTTAACTCGTTGAAGTAAAGTTTATTTCTAAAAATAACGCCGACAGGAATAATAGGGCACCAAACTCTGCATTAATGGTACAAATAATAAAATATTTTAATATTTTAAGGAGTTCTTTTGCCAATAAAATCAAAACGATACCAGCTAAAACTATAAAACTAGTACCAATCGCTACAAAACTAAGGCGTTAACTCGTTGAAGTAAAGTTTTTTTCTTAAAATAACGCCGACAGGAATTATAGGGCACCAAACTCTGCATTAATGGTACAAATAATAAAATATTTTAATATTTTAAGGAGTTCTTTTGCCAATAAAATCAAAACAATACCAGCTAAAACTATAAAACTAGTACCAATCGCTACAAAACTAAGGCGTTAACTCGTTGAAGTAAAGTTTTTTTCTTAAAATAACGCCGACAGGAATTATAGGGCACCAAACTCTGCATTAATGGTACAAATAATAAAATATTTTAATATTTTAAGGAGTTCTTTTGCCAATAAAATCAAAACAATACCAGCTAAAACTATAAGACTAGTACCAATCGCTAGAAAACTAAGGCGTTAACTTGTCGAAGTAAAGTTTATTTCTAAAAATAACGCCGACATGAATTATAGGGCACCAAACTCTGCATTAATGGTACAAATAATAAAATATTTTAATATTTTAAGGAGTTCTTTTGCCAATAAAATCAAAGCAATAACAGCTAAAACTATAAATCTAGTACCAATCGCTAGAAAACTAAGGCGTTAACTTGTCGAAGTAAAGTTTATTTCTAAAAATAACGCCGACATGAATTATAGGGCACCAAACTCTGCATTAATGGTACAAATAATAAAATATTTTAATATTTTAAGGAGTTCTTTTGCCAATAAAATCAAAACGATACCAGCTAAAACTATAAAACTAGTACCAATCGCTACAAAACTAAGGCGTTAACTCGTTGAAGTAAAGTTTTTTTCTTAAAATAACGCCGACAGGAATTATAGGGCACCAAACTCTGCATTAATGGTACAAATAATAAAATATTTTAATATTTTAAGGAGTTCTTTTGCCAATAAAATCAAAACAATACCAGCTAAAACTATAAGACTAGTACCAATCGCTAGAAAACTAAGGCGTTAACTTGTCGAAGTAAAGTTTATTTCTAAAAATAACGCCGACATGAATTATAGGGCACCAAACTCTGCATTAATGGTACAAATAATAAAATATTTTAATATTTTAAGGAGTTCTTTTGCCAATAAAATCAAAACAATACCAGCTAAAACTATAAGACTAGTACCAATCGCTAGAAAACTAAGGCGTTAACTCGTTGAAGTAAAGTTTTTTTCTAAAAATAACGCCGACAGGAATTATAGGGCACCAAACTCTGCATTAATGGTAAAAATAATAAAATATTTTAATATTTTAAGGAGTTATTTTGCCAATAAAATCAAAACAATACCAGCTAAAGCTAGTACCAATCGCTAGAAAACTAAGGCGCTAACTCGTCGAAGTAAAGTTTTTTTCTAAAAATAACGCCGACAGGAATTATAGGGCACCAAACTTTGCATTAATGGTAAAAATAATAAAATATTTTAATATTTTAAGGAGTTCTTTTGCCAATAAAATCAAAACAATACCAGCTAAAACTATAAAACTGGTACCAATCGCTAGAAAGCTAACGTGTTAACTCGTCGAATTAATTTTTTTTCTCTAGATAACGCCTACAGGAATTATAGGGCACCAAACTCTGCATTAATAGTAAAAATAATAAAATATTTTATTATTTCAAGGAGTAATTTTGCCAATAAAATCAAAACAATACCAGCTAAAGCTATAAAACTAGCACCAGTCGCTAGAAAACTAAGGCGTTAACTTGTTGAAGTAAAGTTTATTTCTAAAAATAACGCCGACAGGAATTATAGGGCACCAAACTCTGCATTAATGGTACAAATAATAAAATATTTTAATATTTTAAGGAGTTATTTTGCCAATAAAATCAAAACAATACCAGCTAAAGCTAGTACCAATCGCTAGAAAACTAAGGCGCTAACTCGTCGAAGTAAAGTTTATTTCTAAAAATAACGCCGACAGGAATTATAGGGCACCAAACTTTGCATTAATGGTAAAAATAATAAAATATTTTAATATTTTAAGGAGTTCTTTTGCCAATAAAATCAAAACAATACCAGCTAAAACTATAAAACTGGTACCAGTCGCTAGAAAGCTAACGTGTTAACTCGTCGAATTAATTTTTTTTCTCTAGATAACGCCTACAGGAATTATAGGGCACCAAACTCTGCATTAATAGTAAAAATAATAAAATATTTTATTATTTCAAGGAGTAATTTTGCCAATAAAATCAAAACAATACCAGCTAAAGCTATAAAACTAGTACCAGTCGCTAGAAAACTAAGGCGTTAACTTGTTGAAGTAAAGTTTATTTCTTAAAATAACGCCGACAGGAATTATAGGGCACCAAACTCTGCATTAATGTTACAAATAATAAAATATTTTAATATTTTAAGGAGTTCTTTTGCCAATAAAATCAAAACAATACCAGCTAAAACTATAAGACTAGTACCAATCGCTAGAAAACTAAGGCGTTAACTCGTTGAAGTAAAGTTTTTTTCTAAAAATAACGCCGACAGGAATTATAGGGCACCAAACTCTGCATTAATGGTACAAATAATAAAATATTTTAATATTTTAAGGAGTTCTTTTGCCAATAAAATCAAAACAATACCAGCTAAAACTATAAAACTGGTACCAATCGCTAGAAAGCTAACGTGTTAACTCGTCGAATTAATTTTTTTTTCTCTAGATAACGCCGACAGGAATTATAGGGCACCAAACTCTGTATTATTAGTAAAAATAATAAAATATTTTATTATTTCAAGGAGTTCTTTTGCCAATAAAATCAAAACAATACCAGCTAAAGCTATAAAGCTAGTACCAATCGTTAGAAAACTAAGGCGTTAACTCGTTGAAGTAAAGTTTATTTCTTAAAATAACGCCGACAGGAATTATAGGGCACCAAACTCTGCATTAATGGTACAAATAATAAAATATTTTAATATTTTAAGGAGTTCTTTTGCCAATAAAATCAAAACAATACCAGCTAAAACTATAAAACTAGTACCAGTCGCTAGAAAACTAAGGCGTTAACTCGTTGAAGTAAAGTTTTTTTCTAAAAATAACGCCGACAGGAATTATAGGGCACCAAACTCTGCATTAATGGTACAAATAATAAAATATTTTAATATTTTAAGGAGTTCTTTTGCCAATAAAATCAAAACGATACCAGCTAAAACTATAAAACTAGTACCAATCGCTAGAAAACTAAGGCGTTAACTCGTTGAAGTAAAGTTTTTTTCTTAAAATAACGCCGACAGGAATTATAGGGCACCAAACTTTGCATTAATGGTAAAAATAATAATAAAATTTTTTAATATTTCAAGGAGTTCTTTTGCCAATAAAATCAAAACAATACCAGCTAAAACTATAAAACTAGTACCAATCGCTAGAAAACAAAGGTGTTAACTCGTCGAAGTAAAGTTTATTTCTAAAAATAACGCCGACAGGAATTATAGGGCACCAAACTCTGCATTAATGGTACAAATAATAAAATATTTTAATATTTTAAGGAGTTCTTTTGCCAATAAAATCAAAACGATACCAGCTAAAACTATAAAACTAGTACCAATCGCTAGAAAACTAAGGCGTCAACTCGTTGAAGTAAAGTTTATTTCTTAAAATAACGCCGACAGGAATTATAGGGCACCAAACTCTGCATTAATGGTACAAATAATAAAATATTTTAATATTTTAAGGAGTTCTTTTGCCAATAAAATCAAAACAATACCAGCTAAAACTATAAAACTAGTACCAGTCGCTAGAAAACTAAGGCGCTAACTCGTCGAAGTAAAGTTTTTTTCTAAAAATAACGCCGACAGGAATTATAGGGCACCAAACTTTGCATTAATGGTAAAAATAATAAAATATTTTAATATTTTAAGGAGTTCTTTTGCCAATCAAATCAAAACAATACCAGCTAGAACTATGAAACTGGTACCGATCGCTAGAAAGCTAACGTGTTAACTCGTCGAATTAATTTTTTTTTTCTCTGGATAACGCCGACAGGAATTATAGGGCACCAAACTCTGCATTAATAGTAAAAATAATAAAATATTTTATTATTTCAAGGAGTTCTTTTGCCAATAAAATCAAAACAATACCAGCTAAAGCTATAAAACTAGTACCAATCGCTAGAAAACTAAGGCGTTAACTCGCTGAAGTAAAGTTTATTTCTAAAAATAACGCCGACAGGAATTATAGGGCACCAAACTCTGCATTAATGGTACAAATAATAAAATATTTTAATATTTTAAGGAGTTCTTTTGCCAATAAAATCAAAGCAATAACAGCTAAAACTATAAAACTAGTACCAATCGCTAGAAAACTAAGGCGTTAACTCGTTGAAGTAAAGTTTATTTCTAAAAATAACGCCGACAGGAATTATAGGGCACCAAACTCTGCATTAATGGTACAAATAATAAAATATTTTAATATTTTAAGGAGTTCTTTTGCCAATAAAATCAAAGCAATAACAGCTAAAACTATAAAACTAGTACCAATCGCTAGAAAACTAAGGCGTTAACTCGTTGAAGTAAAGTTTATTTCTAAAAATAACGCCGACAGGAATTATAGGGCACCAAACTCTGCATTAATGGTACAAATAATAAAATATTTTAATATTTTAAGGAGTTCTTTTGCCAATAAAATCAAAACAATACCAGCTAAAACTATAAGACTAGTACCAATCGCTAGAAAACTAAGGCGTTAACTCGTTGAAGTAAAGTTTTTTTCTAAAAATAACGCCGACAGGAATTATAGGGCACCAAACTCTGCATTAATGGTACAAATAATAAAATATTTTAATATTTTAAGGAGTTCTTTTGCCAATAAAATCAAAACAATACCAGCTAAAACTATAAAACTGGTACCAATCGCTAGAAAACTAACGTGTTAACTCGTCGAATTAATTTTTTTTTCTCTAGATAACGCCGACAGGAATTATAGGGCACCAAACTCTGTATTATTAGTAAAAATAATAAAATATTTTATTATTTCAAGGAGTTCTTTTGCCAATAAAATCAAAACAATACCAGCTAAAGCTATAAAGCTAGTACCAATCGTTAGAAAACTAAGGCGTTAACTCGTTGAAGTAAAGTTTATTTCTTAAAATAACGCCGACAGGAATTATAGGGCACCAAACTCTGCATTAATGGTACAAATAATAAAATATTTTAATATTTTAAGGAGTTCTTTTGCCAATAAAATCAAAACAATACCAGCTAAAACTATAAAACTAGTACCAGTCGCTAGAAAACTAAGGCGTTAACTCGTTGAAGTAAAGTTTTTTTCTAAAAATAACGCCGACAGGAATTATAGGGCACCAAACTCTGCATTAATGGTACAAATAATAAAATATTTTAATATTTTAAGGAGTTCTTTTGCCAATAAAATTAAAACGATACCAGCTAAAACTATAAAACTAGTACCAATCGCTAGAAAACTAAGGCGTTAACTCGTTGAAGTAAAGTTTTTTTCTTAAAATAACGCCGACAGGAATTATAGGGCACCAAACTTTGCATTAATGGTAAAAATAATAATAAAATTTTTTAATATTTCAAGGAGTTCTTTTGCCAATAAAATCAAAACAATACCAGCTAAAACTATAAAACTAGTACCAATCGCTAGAAAACAAAGGTGTTAACTCGTCGAAGTAAAGTTTTTTTCTAAAAATAACGCCGACAGGAATTATAGGGCACCAAACTTTGCATTAATGGTAAAAATAATAAAATATTTTATTATTTTAAGGAGTTCTTTTGCCAATCAAATCAAAACAATACCAGCTAGAACTATGAAACTGGTACCAATCGCTAGAAGGCTAACGTGTTAACTCGTCGAATTAATTTTTTTTTCTCTAGATAACGCCGACAGGAATTATAGGGCACCAAACTCTGCATTAATAGTAAAAATAATAAAATATTTTATTATTTCAAGGAGTTCTTTTGCCAATAAAATCAAAACAATACCAGCTAAAGCTAGTACCAATCGCTAGAAAACTAAGGCGCTAACTCGTCGAAGTAAAGTTTTTTTCTAAAAATAACGCCGACAGGAATTATAGGGCACCAAACTTTGCATTAATGGTAAAAATAATAAAATATTTTAATATTTTAAGGAGTTCTTTTGCCAATCAAATCAAAACAATACCAGCTAGAACTATGAAACGGGTACCAATCGCTAGAAAGCTAACGTGTTAACTCGTCGAATTAATTTTTTTTTTCTCTAGATAACGCCGACAGGAATTATAGGGCACCAAACTCTGCATTAATAGTAAAAATAATAAAATATTTTATTATTTAAAGGAGTTCTTTTGCCAATAAAATCAAAACAATACCAGCTAAAGCTATAAAGCTAACACCAATCGCTAGAAAACTAAGGCGTTAACTCGTTGAAGTAAAGTTTATTTCTAAAAATAACGCCGACAGGAATTATAGGGCACCAAACTCTGCATTAATGGTACAAATAATAAAATATTTTAATATTTTAAGGAGTTCTTTTGCCAATAAAATCAAAGCAATAACAGCTAAAACTATAAAACTAGTACCAATCCCTAGAAAACTAAGGCGTTAACTCGTTGAAGTAAAGTTTATTTCTAAAAATAACGCGGACAGGAATTATAGGGCACCAAGCTCTGCATTAATGGTACAAATAATAAAATATTTTAATATTTTAAGGAGTTCTTTTGCCAATAAAATCAAAGCAATAACAGCTAAAACTATAAAACTAGTACCAATCGCTAGAAAACTAAGGCGTTAACTCGTTGAAGTAAAGTTTTTTTCTAAAAATAACGCCAACAGGAATTATAGGGCACCAAACTCTGCATTAATGGTACAAATAATAAAATATTTTAATATTTTAAGGAGTTCTTTTGCCAATAAAATCAAAGCAATAACAGCTAAAACTATAAAACTAGTACCAATCCCTAGAAAACTAAGGCGTTAACTCGTTGAAGTAAAGTTTATTTCTAAAAATAACGCGGACAGGAATTATAGGGCACCAAGCTCTGCATTAATGGTACAAATAATAAAATATTTTAATATTTTAAGGAGTTCTTTTGCCAATAAAATCAAAGCAATAACAGCTAAAACTATAAAACTAGTACCAATCCCTAGAAAACTAAGGCGTTAACTCGTTGAAGTAAAGTTTATTTCTAAAAATAACGCGGACAGGAATTATAGGGCACCAAGCTCTGCATTAATGGTACAAATAATAAAATATTTTAATATTTTAAGGAGTTCTTTTGCCAATAAAATCAAAACGATACCAGCTAAAACTATAAAACTAGTACCAATCGCTAGAAAACTAAGGCGTTAACTCGTTGAAGTAAAGTTTATTTCTAAAAATAACGCCGACAGGAATTATAGGGCACCAAACTCTGCATTAATGGTACAAATAATAAAATATTTTAATATTTTAAGGAGTTCTTTTGCCAATAAAATCAAAGCAATAACAGCTAAAACTATAAAACTAGTACCAATCGCTAGAAAACTAAGGCGTTAACTCGTTGAAGTAAAGTTTATTTCTAAAAATAACGCCGACAGGAATTATAGGGCACCAAACTCTGCATTAATGGTACAAATAATAAAATATTTTAATATTTTAAGGAGTTCTTTTGCCAATAAAATCAAAACGATACCAGCTAAAACTATAAAACTAGTACCAATCGCTAGAAAACTAAGGCGTTAACTCGTCGAAGTAAAGTTTTTTTCTAAAAATAACGCCGACAGGAATTATAGGGCACCAAACTTTGCATTAATGGTAAAAATAATAAAATATTTTAATATTTTAAGGAGTTCTTTTGCCAATCAAATCAAAACAATACCAGCTAGAACTATGAAACTGGTACCAATCGCTAGAAAGCTAACGTGTTAACTCGTCGAATTAATTTTTTTTTCTTTAGATAACGCCGACAGGAATTATAGGGCACCAAACTCTGCATTAATGGTACAAATAATAAAATATTTTAATATTTTAAGGAGTTCTTTTGCCAATAAAATCAAAGCAATAACAGCTAAAACTATAAAACTAGTACCAATCGCTAGAAAACTAAGGCGTTAACTCGTTGAAGTAAAGTTTATTTCTAAAAATAACGCCGACAGGAATTATAGGGCACCAAACTCTGCATTAATGGTACAAATAATAAAATATTTTAATATTTTAAGGAGTTCTTTTGCCAATAAAATCAAAGCAATAACAGCTAAAACTATAAAACTCGTACCAATCGCTAGAAAACTAAGGCGTTAACTCGTTGAAGTAAAGTTTATTTCTAAAAATAACGCCGACAGGAATTATAGGGCACCAAACTCTGCATTAATGGTACAAATAATAAAATATTTTAATATTTTAAGGAGTTCTTTTGCCAATAAAATCAAAGCAATAACAGCTAAAACTATAAAACTAGTACCAATCGCTAGAAAACTAAGGCGTTAACTCGTTGAAGTAAAGTTTATTTCTAAAAATAACGCCGACAGGAATTATAGGGCACCAAACTCTGCATTAATGGTACAAATAATAAAATATTTTAATATTTTAAGGAGTTCTTTTGCCAATAAAATCAAAGCAATAACAGCTAAAACTATAAAACTAGTACCAATCGCTAGAAAACTAAGGCGTTAACTCGTTGAAGTAAAGTTTATTTCTAAAAATAACGCCGACAGGAATTATAGGGCACCAAACTCTGCATTAATGGTAAAAATAATAAAATATTTTAATATTTTAAGGAGTTCTTTTGCCAATCAAATCAAAACAATACCAGCTAGAACTATGAAACTGGTACCAATCGCTAGAAAGCTAACGTATTAACTCGTCGAATTAATTTTTTTTTCTCTAGATAACGTCTACAGGAATTATAGGGCACCAAACTCTGCATTAATAGTAAAAATAATAAAATATTTTATTATTTCAAGGAGTCCTTTTGCCAATAAAATCAAAACAATACCAGCTAAAGCTATAATCGCTAGAAAACTAAGGCGTTAACTTGTTGAAGTAAAGTTTATTTCTAAAAATAACGCCGACAGGAATTATAGGGCACCAAACTCTGCATTAATGGTACAAATAATAAAATATTTTAATATTTTAAGGAGTTCTTTTGCCAATAAAATCAAAACAATACCAGCTAAAACTATAAAACTAGTACCAATCGCTAGAAAACTAAGGCGTTAACTCGTTGAAGTAAAGTTTTTTTCTAAAAATAACGCCGACAGGAATTATAGGGCACCAAACTCTGCATTAATGGTACAAATAATAAAATATTTTAATATTTTAAGGAGTTCTTTTGCCAATAAAATCAAAACAATACCAGCTAAAACTATAAAACTAGTACCAATCGCTAGAAAACAAAGGTGTTAACTCGTCAAAGTAAAGTTTCTTTCCAAAAAAAACGCCGACAGGAATTATAGGGCACCAAACTTTGCATTAATGGTAAAAATAATAAAATATTTTAATATTTTAAGGAGTTCTTTTGCCAATAAAAACTAAACAATACATGCTAGAGATATGAAACTGGTACCAATCGCTAGAAAGCTAACGTGTTAACTCGTCGAATTAATTTTTTTGTTTCTCTAGATAACGCCGACAGGAATAATAGGGCACCAAACTCTGCATTAATAGTAAAAATAATAAAATATTTTAATATTTTAAGTAGTTCTTTTGCCAATAAAATCAAAACTAAACCAGCTAAAACTATAAAACTAGTACCAGTGGCTAGAAAACTAAGGCCTTAACTCGTTGAAGTAAAGTGTTTTTCTAAAAATAACGCCGACAGGAATTATAGCGCAACAAACTCGGCATTAATGGTAAAAATAATAAAAATTTTTTAATATTTTAAGGAGTTCTTTTGCCAATAAAATCAAAACAATACCAGCTAAAACTATAAAACTAGTACCAATCGCTAGAAAACTAAGGCGTTAACTCGTTGAAGTAAAGTTTTTTTCTAAAAATAACGCCGACAGGAATTATAGGGCACCAAACTCTGCATTAATGGTACAAATAATAAAATATTTTAATATTTTAAGGAGTTCTTTTGCCAATAAAATCAAAACAACACCAGCTAAAGCTATAAAACTTGTACCAGTGGCTAGAAAACTAAGGCCTTAACTCGTTGAAGTAAAGTGTTTTTCTAAAAATAACGCCGACAGGAATTATAGCGCAACAAACTCGGCATTAATGGTAAAAATAATAAAAATTTTTTAATATTTTAAGGAGTTCTTTTGCCAATAAAATCAAAACAATACCAGCTAAAGCTATAAAACTAGTAATAATCGCTAGAAAACTAAGGCGTTAACTCGTCAAAGTAAAGTTTGTTTCTAAGAATAACGGCGACAGGAATAATAGGGCACCAAACTTTGCATTAATGGTAAAAATAATAAAATATTTTAATATTTTAAGGAGTTCTTTTCCAATAAAATCGAAACAATACCAGCTAGAACCATGAAGCTGATACCAATCGCTAGAAAACTAACGTGCCAACTCGCCGAATTATTTTTTTTTCTCTAGATAACGCCGACAGGAATTATAGGGCACCAAACTCTGCATTAAAGGTAAAAATAATAAATTTTTTTTAATATTTTAAGGAGTTCTTTTGCCAATAAAATCAAAACAATACCAGCTAAAGCTATAAAACTAGTAACAATCGCTAGAAAACTAAGGCATTAACTCGTCGAAGTAAAGTTTTTTTCTAAAAATAACGGCGACAGGAATTATAGGGCACCAAACTTTGCATTAATGGTAAAAATAATAAAATATTTTAATATTTTAAGGAGTTCTATTCCAATAAAATCGAAACAATAAAAGCTAGAACTATGAAACTAGTACCACTTGCTACTCAGCTAATGTGTTAACTGCTAAAGTAAATTTCTTTTTTCTCTAAATAACGCCGACAGGAATTATAGGGCACCAAACTCTGCATTAATAGTAAAAATAATAAAATATTTTATTATTTCGAGGAGTTCTTTTGCCAATAGAATCAAAACAACACCAGCTAAAGCTATAAAACTAGTACCAGTCGCTAGAAAACTAAGGCCTTAACGCGTTGAAGTAAAGTTTTTTCCTAAAAATAACGCCGACAGGAATTATAGGGCACCAAACTCTGCATTAATGGTAAAAATAATAAAATATTTTAATATTTTAAGGAGTTATTTTGCCAATAAAATCAAAACAATACCAGCTAAGGCTAGTACCAATCGCTAGAAAACTAAGGCGCTAACTCGTCGAAGTAAAGTTTCTTTCTAAAAATAACGCCGACAGGAATTATAGGGCACCAAACTTTGTATTAATGGTAAAAATAATAAAATATTTTAATATTTTAAGGAGTTCTTTTGCCAATCAAATCAAAACAATACCAGCTAGAACTATGAAACTGGTACTAATCGCTAGAAAGCTAACGTGTTAACTCGTCGAATTAATTTTTTTTTCTCTAGATAACGCCGACAGGAATTATAGGGCACCAAACTCTGCATTAATAGTAAAAATAATAAAATATTTTATTATTTCAAGGAGTTCTTTTGCCAATAAAATCAAAACAATACCAGCTAAAGCTATAAAACTAGTACCAATCGCTAGAAAACTAAGGCGTTAACTCGTTGAAGTAAAGTTTTTTTCTAAAAATAACGCCGACAGGAATTATAGGGCACCAAACTTTGCATTAATGGTAAAAATAATAAAATATTTTAATATTTTAAGGAGTTCTTTTGCCAATAAAATCGAAACAATACCAGCTAAAACTATAAAACTAGTACCAATCGCTAGAAAACTAAGGCGTTAACTCGTTGAAGTAAAGTTTTTTTTCTGAAAATAACGCCGACAGGAATTATAGGGCACCAAACTTTGCATTAATGGTAAAAATAATAAAATATTTTAATATTTTAAGGAGTTCTTTTGCCAATAAAATCGAAACAGTACCAGCTAAAACTATAAAACTAGTACCAATCGCTAGAAAACAAAGGTGTTAACTCGTCAAAGTAAATTTTCTTTCTAAAAAAAACGCCGACAGGAATTATAGGGCACCAAACTTTGCATTAATGGTAAAAATAATAAAATATTTTAATATTTTAAGGAGTTCTTTTGCCAATAAAATCGAAACAATAACAGATAGAACTATAAAACTAGTACCAATCGCTAGAAAGCTAACGTGTTAACTCGTCGAATTAATTTTTTTGTTTCTCTAGATAACGCCGACAGGAATAATAGGGCACCAAACTCTGCATTAATAGTAAAAATAATAAAATATTTTATTATTTCAAGGAGTTCTTTTGCCAATAAAATCAAAACAACACCAGCTAAAGCTATAAAACTAGTACCAGTGGCTAGAAAACTAAGGCCTTAACTCGTCGAAGTAAAGTTTTTTTCTTAAAATAACGCCGACAGGAATTATAGGGCACCAAACTCTGCATTAATGGTAAAAATAATAAAATATTTTAATATTTTAAGGAGTTCTTTTGCCAATAAAATCAAAACAAAACCAGCTAAAGCTATAAAACTAGTACCAGTGGCTAGAAAACTATGGCCTTAACTCGTTGAAGTAAAGTGTTTTTCTAAAAATAACGCCGACAGGAATTATAGCGCAACAAACTCGGCATTAATGGTAAAAATAATAAAATTTTTTTAATATTTTAAGGAGTTCTTTTGCCAATAAAATCAAAACCATACCAGCTAAAGCTATAAAACTAGTAATAATCGCTAGAAAACTAAGGCGTTAACTCGTCAAAGTAAAGTTTTTTTCTAAAAATAACGGCGACAGGAATAATAGGGCACCAAACTTTGCATTAATGGTAAAAATAATAAAATATTTTAATATTTTAAGGAGTTCTTTTCCAATCAAATCGAAACAATACCAGCTAGAACTATGAAACTGACACCAATCGCTAGAAAACTAACGTGCCAACTCGCCAAATTATTTTTTTTTCTCTAGATAACGCCGACAGGAATTATAGGGCACCAAACTCTGCATTAAAGGTAAAAATAATAAATTTTTTTTAATATTTTAAGGAGTTCTTTTGCCAATAAAATCAAAACAATACCAGCTAAAGCTATAAAACTAGTAACAATCGCTAGAAAACTAAGGCATTAACTCGTCGAAGTAAAGTTTTTTTCTAAAAATAACGGCGACAGGAATTGTAGGGCACCAAACTTTGCATTAATGTAAAAATAATAAAATATTTTAATATTTTAAGGAGTTCTATTCCAATAAAATCGAAACAATACCAGCTAGAACTATGAAACTGGTACCACTTGCTACTCAGCTAACGTGTTAACTGTTAAAGTAAATTTTTTTTTCTCTAAATAACGCCGACAGGAATTATAGGGCACCAAACTCTGCATTAATAGTAAAAATAATAAAATATTTTATTATTTCAAGGAGTTCTTTTGCCAATAAAATCAAAACAACACCAGCTAAAGCTATAAAACTAGTACCAGTCGCTAAAAAACTAAGGCCTTAACGCGTTGAAGTAAAGTTTTTTCCTAAAAATAACGCCGACAGGAATTATAGGGCACCAAACTCTGCATTAATGGTAAAAATAATAAAATATTTTAATATTTTAAGGAGTTATTTTGCCAATAAAATCAAAACAATACCAGCTAAAGCTAGTACCAATCGCTAGAAAACTAAGGCGCTAACTCGTCAAAGTAAAGTTTTTTGCTAAAAATAACGCTGACAGGAATTATAGGGCACCAAACTTTGCATTAATGGTAAAAATAATAAAATATTTTAATATTTTATGGAGTTCTTTTGCCAATCAAATCAAAACAATACCAGCTAGAACTATGAAACTGGTACCAATCGCTAGAAAGCTAACGTGTTAACTCGTCGAATTAATTTTTTTTTCTCTAGATAACGCCGACAGGAATTATAGGGCACCAAACTCCGCATTAATAGTAAAAATAATAAAATATTTTATTATTTCAAGGAGTTCTTTTGCCAATAAAATCAAAACAGTACCAGCTAAAGCTATAAAACTAGTACCAATCGCTAGAAAACTAAGGCGTTAACTCGTTGAAGTAAAGTTTATTTCTAAAAATAACGCCGACAGGAATTATAGGGCACCAAACTCTGCATTAATGGTACAAATAATAAAATATTTTAATATTTTAAGGAGTTCTTTTGCCACTAAAATCAAAACAATACCAGCTAAAACTATAAAACTAGTACCAATCGCTAGAAAACTAAAGCGTTAACTCGTTGAAGTAAAGTTTTTTTCTAAAAATAACGCCGACAGGAATTATAGGGCACCAAACTTTGCATTAATGGTAAAAATAATAATAAAATTTTTTAATATTTTAAGGAGTTCTTTTGCTAATAAAATCGAAACACTATCAGCTAGAACTATGAAACTGGTACCAATCGCTAGAAAGCTAACGTGTTAACTCGTCGAATTAATTTTTTTTTCTCTAGATAACGCCGACAGGAATTATATGGCACCAAACTCTGCATTAATAGTAAAAATAATAAAATATTTTATTATTTCAAGGAGTTCTTTTGCCAATAAAATCAAAACAATACCAGCTAAAGCTATAAAACTGAAACCAATCGCTAGAAAACTAAGGCGTTAACTCGTTGATGTAAAGTTTTTTTCTAAAAATAACGCCGACAGGAATTATAGGGCACCAAACTTTGCATTAATGGTAAAAATAATAAAATATTTTAATATTTTAAGGAGTTCTTTTGCCAATCAAATCAAAACAATACCAGCTAGAACTATGAAACTGGTACCAATCGCTAGAAAGCTAACGTGGTAACTCGTCGAATTAATTTTTTTTTCTCTAGATAACGCCGACAGGAATTATAGGGCACCAAACTCTGCATTAATAGTAAAAATAATAAAATATTTTATTATTTCAAGGAGTTCTTTTGCCAATAAAATCAAAACAATACCAGCTAAAGCTATAAAACTAGTACCAATCGTTAGAAAACTAAGGCGTTAACTCGTTGAAGTAAAGTTTGTTTCTAAAAATAACGCCGACAGGAATTATAGGGCACCAAACTCTGCATTAATGATACAAATAATAAAATATTTTAATATTTTAAGGAGTTCTTTTGCCAATAAAATCAAAACAATACCAGCTAAAACTAAAAAACTAGTACCAGTCGCTAGAAAACTAAGGCGTTAACTCGTTGAAGTAAAGTTTTTTTCTAAAAATAACGCCGACAGGAATTATAGGGCACCAAACTTTGCATTAATGGTAAAAATAATAAAATATTTTAATATTTTAAGGAGTTCTTTTGCCAATCAAATCAAAACAATACAAGCTAGAACTATGAAACTGGTACCAATCGCTAGAAAGCTAACGTGATAACTCGTCGAATTAATTTTTTTTTTCTCTAGGTAACGCCGACAGGAATTACAGGGCACCAAACTCTGCATTAATAGTAAAAATAATAAAATATTTTATTATTTCAAGGAGTTCTTTTGCCAATAAAATCAAAACAATACCAGCTAAAGCTATAAAACTAGTACCAATCGCTAGAAAACTAAGGCGTTAACTCGTTGAAGTAAAGTTTATTTCTAAAAATAACGCCGACAGGAATTATAGGGCACCAAACTTTGCATTAATGGTAAAAATAATAAAATATTTTAATATTTTAAGGAGCTCTTTTGCCAATCAAATCAAAACAATACCAGCTAGAACTATGAAACTGGTACCAATCGCTAGAAAGCTAACGTGTTAACTCGTCGAATTAATTTTTTTTTTCTCTAGATAACGCAGACAGGAATTATAGGGCACCAAACTCTGCATTAATAGTAAAAATAATAAAATATTTTATTATTTCAAGGAGTTCTTTTGCCAATAAAATCAAAACAATACCAGCTAAAGCTATAAAACTAGTACCAATCGCTAGAAAGCTAAGGCGTTAACTCGTTGAAGTAAAGTTTATTTCTAAACATAACGCCGACAGGAATTATAGGGCACCAAACTCTGCATTAATGGTACAAATAATAAAATATTTTAATATTTTAAGGAGTTCTTTTGCCAATAAAATCAAAACGATACCAGCTAAACTATAAAACTAGTACCAATCGCTAGAAAACTAAGGCGTTAACTCGTTGAAGTAAAGTTTTTTTCTTAAAATAACGCCGACAGGAATTATAGGGCACCAAACTTTGCATTAATGGTAAAAATAATAATAAAATTTTTTAATATTTCAAGGAGTTCTTTTGCCAATAAAATCAAAACAATACCAGCTAAAACTATAGAACTAGTACCAATCGCTAGAAAACAAAGGTGTTAACTCGTCAAAGTAAAGTTTCTTTCTAAAAAAGAACGCCGACAGGAATTATAGGGCACCAAACTTTGCATTAATGGTAAAAATAATAAAATATTTTAATATTTTAAGGAGTTCTTTTGCCAATCAAATCAAAACAATACCAGCTAGAACTATGAAACTGGTACCAATCGCTAGAAAGCTAACGTGTTAACTCGTCGAATTAATTTTTTTTTTTTCTAGATAACGCCGACAGGAATTATAGGGCACCAAACTCTGCATTAATAGTAAAAATAATAAAATATTTTATTATTTCAAGGAGTTCTTTTGCCAATAAAATCAAAACAATACCAGCTAAAGCTATAAAGCTAGTACCAATCGCTAGAAAACTAAGGCGTTAACTCGTTAAAGTAAAGTTTATTTCTAAAAATAACGCCGACAGGAATTATAGGGCACCAAACTCTGCATTAATGGTACAAATAATAAAATATTTTAATATTTTAAGGAGTTCTTTTGCCAATAAAATCAAAACGATACCAGCTAAAACTATAAAACTAGTACCAATCGCTAGAAAGCTAAGGCGTTAACTCGTTGAAGTAAAGTTTTTTTCTTAAAATAACGCCGACAGGAATTATAGGGCACCAAACTTTGCATTAATGGTAAAAATAATAATAAAATTTTTTAATATTTCAAGGAGTTCTTTTGCCAATAAAATCAAAACAATACCAGCTAAAACTATAAAACTAGTACCAATCGCTAGAAAACAAAGGTGTTAACTCGTCAAAGTAAAGTTTCTTTCTAAAAAAAAACGCCGACAGGAATTATAGGGCACCAAACTTTGCATTAATGGTAAAAATAATAAAATATTTTAATATTTTAAGGAGTTCTTTTGTCAATCAAATCAAAACAATACCAGCTAGAACTATGGAACTGGTACCAATCGCAAGAAAGCTAACGTATTAACTCGTCGAATTAATTTTTTTTTTCTCTAGATAACGCCTACAGGAATTATAGGGCACCAAACTCTGCATTAATAGTAAAAATAATAAAATATTTTATTATTTCAAGGAGTCCTTTTGCCAATAAAATCAAAACAATACCAGCTAAAGCTATAAAACTAGTACCAATCGCTAGAAAACTAAGGCGTTAACTTGTTGAAGTAAAGTTTATTTCTAAAAATAACGCGGACAGGAATTATAGGGCACCAAACTCTGCATTAATGGTACAAATAATAAAATATTTTAATATTTTAAGGAGTTCTTTTGCCAATAAAATCAAAACAATACCAGCTAAAACTATAAAACTAGTACCAATCGCTAGAAAACTAAGGCGTTAACTCGTTGAAGTAAAGTTTTTTTCTAAAAATAACGCCGACAGGAATTATAGGGCACCAAACTCTGCATTAATGGTACAAATAATAAAATATTTTAATATTTTAAGGAGTTCTTTTGCCAATAAAATCAAAACAATACCAGCTAAAACTATAAAACTAGTACCAATCGCTAGAAAACAAAGGTGTTAACTCGTCAAAGTAAAGTTTCTTTCTAAAAAAAACGCCGACAGGAATTATAGGGCACCAAACTTTGCATTAATGGTAAAAATAATAAAATATTTTAATATTTTAAGGAGTTCTTTTGCCAATAAAATAGAAACAATACATGCTAGAGATATGAAACTAGTACCAGTGGCTAGAAAACTAAGGCCTTAACTCTAGAACGCTAGAACTATGGAACTGGTACCAATCGCTAGAAAGCTAACGTGTTAACTCGTCGAATTAATTTTTTTGTTTCTCTAGATAACGCCGACAGGAATAATAGGGCACCAAACTCTGCATTAATAGTAAAAATAATAAAATATTTTAATATTTTAAGTAGTTCTTTTGCCAATAAAATCAAAACTAAACCAGCTAAAACTATAAAACTAGTATCAATCGATAGAAAACTAATGCGTTAACTCGTCGAAGTAAAATTTTTTTCTAAAAATAACGCCGAAAGGAATTATAGGGCACCAAACTCTGCATTAATGGTAAAAATAATAAAATATTTTAATATTTTAAGGAGTTCTTTTGCCAATAAAATCAAAACAACACCAGCTAAAGCTATAAAACTAGTACCTGTGGCTAGAAAACTAAGGCCTTTACTCGTTGAAGTAAAGTGTTTTTTTAAAAATTACGCCAACAGGAATTATAGCGCAACAAACTCGGCATTAATGGTAAAAATAATAAAAAATTTTTAATATTTTAAGGAGTTTGTGGTGATTTCCAATACGGAAAATACCTTTTTGTACAACTATTATTATTAATTTTAGATATCTTACTACTATTTTGTACAACAGAAAACTTTTTGATTAGCTGCTAATTTTTGTCGACTAACCGGTCATTCGTTTTACTTCCACAAAAAACATTTTTAGTTCATATTAATGAAATAAATAAATTATTATAAATAAACTTGTCTTTTAATACGAATACGCCCACAAAGTGGTGACCCCGACGTTTGGTAAAGAGAAAAACATAAATATGTCTAATAACGATGAAAACAGTGAACAACAGCCATCGCAAAATGGAGCGAGGCCTGTCGAGACTACAACTATCAATCGAGTTGCTGTTAAAGTTCCGCCTTTTTGGCCTGATCATGCAGAAATTTGGCTAGCACAAGTCGAGGCACAATTTGCTGTTGCAGGCATATTAAGTGACGCTTCAAAATTTAACACCGTTGTCGCGGCAATAGAGTCGAACGTTCTAGTACAAATTTCAGATGCTATTTTAAACCCACCGGTAGATGACAAGTACGGCAATCTAAAAAAATGTATACTGGAGCGTTACTGTGAAAGCGAACAAAAAAAGACACAAAAGCTGTTGTCGGAGATTGACCTGGGTGACAAGCGACCAACTCAACTCTTAAATGAGCTGAGTACATTGTCAAAGGATAAAGTGACAACCGATTTTCTAAAATCTCTTTGGTTGCAGCGATTGCCTATACAGGTACGTGCAATTTTACAGGCATCTGACGCCACGTTTAACGAATTGGCGAAGTTGGCCGATAAAATAATGGAGGTTGGCGATTTTCATCATCTCGCCGCTGTTTCGTCTACACCACCAGCACATAACGTTAAAGATGACATCGATAGTCGTCTAGACCGTATTGAACAACAAATAAATAGTCTTTGTAATAACAACAATAGACAATACAACCGTCGATCTCGCTCAGTTTCTTCACGACGAGGAAAAACAACACAACATGCCACTGCCAACAACTCGAAAGCTGATTATTGCTGGTACCATCGAACCTTCGCAGAGAAGGCTACGAGATGCCGTGAGCCTTGTTCGTATAAACAACAAAAGTCATCAAAAAACTAGTTTCGCCTTCTGATCCCGCGGGCGGATCTCAAGACGACTACACCATAGCCCGTCTCATCGTTAACGACGGTGTGTCCAAACAAAAATTTTTAATTGATACCGGCGCAGATGTTTCAGTGTTGCCGCTGTCCAGCGTTGAAAATATTCGTGTAGGTGTGTCAAAAAAATTATTCGCAGCAAATGGGACTCCTATAAAGATATATGGCGAAAAACGACTTAGTGTTTCCTTGGGTCTGAGGCGTAATTTTCCGTGGACGTTTTTGGTGGCAAACGTTAACTCAGCCATAATAGGATCAGATTTCTTGAAACACTATGATCTGCTAGTCGACATAAATAAAAGTAAGCTTATTGATCGCACTACTTTACTCGAATCAAAAGGTTGTACCCCACGTTCATCTTGTATTCAAATTTTGGCATACGATACGCAAGACAAATACGCGCAACTGTTAAACGAATATAAAGACCTGGCTACAATTAATGCCAACAAACGCCCAATCGATTCAACCGTAACCCATCACATCACAACTAAAGGTCCTCCCACATACGCTAGTGCTCGCCGCCTTGCCGCGGACAAACTTCAAGCAGCAAAAAGGGAATTTGAGTACTTAATGGAAATGGGTATATGTCGTCCCTCAAAGAGTAATTGGGCCAGCCCCCTCCACCTTGTGAAGAAACCGAACGGGGACTGGCGACCCTGCGGTGACTATCGCGCGCTTAACAACATTACCATACCTGACAGGTATCCTATACCGTACTTAC
This sequence comes from Phyto melanocephala, assembly GCA_941918925.1. Lineage (NCBI taxonomy): Eukaryota > Metazoa > Arthropoda > Insecta > Diptera > Rhinophoridae > Phyto > Phyto melanocephala. The sequence goes on from OW799233.1 coordinate 67,268,339, forward strand.
GTGACGTCACGAGTATATTGTACGGGAAGAAAATTTTCTCAAATATAGATTTACAAAGGGCCTACCATCAAATTCCGGTGGAGCCTTGCGACATTCCCAAGACAGCCATAATTACGCCATTTGGCTTATTTGAATTTTGCTTCATGACGTTCGGCCTACGGAACGCAGCCCAAACCTTCCAGCGTCATATGAATGAAGTCTTTAAGGGAATTAATTTTGTTTTCGTTTACATAGACGATATTTTAATCGCATCGTCTTCCGAAGAGGAACATGCTAAACACCTCCGAATCGTACTTGATCGCTTACGTCAGTCACACCTGTCCGTGAACTTTGACAAATCCCAGTTTGGAAAGAATGAATTAGTGTTTTTGGGCCATAAAATAGATCAACATGGATTAACGCCACCCAATAATAAGGTCGAGGCAATTCGAAATTTTCCAAGACCTACAGTCGCCAAAAATTTGAAAAAGTTTCTAGGCATGCTAAATTTTTATCGTCCTTTTATCCGTCATGCGATAAAAAACCAAAATGTTTTGCTACGTTTGATTCCCGGTAATAGGAAAAATGACAATAGCATAATAAATTGGTCCGACGAAGCCATCGCTGCTTTTGAAGCATGCAAAAATGATATTGCCGAAGCGACTCTGCTAAATTATATGGCACCAAATGCGCAACTTACGCTTACGACAGATGCATCAGACGAAGCTGTTGGAGCTGTCGTGCACCAAATAGTAGGAGACGAAATTCAGCCATTAGGTTTTTACTCAAAAAAATTATCGACGTCACAGCAAAAATACAGCGCATATGATAGAGAGCTTACTGCAATTTACCAAGCCATACAACATTTTAGGTACGCCCTCGAGGGTAGGGAATTTTCTGTTTTTACAGACCACAAGCCAATAATTTTTGCTTTTAAGCAAAGAAGTGAAAAGGCGTCGCCGCGTAGAGCACGCCAATTGGACTTTATAAGTCAGTATACGACGGATATCCGGCACTTGCCCGGCGCTGATAACAATGTAGCAGACTTCTTATCTCGCATAAACGTTTTAGAAGACCGTATAATAAATTTTGATGAGATGGCCGAACAACAAAGTGATGATAGTGAATTACAGTCAATGCTGAACAACAACGACTCATCTCTAAAACTTACAAAATTAAAAATTCCGAATTCGACTAAAGAACTTTATTGTCACGTTACAGCAGATAGGGTGAGACCATACGTTCCAAAAAACTGTCGAGAGGCTGTCATACGAAAACTGCATTCACTTTCACACCCTGGCAGCCGCGCAACAAAAAGATTGGTAGCTGACCATTATGTGTGGAAATCAATGTCAACAGATGTAGCTAAATACGTTCGCTTCTGTTTTCAATGCCAAAGATCCAAAGTACAACGTCATACAAGATCACCAATAGCCGAGTATGGACCAGTCGATGCCCGGTTCGAGCATATAAACGTAGACATTGTAGGACCATTGCCTTCGTCTGAGGGCTTCCGCTACTGTCTTACTTGTATCGACAGATATAGTAGATGGCCTGTAGCTGTACCGTTGGTAGACATAACCGCCCAAAGTGTTGCAAGTGCCCTTATACGTTGTTGGATTTCGGTGTACGGTATTCCATTACGCATTACTACCGATTTGGGAAGACAGTTTGAGTCGTCAATATTCAAGGAATTAACAAAGTTTTTGGGTGTCAAGCATTTGCGAACGACTCCCTACCACCCACAAGCTAATGGAATCATCGAGCGCTGGCATCGTACCTTGAAGTGTGCCATTAGGTGTTACGAGACAAATAATTGGAGCGCAGTACTTCCGTTGATTCTGTTAGGAATGCGATCAACTTTGAAAACAGATATTGGTCTGAGCCCAGCTGAAATGGTGTATGGCGCCTCATTACGTATTCCTGGTGCTTTCCTGCTTCCTGCTAAAGTAAATACTTCCGAAACCGATTTTGTGCAATCACTACGTAGACTAATATCAAGCTTGCCAACTACAAAGCCAGTTCGTCATGGTGTTAGGTCAAGTTTTGTTCAACCTGCTTTGGCCAGCTGCAAATATGTTTTCGTACGGATCGACCACGTTAAAACCCCTCTGGAACCAAGCTACGAAGGTCCTTTCGAAGTTATGAGTAAACACGACAAGTACTTTGTTGTAAAAATGAATCAGCGAAACGCGAAGATTTCTATAGATCGCCTGAAATCTGCCTATATTTTCAATGATGAAACTACACCCACCGGAACTGCACGAGATGACAACAGAGTGGAAACCGACGACCCTGCACCTGGAGTTGTTATACCACAAGATGATTCATCAACGTTAGAGAATAACGACACTCCTGATGATGATACTTCAGTACGAAACCCTCGTATCACTTCATCTGGACGTCATGTTAGAATTCCTCTGAAATACCGTTAACCCATTAACTAGGAGGAGGGTAGTGTGGTGATTTCCAATACGGAAAATACCTTTTTGTACAACTATTATTATTAATTTTAGATATCTTACTACTATTTTGTACAACAGAAAACTTTTTGATTATCTGCTAATTTTTGTCGACTAACCGGTCATTCGTTTTACTTCCACAAAAAACATTTTTAGTTCATATTAATGAAATAAATAAATTGTTATAAATAAACTTGTCTTTTAATACGAATACGCCCACAAGTTCTTTTGCCAATAAAATCAAAACAATACCAGCTAAAGCTATAAAACTAGTAATAATCGCAAGAAAACTAAGGCGTTAACTCGTCAAAGTAAAGTTTTTTTCTAAGAATAACGGCGACAGGAATAATAGGGCACCAAACTTTACATTAATGGTAAAAATAATAAAATATTTTAATATTTTAAGGAGTTCTTTTCCAATAAAATCTAAACAATACCAGCTAGAACTATGAAACTGATACCAATCGCTAGAAAACTAACGTGCCAACTCGCCGAATTATTTTTTTTTCTCTAGATAACGCCGACAGGAATTATAGGGCACCAAACTCTGCATTAAAGGTAAAAATAATAAATTTTTTTTAATATTTTAAGGAGTTCTTTTGCCAATAAAATCAAAACAATACCAGCTAAAGCTATAAAACTAGTAACAATCGCTAGAAAACTAAGGCATTAACTCGTCGAAGTAAAGTTTTTTTCTAAAAATAACGGCGACAGGAATTATAGGGCACCAAACTTTGCATTAATGGTAAAAATAATAAAATATATTAATATTTTAAGGAGTTCTATTCCAATAAAATCGAAACAATACCAGCTAGAACTATGAAACTGGTACCACTTGCTACTCAGCTAACGTGTTAACTGTTAAAGTAAATTTTTTTTTTCTCTAAATAACGCCGACAGGAATTATAGGGCACCAAACTCTGCATTAATAGTAAAAATAATAAAATATTTTATTATTTCAAGGAGTTCTTTTGCCAATAAAATCAAAACAACACCAGCTAAAGCTATAAAACTAGTACCAGTCGCTAGAAAACTAAGGCCTTAACGCGTTGAAGTAAAGTTTTTTCCTAAAAAAAACGCCGACAGGAATTATAGGGCACCAAACTCTGCATTAATGGTAAAAATAATAAAATATTTTAATATTTTAAGGAGTTATTTTGCCAATAAAATCAAAACAATACCAGCTAAAGCTAGTACCAGTGGCTAGAAAACTAAGGCGCTAACTCGTCAAAGTAAAGTTTCTTTCTAAAAATAACGCCGACAGGAATTATAGGGCACCAAACTTTGTATTAATGGTAAAAATAATAAAATATTTTAATATTTTAAGGAGTTCTTTTGTCAATCAAATCAAAACAATACCAGCTAGAACTATGAAACTGGTACCAATCGCTAGAAAGCTAACGTGTTAATTCGTTGAATTAATTTTTTTTTCTCTAGATAACGCCGACAGGAATTATAGGGCACCAAACTCTGCATTAATAGTAAAAATAATAAAATATTTTATTATTTCAAGGAGTTCTTTTGCCAATAAAATCAAAACAATACCAGTTAAAGCTATAAAACTAGTACCAATCGCTAGAAAACTAAGGCGTTAACTCGTTGAAGTAAAGTTTTTTTCTAAAAATAACGCCGACAGGAATTATAGGGCACCAAACTTTGCATTAATGGTAAAAATAATAAAATATTTTAATATTTTAAGGAGTTCTTTTGCCAATAAAATCGAAACAATACCAGCTAAAACTATAAAACTAGTACCAATCGCTAGAAAACTAAGGCGTTAACTCGTTGAAGTAAAGTTTTTTTCTAAAAATAACGCTGACAGGAATTATAGGGCACCAAACTTTGCATTAATGGTAAAAATAATAAAATATTTTAATATTTTAAGGAGTTCTTTTGCCAATAAAATCGAAACAATACATGCTAGAGATATGAAGCTGGTACCAATCGCTAGAAAGCTAACGTGTTAACTCGCCGAATTAATTTTTTTGTTTCTCTAGATAACGCCGACAGGAATAATAGGGCACCAAACTCTGCATTAATAGTAAAAATAATAAAATATTTTATTATTTCAAGGAGTTCTTTTGCCAATAAAATCAAAACAATACCATCTAAAACTAAAAAACTAGTACCAATCGCTAGAAAACAAAGGTGTTAACTCGTCAAAGTAAAGTTTCTTTCTAAAAAGAAACGCCGACAGGAATTATAGGGCACCAAACTCTGCATTAATGGTAAAAATAATAAAATATTTTAATATTTTAAGGAGTTATTTTGCCAATAAAATCAAAACAATACCAGCTAAAGCTAGTACCAGTCGCTAGAAAACTAAGGCGCTAACTCGTCGAAGTAAAGTTTCTTTCTAAAAAAAAACGCCGACAGGAATTATAGGGCACCAAACTTTGCAATAATGGTAAAAATAATAAAATATTTTAATATTTTAAGGAGTTCTTTTGCCAATAAAATCGAAACAATACATGCTAGAGATATGAAGCTGGTACCAATCGCTAGAAAGCTAACGTGTTAACTCGCCGAATTAATTTTTTTGTTTCTCTAGATAACGCCGACAGGAATAATAGGGCACCAAACTCTGCATTAATAGTAAAAATAATAAAATATTTTATTATTTCAAGGAGTTCTTTTGCCAATAAAATCAAAACAATACCAGCTAAAACTATAAATCTAGTACCAATCGCTAGAAAACAAAGGTGTTAACTCGTCAAAGTAAAGTTTCTTTCTAAAAAAAAACGCCGACAGGAATTATAGGGCACCAAACTCTGCATTAATGGTAAAAATAATAAAATATTTTAATATTTTAAGGAGTTCCTTTGCCAATAAAATCGAAACAATACATGCTAGAGATATAAAACTGGTACCAATCGCTAGAAAGCTAACGCGTTAACTCGCCGAATTAATTTTTTTGTTTCTTTAGATAACGCCGACAGGAATAATAGGGCACCAAACTCTGCATTAATAGTAAAAATAATAAAATATTTTATTATTTCAAGGAGTTCTTTTGCCAATAAAATCAAAACAATACCAGTTAAAACTATAAAACTAGTACCAATCGCTAGAAAACAAAGGTGTTAACTCGTCAAAGTAAAGTTTCTTTCTAAAAAAAAACGCCGACAGGAATTATAGGGCACCAAACTTTGCATTAATGGTAAAAATAATAAAATATTTTAATATTTTAAGGAGTTCTTTTGCCAATCAAATCAAAACAATACCAGCTAGAACTATGAAACTGGTACCAATCGCTAGAAAGCTAACGTGTTAACTCGTCGAATTAACTTTTTTTCTCTAGATAACGCCGACAGGAATTATAGGGCACCAAACTCTGCATTAATAGTAAAAATAATAAAATATTTTATTATTTCAAGGAGTTCTTTTGCCAATAAAATCAAAACAATACCAGCTAAAGCTATAAAACTAGTACCAATCGCTAGAAAACTAACGCGTTAACTCGTTGAAGTAAAGTTTATTTCTAAAAATAACGCCGACAGGAATTATAGGGCACCAAACTCTGCATTAATGGTACAAATAATAAAATATTTTAATATTTTAAGGAGTTCTTTTGCCAATAAAATCAAAACAATACCAGCAAAAACTATAAAACTAGTACCAATCGCTAGAAAACTAAGGCGTTAACTCGTTGAAGTAAAGTTTTTTTCTGAAAATAACGCCGACAGGAATTAGAGGGCACCAAACTTTGCATTAATGGTAAAAATAATAAAATATTTTAATATTTTAAGGAGTTCTTTTGCCAATAAAATCGAAACAATACATGCTAGAGATATGAAACTGGTACCAATCGCTAGAAAGCTAACGTGTTAACTCGCCGAATTAATTTTTTTGTTTCTCTAGATAACGCCGACAGGAATAATAGGGCACCAAACTCTGCATTAATAGTAAAAATAATAAAATATTTTATTATTTCAAGGAGTTCTTTTGCCAATAAAATCAAAACAATACCAGCTAAAACTATAAAACTAGTACCAATCGCTAGAAAACAAAGGTGTTATTTCGTCAAAGTAAAGTTTCTTTCTAAAAAAAACGCCGACAGGAATTATAGGGCACCAAACTTTGCATTAATGGTAAAAATAATAAAATACTTTAATATTTTAAGGAGTTCTTTTGCCAATAAAATCGAAACAATACCAGATAGAACTATAAAACTAGTACCAATCGCTAGAAAGCTAACGTGTTAACTCGTCGAATTAATCTTTTTGTTTCTCTAGATAACGCCGACAGGAATAATAGGGCACCAAACTCTGCATTAATAGTAAAAATATTAAAATATTTTAATATTTTAAGTAGTTCTTTTGCCAATAAAATCAAAACTAAACCAGCTAAAACTATAAAACTAGTATCAATCGCTAGAAAACTAATGCGTTAACTCGTCGAAGTAAAGTTTTTTTCTAAAAATAACGCCGACAGGAATTATAGGGCACCAAACTCTGCATTAATGGTAAAAATAATAAAATATTTTAATATTTTAAGGAGTTCTTTTCCCAATAAAATCAAAACAAAACCAGCTAAAGCTATAAAACTAGTACCAGTGGCTAGAAAACTATGGCCTTAACTTGCTGAAGTAAAGTGTTTTTCAAAAAATAACGCCGACAGGAATTATAGCGCAACAAACTCGGCATTAATGGTAAAAATAATAAAATTTTTTTAATATTTTAAGGAGTTCTTTTGCTAATAAAATCAAAACAATACCAGCTAAAGCTATAAAACTAGTAATAATCGCTAGAAAACTAAGGCGTTAACTCGTCAAAGTAGAGTTTTTTTCTAAAAATAACGGCGACAGGAATAATAGGGCACCAAACTTTGCATTAATGGTAAAAATAATAAAATATTTTAATATTTTAAGGAGTTCTTTCCAATAAAATCGAAACAATACCAGCTAGAACTATGAAACTGGTACCAATCGCTAGAAAGCTAACGTGTTAACTCGTCGAATTAATTTTTTTTTCTCTAGATAACGCCGACAGGAATTATAGGGCACCAAACTTTGCATTAATGGTAAAAATAATAAAATATTTTATTATTTCAAGGAGTTCTTTTGCCAATAAAATCAAAACAGTACCAGCTAAAGCTATAAAGCTAGTACCAATCGCTAGAAAACTAACGTGCCAACTCGCCAAATTATTTTTTTTTCTCTAGATAACGCCGACAGGAATTATAGGGCACCAAACTCCGCATTAATGGTAAAAATAATAAAATATTTTAATATTTTAAGGAGTTATTTTGCCAATAAAATCAAAACAATACCAGCTAAAGCTAGTACCAATCGCTAGAAAACTAAGGCGCTAACTCGTCGAAGTTAAGTTTTTTCCTAAAAATAACGCCGACAGGAATTATAGGGCACCAAACTTTGCATTAATGGTAAAAATAATAAAATATTTTAATATTTTATGGAGTTCTTTTGCCAATCAAATCAAAACAATACCAGCTAGAACTATGAAACTGGTACCAATCGCTAGAAAGCTAACGTGTTAACTCGTCGAATTAATTTTTTTTTCTCTAGATAACGCCGACAGGAATTATAGGGCACCAAACTCTGCATTAATAGTAAAAATAATAAAATATTTTATTATTTCAAGGAGTTCTTTTGCCAATAAAATCAAAACAGTACCAGCTAAAGCTATAAAACTAGTACCAATCGCTAGAAAACTAAGGCGTTAACTCGTTGAAGTAAAGTTTATTTCTAAAAATAACGCCGAAAGGAATTATAGGGCACCAAACTCTGCATTAATGGTACAAATAATAAAATATTTTAATATTTTAAGGAGTTCTTTTGCCACTAAAATCAAAACAATACCAGCTAAAACTATAAAACTAGTACCAATCGCTAGAAAACTAAGGCGTTAACTCGTTGAAGTAAAGTTTTTTTCTAAAAATAACGCCGACAGGAATTATAGGGCACCAAACTTTGCATTAATGGTAAAAATAATAATAAAATTTTTTAATATTTTAAGGAGTTCTTTTGCTAATAAAATCGAAACACTACCAGCTAGAACTATGAAGCTGGTACCAATCGCTAGAAAGCTAACGTGTTAACTCGTCGAATTAATTTTTTTTTCTCTAGATAACGCCGACAGGAATTATATGGCACCAAACTCTGCATTAATAGTAAAAATAATAAAATATTTTATTATTTCAAGGAGTTCTTTTGCCAATAAAATCAAAACAATACCAGCTAAAGCTACAAAACTAGTACCAATCGCTAGAAAACTAAGGCGTTAACTCGTTGAAGTAAAGTTTATTTCTAAAAATAACGCCGACAGGAATTATAGGGCACCAAACTCTGCATTAATGGTAAAAATAATAAAATATTTTAATATTTTAAGGAGTTATTTTGCCAATAAAATCAAAACAATACCAGCTAAAGCTAGTACCAATCGCTAGAAAACTAAGGCGCTAACTCGTCGAAGTAAAGCTTCTGTCTAAAAATAACGCCGACAGGAATTATAGGGCACCAAACTTTGCATTAATGGTAAAAATAATAAAATATTTTAATATTTTAAGGAGTTCTTTTGCCAATAAAATCAAAACAATACCAGCTAACACTATGAAACTGGTACCAATCGCTAGAAAGCTAACGTGTTAACTCGTCGAATTAATTTTTTTTTCTCTAGATAACGCCGACAGGAATTATAGGGCACCAAACTCTGCATTAATAGTAAAAATAATAAAATATTTTATTATTTCAAGGAGTTCTTTTGCCAATAAAATCAAAACAATACCAGCTAAAGCTATAAAACTAGTACCAATCGCTAGAAAACTAAGGCGTTAACTCGTTGAAGTAAAGTTTATTTCTAAAAATTACGCCGACAGGAATTATAGGGCACCAAACTCTGCATTAATGGTACAAATAATAAAATATTTTAATATTTTAAGGAGTTCTTTTGCCAATAAAATCAAAACAATACCAGCTAAAACTATAAAACTAGTACCAATCGCTAGAAAACTAACGTGTTAACTCGTCGAATTAATTTTTTTTTTCTCTAGATAACGCCGACAGGAATTATAGGGCACCAAACTCTGCATTAATAGTAAAAATAATAAAATATTTTATTATTTCAAGGAGTTATTTTGCCAATAAAATCAAAACAATACCAGCTAAAGCTAGTACCAATCGCTAGAAAACTAAGGCGCTAACTCGTCGAAGTAAAGTTTCTTTCTAAAAATAACGCCGACAGGAATTATAGGGCACCAAACTTTGCAATAATGGTAAAAATAATAATAAAATTTTTTAATATTTTAAGGAGTTCTTTTGCTAATAAAATCGAAACACTACCAGCTAGAACTATGAAACTGGTACCAATCGCTAGAAAGCTAACGTGTTAACTCGTCGAATTAATTTTTTTTTCTCTAGATAACGCCGACAGGAATTATATGGCACCAAACTCTGCATTAATAGTAAAAATAATAAAATATTTTATTATTTCAAGGAGTTCTTTTGCCAATAAAATCAAAACAATACCAGCTAAAGCTATAAAACTAGTACCAATCGCTAGAAAACTAAGGCGTTAACTCGTTGAAGTAAAGTTTTTTTCTAAAAATAACGCCGACAGGAATTATAGGGCACCAAACTTTGCATTAATGGTAAAAATAATAATAAAATTTTTTAATATTTTAAGGAGTTCTTTTGCTAATAAAATCGAAACACTACCAGCTAGAACTATGAAGCTGGTACCAATCGCTAGAAAGCTAACGTGTTAACTCGTCGAATTAATTTTTTTTTCTCTAGATAACGCCGACAGGAATTATATGGCACCAAACTCTGCATTAATAGTAAAAATAATAAAATATTTTATTATTTCAAGGAGTTCTTTTGCCAATAAAATCAAAACAATACCAGCTAAAGCTACAAAACTAGTACCAATCGCTAGAAAACTAAGGCGTTAACTCGTTGAAGTAAAGTTTATTTCTAAAAATAACGCCGACAGGAATTATAGGGCACCAAACTCTGCATTAATGGTAAAAATAATAAAATATTTTAATATTTTAAGGAGTTATTTTGCCAATAAAATCAAAACAATACCAGCTAAAGCTAGTACCAATCGCTAGAAAACTAAGGCGCTAACTCGTCGAAGTAAAGCTTCTTTCTAAAAATAACGCCGACAGGAATTATAGGGCACCAAACTTTGCATTAATGGTAAAAATAATAAAATATTTTAATATTTTAAGGAGTTCTTTTGCCAATAAAATCAAAACAATACCAGCTAACACTATGAAACTGGTACCAATCGCTAGAAAGCTAACGTGTTAACTCGTCGAATTAATTTTTTTTTTCTCTAGATAACGCCGACAGGAATTATAGGGCACCAAACTCTGCATTAATAGTAAAAATAATAAAATATTTTATTATTTCAAGGAGTTCTTTTGCCAATAAAATCAAAACAATACCAGCTAAAGCTATAAAACTAGTACCAATCGCTAGAAAACTAAGGCGTTAACTCGTTGAAGTAAAGTTTATTTCTAAAAATTACGCCGACAGGAATTATAGGGCACCAAACTCTGCATTAATGGTACAAATAATAAAATATTTTAATATTTTAAGGAGTTCTTTTGCCAATAAAATCAAAACAATACCAGCTAAAACTATAAAACTAGTACCAATCGCTAGAAAACTAACGTGTTAACTCGTCGAATTAATTTTTTTTTTCTCTAGATAACGCCGACAGGAATTATAGGGCACCAAACTCTGCATTAATAGTAAAAATAATAAAATATTTTATTATTTCAAGGAGTTATTTTGCCAATAAAATCAAAACAATACCAGCTAAAGCTAGTACCAATCGCTAGAAAACTAAGGCGCTAACTCGTCGAAGTAAAGTTTCTTTCTAAAAATAACGCCGACAGGAATTATAGGGCACCAAACTTTGCAATAATGGTAAAAATAATAATAAAATTTTTTAATATTTTAAGGAGTTCTTTTGCTAATAAAATCGAAACACTACCAGCTAGAACTATGAAACTGGTACCAATCGCTAGAAAGCTAACGTGTTAACTCGTCGAATTAATTTTTTTTTCTCTAGATAACGCCGACAGGAATTATATGGCACCAAACTCTGCATTAATAGTAAAAATAATAAAATATTTTATTATTTCAAGGAGTTCTTTTGCCAATAAAATCAAAACAATACCAGCTAAAGCTATAAAACTAGTACCAATCGCTAGAAAACTAAGGCGTTAACTCGTTGAAGTAAAGTTTATTTCTAAAAATAACGCCGACAGGAATTATAGGGCACCAAACTCTGCATTAATGGTACAAATAATAAAATATTTTAATATTTTAAGGAGTTCTTTTGCCAATAAAATCAAAACAATACCAGCTAAAACTATAAAACTAGTACCAATCGCTAGAAAACTAAGGCGTTAACTCGTTGAAGTAAAGTTTTTTTCTGAAAATAACGCCGACAGGAATTAGAGGGCACCAAACTTTGCATTAATGGTAAAAATAATAAAATATTTTAATATTTTAAGGAGTTCTTTTGCCAATAAAATCGAAACAATACATGCTAGAGATATGAAACTGGTACCAATCGCTAGAAAGCTAACGTGTTAACTCGCCGAATTAATTTTTTTGTTTCTCTAGATAACGCCGACAGGAATAATAGGGCACCAAACTCTGCATTAATAGTAAAAATAATAAAATATTTTATTATTTCAAGGAGTTCTTTTGCCAATAAAATCAAAACAATACCAGCTAAAACTATAAAACTAGTACCAATCGCTAGAAAACAAAGGTGTTAACTCGTCAAAGTAAAGTTTCTTTCTAAAAAAAACGCCGACAGGAATTATAGGGCACCAAACTTTGCATTAATGGTAAAAATAATAAAATATTTTAATATTTTAAGGAGTTCTTTTGCCAATAAAATCGAAACAATACCAGATAGAACTATAAAACTAGTACCAATCGCTAGAAAGCTAACGTGTTAACTCGTCGAATTAATCTTTTTGTTTCTCTAGATAACGCCGACAGGAATAATAGGGCACCAAACTCTGCATTAATAGTAAAAATATTAAAATATTTTAATATTTTAAGTAGTTCTTTTGCCAATAAAATCAAAACTAAACCAGCTAAAACTATAAAACTAGTATCAATCGCTAGAAAACTAATGCGTTAACTCGTCGAAGTAAAGTTTTTTTCTAAAAATAACGCCGACAGGAATTATAGGGCACCAAACTCTGCATTAATGGTAAAAATAATAAAATATTTTAATATTTGAAGGAGTTCTTTTCCCAATAAAATCAAAACAAAACCAGCTAAAGCTATAAAACTAGTACCAGTGGCTAGAAAACTATGGCCTTAACTCGCTGAAGTAAAGTGTTTTTCAAAAAATAACGCCGACAGGAATGATAGCGCAACAAACTCGGCATTAATGGTAAAAATAATAAAATTTTTTTAATATTTTAAGGAGTTCTTTTGCTAATAAAATCAAAACAATACCAGCTAAAGCTATAAAACTAGTAATAATCGCTAGAAAACTAAGGCGTTAACTCGTCAAAGTAGAGTTTTTTTCTAAAAATAACGGCGACAGGAATAATAGGGCACCAAACTTTGCATTAATGGTAAAAATAATAAAATATTTTAATATTTTAAGGAGTTCTTTCCAATAAAATCGAAACAATACCAGCTAGAACTATGAAACTGGTACCAATCGCTAGAAAGCTAACGTGTTAACTCGTCGAATTAATTTTTTTTCTCTAGATAACGCCGACAGGAATTATAGGGCACCAAACTTTGCATTAATGGTAAAAATAATAAAATATTTTATTATTTCAAGGAGTTCTTTTGCCAATAAAATCAAAACAGTACCAGCTAAAGCTATAAAGCTAGTACCAATCGCTAGAAAACTAACGTGCCAACTCGCCAAATTATTTTTTTTTCTCTAGATAACGCCGACAGGAATTATAGGGCACCAAACTCCGCATTAATGGTAAAAATAATAAAATATTTTAATATTTTAAGGAGTTATTTTGCCAATAAAATCAAAACAATACCAGCTAAAGCTAGTACCAATCGCTAGAAAACTAAGGCGCTAACTCGTCGAAGTTAAGTTTTTTCCTAAAAATAACGCCGACAGGAATTATAGGGCACCAAACTTTGCATTAATGGTAAAAATAATAAAATATTTTAATATTTTATGGAGTTCTTTTGCCAATCAAATCAAAACAATACCAGCTAGAACTATGAAACTAGTACCAATCGCTAGAAAGCTAACGTGTTAACTTGTCGAATAAATTTTTTTTTCTCTAGATAACGCCGACAGGAATTATAGGGCACCAAACTCTGCATTAATAGTAAAAATAATAAAATATTTTATTATTTCAAGGAGTTCTTTTGCCAATAAAATCAAAACAGTACCAGCTAAAGCTATAAAACTAGTACCAATCGCTAGAAAACTAAGGCGTTAACTCGTTGAAGTAAAGTTTATTTCTAAAAATAACGCCGAAAGGAATTATAGGGCACCAAACTCTGCATTAATGGTACAAATAATAAAATATTTTAATATTTTAAGGAGTTCTTTTGCCACTAAAATCAAAACAATACCAGCTAAAACTATAAAACTAGTACCAATCGCTAGAAAACTAAGGCGTTAACTCGTTGAAGTAAAGTTTTTTTCTAAAAATAACGCCGACAGGAATTATAGGGCACCAAACTTTGCATTAATGGTAAAAATAATAATAAAATTTTTTAATATTTTAAGGAGTTCTTTTGCTAATAAAATCGAAACACTACCAGCTAGAACTATGAAGCTGGTACCAATCGCTAGAAAGCTAACGTGTTAACTCGTCGAATTAATTTTTTTTTCTCTAGATAACGCCGACAGGAATTATATGGCACCAAACTCTGCATTGATAGTAAAAATAATAAAATATTTTATTATTTCAAGGAGTTCTTTTGCCAATAAAATCAAAACAATACCAGCTAAAGCTATAAAACTAGTACCAATCGCTAGAAAACTAAGGCGTTAACTCGTTGAAGTAAAGTTTATTTCTAAAAATAACGCCGACAGGAATTATAGGGCACCAAACTCTGCATTAATGGTAAAAATAATAAAATATTTTAATATTTTAAGGAGTTATTTTGCCAATAAAATCAAAACAATACCAGCTAAAGCTAGTACCAATCGCTAGAAAACTATGGCGCTAACTCGTCGAAGTAAAGTTTCTTTCTAAAAATAACGCCGACAGGAATTATAGGGCACCAAACTTTGCATTAATGGTAAAAATAATAAAATATTTTAATATTTTAAGGAGTTCTTTTGCCAATAAAATCAAAACAATACCAGCTAACACTATGAAACTGGTACCAATCGCTAGAAAGCTAACGTGTTAACTCGTCGAATTAATTTTTTTTTTCTCTAGATAACGCCGACAGGAATTATAGGGCACCAAACTCTGCATTAATAGTAAAAATAATAAAATATTTTATTATTTCAAGGAGTTCTTTTGCCAATAAAATCAAAACAATACCAGCTAAAGCTATAAAACTAGTACCAATGGCTAGAAAACTAAGGCGTTAACTCGTTGAAGTAAAGTTTATTTCTAAAAATTACGCCGACAGGAATTATAGGGCACCAAACTCTGCATTAATGGTACAAATAATAAAATATTTTAATATTTTAAGGAGTTCTTTTGCCAATAAAATCAAAACAATACCAGCTAAAACTATAAAACTAGTACCAATCGCTAGAAAACTAACGTGTTAACTCGTCGAATTAATTTTTTTTTTTCTCTAGATAACGCCGACAGGAATTATAGGGCACCAAACTCTGCATTAATAGTAAAAATAATAAAATATTTTATTATTTCAAGGAGTTATTTTGCCAATAAAATCAAAACAATACCAGCTAAACCTAGTACCAATCGCTAGAAAACTAAGGCGCTAACTCGTCGAAGTAAAGTTTCTTTCTAAAAATAACGCCGACAGGAATTATAGGGCACCAAACTTTGCAATAATGGTAAAAATAATAATAAAATTTTTTAATATTTTAAGGAGTTCTTTTGCTAATAAAATCGAAACACTACCAGCTAGAACTATGAAACTGGTACCAATCGCTAGAAAGCTAACGTGTTAACTCGTCGAATTAATTTTTTTTTCTCTAGATAACGCCGACAGGAATTATATGGCACCAAACTCTGCATTAATAGTAAAAATAATAAAATATTTTATTATTTCAAGGAGTTCTTTTGCCAATAAAATCAAAACAATACCAGCTAAAGCTATAAAACTAGTACCAATCGCTAGAAAACTAAGGCGTTAACTCGTTGAAGTAAAGTTTATTTCTAAAAATAACGCCGACAGGAATTATAGGGCACCAAACTCTGCATTAATGGTAAAAATAATAAAATATTTTAATATTTTAAGGAGTTATTTTGCCAATAAAATCAAAACAATACCAGCTAAAGCTAGTACCAATCGCTAGAAAACTAAGGCGCTAACTCGTCGAAGTAAAGTTTCTTTCTAAAAATAACGCCGACAGGAATTATAGGGCACCAAACTTTGCATTAATTGTAAAAATAATAAAATATTTTAATATTTTAAGGAGTTCTTTTGCCAATAAAATCAAAATAATACCAGCTAAAACTATGAAACTGGTACCAATCGCTAGAAAGCTAACGTGTTAACTAGCCAAATTAATTTTTTTTTTCTCTAGATAACGCCGACAGGAATTATAGGGCACCAAACTCTGCATTAATAATAAAAATAATAAAATATTTTATTATTTCAAGGAGTTCTTTTGCCAATAAAATCAAAACAATACCAGCTAAAGCTATAAAACTAGTACCAATCGCTAGAAAACTAAGGCGTTAACTCGTTGAAGTAAAGTTTGTTTCTAAAAATTACGCCGACAGGAATTATAGGGCACCAAACTCTGCATTAATGGTACAAATAATAAAATATTTTAATATTTTAAGGAGTTCTTTTGCCAATCAAATCAAAACAATACCAGCTAGAACTATGAAACTAGTACCAATCGCTAGAAAACTAACGTGTTAACTCGCCGAATTAATTTTTTTTTTCTCTAGATAACGCCGACAGGAATTATAGGGCACCAAACTCTGCATTAATAGTAAAAATAATAAAATATTTTATTATTTCAAGGAGTTATTTTGCCAATAAAATCAAAACAATACCAGCTAAAGCTAGTACCAATCGCTAGAAAACTAAGGCGCTAACTCGTCGAAGTAAAGTTTCTTTCTAAAAATAACGCCGACAGGAATTATAGGGCACCAAACTTTGCATTAATGGTAAAAATAATAAAATATTTTAATATTTTAAGGAGTTCTTTTGCCAATCAAATCAAAACAATACCAGCTAGAACTATGAAACTGGTACCAATCGCTAGAACGCTAACGTGTTAACTCGTCGAATTAATTTTTTTTTTCTCTAGATAACGCCGACAGGAATTATAGGGCACCAAACTCTGCATTAATAGTAAAAATAATAAAATATTTTATTATTTCAAGGAGTTCTTTTGCCAATAAAATCAAAACAATACCAGCTAAAGCTATAAAACTAGTACCAATCGCTAGAAAACTAAGGCGTTAACTCGTTGAAGTAAAGTTTATTTCTAAAAATTACGCCGACAGGAATTATAGGGCACCAAACTCTGCATTAATGGTACAAATAATAAAATATTTTAATATTTTAAGGAGTTCTTTTGCCAATAAAATCAAAACAATACCAGCTAAAACTATAAAGCTAGTACCAATCGCTAGAAAACTAAGGCGTTAACTCGTTGAAGTAAAGTTTTTTTCTTAAAATAACGCCGACAGGAATTATAGGGCACCAAACTTTGCATTAATGGTAAAAATAATAATAAAATTTTTTAATATTTCAAGGAGTTCTTTTGCCAATAAAATCAAAACAGTACCAGGTAAAACTATAAAACTAGTACCAATCGCTAGAAAACAAAGGTGTTAACTCGTCAAAGTAAAGTTTTTTTCTAAAAAAAACGCCGACAGGAATTATAGGGCACCAAACTTTGCATTAATGGTAAAAATAATAAAATATTTTAATATTTTAAGGAGTTCTTTTGCCAATAAAATCGAAACGATACCAGATAGAACTATAAAACTAGTACCAATCGCTAGAAAGCTAACGTGTTAACTCGTCGAATTAATTTTTTTGTTTCTCTAGATAACGCCGACAGGAATAATAGGGCACCAAACTCTGCATTAATAGTAAAAATAATAAAATATTTTAATATTTTAAGTAGTTCTTTTGCCAATAAAATCAAAACTAAACCAGCTAAAACTATAAAACTAGTATCAATCGCTAGAAAACTAATGCGTTAACTCGTCGAAGTAAAGTTTTTTTTAAAAATAACGCCGACAGGAATTATAGGGCACCAAACTCTGCATTAATGGTAAAAATAATAAAATATTTTAATATTTTAAGGAGTTCTATTCCAATAAAATCGAAACAATACCAGCTAGAACTATGAAACTGATACCACTTGCTACTCAGCTAACGTGTTAACTGTTAAAGTAAATTTTTTTTTTCTCTAAATAACGCCGATAGGAATTATAGGGCACCAAACTCTGCATTATTAGTAAAAATAATAAAATATTTTATTATTTCAAGGAGTTCTTTTGCCAATAAAATCAAAACAACACCAGCTAAAGCTAAAAAACTAGTACCAGTCGCTGGAAAACTAAGGCCTTAACGCGTTGAAGTAAAGTTTTTTCCTAAAAATAACGCCGACAGGAATTATAGGGCACCAAACTCTGCATTAATGGTAAAAATAATAAAATATTTTAATATTTTAAGGAGTTATTTTGCCAATAAAATCGAAACAGTACCAGCTAGAACTATGAATCTGGTACAAATCGCTAGAAAACTAACGTGTTAACTCGCCGAAAATATTTTTTTTTTCTGTAGATAACGCCGACAAGAATTATAGGGCACCAAACTTTGCATTAATGGTAAAAATAATAAAATATTTTAATATTTTAAGTAGTTCTTTTGCCAATAAAATCAAAACAATACCAGCTAAAACTATAAAACTAGTACCAATCACTAGAAAACTAAGCCGCTAACTCGTCAGTCTAAATTTTATTTCAAAAAATGACGCCGACAGGAATTATAAGGCACAAAACTTTGCATTAATGGTAAAAATAATAAAATATTTTAATATTTTAAGGAGTTCTTTTGCCAATAAAATGGAAACAATACCAGCTAGAACTATGAAACTGGTACCAATCGCTAGAAAGCTAACGTGCTAACTCGCCGAATTAATTTTTTTGTTTTTCTAGATAACGCCGACAGGAATTATAGGGCACCAAACTCTGCATTAATGGTAAAAATAATAAAATATTTTAATATTTTAAGGAATTTTTTGCCAATAAAATCAAAACAGTACCACCTAAAACTATAAAACTAATACCAATCGCTAGAAAACAAACGTGTTAACTCGTCGAAGTAAATTGTTTTCTCTAGATAACGTCGACAGGAATTATAGGGCACCAAACTCTGTATTAATGGTAAAAATAATAAAATATTTTAATATTTTAAGGAGTTCTTTTGCCAATAAAATCAAAACAACACCAGCTAAAGCTATAAAACTAGTACCAATGGCTAGAAAACTAAGGCCTTAACTCGTTAAAGTAAAATTTTTTTCTAAAAATAACGCTGACAGGAATTATAGGGCAACAAACTCTGCATTAATGCTAAAAATAATAAAATATTTTAATATTTTAAGGAGTTCTTTTGCCAATAAAATCAAAACAATACCAGCTTAAACTATAAAACTAGTAACAATCACTAGAAAACTAAGCCGCTAACTCGTCGGTCTAAATTTTATTTCAAAAAATGACGCCGACAGGAATTATAGGGCACAAAACTTTGCATTAATGGTAAAAATAATAATATATTTTAATATTTTAAGGAGTTTTTTGCCAATAAAATCAAAACAATACCACCTAAAACTATAAAACTAATACCAATCGCTAGAAAACTAAGGCGTTAACTCGTCGAAGTAGAGTTTTTTTCTAAAAATAACGCTGACAGGAATTATAGGGCACCAAACTCTGCATTTAAGTACAAATAATAAAATATTTTTTAATATGAAACTGGTACAAATCGCTAGAAAGCTAACGTGCTAACTCGCCGAATTAATTTTCTTGTTTCTCTAGATAACGCCGACAGGAATTATAGGGCACCAAACTCTGCATTAATGGTAAAAATAATAAAATATTTTAATATTTTAAAGGGTTCATTTGCCAATAAAATCAAAACAATACCAGCTAAAACTATAAATTTAGTATCAATCGCTAGAAAACTAAGGCGTTAACTCGCTAAAGTAAAGTTTTTTTCTAAAAATAACGCCGACAGGAATTATAGGGCACCAAACTCTGCATTAAAGTAAAAATAATAAAATATTTTTTAATACGAAACTGGTACCAATCGCTAGAAAGCTAACGTGCTAACTCGCCGAATTAATTTTTTTGTTTCTCTAGATAACGCCGACAGGAATTAGAGGGCACCAAACTCTGTATTAATGGTAAAAATAATAAAATATTTTAATATTTTAAGGAGTTTTTTGCCAATAAAATCAAAACAATACCACCTTAAACTATAAAACTAATACCAATCGCTAGAAAACTAAGGCGATAACTCGTCAAAGTAGAGTTTTTTTCTAAAAATAACGCCGACAGGAATTATAGGGCACCAAACTCTGCATTAATGGTAAAAATAATAAAATATTTTATTTTAAGGAGTTCTTTTGCCAATAAAATCAAAACAATACCAGTTAAAACTATGAATCTAATACAAATCGCTAGAAAGCTAACGTGCTAACTCGCCGAATTAATTTTCTTGTTTCTCTAGATAACGCCGACAGGAATTATAGGGCACCAAACTTTGCATTAATGGTAAATATAATAATATATTTTAATATTTTAAGGAGTTCTTTTGCCAATAAAATCGAAACAATACCAGCTAGAACTATAAAACTAGTACCAATCGCTAGAAAGCTAACGTGTTAACTCTTCGAATTAATTTTTTTTTCTCTAGATAACGCCGACAGGAATTATATGGCACCAAACTCTGCATTAATAGTAAAAATAATAAAATATTTTATTATTTCAAGGAGTTCTTTTGCCAAAAAAATCAAAACAATACCAGCTAAAGCTATAAAACTGAAACCAATCGCCAGAAAACTAAGGCGTTAACTCGTTGAAGTAAAGTTTTTTTCTAAAAATAACGCCGACAGGAATTATAGGGCACCAAACTCTGCATTAATGGTAAAAATAATAAAATATTTTATTTTAAGGAGTTCTTTTGCCAATAAAATCAAAACAATACCAGTTAAAACTATAAAACTAGTACAAATCGCTAGAAAACTAAGGCGTTAACTCGTCGAAGTAAATTTTTTTTTCTAAATAACGCCGACAGTAATTATAGGGCACCAAACTTTGCATAAATGGTAAAAATAATAAAATATTTTAATATTGTACGGAGTTCTTTTGCCAATAAAATCAAAACAATACCAGCTAAAACTATAAAGCTAGTACCAATCGCTAGAAAACTAACGAGTAAGCTCGTCGAATTAAATTGTTTTCTTTAGATAACGACGACAGGAATTATAGGGCACCAAACTCTGCATTAATAGTAAAAATAATAAAATATTTTATTATTTCAAGGAGTTCTTTTGCCAATAAAATCAAAACAATACCAGCTAAAGCTATAAAGCTAGTACAAATCGCTAGAAAACTAAGGCGTTAACTCGTTGAAGTAAAGTTTTTTTCTAAAAATAACGCCGACAGGAATTATAGGGCACCAAACTCTGCATAAATGGTAAAAATAATAAAATATTTTAATATTTTAAGGAGTTCTTTTGCCAATAAAATCAAAACAATACCAGTTAAAACTATAAAACTAGTACCAATCGCTAGAAAACTAACGTGCTAACTCGTCGTATTAAATTGTTTTCTCTAGATAACGTCGACAGGAATTGGAGGGCACCAAACTCTGCATTAATGGTAAAAATAATAAAATATTTTAATATTTTAGGGAGTTCTTTTGCCAATAAAATCAGAACAATACCAGCTAGAACTATAGAACTGGCACCACTTGCTATTTAGCTAACGTGTTAGTTGTTAAAGTAAATTTCTTTTCTCTAAATAACGCCGACAGGAATTATAGGGCACCAAACTCTGCATTAATGGTAAAAATAATAAAATATTTTAATATTTTAAGGAGTTTTTTGCCAATAAAATCAAAACAGTACCACCTAAAACTATAAAACTAATACCAATCGCTAGAAAACAAACGTGTTAACTCGTCGAAGTAATTTGTTTGCTCTAGATAACGTCGACAGGATTTATAGGGCACCAAACTCTGTATTAATGGTAAAAATAATAAAATATTTTAATATTGTACGGAGTTCTTTTGCCAATAAAATCAAAACAATACCAGCTAAAACTATAAAGCTAGTACCAATCGCTAGAAAACTAACGAGTAAGCTCGTCGAATTAAATTGTTTTCTTTAGATAACGACGACAGGAATTATAGGGCACCAAACTCTGCATTAATAGTAAAAATAATAAAATATTTTATTATTTCAAGGAGTTCTTTTGCCAATAAAATCAAAACAATACCAGCTAAAGCTATAAAGCTAGTACAAATCGCTAGAAAACTAAGGCGTTAACTCGTTGAAGTAAAGTTTTTTTCTAAAAATAACGCCGACAGGAATTATAGGGCACCAAACTCTGCATTAAAGTAAAAATAATAAAATATTTTTTAATATGAAACTGGTACAAATCGCTAGAAAGCTAACGTGCTAACTCGCCGAATTAATTTTCTTGTTTCTCTAGATAACGCCGACAGGAATTATAGGGCACCAAACTCTGCATTAATGGTAAAAATAATAAAATATTTTAATATTTTAAAGAGTTCTTTTGCCAATAAAATCAAAACAATACCAGTTAAAACTATAAAACTAGTATCAATCGCTAGAAAACTAAGGCGTTAACTCGCTAAAGTAAAGTTTTTTTCTAAAAATAACGCCGACAGGAATTATAGGGCACCAAACTCTGCATTAAAGTAAAAATAATAAAATATTTTTTAATACGAAACTGGTACCAATCGCTAGAAAGCTAACGTGCTAACTCGCCGAATTAATTTTTTTGTTTCTCTAGATAACGCCGACAGGAATTAGAGGGCACCAAGCTCTGCATTAATGGTAAAAATAATAAAATATTTTAATATTTTAAGGAGTTTTTTGCCAATAAGATCAAAACAATACCACCTTAAACTATAAAACTAATACCAATCGCTAGAAAACTAAGGCGATAACTCGTCGAAGTAGAGTTTTTTTCTAAAAATAACGCCGACAGGAATTATAGGGCACCAAACTCTGCATTAATGGTAAAAATAATAAAATATTTTATTTTAAGGAGTTCTTTTGCCAATAAAATCAAAACAATACCAGTTAAAACTATGAATCTAATACCAATCGCTAGAAAACTAACGTGTTAACTTGCCGAAGTAATTTTTTTTCTCTAGATAACGCCGACAGGAATTATAGGGCACCAAACTTTGCATTAATGGTAAATATAATAATATATTTTAATATTTTAAGGAGTTCTTTTGCCAATAAAATCGAAACAATACCAGCTAGAACTATGAAACTGGTACCAATCGCTAGAAAGCTAACGTGTTAACTCCTCAATTTAATTTTTTTTTCTCTAGATAACGCCGACAGGAATTATATGGCACCAAACTCTGCATTAATAGTAAAAATAATAAAATATTTTATTATTTCAAGGAGTTCTTTTGCCAATAAAATCAAAACAATACCAGCTAAAGCTATAAAACTGAAACCAATCGCCAGAAAACTGAGGCGTTAACTTGTTGAAGTAAAGTTTTTTTCTAAAAATAACGCCGACAGGAATTATAGGGCACCAAACTCTGCATTAATGGTAAAAATAATAAAATATTTTATTTTAAGGAGTTCTTTTGCCTATAAAATCAAAACAATACCAGTTAAAACTATAAAACTAGTACAAATCGCTAGAAAACTAAGGCGTTAACTCGTCGAAATAAATTTTTTTTCTAAATAACGCCGACAGTAATTATAGGGCACCAAACTTTGCATAAATGGTAAAAATAATAAAATATTTTAATATTTTACGGAGTTCTTTTGCCAATAAAATCAAAACAATACCAGCTTAAACTATAAAGCTAGTACCAATCGCTAGAAAACTAACGAGTTAGCTCGTCGAATTAAATTGTTTTCTCTAGATAACGTCGACAGGAATTATAGGGCACCAAACTCTGCATTAATGGTAAAAATAATAAAATATTTTAATATTTTAGGGAGTTCTTTTGCCAATAAAATCAGAGCAATACCAGCTAGAACTATAGAACTGGAACCACTTGCTATTTAGCTAACGTGTTAGCTGTTACAGTAAATTTTTTTTCTCTAAATAACGCCGACAGGAATTATAGGGCACCAACCTCTGCATTAATAGTAAAAATAATAAAATATTTTATTATTTCAAGGAGTTCTTTTGCCAATAAAATCAAAACAATACCAGCTAAAGCTATAAAGCTAGTACAAATCGCTAGAAAACTAAGGCGTTAACTCGTTGAAGTAAAGTTTTTTTCTAAAAATAACGCCGACAGGAATTATAGGGCACCAAACTCTGCATAAAAGGTAAAAATAATAAAATATTTTAATATTTTAAGGAGTTCTTTTGCCAATAAAATCAAAACAATACCAGTTAAAACTATAAAACTAGTACCAATCGCTAGAAAACTAACGTGCTAACTCGTCGTATTAAATTGTTTTCTCTAGATAACGTCGACAGGAATTGGAGGGCACCAAACTCTGCATTAATGGTAAAAATAATACAATATTTTATTATTTCAAGGAGTTCTTTTGCCAATAAAATCAAAACAATACCAGCTAAAGCTATAAAGCTAGTACAAATCGCTAGAAAACTAAGGCGTTAACTCGTTGAAGTAAAGTTTTTTTCTAAAAATAACGCCGACAGGAATAATAGGGCACCAAACTCTGCATAAATGGTAAAAATAATAAAATATTTTAATATTTTAAGGAGTTCTTTTGCCAATAAAATCAAAACAATACCAGTTAAAACTATAAAACTAGTACCAATCGCTAGAAAACTAACGTGCTAACTCGTTGAAGTAAAGTTTTTTTCTAAAAATAACGCCGACAGGAATTATATGGCACCAAACTCTGCATTAATGGTAAAAATAATAAAATATTTTAATATTTTAAGGAGTTCTTTTGCCAATAAAATCAAAACAATACCAGCTAAAGCTATAAAGCTAGTACAAATCGCTAGAAAACTAAGGCGTTAACTCGTTGAAGTAAAGTTTTTTTCTAAAAATAACGCCGACAGGAATAATAGGGCACCAAACTCTGCATAAATGGTAAAAATAATAAAATATTTTAATATTTTAAGGAGTTCTTTTGCCAATAAAATCAAAACAATACCAGCTAAAGCTATAAAGCTAGTACAAATCGCTAGAAAACTAAGGCGTTAACTCGTTGAAGTAAAGTTTTTTTCTAAAAATAACACCGACAGGAATAATAGGGCACCAAACTCTGCATAAATGGTAAAAATAATAAAATATTTTAATATTTTAAGGAGTTCTTTTGCCAATAAAATCAAAACAATACCAGCTAAAGCTATAAAGCTAGTACAAATCGCTAGAAAACTAAGGCGTTAACTCGTTGAAGTAAAGTTTTTTTCTAAAAATAACGCCGACAGGAATAATAGGGCACCAAACTCTGCATAAATGGTAAAAATAATAAAATATTTTAATATTTTAGGGAGTTCTTTTGCCAATAAAATCAGAACAATACCAGCTAGAACTATAAAACTGGTACCACTTGCCATTTAGCTAACGTGTTAACTGTTACAGTAAATTTTTTTTCTCTAAATAACGCCGACAGGAATTGGAGGGCACCAAACTCTGCATTAATGGTAAAAATAATACAATATTTTATTATTTCAAGGAGTTCTTTTGCTAATAAAATCAAAACAATACCAGCTAAAGCTATAAAGCTAGTACAAATCGCTAGAAAACTAAGGCGTTAACTCGTTGAAGTAAAGTTTTTTTCTAAAAATAACGCCGACAGGAATAATAGGGCACCAAACTCTGCATAAATGGTAAAAATAATAAAATATTTTAATATTTTAAGGAGTTCTTTTGCCAATAAAATCAAAACAATACCAGCTAAAGCTATAAAGCTAGTACAAATCGCTAGAAAACTAAGGCGTTAACTCGTTGAAGTAAAGTTTTTTTCTAAAAATAACGCCGACAGGAATTATAGGGCACCAAACTCTGCATAAAAGGTAAAAATAATAAAATATTTTAATATTTTAAGGAGTTCTTTTGCCAATAAAATCAAAACAATACCAGTTAAAACTATAAAACTAGTACCAATCGCTAGAAAACTAACGTGCTAACTCGTCGTATTAAATTGTTTTCTCTAGATAACGTCGACAGGAATTGGAGGGCACCAAACTCTGCATTAATGGTAAAAATAATACAATATTTTATTATTTCAAGGAGTTCTTTTGCCAATAAAATCAAAACAATACCAGCTAAAGCTATAAAGCTAGTACAAATCGCTAGAAAACTAAGGCGTTAACTCGTTGAAGTAAAGTTTTTTTCTAAAAATAACGCCGACAGGAATTATATGGCACCAAACTCTGCATTAATGGTAAAAATAATAAAATATTTTAATATTTTAAGGAGTTCTTTTGCCAATAAAATCAGAACAATACCAGCTAGAACTATGGAATTGGTACCACTTGCTACTTAGCTAACGTGTTAGCTGTTAAAGTAAATTTTTTTTCTCTAGATAACGCCGACAGGAATTATAGGGCACCAAACTCTGCATTAATAGTAAAAATAATAAAATATTTTATTATTTCAAGGAGTTCTTTTGCCAATAAAATCAAAACAATACCAGCTAAAGCTATAAAGCTAGTACAAATCGCTAGAAAACTAAGGCGTTAACTCGTTGAAGTAAAGTTTTTTTCTAAAAATAACGCCGACAGGAATTATAGGGCACCAAACTCTGCATAAATGGTAAAAATAATAAAATATTTTAATATTTTAAGGAGTTCTTTTGCCAATAAAATCAGAACAATACCAGCTAGAACTATAAAACTGGTACCACTTGCCATTTAGCTAACGTGTTAACTGTTAAAGTAAATTTTTTTTCTAAAAATAACGCCGACAGGAATTATAGGGCACCAAACTCTGCATAAATGGTAAAAATAATAAAATATTTTAATATTTTAAGGAGTTCTTTTGCCAATAAAATCAAAACAATACCAGTTAAAACTATAAAACTAGTACCAATCGCTAGAAAACTAACGTGCTAACTCGTCGTATTAAATTATTTTCTCTAGATAACGTCGACAGGAATTATAGGGCACCAAACTCTGCATTAATGGTAAAAATAATAAAATATTTTAATATTTTAAGGAGTTCTTTTGCCAATAAAATCAGAACAATACCAGCTAAAGCTATAAAGCTAGTACAAATCGCTAGAAAACTAAAGCGTTAACTCGTTGAAGTAAAGTTTTTTTCTAAAAATAACGCCGACAGGAATTATAGGGCACCAAACTCTGCATAAATGGTAAAAATAATAAAATATTTTAATATTTTAAGGAGTTCTTTTGCCAATAAAATCAAAACAATACCAGTTAAAACTATAAAACTAGTACCAATCGCTAGAAAACTAACGTGCTAACTCGTCGTATGAAATTTTTTCTCTAGATAACGTCGACAGGAATTATAGGGCACCAAACTCTGCATTAATGTAAAAATAATAAAATATTTTAATATTTTAAGGAGTTCTTTTGCCAATAAAATCAGAACAATACCAGCTAGAACTATGGAACTAGTACCACTTGCTATTTAGCCAACGTGTTAGCTGTTAAAGTAAATTTTTTTTTCTCTAAATAACGCTGACAGGAATTATAGGGCACCAAACTCTGCATTAATAGTAAAATAAAATATTTTATTATTTCAAGGAGTTCTTTTGCCAATAAAATCAAAACAATACCAGCTAAAGCTATAAAGCTAGTACCAATCTCTAGAAAACTAAAGCGCTAACTCGTCGAAGTAAAGTTTTTTTCTAAAAATAACGCCGACTGGAATTAAAGGGCACCAAACTTTGCGTTAATTTTAAAAATAACAAGTAACAGTGCTATATTCGGCCGTGCCGAATCTTATATACCCTTCACAACGTGTAGTCATGCAATAACAATTGTTTGTATCACCATTCATCCCATATAAAATACGTGCATACGTACACGTTAGAAAAAATGTGGCATCGAATCCCAGCTGAGCCAAAAAAATTTTATTTTATTTTATTTAATATATTATTTATATTTTATTATTTTTTTTATATTTTTTTAAAATTTTTTTAAATTTTTTTTTAGATTTTTTTAAAATTTTTTTTTGTAGTTTTTTTTTATTATTTTTTTCTTATTTTTAATATTTTTTTTTTTGTATTTTTTTTTGTTTGGGATGTTTTTTACATGTATGTATGTATGTATGTTGTTGTTGTAATTGTGAATAAAACGAGGTAGTCGTGGTTTTTTGCTCATATCTCAGAAAGTTATGGGGCGATTGTGCTGAATTTCAATAGCGATTCATTCCTGGATATTTCCAAGAGATTGATACCATATACAGATCTGAGGAACATATAGTTGCTTCTAAAAGTTGATTTCAACCAACACGCGGACAGACGGGCAGACGGACAGACGGTCAGGGCTTAATCGACTCCTCTATTCATAAGCTTTCAGAAAATATATACTTTATGGGGTCGGAAATGAAAATTGTAGAAATTACAAACGGAATGACAAAGCTATATATACCCTTGTGCACCACAGGTGAAGGGTATAATAAAATACTTTAATATTTTAAGGAGTTCTTTTGCCAATAAAATCAAAACAATACCAACTAAAACTATAACTCTCCGAATTACTTTTTTTGTTTCTCTAGATAACGCCGACAGGAATTATAGGGCACCAAACTCTGCATTAATGGTAAAAATAATAAAATATTTTAATATTTTAAGGAGTTCTTTTGCCAATAAAATCGAAATAATACCAGCTAGAACTATGAAACTGGTACCAATCGCTAGAAAGCTAACGTGCTAAATCGCCCAAATAATTTTTTTGTTTTTCTAGATAACGCCGACAGGAATAAGAGGACACCAAACTCTGCATTAATGGTAAAAATAATAAAATATTTTAATATTTTAAGGAGTTTTTTGCCAATAAAATCAAAACCGTACCACCTAAAACTATAAAACTAATACCAATCGCTAGAAAACAAACGTGTTAACTCGTCGAAGTAAATTGTTTTCTCTAGATAACGTCGACAGGAATTATAGGGCACCAAACTCTGTATTAATGGTAAAAATAATAAAATATTTTAATATTTTAAGGAGTTCTTTTGCCAATAAAATCAAAACAACACCAGCTAAAGCTATAAAACTAGTACCAATGGCTAGAAAACTAAGGCCTTAAGTCGTTAAAGTAAAGTTTTTTTCTAAAAATAACGCTGACAGGAATTATAGGGCAACAAACTCTGCATTAATGGTAAAAATAATAAAATATTTTAATATTTTAAGGAGTTCTTTTGCCAATAAAATCAAAACAATACCAGCTTGAACTATAAAACTAGTAACAATCACTAGAAAACTAAGCCGCTAACTCGTCGGTCTAAATTTTATTTAAAAAAATGACGCCGACAGGAATTATAGGGCACAAAACTTTGCATTAATGGTAAAAATAATAATATATTTTAATATTTTAAGGAGTTTTTTGCCAATAAAATCAAAACAATACCACCTAAAACTATAAAACTAATACCAATCGCTAGAAAACTAAGGCGTTAACTCGTCGAAGTAGAGTTTTTTTCTAAAAATAACGCCGACAGGAATTATAGGGCACCAAACTCTGCATTAAAGTAAAAATAATAAAATATTTTTTAATATGAAACTGGTACAAATCGCTAGAAAGCTAACGTGCTAACTCGCCGAATTAATTTTCTTGTTTCTCTAGATAACGCCGACAGGAATTATAGGGCACCAAACTCTGCATTAATGGTAAAAATAATAAAATATTTTAATATTTTAAAGAGTTCTTTTGCCAATAAAATCAAAATAATACCAGCTAAAACTATAAAACTAGTATCAATCGCTAGAAAACTAAGGCGTTAACTCGCTAAAGTAAAGTTTTTTTGCTAAAAATAACGCCGACAGGAATTATAGGGCACCAAACTCTGCATTAAAGTAAAATAATAAAATATTTTTTAATATGAAACTGGTATCAATCGCTAGAAAGCTAACGTGCTAACTCGCCGAATTAATTTTTTTGTTTCTCTAGATAACGCCGACAGGAATTAGAGGGCACCAAACTCTGCATTAATGGTAAAAATAATAAAATATTTTAATATTTTAAGGAGTTTTTTGCCAATAAAATCAAAACAATAAACTATAAAACTAATACCAATCGCTAGAAAACTAAGGCGATAACTCGTCGAAGTAGAGTTTTTTTTCTAAAAATAACGCCGACAGGAATTATAGGGCACCAAACTCTGCATTAATTGTAAAAATAATAAAATATTTTATTTTAAGGAGGTCTTTTGCCAATAAAATCAAAACAATACCAGTTAAAACTATGAATCTAATACCAATCGCTAGAAAACTAACGTGTTAACTTGCCGAAGTAATTTTGTTTCTCTAGATAACGCCGACAGGAATTATTGGGCACCAAACTTTGCATTAATGGTAAATATAATAATATATTTTAATATTTTAAGGAGTTCTTTTGCCAATAAAATCGAAACAATACCAGCTAGAACTATGAAACTGGTACCAATCGCTAGAAAGCTAACGTGTTAACTCCTTGAATAAATTTTTTTTTCTCTAGATAACGCCGACAGGAATTATATGGCACCAAACTCTGCATTAATAGTAAAAATAATAAAATATTTTATTATTTCAAGGAGTTCTTTTGCCAATAAAATCAAAACAATACCAGCTTAAGCTATAAAACTGAAACCAATCGCTAGAAAACTAAGGCGTTAACTCGTTGAAGTAAAGTTTTTTTCTAAAAATAACGCCGACAGGAATTATAGGGCACCAAACTCTGCATTAATGGTAAAAATAATAAAATATTTTATTTTAAGGAGTTCTTTTGCCAATAAAATCAAAACAATACCAGTTAAAACTATAAAACTAGTACAAATCGCTAGAAAACTAAGGCGTTAACTCGTCGAAGTAAATTTTTTTTTCTAAATAACGCCGACAGTAATTATAGGGCACCAAACTTTGCATAAATGGTAAAAATAATAAAATATTTTAATATTTTACGGAGTTCTTTTGCCAATAAAATCAAAACAATACCAGCTAAAACTAGAAAGCTAGTACCAATCGCTAGAAAACTAACGAGTAAGCTCGTCGAATTAAATTGTTTTCTTTAGATAACGACGACAGGAATTATAGGGCACCAAACTCTGCATTAATAGTAAAAATAATAAAATATTTTATTATTTCAAGGAGTTCTTTTGCCAATAAAATCAAAACAATACCAGCTTAAGCTATAAAGCTAGCACAAATCGCTAGAAAACTAAGGCGTTAACTCGTTGAAGTAAAGTTTTTTTCTAAAAATAACGCCGACAGGAATTATAGAGCACCAAACTCTGCATAAATGGTAAAAATAATAAAATATTTTAATATTTTAAGGAGTTCTTTTGCCAATAAAATCAAAACAATACCAGTTAAAACTATAAAACTAGTACCAATCGCTAGAAAACTAACGTGCTAACTCGTCGTATTAAATTGTTTTCTCTAGATAACGTCGACAGGAATTGGAGGGCACCAAACTCTGCATTAATGGTAAAAATAATAAAATATTTTAATATTTTAGGGAGTTCTTTTGCCAATAAAATCAGAACAATACCAGCTAGAACTATAGAACTGGCACCAATTGCTATTTAGCTAACGTGTTAGCTGTTAAAGTAAATTTTTTTTCTCTAAATAACGCCGACAGGAATTATAGGGCACCAAACTCTGCATTAATAGTAAAAATAATAAAATATTTTATTATTTCAAGGAGTTCTTTTGCCAATAAAATCAAAACAATACCAGCTAAAGCTATAAAGCTAGTACAAATCGCTAGAAAACTAAGGCGTTAACTCGTTGAAGTAAAGTTTTTTTCTAAAAATAACGCCGACAGGAATTATAGGGCACCAAACTCTGCATAAATGGTAAAAATAATAAAATATTTTAATATTTTAAGGAGTTCTTTTGCCAATAAAATCAAAACAATACCAGTTTAAACTATAAAACTAGTACCAATCGCTAGAAAACTAACGTGCTAACTCGTCGTATTAAATTGTTTTCTCTAGATAACGTCGACAGGAATTGGAGGGCACCAAACTCTGCATTAATGGTAAAAATAATACAATATTTTAATATTTTAAGGAGTTCTTTTGCCAATAAAATCGAAACAATACCAGCTAGAACTATGAATCTTGTACAAATCGCTAGAAAACTAACGTGTTAACTCGCCGCAAATATTTTTTTTTCTGATGATAACGCCGACAAGAATTATAGGGCACCAAATTTTGCATTAATGGTAAAAATAATAAAATATTTTAATATTTTAAGGAGTTCTTTTGCCAATAAAATCAAAACAATACCAGCTAAAACTAAAAAACTAGAATCAATCACTAGAAAACTAAGCCGCTAACTCATCAGTCTAAATTTTATTTAAAAAAATGACGCCGACAGGAATTATAAGGCACAAAACTTTGCATTAATGGTAAAAATAATAAAATATTTTAATATTTTAAGGAGTTCTTTTGCCAATAAAATCAAAACAATACCAGCTAAAACTAAAAAACTAGTACCAATTGCTAGAAAGCTAAGGCGTTAGCTCGTCGAAGTAAAGTTTCTTTCTAAAAATAACGCTGACAGGAATTATAGGGCACCAAACTTTGCATTAATGGTAAAAATAATAAAATATTTTAATATTTTAAGGAGTTCTTTTGCCAATAAAATCGAAACAATACCAGCTAGAACTATGAATCTGGTACAAATCGCTAGAAAACTAACGTGTTAACTCGCCGAAATATTTTTTTTTTTTCTCTAGATAACGCCGACAAGAATTATAGGGCACCAAACTTTGCATTAATGGTAAAAATAATAAAATATTTTAATATTTTAAGTAGTTCTTATGCCAATAAAATCAAAACAATACGAGCTAAAACTTTAAAACTAGTACCAATCACTAGAAAACTAAGCCGCTAACTCGTCAGTCTAAATTTTATTTCAAAAAATGACGCCGACAGGAATTATAAGGCACAAAACTTTGCATTAATGGTAAAAATAATAAAATATTTTAATATTTTAAGGAGTTCTTTTGCCAATAAAATCAAAACAATACCAGCTAAAACTAAAAAACTAGTACCAATCACTAGAAAACTAAGCCGCTAACTCGTCAGTCTAAACTTTATTTCAAAAAATGACGCCGACAGGAATTATAAGGCACAAAACTTTGCGTTAATGGTAAAAATAATAAAATATTTTAAGGAGTTCTTTTGCCAATAAAATCAAAACAATACCAACTAAAACTATAAAGCTAGTACCAATTGCTAGAAAGCTAAGGCGTTAGCTCGTCGAAGTAAAGTTTCTTTCTAAAAATAACGCTGACAGGAATTATAGGGCACCAAACTTTGCATTAATGGTAAAAATAATAAAATATTTTAATATTTTAAGGAGTTCTTTTGCCAATAAAATCGAAACAATACCAGCTAGAACTATGAATCTGGTACAAATCGCTAGAAAACTAACGTGTTAACTCGCCGAAATAATTTTTTTTTTCTCTAGATAACGCCGACAAGAATTATAGGGCACCAAACTTTGCATTAATGGTAAAAATAATAAAATATTTTAATATTTTAAGTAGTTCTTATGCCAATAAAGTCAAAACAATACGAGCTAAAACTTTAAAACTAGTACCAATCACTAGAAAACTAAGCCGCTAACTCGTCAGTCTAAATTTTATTTCAAAAAATGACGCCGACAGGAATTATAAGGCACAAAACTTTGCATTAATGGTAAAAATAATAAAATATTTTAATATTTTAAGGAGTTCTTTTGCCAATAAAATCAAAACAATACCAGCTAAAACTAAAAAACTAGTACCAATCACTAGAAAACTAAGCCGCTAACTCGTCAGTCTAAACTTTATTTCAAAAAATGACGCCGACAGGAATTATAAGGCACAAAACTTTGCGTTAATGGTAAAAATAATAAAATATTTTAATATTTTAAGGAGTTCTTTTGCCAATAAAATCAAAACAATACCAACTAAAACTATAAAGCTAGTACCAATTGCTAGAAAGCTAAGGCGTTAGCTCGTCGAAGTAAAGCTTCTTTCTAAAAATAACGCCGACAGGAATTATAGGGCACCAAACTTTGCATTAATGGTAAAAATAATAAAATATTTTAATATTTTAAGGAGTTCTTTTGCCAATAAAATCGAAACAATACCAGCTAGAACTATGAAACTGGTACCAATCGCTAGAAAGCTAACGTGCTAACTTGCCGAATTAATTTTTTTGTTTCTCTAGATAACGCCGACAGGAATTATAGGGCACCAAACTCTGCATTAATGGTAAAAATAATAAAATATTTTAATATTTTAAGGAGTTATTTTGCCAATAAAATCGAAACAATACCAGCTAGAACTATGAAACTGGTACCAATCGCTAGAAAGCTAACGTGCTAACTCCTTGAATTAATTTTTTTTCTCTAGATAACGCCGACAGGAATTATATGGCACCAAACTCTGCATTAATAGTAAAAATAATAAAATATTTTATTATTTCAAGGAGTTCTTTTGCCAATAAAATCAAAACAATACCAGCTTAAGCTATAAAACTGAAACCAATCGCTAGAAAACTAAGGCGTTAACTCGTTGAAGTAAAGTTTTTTTCTAAAAATAACGCCGACAGGAATTATACGGCACCAAACTCTGCATTAATGGTAAAAATAATAAAATATTTTATTTTAAGGAGTTCTTTTGCCAATAAAATCAAAACAATACCAGTTAAAACTATAAAACTAGTACCAATCGCTAGAAAACTAACGTGCTAACTCGTCGTATTAAATTGTTTTCTCTAGATAACGTCGACAGGAATTGGAGGGCACCAAACTCTGCATTAATGGTAAAAATAATACAATATTTTAATATTTTAAGAATTATAGGGCACCAAATTTTGCATTAATGGTAAAAATAATAAAATATTTTAATATTTTAAGGAGTTCTTTTGCCAATAAAATCAAAACAATACCAGCTAAAACTAAAAAACTAGAATCAATCACTAGAAAACTAAGCCGCTAACTCATCAGTCTAAATTTTATTTAAAAAAATGACGCCGACAGGAATTATAAGGCACAAAACTTTGCATTAATGGTAAAAATAATAAAATATTTTAATATTTTAAGGAGTTCTTTTGCCAATAAAATCAAAACAATACCAACTAAAACTATAAAGCTAGTACCAATTGCTAGAAAGCTAAGGCGTTAGCTC
This sequence comes from Phyto melanocephala, assembly GCA_941918925.1. Classification (NCBI taxonomy): domain Eukaryota; kingdom Metazoa; phylum Arthropoda; class Insecta; order Diptera; family Rhinophoridae; genus Phyto; species Phyto melanocephala. The sequence continues at coordinate 67,303,411 of OW799233.1, forward strand.
GTCGAAGTAAAGTTTCTTTCTAAAAATAACGCTGACAGGAATTATAGGGCACCAAACTTTGCATTAATGGTAAAAATAATAAAATATTTTAATATTTTAAGGAGTTCTTTTGCCAATAAAATCGAAACAATACCAGCTAGAACTATGAAACTGGTACCAATCGCTAGAAAGCTAACGTGTTAACTCCTTGAATTAATTTTTTTTTCTCTAGATAACGCCGACAGGAATTATATGGCACCAAACTCTGCATTAATAGTAAAAATAATAAAATATTTTATTATTTCAAGGAGTTCTTTTGCCAATAAAATCAAAACAATACCAGCTTAAGCTATAAAACTGAAACCAATCGCTAGAAAACTAAGGCGTTAACTCGTTGAAGTAAAGTTTTTTTCTAAAAATAACGCCGACAGGAATTATAGGGCACCAAACTCTGCATAAATGGTAAAAATAATAAAATATTTTATTATTTCAAGGAGTTCTTTTGCCAATAAAATCAAAACAATACCAGTTAAAACTATAAAACTAGTACCAATCGCTAGAAAACTAACGAGTAAGCTCGTCGAATTAAATTGTTTTCTTTAGATAACGACGACAGGAATTATAGGGCACCAAACTCTGCATTAATAGTAAAAATAATAAAATATTTTATTATTTCAAGGAGTTCTTTTGCCAATAAAATCAAAACAATACCAGCTTAAGCTATAAAGCTAGTACAAATCGCTAGAAAACTAAGGCGTTAACTCGTTGAAGTAAAGTTTTTTTCTAAAAATAACGCCGACAGGAATTATAGGGCACCAAACTCTGCATAAATGGTAAAAATAATAAAATATTTTAATATTTTAAGGAGTTCTTTTGCCAATAAAATCAAAACAATACCAGTTAAAACTATAAAACTAGTACCAATCGCTAGAAAACTAACGTGCTAACTCGTCGTATTAAATTGTTTTCTCTAGATAACGTCGACAGGAATTGGAGGGCACCAAACTCTGCATTAATGGTAAAAATAATAAAATATTTTTCTCTAAATAACGCCGACAGGAATTATAGGGCACCAAACTCTGCATTAATAGTAAAAATAATAAAATATTTTATTATTTCAAGGAGTTCTTTTGCCAATAAAATCAAAACAATACCAGCTAAAGCTATAAAGCTAGTACAAATCGCTAGAAAACTAAGGCGTTAACTCGTTGAAGTAAAGTTTTTTTCTAAAAATAACGCCGACAGGAATTATAGGGCACCAAACTCTGCATAAATGGTAAAAATAATAAAATATTTTAATATTTTAAGGAGTTCTTTTGCCAATAAAATCAAAACAATACCAGTTAAAACTATAAAACTAGTACCAATCGCTAGAAAACTAACGTGCTAACTCGTCGTATTAAATTGTTTTCTCTAGATAACGTCGACAGGAATTGGAGGGCACCAAACTCTGCATTAATGGTAAAAATAATAAAATATTTTTCTCTAAATAACGCCGACAGGAATTATAGGGCACCAAACTCTGCATTAATAGTAAAAATAATAAAATATTTTATTATTTCAAGGAGTTCTTTTGCCAATAAAATCAAAACAATACCAGCTTAAGCTATAAAACTGAAACCAATCGCTAGAAAACTAAGGCGTTAACTCGTTGAAGTAAAGTTTTTTTCTAAAAATAACGCCGACAGGAATTATAGGGCACCAAGCTCTGCATTAATGGTAAAAATAATAAAATATTTTATTTTAAGGAGTTCTTTTGCCAATAAAATCAAAACAATACCAGTTAAAACTATAAAACTAGTACAAATCGCTAGAAAACTAAGGCGTTAACTCGTCGAAGTAAATTTTTTTTTCTAAATAACGCCGACAGTAATTATAGGGCACCAAACTCTGCATAAATGGTAAAAATAATAAAATATTTTATTATTTCAAGGAGTTCTTTTGCCAATAAAATCAAAACAATACCAGTTAAAACTATAAAACTAGTACCAATCGCTAGAAAACTAACGAGTAAGCTCGTCGAATTAAATTGTTTTCTTTAGATAACGACGACAGGAATTATAGGGCACCAAACTCTGCATTAATAGTAAAAATAATAAAATATTTTATTATTTCAAGGAGTTCTTTTGCCAATAAAATCAAAACAATACCAGCTTAAGCTATAAAGCTAGTACAAATTGCTAGAAAACTAAGGCGTTAACTCGTTGAAGTAAAGTTTTTTTCTAAAAATAACGCCGACAGGAATTATAGTGCACCAAACTCTGCATAAATGGTAAAAATAATAAAATATTTTAATATTTTAAGGAGTTCTTTTGCCAATAAAATCAAAACAATACCAGTTAAAACTATAAAACTAGTACCAATCGCTAGAAAACTAACGTGCTAACTCGTCGTATTAAATTGTTTTCTCTAGATAACGTCGACAGGAATTGGAGGGCACCAAACTCTGCATTAATGGTAAAAATAATAAAATATTTTTCTCTAAATAACGCCGACAGGAATTATAGGGCACCAAACTCTGCATTAATAGTAAAAATAATAAAATATTTTATTATTTCAAGGAGTTCTTTTGCCAATAAAATCAAAACAATACCAGCTAAAGCTATAAAGCTAGTACAAATCGCTAGAAAACTAAGGCGTTAACTCGTTGAAGTAAAGTTTTTTTCTAAAAATAACGCCGACAGGAATTATAGGGCACCAAACTCTGCATAAATGGTAAAAATAATACAATATTTTAATATTTTAAGGAGTTCTTTTGCCAATAAAATCGAAACAATACCAGCTAGAACTATGAATCTTGTACAAATCGCTAAAAAACTAACGTGTTAACTCGCCGAAAATATTTTTTTTTCTGATGATAACGCCGACAAGAATTATAGGGCACCAAATTTTGCATTAATGGTAAAAATAATAAAATATTTTAATATTTTAAGGAGTTCTTTTGCCAATAAAATCAAAACAATACCAGCTAAAACTAAAAAACTAGAATCAATCACTAGAAAACTAAGCCGCTAACTCATCAGTCTAAATTTTATTTAAAAAAATGACGCCGACAGGAATTATAAGGCACAAAACTTTGCATTAATGGTAAAAATAATAAAATATTTTAATATTTTAAGGAGTTCTTTTGCCAATAAAATCAAAACAATACCAGCTAAAACTAAAAAACTAGTACCAATCACTAGAAAACTAAGCCGCTAACTCGTCAGTCTAAATTTTATTTCAAAAAATGACGCCGACAGGAATTATAAGGCACAAAACTTTGCGTTAATGGTAAAAATAATAAAATATTTTAATATTTTAAGGAGTTCTTTTGCCAATAAAATCAAAACAATACCAACTAAAACTATAAAGCTAGTACCAATTGCTAGAAAGCTAAGGCGTTAGCTCGTCGAAGTAAAGTTTCTTTCTAAAAATAACGCTGACAGGAATTATAGGGCACCAAACTTTGCATTAATGGTAAAAATAATAAAATATTTTAATATTTTAAGGAGTTCTTTTGCCAATAAAATCGAAACAATACCAGCTAGAACTATGAATCTGGTACCAATCGCTAGAAAGCTAACGTGCTAACTCCTTGAATTAATTTTTTTTTCTCTAGATAACGCCGACAGGAATTATATGGCACCAAACACTGCATTAATAGTAAAAATAATAAAATATTTTATTATTTCAAGGAGTTCTTTTGCCAATAAAATCAAAACAATACCAGCTTAAGCTATAAAACTGAAACCAATCGCTAGAAAACTAAGGCGTTAACTCGTTGAAGTAAAGTTTTTTTCTAAAAATAACGCCGACAGGAATTATAGGGCACCAAACTCTGCATTAATGGTAAAAATAATAAAATATTTTATTTTAGGAGTTCTTTTGCCAATAAAATCAAAACAATACCAGTTAAAACTATAAAACTAGTACCAATCGCTAGAAAACTAACGTGCTAACTCGTCGTATTAAATTGTTCTCTCTAGATAACGTCGACAGGAATTGGAGGGCACCAAACTCTGCATTAATGGTAAAAATAATACAATATTTTAATATTTTAAGGAGTTCTTTTGCCAATAAAATCGAAACAATACCAGCTAGAACTATGAATCTTGTACAAATCGCTAGAAAACTAACGTGTTAACTCGCCGAAAATATTTTTTTTTCTGATGATAACGCCGACAAGAATTATAGGGCACCAAATTTTGCATTAATGGTAAAAATAATAAAATATTTTAATATTTTAAGGAGTTCTTTTGCCAATAAAATCAAAACAATACCAGTTAAAACTAAAAAACTAGAATCAATCACTAGAAAACTAAGCCGCTAACTCATCAGTCTAAATTTTATTTAAAAAAATGAAGCCGACAGGAATTATAAGGCACAAAACTTTGCATTAATGGTAAAAATAATAAAATATTTTAATATTTTAAGGAGTTCTTTTGCCAATAAAATCAAAACAATACCAGCTAAAACTAAAAAACTAGTACCAATCACTAGAAAACTAAGCCGCTAACTCGTCAGTCTAAATTTTATTTCAAAAAATGACGCCGACAGGAATTATAAGGCACAAAACTTTGCGTTAATGGTAAAAATAATAAAATATTTTAATATTTTAAGGAGTTCTTTTGCCAATAAAATCAAAACAATACCAACTAAAACTATAAAGCTAGTACCAATTGCTAGAAAGCTAAGGCGTTAGCTCGTCGAAGTAAAGTTTCTTTCTAAAAATAACGCTGACAGGAATTATAGGGCACCAAACTTTGCATTAATGGTAAAAATAATAAAATATTTTAATATTTTAAGGAGTTCTTTTGCCAATAAAATCGAAACAATACCAGCTAGAACTATGAAACTGGTACCAATCGCTAGAAAGCTAACGTGTTAACTCCTTGAATTAATTTTTTTTTCTCTAGATAACGCCGACAGGAATTATATGGCACCAAACTCTGCATTAATAGTAAAAATAATAAAATATTTTATTATTTCAAGGAGTTCTTTTGCCAATAAAATCAAAACAATACCAGCTTAAGCTATAAAACTGAAACCAATCGCTAGAAAACTAAGGCGTTAACTCGTTGAAGTAAAGTTTTTTTCTAAAAATAACGCCGACAGGAATTATAGGGCACCAAGCTCTGCATTAATGGTAAAAATAATAAAATATTTTATTTTAAGGAGTTCTTTTGCCAATAAAATCAAAACAATACCAGTTAAAACTATAAAACTAGTACAAATCGCTAGAAAACTAAGGCGTTAACTCGTCGAAGTAAATTTTTTTTTCTAAATAACGCCGACAGTAATTATAGGGCACCAAACTTTGCATAAATGGTAAAAATAATAAAATATTTTAATATTTTACGGAGTTCTTTTGCCAATAAAATCAAAACAATACCAGCTAAAACTATAAAGCTAGTACCAATCGCTAGAAAACTAACGAGTAAGCTCGTCGAATTAAATTGTTTTCTTTAGATAACGACGACAGGAATTATAGGGCACCAAACTCTGCATTAATAGTAAAAATAATAAAATATTTTATTATTTCAAGGAGTTCTTTTGCCAATAAAATCAAAACAATACCAGCTTAAGCTATAAAGCTAGTACAAATCGCTAGAAAACTAAGGCGTTAACTCGTTGAAGTAAAGTTTTTTTCTAAAAATAACGCCGACAGGAATTATAGGGCACCAAACTCTGCATAAATGGTAAAAATAATAAAATATTTTAATATTTTAAGGAGTTCTTTTGCCAATATAATCAAAACAATACCAGTTAAAACTATAAAACTAGTACCAATCGCTAGAAAACTAACGTGCTAACTCGTCGTATTAAATTGTTTTCTCTAGATAACGTCGACAGGAATTGGAGGGCACCAAACTCTGCATTAATGGTAAAAATAATAAAATATTTTAATATTTTAGGGAGTTCTTTTGCCAATAAAATCAGAACAATACCAGCTAGAACTATAGAACTGGCACCAATTGCTATTTAGCTAACGTGTTAGCTGTTAAAGTAAATTTTTTTTCTCTAAATAACGCCGACAGGAATTATAGGGCACCAAACTCTGCATTAATAGTAAAAATAATAAAATATTTTATTATTTCAAGGAGTTCTTTTGCCAATAAAATCAAAACAATACCAGCTAAAGCTATAAAGCTAGTACAAATCGCTAGAAAACTAAGGCGTTAACTCGTTGAAGTAAAGTTTTTTTCTAAAAATAACGCCGACAGGAATTATAGGGCACCAAACTCTGCATAAATGGTAAAAATAATAAAATATTTTAATATTTTAAGGAGTTCTTTTGCCAATAAAATCAAAACAATACCAGTTAAAACTATAAAACTAGTACCAATCGCTAGAAAACTAACGTGCTAACTCGTCGTATTAAATTGTTTTCTCTAGATAACGTCGACAGGAATTGGAGGGCACCAAACTCTGCATTAATGGTAAAAATAATACAATATTTTAATATTTTAAGGAGTTCTTTTGCCAATAAAATCGAAACAATACCAGCTAGAACTATGAATCTTGTACAAATCGCTAGAAAACTAACGTGTTAACTCGCCGAAAATATTTTTTTTTCTGATGATAACGCCGACAAGAATTATAGGGCACCAAATTTTGCATTAATGATAAAAATAATAAAATATTTTAATATTTTAAGGAGTTCTTTTGCCAATAAAATCAAAACAATACCAGCTAAAACTAAAAAACTGATATCAATCAATCACTAGAAAACTAAGCCGCTAACTCATCAGTCTAAATTTTATTTAAAAAAATGACGCCGACAGGAATTATAAGGCACAAAACTTTGCATTAATGGTAAAAATAATAAAATATTTTAATATTTTAAGGAGTTCTTTTGCCAATAAAATCAAAACAATACCAGCTAAAACTAAAAAACTAGTACCAATCACTAGAAAACTAAGCCGCTAACTCGTCAGTCTAAATTTTATTTCAAAAAATGACGCCGACAGGAATTATAAGGCACAAAACTTTGCGTTAATGGTAAAAATAATAAAATATTTTAATATTTTAAGGAGTTCTTTTGCCAATAAAATCAAAACAATACCAACTAAAACTATAAAGCTAGTACCAATTGCTAGAAAGCTAAGGCGTTAGCTCGTCGAAGTAAAGTTTCTTTCTAAAAATAACGCTGACAGGAATTATAGAGCACCAAACTTTGCATTAATGGTAAAAATAATAAAATATTTTAATATTTTAAGGAGTTCTTTTGCCAATAAAATCGAAACAATACCAGCTAGAACTATGAATCTGGTACAAATCGCTAGAAAACTAACGTGTTAACTCGCCGAAATAATTTTTTTTTTCTCTAGATAACGCCGACAAGAATTATAGGGCACCAAACTTTGCATTAATGGTAAAAATAATAAAATATTTTAATATTTTAAGTAGTTCTTATGCCAATAAAATCAAAACAATACGAGCTAAAACTTTAAAACTAGTACCAATCACTAGAAAACTAAGCCGCTAACTCGTCAGTCTAAATTTTATTTCAAAAAATGACGCCGACAGGAATTATAAGGCACAAAACTTTGCGTTAATGGTAAAAATAATAAAATATTTTAATATTTTAAGGAGTTCTTTTGCCAATAAAATCAAAACAATACCAACTAAAACTATAAAGCTAGTACCAATTGCTAGAAAGCTAAGGCGTTAGCTCGTCGAAGTAAAGCTTCTTTCTAAAAATAACGCCGACAGGAATTATAGGGCACCAAACTTTGCATTAATGGTAAAAATAATAAAATATTTTAATATTTTAAGGAGTTCTTTTGCCAATAAAATCGAAACAATACCAGCTAGAACTATGAAACTGGTACCAATCGCTAGAAAACTAACGTGCTAACTTGCCGAATTAATTTTTTTGTTTCTCTAGATAACGCCGACAGGAATTATAGGGCACCAAACTCTGCATTAATGGTAAAAATAATAAAATATTTTAATATTTTAAGGAGTTCTTTTGCCAATAAAATCGAAACAATACCAGCTAGAACTATGAAACTGGTACCAATCGCTAGAAAGCTAACGTGCTAACTCGCCGAATTAATTTTTTTGTTTTTTTAGATAACGCCGACAGGAATTAGAGGGCACCAAACTCTTCATTAATGGTAAAAATAATAAAATATTTTAATATTTTAAGGAGTTCTTTTGCCAATAAAATCAAAACAATACCAGTTAAAACTATAAAACTAGTACCAATCGCTAGAAAACTAACGTGCTAACTCGTCGTATTAAATTGTTTTCTCTAGATAACGTCGACAGGAATTGGAGGGTACCAAACTCTGCATTAATGGTAAAAATAATAAAATATTTTAATATTTTAGGGAGTTCTTTTGCCAATAAAATCAGAACAATACCAGCTAGAACTATAGAACTGGCACCAATTGCTATTTAGCTAACGTGTTAGCTGTTAAAGTAAATTTTTTTTCTCTAAATAACGCCGACAGGAATTATAGGGCACCAAACTCTGCATTAATAGTAAAAATAATAAAATATTTTATTATTTCAAGGAGTTCTTTTGCCAATAAAATCAAAACAGTACCAGCTAAAGCTATAAAGCTAGTACAAATCGCTAGAAAACTAAGGCGTTAACTCGTTGAAGTAAAGTTTTTTTCTAAAAAAAACGCCGACAGGAATTATAGGGCACCAAACTCTGCATAAATGGTAAAAATAATAAAATATTTTAATATTTTAAGGAGTTCTTTTGCCAATAAAATCAAAACAATACCAGTTAAAACTATAAAACTAGTACCAATCGCTAGAAAACTAACGTGCTAACTCGTCGTATTAAATTGTTTTCTCTAGATAACGTCGACAGGAATTGGAGGGCACCAAACTTTGCATAAATGGTAAAAATAATAAAATATTTTAATATTTTAAGGAGTTCTTTTGCCAATAAAATCAAAACAATACCAGTTAAAACTATAAAACTAGTACCAATCGCTAGAAAACTAACGTGTTAACTCGTCGTATTAAATTGTTTTCTCTAGATACCGTCGACAGGAATTGGAGGGCACCAAACTCTGCATTAATGGTAAAAATAATACAATATTTTAATATTTTAAGGAGTTCTTTTGCCAATAAAATCGAAACAATACCAGCTAGAACTATAAATCTTGTACAAATCGCTAGAAAACTAACGTGTTAACTCGCCGAAAATATTTTTTTTTCTGATGATAACGCCGACAAGAATTATAGGGCACCAAATTTTGCATTAATGGTAAAAATAATAAAATATTTTAATATTTTAAGGAGTTCTTTTGCCAATAAAATCAAAACAATACCAGCTAAAACTAAAAAACTAGAATCAATCACTAGAAAACTAAGCCGCTAACTCATCAGTCTAAATTTTATTTAAAAAAATGACGCCGACAGGAATTATAAGGCACAAAACTTTGCGTTAATGGTAAAAATAATAAAATATTTTAATATTTTAAGGAGTTCTTTTGCCAATAAAATCAAAACAATACCAACTAAAACTATAAAGCTAGTACCAATTGCTAGAAAGCTAAGGCGTTAGCTCGTCGAAGTAAAGTTTCTTTCTAAAAATAACGCTGACAGGAATTATAGGGCACCAAACTTTGCATTAATGGTAAAAATAATAAAATATTTTAATATTTTAAGGAGTTCTTTTGCCAATAAGATCGAAACAATACCAGCTAGAACTATGAATCTGGTACAAATCGCTAGAAAACTAACGTGTTAACTTGCCGAAATAATTTTTTTTTTTCTCTAGATAACGCCGACAAGAATTATAGGGCACCAAACTTTGCATTAATGGTAAAAATAATAAAATATTTTAATATTTTAAGTAGTTCTTATGCCAATAAAATCAAAACAATACGAGCTAAAACTTTAAAACTAGTACCAATCACTAGAAAACTAAGCCGCTAACTCGTCAGTCTAATATTTATTTCAAAAAATGACGCCGACAGGAATTATAAGGCACAAAACTTTGCATTAATGGTAAAAATAATAAAATATTTTAATATTTTAAGGAGTTCTTTTGCCAATAAAATCAAAACAATACCAGCTAAAACTAAAAAACTAGTACCAATCACTAGAAAACTAAGCCGCTAACTCGTCAGTCTAAACTTTATTTCAAAAAATGACGCCGACAGGAATTATAAGGCACAAAACTTTGCGTTAATGGTAAAAATAATAAAATATTTTAATATTTTAAGGAGTTCTTTTGCCAATAAAATCGAAACAATACCAGCTAGAACTATGAAACTGGTACCAATCGCTAGAAAGCTAACGTGCTAACTTGCCGAATTAATTTTTTTGTTTCTCTAGATAACGCCGACAGGAATATAGGGCACCAAACTCTGCATTAATGGTAAAAATAATAAAATATTTTAATATTTTAAGGAGTTCTTTTGCCAATAAAATCGAAACAATACCAGCTAGAACTATGAAACTGGTACCAATCGCTAGAAAGCTAACGTGCTAACTCGCCGAATTAAATTGTTTTCTCTAGATAACGTCGACAGGAATTGGAGGGCACCAAACTCTGCATTAATGGTAAAAATAATAAAATATTTTAATATTTTAGGGAGTTCTTTTGCCAATAAAATCAGAACAATACCAGCTAGAACTATAGAACTGGCACCAATTGCTATTTAGCTAACGTGTTAGCTGTTAAAGTAAATTTTTTTTCTCTAAATAACGCCGACAGGAATTATAGGGCACCAAACTCTGCATTAATAGTAAAAATAATAAAATATTTTATTATTTCAAGGAGTTCTTTTGCCAATAAAATCAAAACTATACCAGCTAAAGCTATAAAGCTAGTACAAATCGCTAGAAAACTAAGGCGTTAACTCGTTGAAGTAAAGTTTTTTTCTAAAAATAACGCCGACAGGAATTATAGGGCACCAAACTCTGCATAAATGGTAAAAATAATAAAATATTTTAATATTTTAAGGAGTTCTTTTGCCAATAAAATCAAAACAATACCAGTTAAAACTATAAAACTAGTACCAATCGCTAGAAAACTAACGTGCTAACTCGTCGTATTAAATTGTTTTCTCTAGATAACGTCGACAGGAATTGGAGGGCACCAAACTCTGCATTAATGGTAAAAATAATACAATATTTTAATATTTTAAGGAGTTCTTTTGCCAATAAAATCGAAACAATACCAGCTAGAACTATGAATCTTGTACAAATCGCTAGAAAACTAACGTGTTAACTCGCCGAAAATATTTTTTTTTCTGATGATAACGCCGACAAGAATTATAGGGCACCAAATTTTGCATTAATGGTAAAAATAATAAAATATTTTAATATTTTAAGGAGTTCTTTTGCCAATAAAATCAAAACAATACCAGCTAAAACTAAAAAACTAGAATCAATCACTAGAAAACTAAGCCGCTAACTCGTCAGTCTAAATTTTATTTAAAAAAATGACGCCGACAGGAATTATAAGGCACAAAACTTTGCATTAATGGTAAAAATAATAAAATATTTTAATATTTTAAGGAGTTCTTTTGCCAATAAAATCAAAACAATACCAGCTAAAACTAAAAAACTAGTACCAATCACTAGAAAACTAAGCCGCTAACTCGTCAGTCTAAATTTTATTTCAAAAAATGACGCCGACAGGAATTATAAGGCTTAAAACTTTGCGTTAATGGTAAAAATAATAAAATATTTTAATATTTTAAGGAGTTCTTTTGCCAATAAAATCAAAACAATACCAACTAAAACTATAAAGCTAGTACCAATTGCTAGAAAGCTAAGGCGTTAGCTCGTCGAAGTAAAGTTTCTTTCTAAAAATAACGCTGACAGGAATTATAGGGCACCAAACTTTGCATTAATGGTAAAAATAATAAAATATTTTAATATTTTAAGGAGTTCTTTTGCCAATAAAATCGAAACAATACCAGCTAGAACTATGAAACTGGTACCAATCGCTAGAAAGCTAACGTGTTAACTCCTTGAATTAATTTTTTTTTCTCTAGATAACGCCGACAGGAATTATATGGCACCAAACTCTGCATTAATAGTAAAAATAATAAAATATTTTATTATTTCAAGGAGTTCTTTTGCCAATAAAATCAAAACAATACCAGCTTAAGCTATAAAACTGAAACCAATCGCTAGAAAACTAAGGCGTTAACTCGTTGAAGTAAAGTTTTTTTCTAAAAATAACGCCGACAGGAATTATAGGGCACCAAATTTTGCATTAATGGTAAAAATAATAAAATATTTTAATATTTTAAGGAGTTCTTTTGCCAATAAAATCAAAACAATACCAGCTAAAACTAAAAAACTAGAATCAATCACTAGAAAACTAAGCCGCTAACTCATCAGTCTAAAGTTTATTTAAAAAAATGACGCCGACAGGAATTATAAGGCACAAAACTTTGCATTAATGGTAAAAATAATAAAATATTTTAATATTTTAAGGAGTTCTTTTGCCAATAAAATCAAAACAATACCAGCTAAAACTAAAAAACTAGTACCAATCACTAGAAAACTAAGCCGCTAACTCGTCAGTCTAAATTTTATTTCAAAAAATGACGCCGACAGGAATTATAAGGCACAAAACTTTGCGTTAATGGTAAAAATAATAAAATATTTTAATATTTTAAGGAGTTCTTTTGCCAATAAAATCAAAACAATACCAACTAAAACTATAAAGCTAGTACCAATTGCTAGAAAGCTAAGGCGTTAGCTCGTCGAAGTAAAGCTTCTTTCTAAAAATAACGCCGACAGGAATTATAGGGCACCAAACTTTGCATTAATGGTAAAAATAATAAAATATTTTAATATTTTAAGTAGTTCTTATGCCAATAAAATCAAAACAATACGAGCTAAAACTTTAAAACTAGTACCAGTCACTAGAAAACTAAGCCGCTAACTCGCCAGTCTAAATTTTATTTCAAAAAATGACGCCGACAGGAATTATAAGGCACAAAACTTTGCATTAATGGTAAAAATAATAAAATATTTTAATATTTTAAGGAGTTCTTTTGCCAATAAAATCAAAACAATACCAGCTAAAACTAAAAAACTAGTACCAATCACTAGAAAACTACGGCGCTAACTCGTCAGTCTAAACTTTATTTCAAAAAATGACGCCGACAGGAATTATAAGGCACAAAACTTTGCGTTAATGGTAAAAATAATAAAATATTTTAATATTTTAAGGAGTTCTTTTGCCAATAAAATCAAAACAATACCAACTAAAACTATAAAGCTAGTACCAATTGCTAGAAAGCTAAGGCGTTAGCTCGTCGAAGTAAAGCTTCTTTCTAAAAATAACGCCGACAGGAATTATAGGGCACCAAACTTTGCATTAATGGTAAAAATAATAAAATATTTTAATATTTTAAGGAGTTCTTTTGCCAATAAAATCGAAACAATACCAGCTAGAACTATGAAGCTGGTACCAATCGCTAGAAAGCTAACGTGCTAACTTGCCGAATTAATTTTTTTGTTTCTCTAGATAACGCCGACAGGAATTATAGGGCACCAAACTCTGCATTAATGGTAAAAATAATAAAATATTTTAATATTTTAAGGAGTTCTTTTGCCAATAAAATCGAAACAATACCAGCTAGAACTATGAAACTGGTACCAATCGCTAGAAAGCTAACGTGCTAACTCGCCGAATTAATTTTTTTGTTTTTTTAGATAACGCCGACAGGAATTAGAGGGCACCAAACTCTTCATTAATGGTAAAAATAATAAAATATTTTAATATTTTAAGGAGTTTTTTGCCAATAAAATCAAAACAGTACCACCTAAAACTATAAAACTAATACCAGTCGCTAGAAAACAAACGTGTTAACTCGTCGAAGTAAATTGTTTTCTCTAGATAACGTCGACAGGAATTATAGGGCACCAAACTCTGTATTAATGGTAAAAATAATAAAATATTTTAATATTTTAAGGAGTTCTTTTGCCAATAAAATCAAAACAACACCAGCTAAAGCTATAAAACTAGTACCAATGGCTAGAAAACTAAGGCCCTAATTCGTTAAAGTAAAGTTTTTTTCTAAAAATAACGCTGACAGGAATTATAGGGCAACAAACTCTGCATTAATGGTAAAAATAATAAAATATTTTAATATTTTAAGGAGTTCTTTTGCCAATAAAATCAAAGCAATACCAGCTTAAACTATAAAACTAGTAACAATCACTAGAAAACTAAGCCGCTAACTCGTCAGTCTAAATTTTTATTTCAGTAAATGACGCCGACAGGAATTATAGGGCACAAAACTTTGCATTAATGGTAAAAATAATAATATATTTTAATATTTTAAGGAGTTCTTTTGCCAATAAAATCGAAACAGTACCAGCTAGAACTATGAATCTTATACCAATCGCTAGAAAGCTAACGTGTTAACTTGCCGAAGTAATTTTTTTTTCTCTAGATAACGCCGACAGGAATTATAGGGCACCAAACTTTGCATTAATGGTAAATATAATAATATATTTTAATATTTTAAGGAGTTCTTTTGCCAATAAAATCAAAACAATACCAGCTAGAACTATGAAGCTGGTACCAATCGCTAGAAAACTAACGTGTTAACTCGCCGAATTAATTTTTTTGTTTCTCTAGATAACGCCGACAGGAATTATAGGGCACCAAACTCTGCATTAATAGTAAAAATAATAAAATATTTTATTATTTCAAGGAGTTCTTTTGCCAATAAAATCAAAACAACACCAGCTAAAGCTATAAAACTAGTACCAGTCGCTAGAAAACTAAGGCCTTAACGCGCTGAAGTAAAGTTTTTTCCTAAAAATAACGCTGACAGGAATTATAGGGCACCAAACTCTGCATTAATGGTACAAATAATAAAATATTTTAATATTTTAAGGAGTTATTTTGCCAATAAAATCAAAACAATACCAGCTAAAGCTAGTACCAATCGCTAGAAAACTAAGGCGCTAACTCGTCGAAGTAAAGTTTCTTTCTAAAAATAACGCCGACAGGAATTATAGGGCACCAAACTTTGCATTAATGGTAAAAATAATAAAATATTTTAATATTTTATGGAGTTCTTTTGCCAATAAAATCGAAACAATACATGCTAGAGATATGAAACTGGTACCAATCGCTAGAAAGCTAACGTGTTAACTCGCCGAATTATTTTTTTTGTTTCTCTAGATAACGCCGACAGGAATAATAGGGCACCAAACTCTGCATTAATAGTAAAAATAATAAAATATTTTATTATTTCAAGGAGTTCTTTTTCCAATAAAATCAAAACAATACCAGATAAAGCTATAAAACTAGTACCAATCGCTAGAAAACTAAGGCGTTAACTCGTTGAAGTAAAGTTTTTTTCTAAAAATAACGCCGACAGGAATTATAGGGCACCAAACTTTGCATTAATAGTAAAAATAATAAAATATTTTATTATTTCAAGGAGTTCTTTTGCCAATAAAATCAAAACAATACCAGATAAAGCTATAAAACTAGTACCAATCGCTAGAAAACTAAGGCGTTAACTCGTTGAAGTAAAGTTTTTTTCTAAAAATAACGCCGACAGGAATTATAGGGCACCAAACTTTGCATTAATGGTAAAAATAATAAAATATTTTAATATTTTAAGGAGTTCTTTTGCCAATAAAATCGAAACAATACACGCTAGAGATATTAAACTGGTACCAATCGCTAGAAAGCTAACGTGTTAACTCGCCGAATTAATTTTTTTGTTTCTCTAGATAACGCCGACAGGAATAATAGGGCACCAAACTCTGCATTAATAGTAAAAATAATAAAATATTTTATTATTTCAAGGAGTTCTTTTGCCAATAAAATCAAAACAATACCAGATAAAGCTATAAAACTAGTACCAATCGCTAGAAAACTAAGGCGTTAACTCGTTGAAGTAAAGTTTCTTTCTAAAAATAACGCCGACAGGAATTATAGGGCACCAAACTTTGCATTAATGGTAAAAATAATAAAATATTTTAATATTTTATGGAGTTCTTTTGCCAATAAAATCGAAACAATACATGCTAGAGATATGAAACTGGTACCAATCGCTAGAAAGCTAACGTGTTAACTCGCCGAATAATTTTTTTTGTTTCTCTAGATAACGCCGACAGGAATAATAGGGCACCAAACTCTGCATTAATAGTAAAAATAATAAAATATTTTATTATTTCAAGGAGTTCTTTTTCCAATAAAATCAAAACAATACCAGATAAAGCTATAAAACTAGTACCAATCGCTAGAAAACTAAGGCGTTAACTCGTTGAAGTAAAGTTTTTTTCTAAAAATAACGCCGACAGGAATTATAGGGCACCAAACTTTGCATTAATAGTAAAAATAATAAAATATTTTATTATTTCAAGGAGTTCTTTTGCCAATAAAATCAAAACAATACCAGATAAAGCTATAAAACTAGTACCAATCGCTAGAAAACTAAGGCGTTAACTCGTTGAAGTAAAGTTTTTTTCTAAAAATAACGCCGACAGGAATTATAGGGCACCAAACTTTGCATTAATGGTAAAAATAATAAAATATTTTAATATTTTAAGGAGTTCTTTTGCCAATAAAATCGAAACAATACACGCTAGAGATATTAAACTGGTACCAATCGCTAGAAAGCTAACGTGTTAACTCGCCGAATTAATTTTTTTGTTTCTCTAGATAACGCCGACAGGAATAATAGGGCACCAAACTCTGCATTAATAGTAAAAATAATAAAATATTTTATTATTTCAAGGAGTTCTTTTGCCAATAAAATCAAAACAATACCAGATAAAGCTATAAAACTAGTACCAATCGCTAGAAAACTAAGGCGTTAACTCGTTGAAGTAAAGTTTTTTTCTAAAAATAACGCCGACAGGAATTATAGGGCACCAAACTTTGCATTAATGGTAAAAATAATAAAATATTTTAATATTTTAAGGAGTTCTTTTGCCAATAAAATCGAAACAATACATGCTAGAGATATGAAGCTGGTACCAATCGCTAGAAAGCTAACGTGTTAACTCGCCGAATTAATTTTTTTGTTTCTCTAGATAACGCCGACAGGAATAATAGGGCACCAAACTCTGCATTAATAGTAAAAATAATAAAATATTTTAATATTTTAAGTAGTTCTTTTGCCAATAAAATCAAAACTAAACCAGCTAAAACTATAAAACTAGTATCAATCGCTAGAAAACTAATGCGTTAACTCGTCGAAGTAAAGTTTTTTTCTAAAAATAACGCCGACAGGAATTATAGGGCACCAAACTCTGCGTTAATGGTAAAAATAATAAAATATTTTAATATTTTAAGGAGTTCTTTTGCCAATAAAATCAAAACAAAACCAGCTAAAGCTATAAAACTAGTACCAGTGGCTAGAAAACTAAGGCTTTAACTCGGTGAAGTAAAGTGTTTTTCTAAAAATAACGCCGACAGGAATTATAGCGCAACAAACTCGGCATTAATAGTAAAAATAATAAAATTTTTTTAATATTTTAAGGAGTTCTTTTGCCAATAAAATCAAAAAAATACCAGCTAAAGCTATAAAACTAGTAATAATCGCTAGAAAACTAAGGCGATAACTCGTCAAAGTAAAGTTTTTTTCTAAAACTAACGGCGACAGGAATAATAGGGCACCAAACTTTGCATTAATGGTAAAAATAATAAAATATTTTAATATTTTAAGGAGTTCTTTTTCAATAAAATCGAAACAATACCAGCTAGAACTATAAAACTGATACCAATCGCTAGAAAACTAACGTGCCAACTCGCCGATTTATTTTTTTTCTCTAGATAACGCCGACAGGAATTATAGGGCACCAAACTCTGCATTAAAGGTAAAAATAATAAATTTTTTTTAATATTTTAAGGAGTTCTTTTGCCAATAAAATCAAAACAATACCAGCTAAAGCTATAAGACTAGTAACAATCGCAAAAAAACTAAGGCATTAACTCGTCGAAGTAAAGTTTTTTTCTAAAAATAACGGCGACAGGAATTATAGGGCACCAAACTTTGCATTAATGGTAAAAATAATAAAATATTTTAATATTTTAAGGAGTTCTATTCCAATAAAATCGAAACAATACCAGCTAGAACTATGAAACTGGTACCACTTGCTACTCAGCTAACGTGTTAACTGTTAAAGTAAATTTTTTTTTTCTCTAAATAACGCCGACAGGAATTATAGGGCACCAAACTCTGCATTAATAGTAAAAATAATAAAATATTTTATTATTTCAAGGAGTTCTTTTGCCAATAAAATCAAAACAACACCAGCTAAAGCTATAAAACTAGTACCAGTCGCTAGAAAGCTAAGGCCTTAACGCGTTGAAGTAAAGTTTTTTCCTAAAAATAACGCCGACAGGAATTATAGGGCACCAAACTCTGCATTAATGGTAAAAATAATAAAATATTTTAATATTTTAAGGAGTTATTTTGCCAATAAAATCAAAACAATACCAGCTAAAGCTAGTACCAATCGCTAGAAAACTAAGGCGCTAACTCGTCGAAGTAAAATTTCTTTCTAAAAACAACGCCGACAGGAATTATAGGGCACCAAACTTTGCATTAATGGTAAAAATAATAAAATATTTTATTATTTCAAGGAGTTCTTTTGCCAATAAAATCAAAACAATACCAGCTAAAACTATAAAACTAGTACCAATCGCTAGAAAACTAACGCGTTAACTCGCTAAGTAAAGTTTTTTTCTAAAAATAACGCCGACAGGAATTATAGGGCACCAAACTTTGCATTAATTGTAAAAATAATAATAAAATTTTTTAATATTTTAAGGAGTTATTTTGCCAATAAAATCGAAACACTACCATTTAGAACTATGAAACTGGTACCAATCGCTAGAAAGCTAACGCGTTAACTCGTCGAATTAATTTTTTTTTCTCTAGATAACGCCGACAGGAATTATATGGCACCAAACTTTGCATTAATGGTAAAAATAATAAAATATTTTAATATTTTAAGGAGTTCTTTTGCCAATAAAATCAAAACAATACCAGGTAAAACTAAAAAACTAGTACCAATCACTAGAAAACTAAGCCGCTAACTCGTCAGTCTAAATTTTATTTCAAAAAATGACGCCGACAGGAATTATAAGGCACAAAACTTTGCATTAATGGTAAAAATAATAAAATATTTTAATATTTTAAGGAGTTCTTTTGCCAATAAAATCAAAACAATACCAGCTAAAACTAAAAAACTAGTACCAATCACTAGAAAACTAAGCCGCTAACTCGTCAGTCTAAATTTTATTTCAAAAAATGACGCCGACAGGAATTATAAGGCACAAAACTTTGCGTTAATGGTAAAAATAATAAAATATTTTAATATTTTAAGGAGTTCTTTTGCCAATAAAATCACAACAATACCAACTAAAACTATAAATTTAGTACCAATTGCTAGAAAGCTAAGGCGCTAGCTCGTCGAAGTAAAGTTTCTTTCTAAAAATAACGCCGACAGGAATTATAGGGCACCAAACTTTGCATTAATGGTAAAAATAATAAAATATTTTAATATTTTAAGGAGTTCTTTTGCCAATAAAATCGAAACAATACCAGCAAAACCGATAAAACTAGTACCAATCACTAGAAAACTAAGCCGCTAACTCGTCAGTCTAAATTTTATTTCAAAAAATGACGCCGACAGGAATTATAAGGCACAAAACTTTGCATTAATGGTAAAAATAATAATATATTTTATTATTTTAAGGAGTTCTTTAGCCAATAAAATCAAAACAATACCAGCTAGAGCTATGAAACTGGTACCAATCGCTAGAAAGCTAACGTGCTAACTCGCCGAATTAATTTTTTTGTTTCTCTAGATAACGCCGACAGGAATTATAAGGCACAAAACTTTGCGTTAATGGTAAAAATAATAAAATATTTTAATATTTTAAGGAGTTCTTTTGCCAATAAAATCACAACAATACCAACTAAAACTATAAATTTAATACCAATTGCTAGAAAGCTAAGGCGTTAGCTCGTCGAAGTAAAGTTTCTTTCTAAAAATAACGCCGACAGGAATTATAGGGCACCAAACTTTGCATTAATGGTAAAAATAATAAAATATTTTAATATTTTAAGGAGTTCTTTTGCCAATAAAATCAAAACAATACCAGCAAAAACGATAAAACTAGTACCAATCACTAGAAAACTAAGCCGCTAACTCGTCAGTCTAAATTTTATTTCAAAAAATGACGCCGACAGGAATTATAAGGCACAAAACTTTGCATTAATGGTAAAAATAATAATATATTTTAATATTTTAAGGAGTTCTTTAGCCAATAAAAACAAAACAATACCAGCTAGAGCTATGAAACTGGTACCAATCGCTAGAAAGCTAACGTGTTAACTCGCCGAATTATTTTTTTTGTTTCTCTAGATAACGCCGACAGGAATTATAGGGCACCAAACTCTGCATTAATGGTAAAAATAATAAAATATTTTAATATTTTAAGGAGTTCTTTTGCCAATAAAATCGAAACAATACCAGCTAGAACTATGAAACTGGTACCGATCGCTAGAAAGCTAACGTGCTAACTCGCCGAATTAATTTTTTTGTTTTTTTAGATAACGCCGACAGGAATTAGAGGGCACCAAACTCTTCATTAATGGTAAAAATAATAAAATATTTTAATATTTTAAGGAGTTTTTTGCCAATAAAATCAAAACAGTACCACCTAAAACTATAAAACTAATACCAGTCGCTAGAAAACAAACGTGTTAACTCGTCGAAGTAAATTGTTTTCTCTAGATAACGTCGACAGGAATTATAGGGCACAAAACTCTGTATTAATGGTAAAAATAATAAAATATTTTAATATTTTAAGGAGTCCTTTTGCCAATAAAATCAAAACAACACCAGCTAAAGCTATAAAACTAGTACCAGTGGCTAGAAAACTAAGGCCATAACTCGCTAAAGTAAAGTTTTTTTCTAAAAATAACGCTGACAGGAATTATAGGGCAACAAACTCTGCATTAATGGTAAAAATAATAAAATATTTTAATATTTTAAGGAGTTCTTTTGCCAATAAAATCAAAGCAATACCAGCTTAAACTATAAAACTAGTAACAATCACTAGAAAACTAAGCCGCTAACTCGTCAGTCTAAATTTTTATTTCAAAAAATGACGCCGACAGGAATTATAGGGCACAAAACTTTGCATTAATGGTAAAAATAATAATATATTTTAATATTTTAAGGAGTTCTTTTGCCAATAAAATCGAAACAATACCAGCTAGAACTATGAAACTGGTACCAATCGCTAGAAAGCTAACGTGCTAACTCGCCAAATTAATTTTCTTGTTTCTCTAGATAACGCCGACAGGAATTATAGGGCACCAAACTCTGCATTAATGGTAAAAATAATAAAATATTTTAATATTTTAAGGAGTTTTTTGCCAATAAAATCAAAACAATACCACCTAAAACTATAAAACTAATACCAATCGCTAGAAAACTAAGGCGTTAACTCGTCGAAGTAGAGTTTTTTTCTAAAAATAACGCCGACAGGAATTATAGGGCACCAAACTCTGCATTAAAGTAAAAATAATAAAATATTTTTTGATATGAAACTGGTACCAATCGCTAGAAAGCTAACGTGCTAACTCGCCGAATTAATTTTTTTGTTTCTCTAGATAACGCCGACAGGAATTAGAGGGCACCAAACTCTGCATTAATGGTAAAAATAATAAAATATTTCAATATTTTAAGGAGTTTTTTGCCAATAAAATCAAAACAATACCACCTTAAACTATAAAACTAATACCAATCGCTAGAAAACTAAGGCGGTAACTCGTCGAAGTAGAGTTTTTTTTCTAAAAATAACGCCGACAGGAAATATAGGGCACCAAACTCTGCATTAATGGTAAAATAATAAAATATTTTATTTTAAGGAGTTCTTTTGCCAATAAAATCAAAACAATACCAGTTAAAACTATGAATCTAATACCAATCGCTAGAAAACTAACGTGTTAACTTGCCGAAGTAATTTTGTTTTTCAAGATAACGCCGACAGGAATTATAGGGCACCAAACTTTGCATTAATGGTAAATATAATAATATATTTTAATATTTTAAGGAGTTCTTTTGCCAATAAAATCGAAACAATACCAGCTAGAACTATGAAACTGGTACCAATCGCTAGAAAACTAACGTGTTAACTCGCCGAATTAATTTTTTTGTTTCTCTAGATAACGCCGACAGGAATTATAGGGCACCAAACTCTGCATTATTAGTAAAAATAATAAAATATTTTATTATTTCAAGGAGTTCTTTTGCCAATAAAATCAAAACAACACCAGCTAAAGCTATAAAACTAGTACCAGTCGCTAGAAAACTAAAGCCTTAACGCGTTGAAGTAAAGTTTTTTCCTAAAAATAACGCCGGCAGGAATTATAGGGCACCAAACTCTGCATTAATGGTAAAAATAATAAAATATTTTAATATTTTAAGGAGTTATTTTGCCAATAAAATCAAAACAATACCAGCTAAAGCTAGTACCAATCGCTAGAAAACTAAGGCGCTAACTCGTCGAAGTAAAGTTTCTTTCTAAAAATAACGCCGACAGGAATTATAGGGCACCAAACTTTGCATTAATGGTAAAAATAATAAAATATTTTAATATTTTATGGAGTTCTTTTGCCAATCAAATCAAAACAATACCAGCTAGAACTATGAAACTGGTACCAATCGCTAGAAAGCTAACGTGTTAACTCGTCGAATTAATCTTTTTTTTTCTCTAGATAACGCCGACAGGAATTATAGGGCACCAATCTCTGCATTAATAGTAAAAATAATAAAATATTTTATTATTTCAAGGAGTTCTTTTGCCAATAAAATCAAAACAATACCAGATAAAGCTATAAAACTAGTACCAATCGCTAGAAAACTAAGGCGTTAACTCGTTGAAGTAAAGTTTTTTTCTTAAAATAACGCCGACAGGAATTATAGGGCACCAAACTTTGCATTAATGGTAAAAATAATAAAATATTTTAATATTTTAAGGAGTTCTTTTGCCAATTAAATCGAAACAATACATGCTAGAGATATGAAACTGGTACCAATTGCTAGAAAGCTAACGTGTTAACTCGCCGAATTAATTTTTTTGTTTCTCTAGATAACGCCGACAGGAATAATAGGGCACCAAACTCTGCATTAATAGTAAAAATAATAAAATATTTTATTATCTCAAGGAGTTCTTTTGCCAATAAAATCAAAACAATACCAGATAAAGCTATAAAACTAGTACCAGTCGCTAGAAAACTAAGGCGTTAACTCGTTGAAGTAAAGCTTTTTTCTAAAAATAACGCCGACAGGAATTATAGGGCACCAAACTCTGCATTAATGGTAAAAATAATAAAATATTTTAATATTTTAAGGAGTTCTTTTGCCAATAAAATCAAAACAAAACCAGCTAAAGATATAAAACTAGTACCAGTGGCTAGAAAACTAAGGCCTTAACTCGTTGAAATAAAGTGTTTTTCTAAAAATAACGCCGACAGGAATTATAGCGCAACAAACTCGTCATTAATGGTAAAAATAATAAAATTTTTTTAATATTTTAAGGAGTTCTTTTGCCAATAAAATCAAAACAATACCAGCTAAAGCTATAAAACCAGTAATAATCGCTAGAAAACTAAGGCGTTAACTCGTCAAAGTAAAGTTTTTTTCTAAAAATAACGGCGACAGGAATAATAGGGCACCAAACTTTGCATTAATGGTAAAAATAATAAAATATTTTAATATTTTAAGGAGTTCTTTTCCAATAAAATCGAAACAATACCAGCTAGAACTATAAAACTGATACCAATCGCTAGAAAACTAACGTGCCAACTCGCCGAATTATTTTTTTTTCTCTAGATAACGCCGACAGGAATTATAGGGCACCAAACTCTGCATTAAAGGTAAAAATAATAAATTTTTTTTAATATTTTAAGGAGTTCTTTTGCCAATAAAATCAAAACAATACCAGCTAAAGCTATAAAACTAGTAACAATCGCTAGAAAACTAAGGCATTAACTCGTCGAACTAAGGTTTTTTCTAAAAATAACGGCGACAGGAATTATAGGGCACCAAACTTTGCATTAATGGTACAAATAATAAAATATTTTAATATTTTAAGGAGTTCTATTCCAATAAAATCGAAACGATACCAGCTAGAACTATGAAACTGGTATAACTTGCTACTCAGCTAACGTGTTAACTGTTAGAGTAAATTTTTTTTTCTCTAAATAACGCCGACAGGAATTATAGGGCACCAAACTCTGCATTAATAGTAAAAATAATAAAATATTTTATTATTTCAAGGAGTTCTTTTGCCAATAAAATCAAAACAACACCAGCTAAAGCTATAAAACTAGTACCAGTCGCTAGAAAACTAAGGCCTTAACGCGTTGAAGTAAAGTTTTTTCCTAAAAATAACGCCGACAGGAATTATAGGGCACCAAACTCTGCATTAATGGTAAAAATAATAAAATATTTTAATATTTTAAGGAGTTATTTTGCCAATAAAATCAAAACAATACCAGCTAAAGCTAGTACCAATCGCTAGAAAACTAAGGCGCTAACTCGTCGAAGTAAAATTTCTTTCTAAAAATAACGCCGATAGGAATTATATGGCACCAAACTTTGCATTAATGGTAAAAATAATAAAATATTTTAATATTTTATGGAGTTCTTTTGCCAATCAAATCACAACAATACCAGCTAGAACTATGAAACTGGTACCAATCGCAAGAAAGCTAACGTGTTAACTCGTCGAATTAATTTTTTTTCTCTAGATAACGCCAAAGAATATAAATCATATAGAATGCGCATGAAGGCACAAATTGAAATATTTTTTAAAAAAATTGTATGACGCGGTCGGTAAGGCAAAAGGGAAAGAAGCAAAGTAAAGAGCATAACAATGTTTCGCTCTCATACGTAATTGCGTGTGTTTGTAAATACTTCAGTTTGTATGTATGTATGTTTGTTTATGTTTTGATATTTTCTTGCACAAATTCAACTTCTATTCATCATCTCAACAAATTGTTGTCTGTCAGACAGTCAGTCAGACGTTTAACTACGTACGCGTGTACGTATGTTGTATACGCATGTGTGTATGGATGTGTTAATGTTCTTCAAACAATGATATGAGGGAATATAAATTTACATTTATAAAAAAGGTCAAATAAATTCAAACAAATGTATACAAAAATTATTTTGAAAACAAATATGCTCGACTGTGTTACAGTAGCAAAAGCATGTATATATTGTTGTTGTACGAATGAGATTGCATCAATTGTGATCGAATTTTACTTGCCCTTCTTAGCGAAATTTTAGTGTACGTGTACATTTTGATTGATTTGAGATAATTTTAATAGAATGAAATTTTTTATAGGTGAAAATGTTTTTTTCAAGCATTTGAATTTCACTTGAGGTATTTTAAATAAATAAATAAAAAAGGCGATGTTTTCTAATGTATTACAGATACTTTTACAAATTGGAGTTTTCGAAAAAACTTTCGCTTATTGTCAAGTACACTAAATGTTTATACATGTAGCTCTAGTGTGATATTTTTTATTTAAAAGTGTAATTTATAATTTATTTTAGCTACTTTATTCTTTAAAATTACAATTTTTATTAAAATTGCTGTCACTGTTTTGCCAATAATTTGTTGGCTAGCCAGGAAACTAATAGTTATGTATGTAGGCATTTTGTGATAAAAGAAAAGGAATTTTAATTTTATGTATGAAAGGCAAAACTCAATAAAAATACTTAAGAACTTGTTGCCTGCACTGGAATTATTTGACCGTTTCTTAAAAAAAACCACATGCAATAAATGCGCAAAAACCTAGCTTAACCGAAGTCAGGTAGATTTTTTGTATTGTTGTTGAATTTTAAGTGGCACAAATCGTCAAGGACACTTCGGCCGAAATTTTTTTAGTGATTTTTTAAAGGCTCTGCAGCTTTTTATTTTATTTTGAAGCATTTCATAACACATTTCAGTTTGAAAGCTGCAGTGAAGCATTACGTACTGTGTGTCTAGAAATTATAATAAAAGTAAATAAAAAAAATAAAAATAACGCAATAAATAAAAACTCTACTAAAGCAATGAATTCGAGTACAATAAAGAAAAATAAATCGCTATCGGGCATAAAATGCTGCATGAAAAAATGCCAAAAGTCGAGAAGACATTTTAAGGGCTTAAAAATGTTTAAATTTCCTTCGCCGGATATGATACTAGGTCAAATTTGGCGAGAGAAATGTCGAATTCCTGAGAAGAATTATAATAAAAATCTTTATATTTGCGAAAATCATTTTTCAAGTTCATACGTTGGGGGAAAAAAATTAAAATCTGACGCCATTCCAACTGTAGATATTGATGAAATGGAGGAAGAATTGAAAGATTTTAACGCAGAGCTCAGGTCCTCCCCAAAAAATTTAGATTGTGAAAATATCGAAGCCCCTTTCTGCTCAAATTGCGAAAATCAAACTCTACTTGCAGATCACTACCGGAAAAAATATAGTAATCTCCTCAAAAAATACAAAAAAAAACAAAAAATTTTAAAATCAAAGCGACCCACACAAAATACTAAAAAGTTAAATCGTAAAAATATAAAAAAGTCTCTTATTGAATCGATTGACTGTTTACAAAATATAAGCGCAGAAAGCAAAATTTTTTGTAAGCTTTTGTTGAGCTCTCGGCCAAAGGAACATTCTGAAAATGTAAAATATTTAGCTCAGAACATATTTTACAAATCTCAATCCACATACTTATTTCTAAGGGACAAATTAAATTTGAGTCTTCCTCAAATTTCCACCTTGAATCGGTGGGCGCCGATTAAATTTCTTCAGCCCGGCTTAAAAAATAATGCTTTTGAATTCGTGAGGGAAAAATGCTCTCAGTTGGATGACAGATGTGCTAAGCTTATGGTTTTAGTAATGGATGAAATGAGCATAAACAAGTAAGAGCGCTATATTCGGCCGTTCCGAATCTTATATACCCTTCACAACGTGAATTCATGCAATAACAGTGGTTTGTGTCACCATTCATCCCATATGAAATACGTACATACATATAAAAACATACATATATAAAAACGTCCCATTGTAAAATTATAAATTCACGTATGAATGTTAAAAAAAAACAAAAAAAAAAAAAAAAATTTAAAAAAAAATTTAAAAAAAAATGTATTACGAATAAAGAAGAATATGAACATGTTGAATTATGAATTGTCATTTGATAGGTGAAATTAAATATTCAACAAAATATGAAAAATGATACTAAGATTCACTAATTCAAATTTCATTCAATTGTAACATAAATAGGAATTTTAAGTTACATAGTAGTATACCGATAAAGAGTGCTGATGATGAAATCGTAGCTGATTTCGAAAATGCATTCCACTCGGCTAATATCGGAAATAATTTTTAGAAAGAATATTCCTAAAATGGTTACAATTTAATTTAATTTGAATTATAAAATTAAATAAATAAACAAATGAACTTAAGCCAAAATAAAAAATGGTTCACATTAAAATTTAATATATAGAAAAAAGTTCGAATAAAATATAAATATATAATTTAAAAAAAAAAAAATTTAAAAAAAAAAAATTGTTTTTAAAATTATTATGTATGTAATATATATCAAACAAAAAAAAAAAATAAAAAAAAAAATAATAAAAATATAAATAATATATTAAATAAAAAATAAAAAAAAAAAATAAAAAAAAATAAAAAAAAAATTTAAAAAAAATTAAAAAAAAAATTTTTTTGGCTCAGCTGGGATTTGATGCCACGTTTTCTCTAACCAGTATACACGTTTGTATGTATGTATGTTGTTGTTGTAATGTTGCTTTTGTGAAAAAAAATCGAGGTGGTCGTGGGTTTTTGCTCATATCTCAGTTGTTTATGTACCGATGTTTCTGATTTTCAATAGCGATCTATTCCCGAATATTTCTGATATTTTAATACCTCACCCGAGTCCAAGCGATGTCGGAGGGCTTCAAAAAGTTGATTTCAACATACACACGGTCAGACGGACAGACGGACAGACGGACAGACTGACAGACTGACAGCGCTTAATCGACTCCCCTATTCATAAGCTTTCAGAAAATATATACTTTATGGGGTCGGAAATCAAAATTGTAGAAATTTCACACGGAATGACAAACCTATATATACCCTTTTTCACTGTGTGAAGGGTATAAAAAAGAGTTGAGGTATAGTAGAAGTCTAGATTTAGTTGATGGATTTGAAACAACTGGATTTGAAAGGACTAATAGAATTGCCACTCATGTATGTGTTTTTATGATTAAATCTATGTTTTCTAATTTTTCAATCATTCTTAATTACTTTATTTCCTACAACGGCTTATCTGCGGATACTTTAAGTGAAATTGTTAAAGAAAATGATAATATTTTAAAAACCATGGGTATAAACGTTCGTGCCCCTGTATGTGATCAAGGCTCGACCAACAGAAAATGTTTCTCCAACCTTAAAGTATCTGTGGAAAAGCCGTTTTTTGAAACTAATGATCAGAAAGTTTTTTGCATGTACGATTTCCCTCATTTAATTAAGTCTTTGCGGAATGGCTGGTTAAAGTGTGACATAAAATCACGATGGAACGGTAAGTTTTCAAGTAATTAAGGAATTGTATGAAATGGAAGCAAGTGCAAAAACAAAAATGTGCCCAAAATTGACACGGCAACACATTTACCCTAACTGTTTTGAAAAAATGCGTGTAAAATTTGCAACACAAATTTTCAGTAGAACTGTTGCGGCTGCTATCAAAACTATTTCCGAAAGCACAAAATTTAAGATAAATTCCACAAAATTGGCCTTATCAACAGCTCAGTTTGTGGAAAAAATTGACAAGATTTTCGATTGTCTTAATAGTGGCTTCCTTTACGGTGATAACTGCTACAGATCTGCAATTCAGCTTAACAGTGAAGCATATAAATTTATTAAATTTTTCTTGCAATATTTAGAAAATGTGGAGTTTTTGGATAAAAAGAAGCGTGTTTTCTTTTTAAATGGAATGAAGCTCACTCTTAAATCAGTTCTTATGTTAACCGATGATATTTTAAAAGAAGGTGGTGATGTATATTTTTTAATGACAAAATCCCTTAATCAGAACAAATTAGAAAACACGTTTTCTGTATTGCGGCAGAAAGGGGGCAACAATAACAACCCGTCTGTAGCCGAATTGAATAATATTTTGACAAAAATAATGGTGACTAAAATAGTTCAGTCAAGCTCTTCTAGCAACTGCGAACTTGTACAAGACGGAATAGCTAATGTTGGTGCTGGCTTTCAAGCAGATTTATGTATTGAACATAAAGAACCAAGTTGTTATGAAATTGACAATGTTGATTACGAGAGCCACATATATGCAGATTATTTTCTGGAAGATGTTTTTGAAAAATCTGCAGTTATAAATTTTGAAGTAGTTTCTATGAGATACTTTGTTGGATATGTAGCATTTAAAGTCATTCCAAAATTACAATGCCAAAAATGTTGTGACGAATTGAGAAAGATGGATGAAGTTCTAACAGCACCAAGCGAGCTTTTTATACACTTTAAAAATTATCAGTCGCTTACAGATTTTGGAAGCTTAGCTGCTCCATCAGATAAACTAATGGATGCATGTAAAAGACATATTTTAATATTTGATAAAATTTTTAAGTCTGAGCCCCAAAAAATTGGGTCCTGTAAACGCTTGACTCCGCAGTGGTTTGCCGACGCTTGTTCTCAACACAGAATAGAAGTTTTGGACTTTCTACTATTAGTACTCCTCCGAAAGCATTGCTCTTGGTCTATAGAAAAATGAAGTTCCAAGGAAAAAAAATTAGCAAACGAATGATGTAATTTATTAAAGTATAATAACTTTGTTAATTTTACAAGGGTGGTTTACATTTTTATTGAACACTTTTTGATGTCAAAAATTAATGAAGTGGGAAAAATATATCAAAAATTATTTATTCTTAACAAAAATACATACAGAGTTTGTTTTTATTTTAATTGTTTTATAAAAAAAACAACTTATTCATTTTCCAATATTATTATTTAATTTATTTTAAAATGAATAAACTTTTCAACATTCTGTTTTTTCTAAAAAAATAATACATAATTCTCAACTCTAGTTTTATTCGCATTTTTTATATAAAGTTTTATTTATTTAAAATACCTCAAGTGAAATTCAAATGCTTGAAAAAAACATTTTCACCTATAAAAAATTTTATTGCATTAAAATTATCTCAAATCAATCAAAATGTACACGTACACTAAAATTTCGCTAAGAAAGGCTAATAAAATTCGATCACAATTGATGCAATCTCATTCGTACAACAACAATATATATATGATTTTGCTACTGTAACACAGTCAAGCGTATTTGTTTTCAAAACAATGTTTGTTCACATTTGTTTGAATTTATTTGACCTTTTTATAAATGTAAATTTATATTTTCTCATTTCTTTATTTAAAGAACATTAACCCATCCATACATACATACATGCATAAACAACAGCCAAACACGTGTTCGTATTTTGTTTCTTTGCTTTCTGGTCTAACGCATGAAGTTAAACGAGTGCATGGTAAATAAATATGAATAAAGAAACCAACAACAAATTACATTTACAAAATTTAGTGAGTGCATGGTAAATAAATATGAATAAAGAAACCAACAACAAATTACCTTGACAAAATATTGTGAGCGAAACTATATGAGAGCCATTCGTAATGAAGAGAGCGGGTTCCAATGTTAGAACCTGCCATAAGAAATTTTATTTTGAACGTGATGCGCATTCTATATGATTTATATTCTTTGATAACGCCGACAGGAATTATAGGGCACCAAACTCTGCATTAATAGTAAAAATAATAAAATATTTTATTATTTCAAGGAGTTCTTTTGCCAATAAAATCAAAACAATACCAGAAAAAGCTATAAAACTAGTACCAATCGCTAGAAAACTAAGGCGTTAACTTGTTGAAGTAAAGTTTATTTCTAAAAATAACGCCGACAGGAATTATAGGGCACCAAACTCTGCATTAATGGTACAAATAATAAAATATTTTAATATTTTAAGGAGTTCTTTTGCCAATAAAATCAAAACAATACCAGCTAAAACTATAAAACTAGTACCAATCGCTAGAAAACTAACGCGTTAACTCGCTAAAGTAAAGTTTTTTTCTAAAAATAACGCCGACAGGAATTATAGGGCACCAAACTTTGCATTAATTGTAAAAATAATAATAAAATTTTTTAATATTTTAAGGAGTTCTTTTGCCAATAAAATCGAAACACTACCAGCTAGAACTATGAAACTGGTACCAATCGCTAGAAAGCTAACGTGTTAACTCGTCGAATTAATTTTTTTTTCTCTAGATAACGCCGACAGGAATTATATGGCACCAAACTCTGCATTAATAGTAAAAATAATAAAATATTTTATTATTTCAAGGAGTTCTTTTGCCAATAAAATCAAAACAATACCAGCTAAAGCTATTAAACTGAAACTAATCGCTAGAAAACTAAGGCGTTAACTCGTTGATGTAAAGTTTTTTTCTAAAAATAACGCCGACAGGAATTATAGGGCACCAAACTTTGCATTAATGGTAAAAATAATAAAATATTTTAGTATTTTAAGGAGTTCTTTTGCCAATCAAATCAAAACAATACCAGCTAGAACTATGAAACTGGTACCAATCGCTAGAAAGCTAACGTGATAACTCGTCGAATGAATTTTTTTTCTCTAGATAACGCCGACAGGAATTATAGGGCACCAAACTCTGCATTAATAGTAAAAATAATAAAATATTTTATTATTTCAAGGAGTTCTTTTGCCAATAAAATCAAAACAATACCAGCTAAAGCTATAAAACTAGTACCAATCGCTGGAAAACTAAGGCGTTAACTCGTTGAAGTAAAGTTTATTTCTAAAAATAACGCCGACAGGAATTATAGGGCACCAAACTCTGCATTAATGGTACAAATAATAAAATATTTTAATATTTAAAGGAGTTCTTTTGCCAATAAAATCAAAACAATACCAGCTAAAACTATAAAACTAGTACCAATCGCTAGAAAACTAAGGCGTTAACTCGTTGAAGTAAAGTTTTTTTCTAAAAATAACGCCGACAGGAATTAAAGGGCACCAAACTTTGCATTAACGGTAAAAATAATAAAATATTTTAATATTTTAAGGAGTTCTTTTGCCAATCAAATCAAAACAATACCAGCTAGAACTATGAAACTGGTACCAATCGCTAGAAAGCTAACGTGTTAACTCGTCGAATTAATTTTTTTTCTCTAGATAACGCCGACAGTAATTATAGGGCACCAAACTCTGCATTAATAAATCAAAACAATACCAGCTAAAGCTATAAAACTAGTACCAATCGCTAGAAAACTAAGGCGTTAACTCGTTGAAGTAAAGTTTATTTCTAAAAATAACGCCGACTGGAATTATAGGGCACCAAACTCTGCATTAATGGTACAAATAATAAAATATTTTTATATTTTAAGGAGTTCTTTTGCCAATAAAATCAAAACAATACCAGCTAAAACTATAAAACTAGTACCAATCGCTAGAAAACTAAGGCGATAACTCGTTGAAGTAAAGTTTTTTTCTAAAAATAACGCCGACAGGAATTATAGGGCACCAAACTTTGCATTAATGGTAAAAATAATAAAATATT
The DNA here is from genome assembly GCA_941918925.1 of Phyto melanocephala. NCBI lineage: Eukaryota > Metazoa > Arthropoda > Insecta > Diptera > Rhinophoridae > Phyto > Phyto melanocephala. Next base: position 67,336,033 of record OW799233.1, read on the forward strand.
TTAATATTTGAAGGAGTTCTTTTGCCAATAAAATCGAAACAATACCAGCTTGAACTATAAAACTGGTACCAATCGCTAGAAAACTAACGTGTTAACTCACCGAATTAATTTTTTTTTCTCTAGATAACGCCGAGAGGAATTCTATGGCACCAAACTCTGCATTAATAGTAAAAATTATAAAATATTTTATTATTTCAAGGAGTTCTTTTGCCAATAAAATCAAAACAATACCAGCTAAAGCTATAAAACTGAAACCAATCGCTAGAAAACTAAGGCGTTAACTCGTTTGAAGTAAAGTTTTTTTCTAAAAAAAACGCCGACAGGAATTATAGGGCACCAAACTCTGCATTAATGGTAAAAATAATAAAATATTTTATTTTAAGGAGTTCTTTTGCCAATAAAATCAAAACAATACCAGCTAAAACTATAAAACTAGTACCAATCGCTAGAAAACTAAGGCGTTAACTCGTCGTAGTAAATTTTTTTTTTCTAAATAACGCCGACAGTAATTATAGGGCACCAAACTTTGCATAAATGGTAAAAATAATAAAATATTTTAATACTTTACGGAGTTCTTTTGGCAATAAAATGAAAACAATACCAGCTAAAACTATAAAGCTAGTACCAATCGATAGAAAACTAACGTGTTAGCTCGTCGAATTAAATTGTTTTCTGTAGATAACGACGACAGGAATTATAGGGCACCAAACTCTGCATTAATGGTAAAAATAATAAAATATTTTAATATTTTAAGGAGTTCTTTTGCCAATAAAATCAGAACAATACCAGCTAGAGCTATAAAACTGGTACCACTTGCCATTAAGCTAACGTGTTAACTGTTAAAGTAAATTTTTTTTCTCCAAATAACGCCGACAGGAATTATAGGGCACCAAACTCTGCATTAAAGGTAAAAATAATAAAATATTTTTTAATATTTTAAGGAGTTCTTTTGCCAATAAAATCAAAACAATACCAGCTAAAACTATAAAACTAGTAACAATCGCTAGAAAACTAAGGCGTTAACTCGTCAAAGTAAATTTTTTTTCTCTAAGTAACGCCGACAGGGATTATAGGGCACCAAACTTTGCATAAATGGTAAAAATAATAAAATATTTTAATATTGTAAGGGGTTCTTTTGCCAGTAAAATCAAAACAATACCAGCTAAAACTATAAAGCTAGTACCAATCGCTAGAAAACTAACGTGTTAACTCGTCGAATTAAATTGTTTTCCTTAGATAACGACGACAGGAATTATAGGGCACCAAACTCTGCATTAATGGAAAAAATAATAAAATATTTTAATATTTTAAGGAGTTCTTTTGCCAATAAAATCAGAACAATACCAGCTAGAACTATAAAACTGGTACCACTTGCCATTTAGCTAACGTGTTAACTGTTAAAGTAAATTTTTTTTCTCTAAATAACGCCGACAGAAATTATAGGGCGCCAAACTCTGCATTAATAGTAAAAATAATAAAATATTTTATTATTTCAAGGAGTTCTTTTGCCAATAAAATCAAAACAATACCAGCTAAAGCTATAAAGCTAGTACAAATCGCTAGAAAACTAAGGCGTTAACTCGTTGAAGTAAAGTTTTTTTCTAAAAATAACGCCGACAGGAATTATAGGGCACCAAACTCTGCATAAATGGTAAAAATAATAAAATATTTTAATATTTTAAGGAGTTCTTTTGCCAATAAAATCAAAACAATACCAGTTAAAACCATAAAACTAGTACCAATCGCTAGAAAACTAATGCGTTAACTCGTCGAAGTAAAGTTTTTTTCTAAAAATAACGCCGACAGGAATTATAGGGCACCAAACTCTGCATTAATGGTAAAAATAATAAAATATTTTAATATTTTAAGGAGTTCTTTTGCCAATAAAATCAGAACAATACCAGCTAGAACTATAGAACTGGTACCACTTGCTATTTAGCTAACGTGTTAGCTGTTAAAGTAAATTTTTTTTTCTCTAAATAACGCTGACAGGAATTATAGGGCACCAAACTCTGAATTAATAGTAAAATAAAATATTTTATTATTTCAAGGAGTTCTTTTGCCAATAAAATCAAAACAATACCAGCTTAAGCTATAAAACTAGTACCAATCTCTAGAAAACTAAAGCGCTAACTCGTCGAAGTAAAGTTTTTTTCTAAAAATAACGCCGACAGGAATTAAAGGGCACCAAACTTTGCGTTAATGGTAAAAATAATAAAATATTTTAATATTTTAAGGAGTTCTTTTGCCAATAAAATCAAAACAATACCAACTAAAACTATAAAGCTAGTACCAATTGCTAGAAAGCTAAGGCGTTAGCTCGCCGAAGTAAACTTTCTTTCTAAAAATAACGCCGACAGGAATTATAGGGCACCAAACTTTGCATTAATGGTAAAAATAATAAAATATTTTAATATTTTAAGGAGTTCTTTTGCCAATAAAATCGAAACAATACCAGCTAGAACTATGAATCGGGTACAAATCGCTAGAAAACTAACGTATTAACTTGCCGAAAATATTTTTTTTTCTGTATATAACGCCGACAAGAATTATAGGGCACCAAACTTTGCATTAATGGTAAAAATAATAAAATATTTTAATATTTTAAGTAGTTCTTTTGCCAATAAAATCAAAACAATACCAGCTAAAACTATAAAACTAGTACCAATCACTAGAAAACTAAGCCCCTAACTCGTCAGTCTAAATTTTATTTCAAAAAATGACGCCGACAGGAATTATAAGGCACAAAACTTTGCATTAATGGTAAAAATAATAAAATATTTTATAATTTTAAGGAGTTCTTTTGCCAATAAAATCGAAACAATACATGCTAGAGATATGAAACTGGTACCAATCGCTAGAAAACTAACGTGTTAACTCGCCGAATTAATTTTTTTGTTTCTCTAGATAACGCCGACAGGAATAATAGGGCACCAAACTCTGCATTAATAGTAAAAATAATAAAATATTTTATTATTTCAAGGAGTTCTTTTGCCAATAAAATCAAAACAATACCAGATAAAGCTATAAAACTAGTACCAATCGCTAGAAAACTAATGCGTTAACTTGTCGAAGTAAAGTTTTTTTCTAAAAATAACGCCGACAGGAATTATAGGGCACCAAACTCTGCATTAATGGTAAAAATAATAAAATATTTTAATATTTTAAGGAGTTCTTTTGCCAATAAAATCAAAACAATACCAGCTAAAACTATAAAACTAGTACCAATCGCTAGAAAACTAACGCGTTAACTCGTTAAAGTAAAGTTTTTTTCTAAAAATAACGCCGACAGGAATTATAGGGCACCAAACTTTGCATTAATTGTAAAAATAATAATAAAATTTTTTAATATTTTAAGGAGTTCTTTTGCCAATAAAATCGAAACACTACCAGCTAGAACTATGAAACTGGTACCAATCGCTAAAAAGCTAACGTGTTAACTCGTCGAATTAATTTTTTTGTTTCTCTAGATAACGCCGACAGGAATAATAGGGCACCAAACTCTGCATTAATAGTAAAAATAATAAAATATTTTATTATTTCAAGGAGTTCTTTTGCCAATAAAATCAAAACAATACCAGATAAAGCTATAAAACTAGTACCAATCGCTAGAAAACTAATGCGTTAACTCGTCGAAGTAAAGTTTTTTTCTAAAAATAACGCCGACAGGAATTAAAGGGCACCAAACTTTGCGTTAATGGTAAAAATAATAAAATATTTTAATATTTTAAGGAGTTCTTTTGCCAATAAAATCAAAACAATACCAACTAAAACTATAAAGCTAGTACCAATTGCTAGAAAGCTAAGGCGTTAGCTCGCCGAAGTAAACTTTCTTTCTAAAAATAACGCCGACAGGAATTATAGGGCACCAAACTTTGCATTAATGGTAAAAATAATAAAATATTTTAAGTAGTTCTTTTGCCAATAAAATGGAAACAATACCAGCTAGAACTATGAAACTGGTACCAATCGCTAGAAAGCTAACGTGCTAACTCGCCGAATTAATTTGTTTGTTTCTCTAGATAACGCCGACAGGAATTATAGGGCACCAAACTTTGCATTAATGGTAAAAATAATAAAATATTTTAATATTTTAAGGAGTTCTTTTGCCAATAAAATCAAAACAATACCAGATAAAGCTATAAACCTAGTACCAATCGCTAGAAAACTAATGCGTTAACTCGTCGAAGTAAAGTTTTTTTCTAAAAATAACGCCGACAGGAATTATAGGGCACCAAACTCTGCATTAATGGTAAAAATAATAAAATATTTTAATATTTTAAGGAGTTCTTTTGCCAATAAAATCAAAGCAATACCAGCTAAAACTATAAAACTAGTACCAATCGCTAGAAAACTAACGCGTTAACTCGATAAAGTAAAGTTTTTTTCTAAAAATAACGCCGACAGGAATTATAGGGCACCAAACTTTGCATTAATTGTAAAAATAATAATAAAATTTTTTAATATTTTAAGGAGTTCTTTTGCCAATAAAATCGAAACACTACCAGCTAGAACTATTAAACTGGTACCAATCGCTAGAAAGCTAACGTGTTAACTCGTCGGATTAATCTTTTTTCTCTAGATAACGCCGACAGGAATTATATGGCACCAAACTCTGCATTAATAGTAAAAATAATAAAATATTTTATTATTTCAAGGAGTTCTTTTGCCAATAAAATCAAAACAATACCAGCTAAAGCTATAGAACTGAAACCAATCGCTAGAAAACTAAGGCGTCAACTCGTTGATGTAAAGTTTTTTTCTAAAAATAACGCCGACAGGAATTATAGGGCACCAAACTTTGCATTAATGGTAAAACTAATAAAATATTTTAATATTTTAAGGAGTTCTTTTGCCAATCAAATCAAAACAATACCAGCTAGAACTATGAAACTCGTACCAATCGCTAGAAAGCTAACGTGATAACTCGTCGAATTAATTTATTTTTCTCTATATAACGCCGACAGGAATTATAGGGCACCAAACTCTGCATTAATAGTAAAAATAATAAAATATTTTATTATTTCAAGGAGTTCTTTTGCCAATAAAATCAAAACAATACCAGCTAAAGCTATAAAACTAGTACCAATCGCTAGAAAACTAAGGCGTTAACTCGTTGAAGTAAAGTTTATTTCTAAAAATAACGCCGACAGGAATTATAGGGCACCAAGCTCTGCATTAATGGTACAAATAATAAAATATTTTAATATTTTAAGGAGTTCTTTTGCCAATAAAATCAAAACAATACCAGCTAAAACTATAAAACTAGTACCAATCGCTAGAAAACTAAGGCGTTAACTCGTTGAAGTAAAGTTTTTTTTCTAAAAATAACGCCGACAGGAATTATAGGGCACCAAACTTTGCATTAATGGTAAAAATAATAAAATATTTTAATATTTTAAGGAGCTCTTTTGCCAATCAAATCAAAACAATACCAGCTAGAACTATGAAACTGGTACCAATCGCTAGAAAGCTAACGTGTTAACTCGTCGAATTAATTTTTTTTTCTAGATAACGCCGACAGGAATTATAGGGCACCAAACTCTGCATTAATAAATCAAAACAATACCAGATAAAGCTATAAAACTAGTACCAATCGCTAGAAAACTAAGGCGTTAACTCATTGAAGTAAAGTTTATTTCTAAAAATAACGCCGACAGGAATTAGAGGGCACCAAACTCTGCATTAATGGTACAAATAATAAAATATTTTTATATTTTAAGGAGTTCTTTTGCCAATAAAATCAAAACAATACCAGCTAAAACTATAAAACTAGTACCAATCGCTAGAAAACTAAGGCAATAACTCGTTGAAGTAAAGTTTTTTTCTAAAAATAACGCCGACAGGAATTATAGGGCACCAAACTTTGCATTAGTGGTAAAAATAATAAAATATTTTAATATTTGAAGGAGTTCTTTTGCCAATAAAATCGAAACAATACCAGCTAGAACTATAAAACTGGTACCAATCGCTAGAAAACTAACGTGTTAACTCGCCGAATTAATTTTTTTGTCTCCAGATGACGCCGACAAGAATTATAGGGCACCAAACTCTGCATAAATGGTAAAAATAATAAAATATTTTAATATTTTAAGGAGTTCTTTTGCCAATAAAATCAAAACAGTACCAGCTAGAACTATTAATCTTGTACCAATCGCAAGAAAGCTAACGTGTTAACTTGCCGAATTAATTTTTTTTTCTCTAGATAACGCCGAGAGGAATTATATGGCACCAAACTCTGCATTAATAGTAAAAATTATAAAATATTTTATTATTTCAAGGAGTTCTTTTGCCAATAAAATCAAAACAGTACCAGCTAAAGCTATAAAGCTGAAACCAATCGCTAGAAAACTAAGGCGTTAACTCGTTGAAGTAAAGTCTTTTTCTAAAAATAACGCCGACAGGAATTATAGGGCACCAAACTCTGCATTAATGGTAAAAATAATAAAATATTTTATTTTAAGGAGTTCTTTTGCCAATAAAATCAAAACAATACCAATTAAAACTATAAAACTAGTACGAATCGCTAGAAAACTAAGGCGTTAACTCGTCGTAGTAAATTTTTTTTTTCTAAATAACGCCGACAGTAATTATAGGGCACCAAACTTTGCGTTAATGGTAAAAATAATAAAATATTTTAATATTTTAAGGAGTTCTTTTGCCAATAAAATCAAAACAATACCAGCTAAAGCTAGTACCAATCGCTAGAAAACTAAGGCGCTAACTCGTCGAAGTAAAGTTTTTTTCTAAAAATAACGCCGACAGGAATTATAGGGCACCAAACTTTGCATTAATGGTCAAAATAATAAAATATTTTAATATTTTATGGAGTTCTTTTGCCAATCAAATCAAAACAATACCAGCTAGAACTATGAAACTGGTACCAATCACAAGAAAGCTAACGTGTTAACTCGTCGAATTAATTTTTTTTTCTCTAGATAACGCCGACAGGAATTATAGGGCACCAAACTCTGCATTAATGGTAAAAATAATAAAATATTTTATTTTAAGGAGTTCTTTTGCCAATCAAATCAAAACAATACCAGCTAAAACTATAAGACTAGTACCAATCGCTAGAAAACTAAGGCGTTAACTCGTCGTAGTAAATTTTTTTTTTCTAAATAACGCCGACAGTAATTATAGGGCACCAAACTTTGCGTTAATGGTAAAAATAATAAAATATTTTAATATTTTAAGGAGTTCTTTTGCCAATAAAATCAAAACAATACCAGCTAGAACTATTTATCTAGTACCAATCGCAAGAAAGCTAACGTGTTAATTTGTCGAATTAATTTTTTTTTCTCTAGATAACGCCGAGAGGAATTATATGGCACCAAACTCTGCATTAATAATAAAAATTATAAAATATTTTATTATTTCAAGGAGTTCTTTTGCCAATAAAATCAAAACAATACCAGCTAAAGCTATAAAACTGAAACCAATCGCTAGAAAACTAAGGCGTTAACTCGTTGAAGTAAAGTTTTTTTCTAAAAATAACGCCGACAGGAATTATAGGGCACCAAACTCTGCATTAATGGTAAAAATAATAAAATATTTTAATATTTTAAGGAGTTCTTTTGCCAATAAAATTAAAACAATACCAGCTAAAACTATAAAACTAGTACCAATCACTAGAAAACTAAGCCGCTAACTCGTCAGTCTAAATTTTATTTCAAAAAATGACGCCGACAGGAATTATAAGGCACCAAACTCTGCACTAATGGTAAAAATAATAAAATATTTTAATATTTTAAGGAGTTCTTTTGCCAATAAAATCGAAACAATACCAGCTAGAACTATGAAACTGGTACCAATCGCTAGAAAGCTAACGTGTTAACTCGCCGAATTAATTTTTTTGTTTTTCTAGATAACGCCGACAGGAATTAGAGGGCACCAAACTCTGCATGAATGGTAAAAATAATAAAATATTTTAATATTTTAAGGAGTTTTTTGCCAATAAAATCAAAACAGTACCATCTAAAACTATAAAACTAATACCAATCGCTAGAAAACAAACGTGTTAACTCGTCGAAGTAAATTGTTTTCTCTAGATAACGTCGACAGGAATTATAGGGCACCAAACTCTGTATTAATGGTAAAAATAATAAAATATTTTAATATTTTAAGGAGTTCTTTTGCCAATAAAATCAAAACAATACCACCTAAAACTATAAAACTAATACCAATCGCTAGAAAACTAAGGCGTTAACTCGTCGAAGTAGAGTTTTTTTCTAAAAATAACGCCGACAGAAATTATAGGGCACCAAACTCTGCATTAAAGTAAAAATAATAAAATATTTTTTAATATGAAACTGGTACCAATCGCTAGAAAGCTAACGTGCTAACTCGCCGAATTAATTTTCTTGTTTCTCTAGATAACGCCGACAGGAATTATAGGGCACCAAACTCTGCATTAATGGTAAAAATAATAAAATATTTTAATATTTTAAGGAGTTCTTTTGCCAATAAAATCAGAACAATACCAGCTAGAACTATAAAACTGGTACCAATCGCTAGAAAACTAAGCCGCTAACTCGTCAGTCTAAATTTTATTTCAAAAAATGACGCCGACAGGAATTATAAGGGACAAAACTTTGCATAAATGGTAAAAATAATAATATATTTTAATATTTTAAGGAGTTCTTTTGCCAATAAAATGGAAACAATACCAGCTAGAACTACGAAACTGGTACCAATCGCTAGAAAGCTAACGTGTTAACTCCTCGAATTTTCTAAAAATAACGCCGACAGGAATTATAGGGCACCAAACTCTGCATTAAAGTAAAAATAATAAAATATTTTTTAATATGAAACTGGTACCAATCGCTAGAAAGCTAACGTGCTAACTCGCCGAATTAATTTTTTTGTTTCTCTAGATAACGCCTACAGGAATAATAGGGTACCAAACTCTGCATTAATGGTAAAAATAATAAAATATTTTAATATTTTAAGGAGTTTTTTGCCAATAAAATCAAAACAACACCAGCTAAAGCTATAAAACTAGTACCAATGGCTAGAAAACTAAGGCCTTAACTCGTTAAAGTAAAGTATTTTTCTAAAAATAACGCCGACAGGAATTATAGGGCAACAAACTCTGCATTAATGGTAAAAATAATAAAATATTTTAATATTTTAAGGAGTTCTTTTGCCAATAAAATCAAAACAATACCAGCTTAAACTATAAAACTAGTAACAATCACTAGAAAACTAAGCCGCTAACTCGTCAGTCTAAATTTTATTTCAAAAAATGACGCCGACAGGAATTATAGGGCACAAAACTTTGCATTAATGGTAAAACTAATAATATATTTTAATATTTTAAGGAGTTTTTTGCCAATAAAATCAAAACAATACCACCTAAAACTATAAAACTAATACCAATCGCTAGAAAGCTAAGGCGTTAACTCGTCGAAGAAGAGTTTTTTTTTCTAAAAATAACGCCGACAGGAATTATTGGGCACCAAACTCTGCATTAAAGTAAAAATAATAAAATATTTTTTAATGTGAAACTGGTACCAATCGCTAGAAAGCTAACGTGCTAACTCGCCGAATTAATTTTCTTGTTTCTCTAGATAACGCCGACAGGAATTATAGGGCACCAAACTCTGCACTAATGGTAAAAATAATAAAATATTTTAATATTTTAAAGAGTTCTTTTGCCAATAAAATCAAAACAATACCAGCTAAAACTATAAAACTATATCAATCGCTAGAAAACTAAGGCGTTAACTTGCTAAAGTAAAGTTTTTTTCTAAAAATAACGCCGACAGGAGTTATAGGGCACCAAACTCTGCATTAAAGTAAAAATAATAAAATATTTTTTAATATGAAACTGATACCAATCGCTAGAAAGCTAACGTGCTAACTCGCCGAATTAATTTTTTTGTTTCTCTAGATAACGCCGACAGGAATTAGAGGGCACCAAACTCTGCATTAATGGTAAAAATAATAAAATATTTTAATATTTTAAGGAGTTTTTTGCCAATAAAATCAAAACAATACCACCTTAAACTATAAAACTAACACCAATCGCTAGAAAACTAAGGCGATAACTCGTCGAAGTAGAGTTTTTTTCTTAAAATAACGCCGACAGGAATTATAGGGCACCAAACTCTGCATTAATGGTAAAAATAATAAAATATTTTATTTTAAGGAGTTCTTTTGCCAATAAAATCAAAACAATACCAGTTAAAACTATGAATCTAATACCAATCGCTAGAAAACTAACGTGTTAACTTGCCGAAGTAATTTTTTTTCTCTAGATAACGCCGACAGGAATTATAGGGCACCAAACTTTGCATTAATGGTAAATATAATAATATATTTTAATATTTTAAGGAGTTCTTTTGCCAATAAAATCGAAACAATACCAGCTAGAACTATGAAACTGGTACCAATCGCTAGAAAGCTAACGTGTTAACTCCTCGAATTAATTTTTTTCTCTAGATAACGCCGACAGGAATTATATGGCACCAAACTCTGCATTAATAGTAAAAATAATAAAATATTTTATTATTTCAAGGAGTTCTTTTGCCAATAAAATCAAAACAATACCAGCTAAAGCTATAAAACTGAAACCAATCGCTAGAAAACTAAGGCGTTAACTCGTTGAAGTAAAGTTTTTTTCTAAAAATAACGCCGACAGGAATTATAGGGCACCAAACTCTGCATTAATGGTAAAAATAATAAAATATTTTATTTTAAGGAGTTCTTTTGCCAATAAAATCAAAACAATACCAGCTAAAACTATAAAGCTAGTACCAATCGCTAGAAAACTAACGAGTAAGCTCGTCGAATTAAATTGTTTTCTTTAGATAACGACGACAGGAATTATAGGGCACGAAACTCTGCATTAATAGTAAAAATAATAAAATATTTTATTATTTCAAGGAGTTCTTTTGCCAATAAAATCAAAACAATACCAGCTAAAGCTATAAAGCTACAAATCGCTAGAAAACTAAGGCGTTAACTCGTTGAAGTAAAGTTTTTTTCTAAAAATAACGCCGACAGGAATTATAGGGCACCAAACACTGCATAAATGGTAAAAATAATAAAATATTTTAATATTTTAAGGAGTTCTTTTGCCAATAAAATCAAAATAATACCAGTTAAAACTATAAAACTAGTACCAATCGCTAGAAAACTAACGTTCTAACTCGTCGTATTAAATTGTTTTCTCTAGATAACGTCGACAGGAATTGGAGGGCACCAAACTCTGCATTAATCGTAAAAATAATAAAATATTTTAATATTTTAGGGAGTTCTTTTGCCAATAAAATCAGAACAATACCAGCTAGAACTATAGAACTGGCACCACTTGCTATTTAGCTAACGTGGTAGCTGTTAAAGTAAATTTTTTTTCTCTAAATAACGCCGACAGGAATTATAGGGCACCAAACTCTGCATTAATAGTAAAAATAATAAAATATTTTATTATTTCACGGAGTCTTTTGCCAATAAAATCAAAACAATACCAGCTAAAGCTATAAAGCTAGTACAAATCGCTAGAAAACTAAGACGTTAACTCGTTGAAGTAAAGTTTTTTTCTAAAAATAACGCCGACAGGAATTATAGGGCACCAAACTCTGCATTAAAGTAAAAATAATAAAATATATTTTAATGTGAAACTGGTACCAATCGCTAGAAAGCTAACGTGCTAACTCGCCGAATTAATTTTCTTGTTTCTCTAGATAACGCCGACAGGAATTATAGGGCACCAAACTCTGCATTAAAGTAAAAATAATAAAATATTTTTTAATATGAAACTGGTACCAATCGCTAGAAAGCTAACGTGCTAACTCGCCGAATTAATTTTTTTGTTTCTCTAGATAACGCCGACAGGAATTAGAGGGCACCAAACTCTGCATTAATGGTAAAAATAATAAAATATTTTAATATTTTAAGGAGTTTTTTGCCAATAAAATCAAAACAATACCACCTTAAACTATAAAGCTAACACCAATCGCTAGAAAACTAAGGCGATAACTCGTCGAAGTAGAGTTTTTTTCTTAAAATAACGCCGACAGGAATAATAGGGCACCAAACTCTGCATTAATGGTAAAAATAATAAAATATTTTATTTTAAGGAGTTCTTTTGCCAATAAAATCAAAACAATACCAGTTAAAACTATGAATCTAATACCAATCGCTAGAAAACTAACGTGTTAACTTGCCGAAGTAATTTTTTTTCTCTAGATAACGCCGACAGGAATTATAGGGCACCAAACTTTGCATTAATGGTAAATATAATAATATATTTTAATATTTTAAGGAGTTCTTTTGCCAATAAAATCGAAACAATACCAGCTAGAACTATGAAACTGGTACCAATCGCTAGAAAGCTAACGTGTTAACTCCTCGAATTAATTTTTTTCTCTAGATAACGCCGACAGGAATTTTATGGCACCAAACTCTGCATTAATAGTAAAAATAATAAAATATTTTATTATTTCAAGGAGTTCTTTTGCCAATAAAATCAAAACAATACCAGCTAAAGCTATAAAACTGAAACCAATCGCTAGAAAACTAAGGCGTTAACTCGTTGAAGTAAAGTTTTTTTCTAAAAATAACGCCGACAGGAATTATAGGGCACCAAACTCTGCATTAATGGTAAAAATAATAAAATATTTTATTTTAAGGAGTTCTTTTGCCAATAAAATCAAAACAATACCAGCTAAAACTATAAAGCTAGTACCAATCGCTAGAAAACTAACGAGTAAGCTCGTCGAATTAAATTGTTTTCTTTAGATAACGACGACAGGAATTATAGGGCACGAAACTCTGCATTAATAGTAAAAATAATAAAATATTTTATTATTTCAAGGAGTTCTTTTGCCAATAAAATCAAAACAATACCAGCTAAAGCTATAAAGCTACAAATCGCTAGAAAACTAAGGCGTTAACTCGTTGAAGTAAAGTTTTTTTCTAAAAATAACGCCGACAGGAATTATAGGGCACCAAACACTGCATAAATGGTAAAAATAATAAAATATTTTAATATTTTAAGGAGTTCTTTTGCCAATAAAATCAAAATAATACCAGTTAAAACTATAAAACTAGTACCAATCGCTAGAAAACTAACGTTCTAACTCGTCGTATTAAATTGTTTTCTCTAGATAACGTCGACAGGAATTGGAGGGCACCAAACTCTGCATTAATCGTAAAAATAATAAAATATTTTAATATTTTAGGGAGTTCTTTTGCCAATAAAATCAGAACAATACCAGCTAGAACTATAGAACTGGCACCACTTGCTATTTAGCTAACGTGGTAGCTGTTAAAGTAAATTTTTTTTCTCTAAATAACGCCGACAGGAATTATAGGGCACCAAACTCTGCATTAATAGTAAAAATAATAAAATATTTTATTATTTCACGGAGTTCTTTTGCCAATAAAATCAAAACAATACCAGCTAAAGCTATAAAGCTAGTACAAATCGCTAGAAAACTAAGACGTTAACTCGTTGAAGTAAAGTTTTTTTCTAAAAATAACGCCGACAGGAATTATAGGGCACCAAACTCTGCATTAAAGTAAAAATAATAAAATATTTTTTAATGTGAAACTGGTACCAATCGCTAGAAAGCTAACGTGCTAACTCGCCGAATTAATTTTCTTGTTTCTCTAGATAACGCCGACAGGAATTATAGGGCACCAAACTCTGCATTAAAGTAAAAATAATAAAATATTTTTTAATATGAAACTGGCACCAATCGCTAGAAAGCTAACGTGCTAACTCGCCGAATTAATTTTTTTGTTTCTCTAGATAACGCCGACAGGAATTAGAGGGCACCAAACTCCGCATTAATGGTAAAAATAATAAAATATTTTAATATTTTAAGGAGTTTTTTGCCAATAAAATCAAAACAATACCACCTTAAACTATAAAACTAACACCAATCGCTAGAAAACTAAGGCGATAACTCGTCGAAGTAGAGTTTTTTTCTTAAAATAACGCCGACAGGAATTATAGGGCACCAAACTCTGCATTAATGGTAAAAATAATAAAATATTTTATTTTAAGGAGTTCTTTTGCCAATAAAATCAAAACAATACCAGTTAAAACTATGAATCTAATACCAATCGCTAGAAAACTAACGTGTTAACTTGCCGAAGTAATTTTTTTTCTCTAGATAACGCCGACAGGAATTAAAGGGCACCAAACTTTGCATTAATGGTAAATATAATAATATATTTTAATATTTTAAGGAGTTCTTTTGCCAATAAAATCGAAACAATACCAGCTAGAACTATGAAGCTGGTACCAATCGCTAGAAAGCTAACGTGTTAACTCCTCAAATTAATTTTTTTCTCTAGATAACGCCGACAGGAATTATATGGCACCAAACTCTGCATTAATAGTAAAAATAATAAAATATTTTATTATTTCAAGGAGTTCTTTTGCCAATAAAATCAAAACAATACCAGCTAAAGCTATAAAACTGAAACCAATCGCTAGAAAACTAAGGCGTTAACTCGTTCAAGTAAAGTTTTTTTCTAAAAATAACGCCGACAGGAATTATAGGGCACCAAACTCTGCATTAATGGTAAAAATAATAAAATATTTTATTTTAAGGAGTTCTTTTGCCAATAAAATCAAAACAATACCAGCTAAAACTATAAAGCTAGTACCAATCGCTAGAAAACTAACGAGTAAGCTCGTCGAATTAAATTGGTTTCTTTAGATAACGACGACAGGAATTATAGGGCACGAAACTCTGCATTAATAGTAAAAATAATAAAATATTTTATTATTTCAAGGAGTTCTTTTGCCAATAAAATCAAAACAATACCAGCTAAAGCTATAAAGCTACAAATCGCTAGAAAACTAAGGCGTTAACTCGTTGAAGTAAAGTTTTTTTCTAAAAATAACGCCGACAGGAATTATAGGGCACCAAACACTGCATAAATGGTAAAAATAATAAAATATTTTAATATTTTAAGGAGTTCTTTTGCCAATAAAATCAAAATAATACCAGTTAAAACTATAAAACTAGTACCAATCGCTAGAAAACTAACGTTCTAACTCGTCGTATTAAATTGTTTTCTCTAGATAACGTCGACAGGAATTGGAGGGCACCAAACTCTGCATTAATCGTAAAAATAATAAAATATTTTAATATTTTAGGGAGTTCTTTTGCCAATAAAATCAGAACAATACCAGCTAGAACTATAGAACTGGCACCACTTGCTATTTAGCTAACGTGGTAGCTGTTAAAGTAAATTTTTTTTCTCTAAATAACGCCGACAGGAATTATAGGGCACCAAACTCTGCATTAATAGTAAAAATAATAAAATATTTTATTATTTCACGGAGTTCTTTTGCCAATAAAATCAAAACAATACCAGCTAAAGCTATAAAGCTAGTACAAATCGCTAGAAAACTAAGACGTTAACTCGTTGAAGTAAAGTTTTTTTCTAAAAATAACGCCGACAGGAATTATAGGGCACCAAACTCTGCATAAATGGTAAAAATAATAAAATATTTTAATATTTTAAGAAGTTCTTTTGCCAATAAAATCAAAACAATACCAGTTAAAACTATAAAACTAGTACCAATCGCTAGAAAACTAACGTGCTAACTCGTCGTATTAAATTGTTTTCTCTAGATAACGTCGACAGGAATTGGAGGGCACCAAACTCTGCATTAATGGTAAAAATAATACAATATTTTAATATTTTAAGGAGTTCTTTTGCCAATAAAATCGAAACAATACCAGCTAGAACTATGAACCTGGTACAAATCGCTAGAAAACTAACGTGTTAACTCGCCGAAAATATTTTTTTTTCTGATGATAACGCCGACAAGAATTATAGGGCACCAAACTTTGCATTAATGGTAAAAATAATAAAATATTTTAATATTTTAAGGAGTTCTTTTGCCAATAAAATCAAAACAATACCAGCTAAAACTAAAAAACTAGTACCAATCACTAGAAAACTAAGCCGCTAACTCGTCAGTCTAAATTTTATTTCAAAAAATGACGCCGACAGGAATTATAAGGCACAAAACTTTGCATTAATGGTTAAAATAATAAAATAATTTAATATTTTAAGGAGTTCTTTTGCCAATAAAATCAAAACAATACCAACTAAAACTATAAAGCTAGTACCAATTGCTAGAAAGCTAAGGCGTTAGCTCGTCGAAGTAAAGTTTCTTTCTAAAAATAACGCCGACAAGAATTATAGGGCACCAAACACTGCATAAATGGTAAAAATAATAAAATATTTTAATATTTTAAGGAGTTCTTTTGCCAATAAAATCAAAATAATACCAGTTAAAACTATAAAACTAGTACCAATCGCTAGAAAACTAACGTTCTAACTCGTCGTATTAAATTGTTTTCTCTAGATAACGTCGACAGGAATTGGAGGGCACCAAACTCTGCATTAATCGTAAAAATAATAAAATATTTTAATATTTTAGGGAGTTCTTTTGCCAATAAAATCAGAACAATACCAGCTAGAACTATAGAACTGGCACCACTTGCTATTTAGCTAACGTGGTAGCTGTTAAAGTAAATTTTTTTTCTCTAAATAACGCCGACAGGAATTATAGGGCACCAAACTCTGCATTAATAGTAAAAATAATAAAATATTTTAATATTTTAAGGAGTTCTTTTGCCAATAAAATGGAAACAATACCAGCTAGAACTATGAAACTGGTACCAATCGCTAGAAAGCTAACGTGCTAACTCGCCGAATTAATTTTTTTGTTTCTCTAGATACGCTGACAGGAATTATAGGGCACCAAATTCTGCATTAATGGTAAAAATAATAAAATATTTTAATATTTTAAGGAGTTCTTTTGCCAATAAAATCGAAACCATACCAGCTAGAACTATGAAACTGGTACCAATCGCTAGAAAGCTAACGTGCTAACTCGCCGAATTAATTTTTTTGTTTTTCTAGATAACGCCGACAGGAATTAGAAGGCACCAAACTCTTCATTAATGGTAAAAATAATAAAATATTTTAATATTTTAAGGAGTTTTTTGCCAATAAAATCAAAACAGTACCACCTAAAACTATAAAACTAATACTAGTCGCTAGAAAACAAACGTGTTAACTCGTAGAAGTAAATTTTTTTCTCTAGATAACGTCGACAGGAATTATAGGGCACCAAGCTCTGTATTAATGGTAAAAATAATAAAATATTTTAATATTTTAAGGAGTTCTTTTGCCAATAAAATCAAAACAACACCAGCTAAAGCTATAAATCTAGTACCAGTGGCTAGAAAACTAAGGCCTTAACTCGTTAAAGTAAAGTTTTTTTCTAAAAATAACGCTGACAGGAATTATAGGGCAACAAACTCTGCATTAATGGTAAAAATAATAAAATATTTTAATAAAACTAACGTGTTAACTTGCCAAAGTAATTTTTTTTCTCTAGATAACGCCGACACGAATTATAGGGCACCAAACTTTGCATTAATGGTAAATATAATAATATATTTTAATATTTTAAGGAGTTCTTTTGCCAATAAAATCGAAACAATACCAGCTAGAACTATGAAACTGGTACCAATCGCTAGAAAGCTAACGTGTTAACTCCTCGAATTAATTTTTTTTTCTCTAGATAACGCCGACAGGAATTATATGGCACCAAACTCTGCATTAATAGTAAAAATAATAAAATATTTTATTATTTCAAGGAGTTCTTTTGCCAATAAAATCAAAACAATACCAGCTAAAGCTATAAAGCTAGTACAAATCGCTAGAAAACTAAGGCGTTAACTCGTTGCAGTAAAGTTTTTTTTCTAAAAATAACGCCGACAGGAATTATAGGGCACCAAACTCTGCATAAATGGTAAAAATAATAAAATATTTTAATATTTTAAGGAGTTCTTTTGCCAATAAAATCAAAACAATACCAGTTAAAACTATAAAACTAGTACCAATCGCTAGAAAACTAACGTGCTAACTCGTCGTATTAAATTGTTTTCTCTAGATAACGTCGACAGGAATTGGAGGGCACCAAACTCTGCATTAATGGTAAAAATAATACAATATTTTAATATTTTAAGGAGTTCTTTTGCCAATAAAATCGAAACAATACCAGCTAGAACTATGAATCTGGTACAAATCGCTAGAAAACTAACGTGTTAACTCGCCGAAAATATTTCTTTTTCTGATGATAACGCCGACAAGAATTATAGGGCACCAAACTTTGCATTAATGGTAAAAATAATAAAATATTTTAATATTTTAAGGAGTTCTTTTGCCAATAAAATCAAAACAATACCAGCTAAAACTAAAAAACTAGTACCAATTATAAGGCACAAAACTTTGCATTAATGGTAAAAATAATAATATATTTTAATATTTTAAGGAGTTTTTTTGCCAATAAAATCAAAACAATACCAGCTAGAACTATGAAACTGGTACCAATCGCCAGAAAGCTAACGTGCTAACTCGCCGAATTAATTTTTTTGTTTCTCTAGATAACTCCGACAGGAATTAGAGGGCACCAAACTCTGCATTAATGGTAAAAATAATAAAATATTTTAATATTTTAAGGAGTTTTTTTGCCAATAAAATCAAAACAGTACCACCTAAAACTATAAAACTAATACCAATCGCTAGAAAACTAAGGCGTTAACTTGCCGAAGTAATTTTTTTTCTCTAGATAACGGCGACAGGAATTATAGGGCACCAAACTTTGCATTAATGGTAAAAATAATAATATATTTTAATATTTTAAGGAGTTCTTTTGCCAATAATATCGAAACAATACCAGCTAGAACTATGAAATTGGTACCAATCGCTAGAAAGCTAACGTGTTAACTCGTCGAATTAATTTTTTTGTTTCTCTAGATAACGCCGACAGGAATTAGAGGGCACCAAACTCTGCATTAATTGTAAAAATAATAAAATATTTTAATATTTTAAGGAGTTCTTTTGCCAATAAAATCAGAACTATACCAGCTAGAACTATAGAACTGGTACCACTAGCTATTTAGCTAACGTGTTAGCTGTTAAAGTAAATTTTTTTTTCTCTAAATAACGCTTACAGGAATTATAGGGCACCAAACTCTGCATTAATAGTAAAATAAAATATTTTATTATTTCAAGGAGTTCTTTTGCCAATAAAATCAAAACAATACCAGCTAAAGCTATAAAGCTAGTACCAATCTCTAGAAAACTAAAGCGCTAACTCGTCGAAGTAAAGTTTTTTTCTAAAAATAACGCCGACAGGAATTTAAGGGCACCAAACTTTGCGTTAATGGTAAAAATAATAAAATATTTTAATATTTTAAGGAGTTCTTTTGCCAATAAAATCAAAACAATACCAACTAAAACTATAAAGCTAGTACCAATTGCTAGAAAGCTAAGGCGTTAGCTCGTCGAAGTAAAGTTTCTTTCTAAAAATAACGCCGACAGGAATTATAGGGCACCAAACTTTGCATTAATGGTAAAAATAATAAAATATTTTAATATTTTAAGGAGTTCTTTTGCCAATAAAATCGAAACAATACCAGCTAGAACTATGAATCTGGTACAAATCGCTGGAAAACTAACGTGTTAACTCGCCGAAAATATTTTTTTTTTCTGTAGATAACGCCGACAAGCATTATAGGGCACCAAACTTTGCATTAATGGTAAAAATAATAAAATATTTTAAGTAGTTCTTTTGCCAATAAAATCAAAACAATACCAGCTAAAACTATAAAACTAGTACTAATCACTAGAAAACTAAGCCGCGAACTCGTCAGTCTAAATTTTATTTCAAAAAATGAAGCCGACAGGGATTATAAGGCACAAAACTTTGCATTAATGGTAAAAATAATAATATATTTTAATATTTTAAGGAGTTCTTTTGCCAATAAAATCGAAACAATACCAGCTAGAACTATGAAGCTGGTACCAATCGCTAGAAAGCTAACGTGCTAACTCGCCGAATTAATTTTTTTGTTTCTCTAGATAACGCCGACAGGAATTATAGGGCACCAAACTCTGCATTAATGGTAAAAATATTAAAATATTTTAATATTTTAAGGAGTTCTTTTGCCAATAAAATCGAAACAATACCAGCTACAACTATGAAACTGGTACCAATCGCTAGAAAGCTAACGTGCTAACTCGCCGAATTAATTTTTTTGTTTTTCTAGATAACGCCGACAGGAATTAGAGGGCACCAAACTCTGCATTAATGGTAAAAATAATAAAATATTTTAATATTTTAAGGAGTTTTTTGCCAATTAAATCAAAACAGTACCACCTAAAACTATAAAGCTAATACCAATCGCTAGAAAACTAACGTGTTAACTCGTCGAAGTAAATTGTTTCTCTAAATAACGTCGACAGGAATTACAGGGCACCAAACTCTGTATTAATGGTAAAAATAATAAAATATTTTAATATTTTAAGGAGTTCTTTTGCCAATAAAATCAAAACAACAACAGCTAAAGCTATAAAACTAGTACCACTGGCTAGAAAACTAAGGCCTTAACTCGTTAAAGTAAAGTTTTTTTCTAAAAATAACGCTGACAGGAACTATAGGGCAACAAACTCTGCATTAATGGTAAAAATAATAAAATATTTTAATATTTTAAGGAGTTCTTTTGCCAATAAAATCAAAACAATACCAGCTTAAACTATAAAACTAGTAACAATCACTAGAAAACTAAGCCGCTAACTCGTCAGTCTAAATTTTATTTCAAAAAATGACGCCGACAGGAATTATAGGGCACAAAACTTTGCATTAATGGTAAAAATAATAATATATTTTAATATTTTAAGGAGTTCTTTTGCCAATAACATCGAAACAATACCAGCTAGAACTATGAAACTGGTACCAATCGCTAGAAAGCTAACGTGCTAACTCGCCGGATTAATTTTTTTGTTTCTCTAGAGAACGCCGACAGGAATTATAGGGCACCAAACTCTGCATTAATGGTAAAAATAATAAAATATTTTAATATTTTAAGGAGTTTTTTGCCAATAAAATCAAAACAATACCACCTTAAACTATAAAACTAATACCAATCGCTAGAAAACTAAGGCGATAACTCGTCGAAGTAGAGTTTTTTTCTAAAAATAACGCCGACAGGAATTATAGGGCACCAAACTCTGCATTAATGGTAAAAATAATAAAATATTTTATTTTAAGGAGTTCTTTTGCCAATAAAATCAAAACAATACCAGTTAAAACTATGAATCTAATACCAATCGCTAGAAAACTAACGAGTTAACTTGCCGAAGTAATTTTTTTTCTCTATATACCGCCGACAGGAATTATATGGCACCAAGCTCTGCATTAATAGTAAAATAATAAAATATTTTATTATTTCAAGGAGTTCTTTTGCCAATAAAATCAAAACAATACCAGCTAAAGCTATAAAACTGAAACCAATCGCTAGAAAACTAAGGCGTTAACTCGTTGAAGTAAAGTTTTTTTCTAAAAATAACGCCGACAGGAATTATAGGGCACCAAACTCTGCATTAATGGTAAAAATAATAAAATATTTTATTTTAAGGAGTTCTTTTGCCAATAAAACCAAAACAATACCAGTTAAAACTATAAAACTAGTACCAATAGCAGCTAAAACTATAAAGCTAGTACCAATCGCTAGAAAACTAACGAGTAAGCTCGTCGAATTAAATTGTTTTCTTTAGATAACGACGACAGGAATTATAGGGCACCAAACTATGCATTAATAGTAAAAATAATAAAATATTTTATTATTTCAAGGAGTTCTTTTGCCAATAAAATCAAAACAATACCAGCTAAAGCTATAAAGCTAGTACAAATCGCTAGAAAACTAAGGCGTTAACTCGTTGAAGTAAAGTTTTTTTCTAAAAATATCGCCGACAGGAATTATAGGGCACCAAACTCTGCATAAATGGTAAAAATAATAAAATATTTTAATATTTTAAGGAGTTCTTTTGCAAATAAAATCAAAACAATACCAGTTAAAACTATGAAATTAGTACCAATCGCTAGAAAACTAACGTGCTAACTCGTCGTATTAAATTGTTTTCTCTAGATAACGTCGACAGGAATTGGAGGGCACCAAACTCTGCATTAATGGTAAAAATAATAAAATATTTTAATATTTTAAGGAGTTCTTTTGCCAATAAAATCAGAACAATACCAGCTAGAACTATAGAACTGGCACCACTTGCTATTTAGCTAACGTGTTAGCTGTTAAAGTAAATTGTTTTTCTCTAAATAACGCCGACAGGAATTATAGGGCACCAAACTCTGCATTAATATTAAAAATAATAAAATATTTTATTATTTCAAGGATTTCTTTTGCCAATAAAATCAAAACAGTACCAGCTAAAGCTATAAAGCTAGTACAAATCGCTAGAAAACTAAGGCGTTAACTCGTTGAAGTAAAGTTTTTTTCTAAAAATAACGCCGACAGGAATTATAGGGCACCAAACTCTGCATAAATGGTAAAAATAATAAAATATTTTAATATTTTAAGGAGTTCTTTTGCCAATAAAATCAAAACAATACCAGTTAAAACTATAAAACTAGCACCAATCGCTAGAAAACTAACGTGCTAACTCGTCGTATTAAATTGTTTTCTCTAGATAACGTCGACAGGAATTGGAGGGCACCAAACTCTGCATTAATGGTAAAAATAATAAAATATTTTAATATTTTAAGGAGTTCTTTTGCCAATAAAATCGAAACAATACCAGCTAGAACTATGAATCTGGTACAATTCGCTAGAAAACTAACGTGTTAACTCGCCGAAAATATTTTTTTTTCTGTAGATAACGCCGACAAGAATTATAGGGCACCAAACTTTGATTTAATGGTAAAAATAATAAAATATTTTAATATTTTAAGGAGTTCTTTTACCAATAAAATCAAAACAATACCAGCTAAAACTAAAAAACTAATACTAATCACTAGAAAACTAATCGCTAACTCGTCAGTCTAAATTTCATTTCAAAAAATGACGCCGACAGGAATTATAAGGCACAAAACTTTGCATTAATGGTAAAAATAATAATATATTTTAATATTTTAAGGAGTTCTTTTGCCAATAAAATCAAAACAACACCAGCTAAAGCTATAAAACTAGTACCAATGGCTAGAAAACTAAGGCCTTAACTCGTTAAAGTAAAGTTTTTTTCTAAAAATAACGCTGACAGGAACTATAGGGCAACAAACTCTGCATTAATGGTAAAAATAATAAAATATTTTAATATTTTAAGGAGTTCTTTTGCCAATAAAATCAAAACAATACCAGCTTAAACTATAAAACTAGTAACAATCACTAGAAAACTAAGCCGCTAACTCGTCAGTCTAAATTTTATTTCAAAAAATGACGCCGACAGGAAGTATAGGGCACAAAACTTTGCATTAATGGTAAAAATAATAATATATTTTTATTTTTTAAGGAGTTCTTTTGCCAATAAAATCGAAACAATACCAGCTAGAACTATGAAACTGGTACCAATCGCTAGAAAGCTAACGTGCTAACTCGACGGATTAATTTTTTTGTTTCTCTAGATAACGCCGACAGGAAATATAGGGCACCAAACTCTGCATTAATGGTAAAAATAATAAAATATTTTAATATTTTAAGGAGTTTTTTGCCAATAAAATCAAAACAATACCACCTTAAACTATAAAACTAATACCAATCGCTAGAAAACTAACGTGTTAACTCGTCGAA
This sequence comes from Phyto melanocephala, assembly GCA_941918925.1. Lineage (NCBI taxonomy): Eukaryota > Metazoa > Arthropoda > Insecta > Diptera > Rhinophoridae > Phyto > Phyto melanocephala. The sequence continues at coordinate 67,359,672 of OW799233.1, forward strand.
GTAAATTGTTTCTCTAAATAACGTCGACAGGAATTATAGGGCACCAAACTCTGTATTAATGGTAAAAATAATAAAATATTTTAATATTTTAAGGAGTTCTTTTGCCAATAAAATCAAAACAACAACAGCTAAAGCTATAAAACTAGTACCAATGGCTAGAAAACTAAGGGCTTAACTCGTTAAAGTAAAGTTTTTTTCTAAAAATAACGCTGACAGGAACTATAGGGCAACAAACTCTGCATTAATGGTAAAAATAATAAAATATTTTAATATTTTAAGGAGTTCTTTTGCCAATAAAATCAAAACAATACCAGCTTAAACTATAAAACTAGTAACAATCACTAGAAAACTAAGCCGCTAACTCGTCAGTCTAAATTTTATTTCAAAAAATGACGCCGACAGGAATTATAGGGCACAAAACTTTGCATTAATGGTAAAAATAATAATATATTTTAATATTTTAAGGAGTTCTTTTGCCAATAAAATCGAAACAATACCAGCTAGAACTATGAAACTGGTACCAATCGCTAGAAAGCTAACGTGCTAACTCGCCGGATTAATTTTTTTGTTTCTCTAGATAACGCCGACAGGAATTATAGGGCACCAAACTCTGCATTAATGGTAAAAATAATAAAATATTTTAATATTTTAAGGAGTTTTTTGCCAATAAAATCAAAACAATACCACCTTAAACTATAAAACTAATACCAATCGCTAGAAAACTAAGGCGATAACTCGTCGAAGTAGAGTTTTTTTCTAAAAATAACGCCGACAGGAATTATAGGGCACCAAACTCTGCATTAATGGTAAAAATAATAAAATATTTTATTTTAAGGAGTTCTTTTGCCAATAAAATCAAAACAATACCAGTTAAAACTATGAATCTAATACCAATCGCTAGAAAACTAACGTGTTAACTTGCCGAAGTAATTTTTTTTCTCTAGATACCGCCGACAGAAATTAAAGGGCACCAAACTTTGCATTAATGGTAAAAATAATAATATATTTTAAGGAGTTCTTTTGCCAATAAAATCGAAACAATACCAGCTAGAACTATGAAACTGGTACCAATCGCTAGAAAGCTAACGTGTCAACTTGTCGAATTAATTTTTTTTTCTCTAGATAACGCCGACAGGAATTATATGGCACCAAACTCTGCATTAATAGTAAAAATAATAAAATATTTTATTATTTCAAGGAGTTCTTTTGCCAATAAAATCAAAACAATACCAGCTAAAGCTATAAAACTGAAACCAATCGCTAGAAAACTAAGGCGTTAACTCGTTGAAGTAAAGTTTTTTTTTTAAAAATTACGCCGACAGGAATTATAGGGCACCAAACTCTGCATTAATGGTAAAAATAATAAAATATTTTATTTTAAGGAGTTCTTTTGCCAATAAAATCAAAACAATACCAGATAAAACTATAAAACTAGTACCAATACCAGTTAAAACTATAAAGCTAGTACCAATCGCTAGAAAACTAACGAGTAAGCTCGTCGAATTAAATTGTTTTCTTTAGATAACGACGACAGGAATTATAGGGCACCAAACTATGCATTAATAGTAAAAATAATAAAATATTTTATTATTTCAAGGAGTTCTTTTGCCAATAAAATCAAAACAATACCAGCTAAAGCTATAAAGCTAGTACAAATCGCTAGAAAACAAAGGCGTTAACTCGTTGAAGTAAAGTTTTTTTCTAAAAATAACGCCGACAGGAATTATAGGGCACCAAACTCTGCATAAATGGTAAAAATAATAAAATATTTTAATATTTTAAGGAGTTCTTTTGCCAATAAAATCAAAACAATACCAGTTAAAACTATGAAACTAGTACCAATCGCTAGAAAACTACCGTGCTAACTCGTCGTATTAAATTGTTTTCTCTAGATAACGTCGACAGGAATTGGAGGGCACCAAACTCTGCATTAATGGTAAAAATAATAAAATATTTTAATATTTTAAGGAGTTCTTTTGCCAATAAAATCGAAACAATACCAGCTAGAACTATGAATCTGGTACAAATCGCTAGAAAACTATCGTGTTAACTCGCCGAAAATATTTTTTTCTTCTGTAGATAACGCCGACAAGAATTATAGGGCACCAAACTTTGCATTAATGGTAAAAATAATAAAATATTTTAATATTTTAAGGAGTTCTTTTGCCAATAAAATCAAAACAATACCAGCTAAAACTAAAAAACTAATACTAATCACTAGAAAACTAAGCCGCTAACTCGTCAGTCTAAATTTTATTTCAAAAAATGACGCCGACAGGAATTATAAGGCACAAAACTTTGCATTAATGGTAAAAATAATAATATATTTTAATATTTTAAGGAGTTCTTTTGCCAATAAAATCGAAACAATACCAGCTAGAACTATGAAACTGGTACCAATCGCCAGAAAGCTAACGTGCTAACTCGCCGAATTATTTTTTTTGTTTCTCTTGATAACGCCGACAGGAATTAGAGGCACCAAACTCTGCATTAATGGTAAAAATAATAAAATATTTTAATATTTTAAGGAGTTTTTTGCCAATAAAATCAAAACAGTACCACCTAAAACTATAAAACTAATAAAAATCGCTAGAAAACTAAGGCGTTAACTCGTCGAAGTAGAGTTTTTTCTAAAAAAAACGCCGACAGGAATCATAGGGCACCAAACTCTGCATTAATGGTAAAAATAATAAAATATTTTAATATTTTAAGGAGTTCTTTTGCCAATAAAATCAAAACAATACCAGCTAAAACTATAAAACTAGTATCAATCGCTAGAAAACTAAGGTCTTAACTCGTTAAAGTAAAGTTGTTTTCTAAAAATAACGCTGACAGGAATTATAGGGCAACAAACTCTGCATTTAAGTAAAAATAATAAAATATTTTTTAATATTTTAAGGAGTTCTTTTGCCAATAAAATCAGAACAGTACCAGCTAGAACTATAAAACTGGTACCACTTGCCATTTAGCTAACGTGTTAACTGTTATAGTAAAATTTTTTTCTCTAAATAACGCCGACAGGAATTATAGGGCACCAAACTCTGCATTAATAGTAAAAATAATAAAATATTTTATTATTTCAAGGAGTTCTTTTGCCAATAAAATCAGAACAATACCAGCTAGAACTATAGAACTGGCACCACTTGCTATTTTGCTAACGTGTTAGCTGTTAAAGTAAATTTTTTTTCTCTAAATAACGCCGACAGGAATTATAGGGCACCAAACTCTGCATTAATAGTAAAAATAATAAAATATTTTATTATTTCAAGGAGTTATTTTGCCAATAAAATCAAAACAGTACCAGCTAAAGCTATAAAGCTAGTACAAATCGCTAGAAAACTAAGGCGTTAACTCGTTGAAGTAAAGTTTTTTTCTAAAAATAACGCCGACAGGAATTATAGGGCACCAAACTCTGCATAAATGGTAAAAATAATAAAATATTTTAATATTTTAAGGAGTTCTTTTGCCAATAAAATCAAAACAATACCAGTTAAAACTATAAAACTAGTACCAATCGCTAGAAAACTAACGTGCTAACTCGTCGTATTAAATTGTTTTCTCTAGATAACGTCGACAGGAATTGGAGGGAACCAAACTCTGCATTAATGGTAAAAATAATAAAATATTTTAATATTTTAAGGAGTTCTTTTGCCAATAAAATCAAAACAATACCAGCTAAAACTATGAATCTAATACCAATCGCTAGAAAACTAACATGTTAACTTGCCAAAGTAATTTTTTTTCTCTAAATAACGCCGACAGGAATTATAGGGCACAAAACTTTGCATTAATGGTAAAAATAATAATATATTTTAATATTTTAAGGAGTTCTTTTGCCAATAAAATCGAAACAATACCAGCTAGAACTATGAAACTGGTACCAATCGCTAGAAAGCTAACGTGGTAACTCGCCGAATTAATTTTTTTGTTTCTCTAGATAACGCCGACAGGAATTAGAGGGCACCAAACTCTGCATTAATGGTAAAAATAATAAAATATTTTAATATTTTAAGGAGTTCTTTTGCCAATAAAATCAAAACAATACCAGCTAAAACTATAAAACTAGTACCAATCACTAGAAAGCTAAGCCGCTAACTCGTCAGTCTAAATTTTATTTAAAAAAATGACGCCGACAGGAATTATAGGGCACAAAACTTTGCATTAATGGTAAAAATAATAATATATTTTAATATTTTGAGGAGTTCTTTTGCCAATAAAATCGTAACAGTACCAGCTAGAACTATGAAACTGGTACCAATTGCTAGAAAGCTACCGTGCTAACTCGCCGAATTAATTTTTTTGTTTCTCTAGATAACGCCGACAGGAATTAGAGGGCACCAAACTCTGCATAAATGGTAAAAATTATAAAATATTTTAATATTTTAAGGAGTTTTTTGCCAATAATATCGAAACAATACCAGCTAGAACTATGAAATTAGTACCAATCGCTAGAAATCTAACGTGTTAACTCGTCGAATTAATTTTTTTGTTTCTCTAGATAACGCCGACAGGAATTAGAGGGCACCAAACTGCATAAATGGTAAAAATTATAAAATATTTTAATAGTTTTAGGAGTTCTTTTGCCAATAAAATCAAAACAATACCAGCTTAAACTATAAAACTAGTACCATTCACTAGAAAACTAAGCCGCTAACTCGTCAGTCTAAATTTTATTTCAAAAAATGACGCCGACAGGAATTATAGGGCACAAAACTTTGCATTAATGGTAAAAATAATAATATATTTTAATATTTTAAGGAGTTCTTTTGCCAATAAAATCAAAACAATACCAGCTAGAACTATAAATCTAATACCAATCGCTAGAAAACTAACGTGTTAACTTGCCGAAGTATTTTTTTTTCTCTAGATAACGCCGACAGAAATTATAGGGCACCAAACTTTGCATTAATGGTAAAAATAATAATATATTTTAATATTTTAAGGAGTTCTTTTGCCAATAAAATCGAAACAATACCAGCCAGAACTATGAAACTGGTACCAATCGCTAAAAAGCTAACGTGTTAACTCGTCGAATTAATTTTTTTGTTTCTCTAGATAACGCCGACAGGAATAAGAGGGCACCAAACTCTGCATAAATGGTAAAAATAATAAAATATTTTAATATTTTAAGGAGTTCTTTTGCCAATAAAATCAAAACAATACCAGTAAAAACTACAAAACTAGTACCAATCGCTAGAAAACTAACATGCTAACTCGTCGAATTAAATTGTTTTCTCTAGATAACGTCGACAGGAATTAGAGGGCACCAAACTCTGCATTAATGGTAAAAATAATAAAATATTTTAATATTTTAAGGAGTTCTTTTGCCAATAAAATCAAAGCAATACCAGCTAAAACTATAAAACTAGTACCAATCGCTAGAAAACTAACGTGTTAACTCGTCGAAGTAAATTGTTTTCTCTAGATAACGTCGACAGGAATTATAGGGCACCAAACTCTGCATTAATGGTAAAAATAATAAAATATTTTAATATTTTAAGGAGTTCTTTTGCCAATAAAATCAAAACAACACCAGCTAAAGCTATAAAACTAGTACCACTGGCTAGAAAACTAAGGCCTTAACTCGCTAAAGTAAAGTTTTTTTCTAAAAATAACGCCGACAGGAATTAGAGGGCACCAAACTCTGCATTAATGGTAAAAATAATAAAATATTTTAATATTTCAAAGAGTGCTTTTGCCAATAAAATCAAAACAATACCAGCTAAAACTATAAAACTAGTACCAATCACTAGAAAACTAAGCCGCTAACTCGTCAGTCTAAATTTTATTTCAAAAAATGACGCCGACAGGAATTATAGGGCACCAAACTCTGCATTAATGGTAAAAATAATAATATGTTTTAATATTTTAAGGAGTTATTTTGCCAATAAAATCGAAACAATACCAGCTAGAACTATGAAACTGGTACCAGTCGCTAGAAAGCTAACGTGCTAACTCGCCGAATTAATTTTTTTGTTTCTCTAGATAACGCCGACAGGAATTAGAGGGCACCAAACTCTGCATAAATGGTTAAAATAATAAAATATTTTAATATTTTAAGGAGTTCTTTTGCCAATAAAATCAAAACAATACCAGTAAAAACTATAAAACTAGTACCAATCGCTAGAAAACTAACATGCTAACTCGTCGAATTAAAATGTTTTCTCTAGATAACGTCGACAGGAATAAGAGGGCACCAAACTCTGCATAAATGGTAAAAATAATAAAATATTTTAATATTTTAAGGAGTTCTTTTGCCAATAAAATCAAAACAATACCAGTTAAAACTATAAAACTAGTACCAATCGCTAGAAAACTAACGTGCTAACTCGTCAAATTAAATTGTTTTCTCTAGGGCACCAAACTCTGCATTAATGGTAAAAATAATAAAATATTTTAATATTTTAAGGAGTTCTTTTGCCAATAAAATCAAAACAATACCAGCTAAAACTATAAAACTAGTACCAACCACTAGAAAACTAAGCCGCTAACTCGTCAGTCTAAATTTTATTTCAAAAAATGACGCCGACAGGAATTATAGGGCACCAAACACTGCATTAATGGTAAAAATAATAAAATATTTTAATATTTTAAGGAGTTCTTTTGCCTATAAAATCAAAACAACACCAGCTAAAGCTTTAAAACTAGTACCAATGGCTAGAAAACTAAGGGGTTAACTCGCTTAAGTAAAGTTTTTTTCTAAAAATAACGCCGACAGGAATTATAGGGCACCAAACTCTGCATTAATGGTAAAAATAATAAAATATTTTAATATTTTAAGGAGTTCTTTTGCCAATAAAATAAAAACAATACGAGCTAGAACTATGAATCTAATACCAATCGCTAGAAAACTAACGTGTTAACTTGCCGAAGTAATTTTTTTTCTCTAGATAAGGCCGACAGGAATTATAGGGCACCAAACTCTGCATTAATGGTAAAAATAATAAAATATTTTAATAATTTAAGAAGTTCTTTTGCCAATAAAATCAAAACAACACCAGCTAAAGCTATAAAACTGGTACCAATGGCTAGAAAACTAAGGCGTTGACTCGCTTAAGTAAAGTTTTTTTCTAAAAATAACGCCGACAGGAATTATAGGGCACAAAACTTTGCATTAATGGTAAAAATAATAATATATTTTAATATTTTAAGGAGTTCTTTTGCCAATAAAATCAAAACAATACCAGCTAGAACTATGAATCTGATACCAATCGCTAGAAAACTAACGTGTTAACTCGCCAAATTAATTTTTTTTCTCTAGATAACGCCGACAGGAATTATAGGGCAACAAACTTTGCATTAATGGTAAAAATAATAATATATTTTAATATTTTAAGGAGTTCTTTTGCCAATAATATCGAAACAATACCAGCTAGAACTATGAAATTGGCACCAATCGCTAGAACGCTAACGTGGTAACTCGTCGAATTAATTTCTTTGTTTCTCTAGATAACGCCGACAGGAATTAGAGGGCACCAAACTCTGCATAAATGGTAAAAATAATAAAATATTTTAATATTTTAAGGAGTTCTTTTGCCAATAAAATCAAAACAATACCAGCTAAAACTATAAAGCTAGTACCAATCGCTAGAAAACTAACGTGCTAACTCGTCAAATTAAATTGTTTTCTCTAGGGCACCAAACTCTGCATTAATGGTAAAAATAATAAAATATTTTAATATTTTAAGGAGTTCTTTTGCCAATAAAATCAAAACAATACCACCTAAAACTATAAAACTAGTACCAATCGCTAGAAAACTAAGGCGTTAACTCGTCGCAGTAAAGGTTTTTTCTAAAAATAACGCCGGCAGGAATTATAGGGCACCAAACTCTGCATTAATGGTAAAAATAATAAAATATTTTAATATTTTGAGGAGTTCTTTTGCCAATAAAATCAAAACAATACCAGCTAAAACTATAAAACTAGTACCAATCACTAGAAAACTAAGTTGACAACTCGTCAGTCTAAATTTTATTTCAAAAAATGACGCCGACAGGAATTATAGTGCACAAGACTTTGCATTAATGGTAAAAATAATAATATATTTTAATATTTTAAGGAGTTCTTTTGCCAATAAAATCATAACAATACCAGCTAGAACTATGAATCTAATACCAATCGCTAGAAAACTAACGTGTTAACTTGCCGAAGTAATTTTTTTCTCTAGATAACGCCGACAGGAATTATAGGGCACCAAACTTTGCATTAATGGTAAAAATAATAATATATTTTAATATTTTAAGGAGTTCTTTTGCCAATAAAATCGAAACAATACCAGCTAGAACTATGAAACTGGTACCAATCGCTAAAAAGCTAACGTGTTAACTCGTCGAATTAATGTTTTTGTTTCTGTAGATAACGCCGACAGGAATTAGAGGGCACCAAGCTCTGCATAAATGGTAAAAATAATAAAATATTTTAATATTTTAAGGAGTTCTTTTGCCAATAAAATCAAAACAATACCAGTAAAAACTATAAAACTAGTACCAATCGCTAGAAAACTAGCATGCTAACTCGTCGAATTAAATTGTTTTCTCTAGATAACGTCGACAGGAATTAGAGGGCACCAAACTCTGCATTAATGGTAAAAATAATAAAATATTTTAATATTTTAAGGAGTTCTTTTGCCAATAAAATCAAAACAATACCAGCTAAAACTATAAAACTAGTACCAATCGCTAGAAAACTAACGTGTTAACTCGTCAAAGTAAATTGTTTTCTCTAGATAACGTCGACAGGAATTATAGGGCACCAAACTCTGCATTAATGGTAAAAATAATAAAATATTTTAATATTTTAAGGAGTTCTTTTGCCAATAAAATCAAAACAATACCACCTAAAACTATAAAGCTAATACCAATCGCTAGAAAACTAAGGCGTTAACTCGCTAAAGTAAAGTTTTTTTTCTAAAAATAACGCCGACAGGAATTAGAGGGCACCAAACTCTGCATTAATGGTAAAAATAATAAAATATTTTAATATTTTAAGGAGTTCTTTTGCCAATAAAATAAAAACAATACCAGCTAGAACTATGAATCTAATAGCAATCGCTAGAAAACTAACGTGTTAACTTGCCGAAGTAATTTTTTTTCTCTAGATAAGGCCGACAGGAATTATAGGGCACCAAACTCTGCATTAATGGTAAAAATAATAAAATATTTTAATAATTTAAGAAGTTCTTTTGCCAATAAAATCAAAACAACACCAGCTAAAGCTATAAAACTGGTACCAATGGCTAGAAAACTAAGGCGTTGACTCGCTTAAGTAAAGTTTTTTTCTAAAAATGACGCCGACAGGAATTATAGGGCACAAAACTTTGCATTAATGGTAAAAATAATAATATATTTTAATATTTTAAGGAGTTATTTTGCCAATAAAGTCGAAACAATACCAGCTAGAACTATGAAACTGGTACCAATCGCTAGAGAGCTAACGTGCTAACTCGTCGAATTAATTTTTTTGTTTCTCTAGATAACGCCGACAGGAATTAGAGGGCACCAAACTCTGCATTAATGGTAAAAATAATAAAATATTTTAATATTTTAAGGAGTTTTTTGCCAATAAAATCAAAACAATACCACCTAAAACTATAAAACTAATACTAATCGCTAGAAAACTAAGGCGTTAACTCGTCGAAGTAGAGTTTTTTTCTAAAAATAACGCCGACAGGAATTAGAGGGCACCAAACTCTGCATAAATGGTAAAAATTATAAAATATTTTAATATTTTAAGGAGTTTTTTGCCAATAATATCGAAACAATACCAGCTAGAACTATGAAATTAGTACCAATCGCTAGAAATCTAACGTGTTAACTCGTCGAATTAATTTTTTTGTTTCTCTAGATAACGCCGACAGGAATTAGAGGGCACCAAACTGCATAAATGGTAAAAATTATAAAATATTTTAATAGTTTTAGGAGTTCTTTTGCCAATAAAATCAAAACAATACCAGCTTAAACTATAAAACTAGTACCATTCACTAGAAAACTAAGCCGCTAACTCGTCAGTCTAAATTTTATTTCAAAAAATGACGCCGACAGGAATTATAGGGCACAAAACTTTGCATTAATGGTAAAAATAATAATATATTTTAATATTTTAAGGAGTTCTTTTGCCAATAAAATCAAAACAATACCAGCTAGAACTATAAATCTAATACCAATCGCTAGAAAACTAACGTGTTAACTTGCCGAAGTATTTTTTTTTCTCTAGATAACGCCGACAGGAATTATAGGGCACCAAACTTTGCATTAATGGTAAAAATAATAATATATTTTAATATTTTAAGGAGTTCTTTTGCCAATAAAATCGAAACAATACCAGCCAGAACTATGAAACTGGTACCAATCGCTAAAAAGCTAACGTGTTAACTCGTCGAATTAATTTTTTTGTTTCTCTAGATAACGCCGACAGGAATAAGAGGGCACCAAACTCTGCATAAATGGTAAAAATAATAAAATATTTTAATATTTTAAGGAGTTCTTTTGCCAATAAAATCAAAACAATACCAGTAAAAACTACAAAACTAGTACCAATCGCTAGAAAACTAACATGCTAACTCGTCGAATTAAATTGTTTTCTCTAGATAACGTCGACAGGAATTAGAGGGCACCAAACTCTGCATTAATGGTAAAAATAATAAAATATTTTAATATTTTAAGGAGTTCTTTTGCCAATAAAATCAAAGCAATACCAGCTAAAACTATAAAACTAGTACCAATCGCTAGAAAACTAACGTGTTAACTCGTCGAAGTAAATTGTTTTCTCTAGATAACGTCGACAGGAATTATAGGGCACCAAACTCTGCATTAATGGTAAAAATAATAAAATATTTTAATATTTTAAGGAGTTCTTTTGCCAATAAAATCAAAACAACACCAGCTAAAGCTATAAAACTAGTACCACTGGCTAGAAAACTAAGGCCTTAACTCGCTAAAGTAAAGTTTTTTTCTAAAAATAACGCCGACAGGAATTAGAGGGCACCAAACTCTGCATTAATGGTAAAAATAATAAAATATTTTAATATTTCAAAGAGTGCTTTTGCCAATAAAATCAAAACAATACCAGCTAAAACTATAAAACTAGTACCAATCACTAGAAAACTAAGCCGCTAACTCGTCAGTCTAAATTTTATTTCAAAAAATGACGCCGACAGGAATTATAGGGCACCAAACTCTGCATTAATGGTAAAAATAATAATATGTTTTAATATTTTAAGGAGTTATTTTGCCAATAAAATCGAAACAATACCAGCTAGAACTATGAAACTGGTACCAGTCGCTAGAAAGCTAACGTGCTAACTCGCCGAATTAATTTTTTTGTTTCTCTAGATAACGCCGACAGGAATTAGAGGGCACCAAACTCTGCATAAATGGTTAAAATAATAAAATATTTTAATATTTTAAGGAGTTCTTTTGCCAATAAAATCAAAACAATACCAGTAAAAACTATAAAACTAGTACCAATCGCTAGAAAACTAACATGCTAACTCGTCGAATTAAAATGTTTTCTCTAGATAACGTCGACAGGAATAAGAGGGCACCAAACTCTGCATAAATGGTAAAAATAATAAAATATTTTAATATTTTAAGGAGTTCTTTTGCCAATAAAATCAAAACAATACCAGTTAAAACTATAAAACTAGTACCAATCGCTAGAAAACTAACGTGCTAACTCGTCAAATTAAATTGTTTTCTCTAGGGCACCAAACTCTGCATTAATGGTAAAAATAATAAAATATTTTAATATTTTAAGGAGTTCTTTTGCCAATAAAATCAAAACAATACCAGCTAAAACTATAAAACTAGTACCAACCACTAGAAAACTAAGCCGCTAACTCGTCAGTCTAAATTTTATTTCAAAAAATGACGCCGACAGGAATTATAGGGCACCAAACACTGCATTAATGGTAAAAATAATAAAATATTTTAATATTTTAAGGAGTTCTTTTGCCTATAAAATCAAAACAACACCAGCTAAAGCTTTAAAACTAGTACCAATGGCTAGAAAACTAAGGGGTTAACTCGCTTAAGTAAAGTTTTTTTCTAAAAATAACGCCGACAGGAATTATAGGGCACCAAACTCTGCATTAATGGTAAAAATAATAAAATATTTTAATATTTTAAGGAGTTCTTTTGCCAATAAAATAAAAACAATACGAGCTAGAACTATGAATCTAATACCAATCGCTAGAAAACTAACGTGTTAACTTGCCGAAGTAATTTTTTTTCTCTAGATAAGGCCGACAGGAATTATAGGGCACCAAACTCTGCATTAATGGTAAAAATAATAAAATATTTTAATAATTTAAGAAGTTCTTTTGCCAATAAAATCAAAACAACACCAGCTAAAGCTATAAAACTGGTACCAATGGCTAGAAAACTAAGGCGTTGACTCGCTTAAGTAAAGTTTTTTTCTAAAAATAACGCCGACAGGAATTATAGGGCACAAAACTTTGCATTAATGGTAAAAATAATAATATATTTTAATATTTTAAGGAGTTCTTTTGCCAATAAAATCAAAACAATACCAGCTAGAACTATGAATCTGATACCAATCGCTAGAAAACTAACGTGTTAACTCGCCAAATTAATTTTTTTTCTCTAGATAACGCCGACAGGAATTATAGGGCAACAAACTTTGCATTAATGGTAAAAATAATAATATATTTTAATATTTTAAGGAGTTCTTTTGCCAATAATATCGAAACAATACCAGCTAGAACTATGAAATTGGCACCAATCGCTAGAACGCTAACGTGGTAACTCGTCGAATTAATTTCTTTGTTTCTCTAGATAACGCCGACAGGAATTAGAGGGCACCAAACTCTGCATAAATGGTAAAAATAATAAAATATTTTAATATTTTAAGGAGTTCTTTTGCCAATAAAATCAAAACAATACCAGCTAAAACTATAAAGCTAGTACCAATCGCTAGAAAACTAACGTGCTAACTCGTCAAATTAAATTGTTTTCTCTAGGGCACCAAACTCTGCATTAATGGTAAAAATAATAAAATATTTTAATATTTTAAGGAGTTCTTTTGCCAATAAAATCAAAACAATACCACCTAAAACTATAAAACTAGTACCAATCGCTAGAAAACTAAGGCGTTAACTCGTCGCAGTAAAGGTTTTTTCTAAAAATAACGCCGGCAGGAATTATAGGGCACCAAACTCTGCATTAATGGTAAAAATAATAAAATATTTTAATATTTTGAGGAGTTCTTTTGCCAATAAAATCAAAACAATACCAGCTAAAACTATAAAACTAGTACCAATCACTAGAAAACTAAGTTGACAACTCGTCAGTCTAAATTTTATTTCAAAAAATGACGCCGACAGGAATTATAGTTCACAAGACTTTGCATTAATGGTAAAAATAATAATATATTTTAATATTTTAAGGAGTTCTTTTGCCAATAAAATCATAACAATACCAGCTAGAACTATGAATCTAATACCAATCGCTAGAAAACTAACGTGTTAACTTGCCGAAGTAATTTTTTTCTCTAGATAACGCCGACAGGAATTATAGGGCACCAAACTTTGCATTAATGGTAAAAATAATAATATATTTTAATATTTTAAGGAGTTCTTTTGCCAATAAAATCGAAACAATACCAGCTAGAACTATGAAACTGGTACCAATCGCTAAAAAGCTAACGTGTTAACTCGTCGAATTAATGTTTTTGTTTCTGTAGATAACGCCGACAGGAATTAGAGGGCACCAAGCTCTGCATAAATGGTAAAAATAATAAAATATTTTAATATTTTAAGGAGTTCTTTTGCCAATAAAATCAAAACAATACCAGTAAAAACTATAAAACTAGTACCAATCGCTAGAAAACTAGCATGCTAACTCGTCGAATTAAATTGTTTTCTCTAGATAACGTCGACAGGAATTAGAGGGCACCAAACTCTGCATTAATGGTAAAAATAATAAAATATTTTAATATTTTAAGGAGTTCTTTTGCCAATAAAATCAAAACAATACCAGCTAAAACTATAAAACTAGTACCAATCGCTAGAAAACTAACGTGTTAACTCGTCGAAGTAAATTGTTTTCTCTAGATAACGTCGACAGGAATTATAGGGCACCAAACTCTGCATTAATGGTAAAAATAATAAAATATTTTAATATTTTAAGGAGTTCTTTTGCCAATAAAATCAAAACAATACCACCTAAAACTATAAAGCTAATACCAATCGCTAGAAAACTAAGGCGTTAACTCGCTAAAGTAAAGTTTTTTTTCTAAAAATAACGCCGACAGGAATTAGAGGGCACCAAACTCTGCATTAATGGTAAAAATAATAAAATATTTTAATATTTTAAGGAGTTCTTTTGCCAATAAAATAAAAACAATACCAGCTAGAACTATGAATCTAATAGCAATCGCTAGAAAACTAACGTGTTAACTTGCCGAAGTAATTTTTTTTCTCTAGATAAGGCCGACAGGAATTATAGGGCACCAAACTCTGCATTAATGGTAAAAATAATAAAATATTTTAATAATTTAAGAAGTTCTTTTGCCAATAAAATCAAAACAACACCAGCTAAAGCTATAAAACTGGTACCAATGGCTAGAAAACTAAGGCGTTGACTCGCTTAAGTAAAGTTTTTTTCTAAAAATGACGCCGACAGGAATTATAGGGCACAAAACTTTGCATTAATGGTAAAAATAATAATATATTTTAATATTTTAAGGAGTTATTTTGCCAATAAAGTCGAAACAATACCAGCTAGAACTATGAAACTGGTACCAATCGCTAGAGAGCTAACGTGCTAACTCGTCGAATTAATTTTTTTGTTTCTCTAGATAACGCCGACAGGAATTAGAGGGCACCAAACTCTGCATTAATGGTAAAAATAATAAAATATTTTAATATTTTAAGGAGTTTTTTGCCAATAAAATCAAAACAATACCACCTAAAACTATAAAACTAATACTAATCGCTAGAAAACTAAGGCGTTAACTCGTCGAAGTAGAGTTTTTTTCTAAAAATAACGCCGACAGGAATTATAGGGCACCAAACTCTGCATTAATGGTAAAAATAATAAAATATTTTAAGGAGTTCTTTTGCCAATAAAATCAAAACAATACCAGCTAAAACTATAAAACTAGTATCAATCGCTAGAAAACTAAGACGTTAACTCGCTAAAGTAAAGTTTTTATTCTAAAAATAACGCCGACAGGAATTATAGGGCACCAAACTCTGCATTAATGGTAAAAATAATAAAATATTTTAATATTTTAAGGAGTTCTTTTGCCAATAAAATCAAAACAATACCACCTAAAACTATAAAACTAATACCAATCGCTAGAAAACTAAGGCGTTAACTCGCTAAAGTAAAGTTTTTTTCTAAAAATAACGCTGACAAGAATTATAGGGCAACAAACTCTGCATTAATGGTAAAAATAATAAAATATTTTAATATTTTAAGGAGTTTTTTGCCAATAAAATCAAAACAATACCACCTAAAACTATAAAACTAATACCAATCACTAGAAAACTAAGCCGCTAACTCGTCGAAGTAAAGGTTTTTTCTAAAAATAACGCTGACAAGAATTATAGGGCAACAAACTCTGCATTAATGGTAAAAATAATAAAATATTTTAATATTTTAAGGAGCTCTTTTGCCAATAAAATCAAAACACTACCAGCTAAAACTATAAAACTAGTACCAATCACTAGAAAACTAAGCCGCTAACTTGTCAGTCTAAATTTTATTTCAAAAAATTACGCCGACAGGAATTATAGGGCACAAAACTTTGCATTAATGGTAAAAATAATAATATATTTTAATATTTTAAGGATTTATTTTGCCAATAAAGTCGAAACAATACCAGCTAGAACTATGAAACTGGTACCAATCGCTAGAAAGCTAACGTGCTAACTCGTCGAATTAATTTTTTTGTTTCTCTAGATAACGCCGACAGGAATTAGAGGGCACCAAACTCTGCATTAATGGTAAAAATAATAAAATATTTTAATATTTTAAGGAGTTTTTTGCCAATAAAATCAAAACAATACCACCTAAAACTATAAAACTAATACCAATCGCTAGAAAACTAAGGCGTTAACTCGTCGAAGTAGAGTTTTTTTCTAAAAATAACGCCGACAGGAATTATAGGGCACTAAACTCTGCATTAATGGTAAAAATAATAAAATATTTTAATATTTTAAGGAGTTCTTTTGCCAATAAAATCAAAACAATACCACCTAAAACTATAAAACTAGTACCAATCGCTAGAAAACTAAGGCGTTAACTCGTCGAAGTAAAGGTTTTTTCTAAAAATAACGCCGACAGGAATTATAGGGCACCAAACTCTGCATTAATGGTAAAAATAATAAAATATTTTAATATTTCAAAGAGTGCTTTTGCCAATAAAATCAAAACAATACCAGCTAAAACTATAAAGCTAGTAGCAATCACTAGAAAACTAACGTGTTAACTCGTCAGTTTAAATTTTATTTCAAAAAATGACGCCGACAGGAATTATAGGGCACAAAACTTTGCATTAATGGTAAAAATAATAATTTATTTTAATAGTTTAAAAAGTTCTTTTGCCAATAAAATCAAAACAATACCAGCTAGAACTATAAATCTGATACCAATCGCTAGAAAACTAACGTGTTAACTCGTCGAAGTAAATTGTTTTCTCTAGATAACGTCGACAGGAATTATAGGGCACCAAACTCTGCATTAATGGTAAAAATAATAAAATATTTTAATATTTTAAGGAGTTCTTTTGCCAATAAAATCAAAACAATACCACCTAAAACTATAAAACTAATACCAATCGCTAGAAAACTAAGGCGTTAACTCGCTAAAGTAAAGTTTTTTTCTAAAAATAACGCTGACAAGAATTATAGGGCAACAAACTCTGCATTAATGGTAAAAATAATAAAATATTTTAATATTTTAAGGAGTTTTTTGCCAATAAAATCAAAACAATACCACCTAAAACTATAAAACTAATACCAATCACTAGAAAACTAAGCCGCTAACTCGTCGAAGTAAAGGTTTTTTCTAAAAATAACGCTGACAAGAATTATAGGGCAACAAACTCTGCATTAATGGTAAAAATAATAAAATATTTTAATATTTTAAGGAGCTCTTTTGCCAATAAAATCAAAACACTACCAGCTAAAACTATAAAACTAGTACCAATCACTAGAAAACTAAGCCGCTAACTTGTCAGTCTAAATTTTATTTCAAAAAATTACGCCGACAGGAATTATAGGGCACAAAACTTTGCATTAATGGTAAAAATAATAATATATTTTAATATTTTAAGGAGTTATTTTGCCAATAAAGTCGAAACAATACCAGCTAGAACTATGAAACTGGTACCAATCGCTAGAAAGCTAACGTGCTAACTCGTCGAATTAATTTTTTTGTTTCTCTAGATAACGCCGATAAAATCAAAACAATACCAGCTAAAACTATAAAACTAATATCAATCGCTAGAAAACTAAGACGTTAACTCGCTAAAGTAAAGTTTTTTTTCTAAAAATAACGCCGACAGGAATTATAGGGCACCAAACTCTGCATTAATGGTAAAAATAATAAAATATTTTAATATTTTAAGGAGTTCTTTTGCCAATAAAATCAAAACAATACCACCTAAAACTATAAGACTAATACCAATCGCTAGAAAACTAAGGCGTTAACTCGCTAAAGTAAAGTTTTTTTCTAAAAATAACGCTGACAAGAATTATAGGGCAACAAACTCTGCATTAATGGTAAAAATAATAAAATATTTTAATATTTTAAGGAGTTTTTTGCCAATAAAATCAAAACAATACCACCTAAAACTATAAAACTAATACCAATCACTAGAAAACTAAGCCGCTAACTCGTCGAAGTAAAGGTTTTTTCTAAAAATAACGCTGACAAGAATTATAGGGCAACAAACTCTGCATTAATGGTAAAAATAATAAAATATTTTAATATTTTAAGGAGCTCTTTTGCCAATAAAATCAAAACAACACCAGCTAAAACTATAAAACTAGTACCAATCACTAGAAAACTAAGCCGCTAACTTGTCAGTCTAAATTTTGTTTCAAAAAATTACGCCGACAGGAATTATAGGGCACAAAACTTTGCATTAATGGTAAAAATAATAATATATTTTAATATTTTAAGGAGTTATTTTGCCAATAAAGTCGAAACAATACCAGCTAGAACTATGAAACTGGTACCAATCGCTAGAAAGCTAACGTGCTAACTCGTCGAATTAATTTTTTTGTTTCTCTAGATAACGCCGACAGGAATTAGAGGGCACCAAACTCTGCATTAATGGTAAAAATAATAAAATATTTTAATATTTTAAGGAGTTTTTTGCCAATAAAATCAAAACAATACCACCTAAAACTATAAAACTAATACCAATCGCTAGAAAACTAAGGCGTTAACTCGTCGAAGTAGAGTTTTTTTCTAAAAATAACGCCGACAGGAATTATAGGGCACTAAACTCTGCATTAATGGTAAAAATAATAAAATATTTTAATATTTTAAGGAGTTCTTTTGCCAATAAAATCAAAACAATACCACCTAAAACTATAAAACTAGTACCAATCGCTAGAAAACTAAGGCGTTAACTCGTCGAAGTAAAGGTTTTTTCTAAAAATAACGCCGACAGGAATTATAGGGCACCAAACTCTGCATTAATGGTAAAAATAATAAAATATTTTAATATTTCAAAGAGTGCTTTTGCCAATAAAATCAAAACCATACCAGCTAAAACTATAAAGCTAGTAGCAATCACTAGAAAACTAAGCCGGTAACTCGTCAGTTTAAATTTTATTTCAAAAAATGACGCCGACAGGAATTATAGGGCACAAAACTTTGCATTAATGGTAAAAATAATAATTTATTTTAATAGTTTAAAAAGTTCTTTTGCCAATAAAATCAAAACAATACCTGCTAGAACTATAAATCTGATACCAATCGCTAGAAAACTAACGTGTTAACTCGTCGAATTAATTTTTTTGTTTCTCTAGATAACGCCGACAGGAATTAGAGGGCACCAAACTCTGCATAAATGGTAAAAATAATAAAATATTTTAATATTTTAAGGAGTTCTTTTGCCAATAAAATCAAAACAATACCAGTAAAAACTATAAAACTAGTACCAATCGCTAGAAAACTAACATGCTAACTCGTCGAATTAAATTGTTTTCTCTAGATAACGCCGACAGGAATTATATGGCACCAAACTCTGCATTAATGGTAAAAATAATAAAATATTTTAATATTTCAAAGAGTGCTTTTGCCAATAAAATCAAAACAATACCAGCTAAAACTATAAAACTAGTAGCAATCACTAGAAAACTAAGCCGCTAACTCGTCAGTCTAAATTTTATTTAAAAAAATGACGCCGACAGGAATTATAGGGCACAAAACTTTGCATTAATGGTAAAAATAATAATATATTTTAATATTTTAAGGAGTTATTTTGCCAATAAAGTCGAAACAATACCAGCTAGAACTATGAAACTGGTACCAATCGCTAGAGAGCTAACGTGCTAACTCGTCAAATTAATTTTTTTGTTTCTCTAGATAACGCCGACAGGAATTAAAGGGCACAAAACTCTGCATTAATGGTAAAAAAAATAAAATATTTTAATATTTTAAGGAGTTTTTTGCCAATAAAATCAAAACAATACCACCTAAAACTATAAAACTAATACTAAACGCTAGAAAACTAAGGCGTTAACTCGTCGAAGTAGAGTTTTTTTCTAAAAATAACGCCGACAGGAATTATAGGGCACCAAACTCTGCATTAATGGTAAAAATAATAAAATATTTTAAGGAGTTCTTTTGCCAATAAAATCAAAACAATACCAGCTAAAACTATAAAACTAATATCAATCGCTAGAAAACTAAGACGTTAACTCGCTAAAGTAAAGTTTTTTTTCTAAAAATAACGCCGACAGGAATTATAGGGCACCAAACTCTGCATTAATGGTAAAAATAATAAAATATTTTAATATTTTAAGGAGTTCTTTTGCCAATAAAATCAAAACAATACCACCTAAAACTATAAGACTAATACCAATCGCTAAAAAACTAAGGCGTTAACTTGCTAAAGTAAAGTTTTTTTCTAAAAATAACGCTGACAAGAATTATAGGGCAACAAACTCTGCATTAATGGTAAAAATAATAAAATATTTTAATATTTTAAGGAGTTTTTTGCCAATAAAATCAAAACAATACCACCTAAAACTATAAAACTAATACCAATCACTAGAAAACTAAGCCGCTAACTCGTCGAAGTAAAGGTTTTTTCTAAAAATAACGCTGACAAGAATTATAGGGCAACAAACTCTGCATTAATGGTAAAAATAATAAAATATTTTAATATTTTAAGGAGCTCTTTTGCCAATAAAATCAAAACAATACCAGCTAAAACTATAAAACTAGTACCAATCACTAGAAAACTAAGCCGCTAACTTGTCAGTCTAAATTTTATTTCAAAAAATTACGCCGACAGGAATTATAGGGCACAAAACTTTGCATTAATGGTAAAAATAATAATATATTTTAATATTTTAAGGAGTTATTTTGCCAATAAAGTCGAAACAATACCAGCTAGAACTATGAAACTGGTACCAATCGCTAGAAAGCTAACGTGCTAACTCGTCGAATTAATTTTTATGTTTCTCTAGATAACGCCGACAGGAATTAGAGGGCACCAAACTCTGCATTAATGGTAAAAATAATAAAATATTTTAATATTTTAAGGAGTTTTTTGCCAATAAAATCAAAACAATACCACCTAAAACTATAAAACTAATACCAATCGCTAGAAAACTAAGGCGTTAACTCGTCGAAGTAGAGTTTTTTTCTAAAAATAACGCCGACAGGAATTATAGGGCACTAAACTCTGCATTAATGGTAAAAATAATAAAATATTTTAATATTTTAAGGAGTTTTTTGCCAATAAAATCAAAACAATACCACCTAAAACTATAAAACTAATACCAATCACTAGAAAACTAAGCCGCTAACTCGTCGAAGTAAAGGTTTTTTCTAAAAATAACGCCGACAGGAATTATAGGGCACCAAACTCTGCATTAATGGTAAAAATAATAAAATATTTTAATATTTTAAGGAGTTATTTTGCCAATAAATTCGAAACAATACCAGCTAGAACTATGAAACTGGTACCAATCGCTAGAAAGCTAACGTGCTAACTCGTCGAATTAATTTTTTTGTTTCTCTAGATAACGCCGACAGGAATTATAGGGCACCAAACTCTGCATTAATGGTAAAAATAATAAAATATTTTAAGGAGTTCTTTTGCCAATAAAATCAAAACAATACCAGCTAAAACTATAAAACTAGTATCAATCGCTAGAAAACTAAGACGTTAACTCGATAAAGTAAAGTTTTTTTTCTAAAAATAACGCCGACAGGAATTATAGGGCACCAAACTCTGCATTAATGGTAAAAATAATAAAATATTTTAATATTTTAAGGAGTTCTTTTGCCAATAAAATCAAAACAATACCACCTAAAACTATAAGACTAATACCAATCGCTAGAAAACTAAGGCGTTAACTCGATAAAGTAAAGTTTTTTTCTAAAAATAACGCTGACAAGAATTATAGGGCAACAAACTCTGCATTAATGGTAAAAATAATAAAATATTTTAATATTTTAAGGAGTTTTTTGCCAATAAAATCAAAACAATACCACCTAAAACTATAAAACTAATACCAATCACTAGAAAACTAAGCCGCTAACTCGTCGAAGTAAAGGTTTTTTCTAAAAATAACGCTGACAAGAATTATAGGGCAACAAACTCTGCATTAATGGTAAAAATAATAAAATATTTTAATATTTTAAGGAGCTCTTTTGCCAATAAAATCAAAACAATACCAGCTAAAACTATAAAACTAGTACCAATCACTAGAAAACTAAGCCGCTAACTTGTCAGTCTAAATTTTATTTCAAAAAATGACGCCGACAGGAATTATAGGGCACAAAACTTTGCATTAATGGTAAAAATAATAATTTATTTTAATAGTTTAAAAAGTTCTTTTGCCAATAAAATCAAAACAATACCAGCTAGAACTATAAATCTGACACCAATCGCTAGAAAACTAACGTGTTAACTCGTCGAATTAATTTTTTTGTTTCTCTAGATAACGCCGACAGGAATTAGAGGGCACCAAACTCTGCATAAATGGTAAAAATAATAAAATATTTTAATATTTTAAGGAGTTCTTTTGCCAATAAAATCAAAACAATACCAGTAAAAACTATAAAACTAGTACCAATCGCTAGAAAACTAACATGCTAACTCGTCGAATTAAATTGTTTTCTCTAGATAACGCCGACAGGAATTATATGGCACCAAACTCTGCATTAATGGTAAAAATAATAAAATATTTTAATATTTCAAAGAGTGCTTTTGCCAATAAAATCAAAACAATACCAGCTAAAACTATAAAACTAGTAGCAATCGCTAGAAACCTAAGCCGCTAACTCGTCAGTCTAAATTTTATTTCAAAAAATGACGCCGACAGGAATTATAGGGCACAAAACTTTGCATTAATGGTAAAAATAATAATTTATTTTAATAGTTTAAGGAGTTCTTTTGCCAATAAAATCAAAACAATACCAGCTAGAACTATAAATCTGATACCAGTCGCTAGAAAACTAACGTGTTAACTTGTCGAATTAATTTTTTTGTTTCTCTAGATAACGCCGACAGGAATTAGAGGGCACCAAACTCTGCATAAATGGTAAAAATAATAAAATATTTTAATATTTTAAGGAGTTCTTTTGCCAATAAAATCAAAACAATACCAGTAAAAACTATAAAACTAGTACCAATCGCCAGAAAACTAACATGCTAACTTGTCGAATTAAATTGTTTTCTCTAGATAACGTCGACAGGAATTAGAGGGCACCAAACTCTGCATAAATGGTAAAAATAATAAAATATTTTAATATTTTAAGGAGTTCTTTTGCCAATAAAATCAAAACAATACCAGCTAAAACTATAAAACTAGTACCAATCACTAGAAAACTAAGCCGCTAACTCGTCAGTCTAAATTTTGTTTCAAAAAATGACGCCGACAGGAATTATAGGGCACCAAACTCTGCATTAATGGTAAAAATAATAAAATATTTTAATATTTTAAGGAGTTCTTTTGCCAATAAAATAAAAACAATACCAGCTAGAACTATAAATCTAACACCAATCGCTAGAAAACTAACGTGTTAACTTGCCGAAGTAATTTTTTTTCTCTAGATAACGCCGACAGGAATTATAGGGCACCAAACTCTGCATTAATGGTAAAAATAATAAAATATTTTAATATTTTAAGGAGTTCTTTTGCCAATAAAATCAAAACAACACCAGCTAAAGCTATAAAACTAGTACCAATGGCTAGAAAACTAAGGCGTTAACCCGCTTAAGTAAAGTGTTTTTCTAAAAATAACGCCGACAGGAATTATAGGGCACAAAACTTTGCATTAATGGTAAAAATAATAATATATTTTAATATTTTAAGGAGTTCTTTTGCCAATAAAATCAAAACAATACCAGCCAGAACTATGAATCTGATACCAATCGCTAAAAAACTAACGTGTTAACTCGCCGAATTAATATTGTTTCTCTAGATAACGCCGACAGGAATTATAGGGCACCAAACTTTGCATTAATGGTAAAAATAATAATATATTTTAATATTTTAAGGAGTTCTTTTGACAATAAAATAAAAACAATACCAGCTAGAACTATGAAATTGGTACCAATTGCTAGAAAGCTAACGTGTTAACTCGTTGAATTAATTTTTTTGTTTCTCTAGATAACGCCGACAGGAATTATAGGGCACCAAACTCTGCATTAATGGTAAAAATAATAAAATATTTTAATATTTTAAGGAGTTCTTTTGCATATAAAATCAAAACAACACCAGCTAAAGCTATAAAACTAGTACCAATGGCTAGAAAGCTAAGGCGTTAACTCGATAAAGTAAAGTTTTTTTCTAAAAATAACGCCGACAGGAATTATAGGGCACCAAACTCTGCATTAATGTTAAAAATAATAAAATATTTTAATATTTTAAGGAGTTCTTTTGCCAATAAAATCAAAACAATACCAGCTAGAACTATGAATCTAATACCAAACACTAGAAAACTAACGTGTTAACTTGCCGAAGTAATTTTTTTTCTCTAGATAACGCCGACAGGAATTATAGGGCACCAAACTCTGCATTAATGGTAAAAATAATAAAATATTTTAATATTTTAAGGAGTTCTTTTGCCAATAAAAACAAAACAACACCAGCTAAAGCTATAAAACTAGTACCAATGGCTAGAAAACTAAGGCGTTAACTCGCTTAAGTAAAGTTTTTTTCTAAAAAGAACGCCGACAGGAATTATAGGGCACCAAACTCTGCATTAAAGTAAAAATAATAAAATATTTTTTAATATTTTAAGGAGTTCTTTTGCCAATAAAATCAAAACAATACCAGATAAAGCTATAAAACTAGTACCAATCGCTAGAAAACTAAGGCGTTAACTCGTTGAAGTAAAGTTTTTTTCTAAAAATAACGCCAACAGGAATTATAGGGCACCAAACTCTGCATTAATGGTAAAACTAATAAAATATTTTAATATTTTAGGGAGTTCTTTTGCCAATAAAATCAAAACAATACCAGCTAAAACTATAGATTTAGTACCAATCGCTAGAAAGCTAAGGCCTTAACTCGCTGCAGTAAAGTTTTTTTCTAAAAATAACGCCGAAAGGAATTGTAGGGCACCAAACTCTGCATTAATGGTAAAAATAATAAAATATTTTAATATTTTAAGGAGTTCTTTTGCCAATAAAATCAAAACAATACCAGCTGGAACTATGAAACTGGTACCACTTGCTATATAGCTAACGCTTTAACTGTTTTGTTTTGTTTTTCTCTAAATAACGCCGACAAAAATTATAGGGCACCAAACTCTGCATTAATAGTAAAAATAATAAAATATTTTATTATTTCAAGGAGTTCTTTTGCCAATAAAATCAAAACAACACCAGCTAAAGCTATAATAAAACTAGTACCAATCGCTAGAAAACTAAGGCGTTAACTTGTTAAGTAAAGTTTTTTTATACCCTTCACACAGTGAAAAAGGGTATATATAGGTTTGTCATTCCGTGTGAAATTTCTACAATTTTCATTTCCGACCCCATAAAGTATATATTTTCTGAAAGCTTATGAATAGGGAAGTCGATTAAGCTCTGTCAGTCTGTCCGTCTGTCCGTCTGTCCGTCTGACCGTCTGTCCGTGTGTATGTTGAAATCAACTTTTTGAAGCCCCCCGACATCACTTGGACCCGGGTGAGGTATTAAAATATCAGAAATATTCGGGAGTATACCGCTATTGAAAATCAGAAACATCGGTACATAAACAACTGAGATATGAGCAAAAACCCACGACCACCTCGATTTTTTTTTCACAAAAACAACATTACAACAACAACATACATACATACAAATTTGTATATTGGCTAAAGTAAACGTGGGATCGAATCCCAGCTGAGCCAAAAAAAAAAATTTTTTATATTTAAAAAATTTTTTTTTTTAATTTTTTTTTTTATTTAATATATTATTTATATTTTTTTTTTTTTTTTTTTTAATTTTTTTTTTGTTTTATATTAATTATATATATTTTAATTACTTTTTTAAATTTTTTTTTTTTAATTTTTTTTTAAATTTTTTTTTAAAATTTTTTTTTTTAAATTTTTTTTTTAATTTTTTTTTTTTTAACATACATACGTAAATTTATAATTTTACAATGGGATGTTTTTTATATATGTATATTTTTTATATGTATGTACGTATTTCATATGAGATGAATGGTGATACAAATTACTGTTATTGCATGACTACACGTTGTGAAGGGTATATAAGATTCGGCACGGCCGAATATAGCGCTCTTACTTGTTTTTAAATAACGCCGACAGGAATTATAGGGCACCAAACTCTGCATTAATGGTAAAAATAATAAAATATTTTAATATTTTAAGGAGTTCTTTTGCCAATAAAATCAAAACAATACTAGCTAGAACTATGAATCTGGAACCAATCGCTAGAAAACTAACGTGTTAACTCGCCGAATTAATTTTTTTTTCTCTAGATAACGCCGACAGGAATTATAGGGCACCAAACTTTGCATTAATGGTAAACATAATAAAATATTTTAATATTTTAAGGAGTTATTTTGCCAATAAAATCGAAACAATACCAGCTAGAACTATAAAACTGGTACTAATCGCTAGAAAGCTAACGTTTTAACTCGTCGAATTAATTTTTTTGTTTCTCTAGATAACGCCGACAGGAATTATAGGGCACCAAACTCTGCATTAATAGTAAAAATAATAAAATATTTTATTATTTCAAGGAGTTCTTTTGCCAATAAAATCAAAACAATACCAGCTATAACTATGAATCTGGCACCAATCGCTAGAAAACTAACGTGTTAACTCGCCCAATTAATTTTTTTTCTCTAGGTAACGCCGACAGGTATTATAGGGCACCAAACTTTGCATTAATGGTAAACATAATAAAATATTTTAATATTTTAAGGAGTTCTTTTGCCAATAAAATCGAAACAATACCAGCTAGAACTATGAAACTGATACCACTTGCTACTTAGCTAACGTGTTAACTGCTAAAGTAAATTTTTCTTTCTCTTAATAACGCCGACAAGAATTATAGGGCACCAAACTCTGCATTAATAGTAAATATAATAAAAAAATATTTTATTATTTCAAGGAGTTCTTTTGCCAATAAAATCAAAACAACACCAGCTAAAGCTATAAGACTAGTACCGTTCGCTAGAAAGCTAACGTGTTAATTCGTCGAAGTAAAGTTTTTTTCTAAAAATAACGCCGACAGGAATTATAGGGCACCAAACTCTGCATTAATGGTAAAAATAATAAAATATTTTAATATTTTAAGGAGTTCTGTTGCCAATAAAATCAAAACAATACCAGCTAAAACTATAAAACTAGTATCAATCGCTAGAAAACTAAAGCGTTAACTCGTCGAAGTAAAGTTCCTTTCTTAAAATAACGCCGACAGGAATTATAGGGCACCAAACTTTGCATTATTGGTAAAAAAAATAAAATATTTTAAGGAGTTCTTTTGGCAATAAAATCGAAACAATACCAGCTAGAACTATGAAACTGGTACCAATCGCTAGAAAGCTAACGTATTAGCTCGCCAAATAAATTGTTTTTCTCAAGATAACGCCGACAGAAATTATAGGGCACTAAACTCTGCATTAAGGGTAAAAATAATAAAATATTTTATTATTTCAAGGAGTTCTTTTGCCAATAAAATCAAAACAACACCAGCTAAAGCTATAAAACTAGTACTAATCGCTAGAAAACTAAGGCGTTAACTTGTTGAAGTAAAGTGTTTTTTTAAAATAACGCCGACAGGAATAATAGGGCACCAAACTCTGCATTAATGGTAAAAATAATAAAATATTTTAATATTTTAAGGAGGTCTTTTGCCAATAAAATCAAAACAATACCAGCTAGAACTATGATTCTGGAATTATCGCTAGAAAACTAACGTGTTTACTCGTTGAATTAATTTTTTTTTTCTCTAGATAACGCCGACAGGAATTATAGGGCACCAAACTTCTCATTAATGGTAAAAATAATAAAATATTTTAATATTTTATGGAGTTCTTTTGCCAATAAAATTAAAGCAATACCAGCTAGACTATGAACCTGGTACCAATTGCTAGAAAACTAACGTTATAACTCGTCGAGGTAAATTTTTTTTTCTCTAAATAACGTCGACAGGAATTATAGGGCACCAAACTTTGCATTAATTGTTAAAATAATAAAATATTTTAATATTTTAAGGAGTTCTTTTGCCAATAAAATCAAAGCAATACCAGCTATAACTATGAATCTAGTACCAATCGCTAGAAAATTAAAGTGTTAACTCGCCGAATTATTTTTTTTTCTCTAGGTAACGCCGACAGGAATTATAGGGCACCAAACTTTGCATTAATGGTAAACATAATAAAATATTTTAATATTTTAAGGAGTTCTTTTGCGAATAGAATCAAAACAATACCAGCTAAAACTATAAAACTAGTACCAATCACTAGAAAACTAAAGCGCTAACTCGTAAGTCTAAATTTTTTTTCTAAAAATGACGCTGACAGGAATTATAGGGCACCAAACTTTGCATAAATGGTAAAAATAATAATATATTTTAATATTTTAAGGAGTTCTTTTGCCAATAAAATCAAAACAGTACCAGCTAGAACTATGAGTCTGAAACCACTCGCTAGAAAGCCAACGTGTTGACTCGCCAAATTAATTTTTTTTTCTCTAGATAACGCCGACAGGAATTATAGGGCACCAAACTTTGCATTAATGGTAAACATAATAAAATATTTTAATTTTTTAAGGAGTTCTTTTGCCAATAAAATCAAAACAATACCAGCTAAAACTATAAAACTAGTACCAATCACTAAAAAACTAAGGCGTTAACTCGTCAGTCTAAATTTTTTTTCTAAAAATGACGCCGACAGGTATTATAGGGCACCAAACTTTGCATAAATGGTAAAAATAATAATATATTTTAATATTTTAAGGAGTTCTTTTGCCAATAAAATCAAAACAGTACCAGCTAGAACTATGAGTCTGAAACCACTCGCTAGAAAACTAACGTGTTGACTCGCCAAATTAATTTTTTTTCTCTAGATAACGCCGACAGGAATTATAGGGCACCAAACTTTGCATTAATGGTAAACATAATAAAATATTTTAATATTTTAAGGAGTTCTTTTGCCAATAAAATCGAAACAATACCAGCTAGAACTATAAAACTGGTACCAATCGCTAGAAAGCTAACGTTTAAACTCGTCGAATTAATTTTTTTGTTTCTCTAGATAACGCCGACAGGAATTATAGGGCACCAAACTCTGCATTAATAGTAAAAATAATAAAATATTTTATTATTTCAAGGAGTTCTTTTGCCAATAAAATCAAAACAATACCAGCTAAAGCTATAAAACTAGAACTAATCGCTAGAAAACTAAGGCGTTAACTCGTCGAAGTAAAGTTTCTTTCTAAAAATAACGCCGACAGGAATTATAGGGCACCAAACTTTGCATAAATGGTAAAAATAATAAAATATTTTAATATTTTAAGGAGTTCTTTTGCCAATAAAATTAAAGCAATACCAGCTAGACTATGAACCTGGTACCAGTGGCTAGAAAACTAACGTTATAACTCGTCGAGGTAAATTTTTTTTTCTCTAAATAACGT
Source organism: Phyto melanocephala (assembly GCA_941918925.1). NCBI lineage: Eukaryota > Metazoa > Arthropoda > Insecta > Diptera > Rhinophoridae > Phyto > Phyto melanocephala. The sequence continues at coordinate 67,388,991 of OW799233.1, forward strand.
CGACAGGAATTATAGGGCACCAAACTTTGCATTAATGGTAAAAATAATAAAATATTTTAATATTTTAAGGAGTTCTTTTGCCAATAAAATCAATGCAATACCAGCTATAACTATGAATCTAGTACCAATCGCTAGAAAATTAAAGTGTTAACTCGTAGAATTATTTTTTTTTCTCTAGGTTACGCCGACAGGAATTATAGGGCACCAAACTTTGCATTAATGGTAAACATAATAAAATATTTTAATAATTTAAGGAGTTCTTTTGCGAATAGAATCAAAACAATACCAGCTAAAACTATAAAACTAGTACCAATCACTAGAAAACTAAGGCGCTAACTCGTAAGTCTAATTTTTTTTTCTAAAAATGACGCTGACAGGAATTATAGGGCACCAAACTTTGCATAAATGGTAAAAATAATAATATATTTTAATATTTTAAGGAGTTCTTTTGCCAATAAAATCAAAACAGTACCAGCTAGAACTATGAGTCTGAAACCACTCGCTAGAAAGCCAACGTGTTGACTCGCCAAATTAATTTTTTTTTTCTCTAGATAACGCCGACAGGAATTATAGGGCACCAAACTTTGCATTAATGGTAAACATAATAAAATATTTTAATATTTTAAGGAGTTCTTTTGCCAATAAAATCGAAAAAATACCAGATAGGACTATAAAACTGGTACCAATCGCTAGAAAGCTAACATTTTAACTCGTCTAATTAATTTTTTTGTTTCTCTAGATAACGCCGACAGGAATTATAGGGCACCAAACTCTGCATTAATAGTAAAAATAATAAAATATTTTATTATTTCAAGGAGTTCTTTTTCCAATAAAATCAAAACAATACCAGGTAAAGCTATAAAACTAGTACTAATCGCTAGAAAACTAAGGCGTTAACTCGTCCAAGTAAAGTTTCTTTCTAAAAATAACGCCGACAGGAATTATAGGGCACCAAACTCTGCATTAAAAGTAAAAATAATAAAATATTTTTTAATATTTTAAGGAGTTCTTTTGCCAATAAAATCAAAACAATACCAGCTAAAACTATAAAACGCGTGTTAACTCGTCGATTTAAATTTTTTTCTCTAGATAACGACGATAGAAATTATAGGGCACCAAGCTCTGCATTAATAGTAAAAATAATAAAATATTTTATTATTTCAGGGAGTTCTTTTGCCAATAAAATCAAAACAATACCAGATAAAGCTATAAAACTAGTACTAATCGCTAGAAAACTACGGCGTTAACTCGTTGAATTAAAGTTTTTTTCTAAAAATAACGCCGACAGGAATTATAGGGCACCAAACTCTGCGTTAATCGTAAAAATAATAAAATATTTTAATATTTTAAGGAGTTCTTTTGCCAATAAAATCAAAACAATACCAGCTAAAACTATAAAACTAGTACCAATCGCTAGAAAACTAAGGCGTTAACTCGTCGAAGTAAAGTTTTTTTCTAAACATAACGCCGACAGGAATTATAGGGCACCAAACTCTGCATTAATGGTAAAAATAATATAATATTTTAATATTTTAAGGAGTTCTTTTGCCAATAAAATCAAAACAATACCAGTTGAAACTAAAAAACTAGTACCAATCGCTAGAAAACTAAGGCCTTAACTCGCTGAAGTAAAGTTTTTTTCTAAAAATAACGCCGACAGGAATTGTAGGGCACCAGACTCTGCATTAATGGTAAAAATAATAAAATATTTTAATATTTTAAGGAGTTCTTTTGCCAATAAAATCCAAACAATACCAGCTAGAACTATGAAGCTGGTACCACTTGCTATTTAGCTAACGTGTTGACTGTTAAAGTAAATTTGTTTTTCTCTCAATAACGCCGACAGAAATTAAAGGGCACCAAACTCGGCATTAATGGCAAAAATAATAAAATATTTTAATATTTTAAGGAGTTCTTTTGCCAATAAAATCAAAACAATACCAGCTTAAACTATAAAGCTAGTACCAATCACTAGAAAACTAAGCCGCTAACTCGTCAGTCTAAATTTTTTTTCTAAAAATAACGCCGACAGGAATTATAGGGCACCAAACTCTGCATTAATGGTAAAAATAATAAAATATTTTAATATTTTAAGGAGTTCTTTTGCCAATAAAATCAAAACAATACCAGCTAAAACTATAAAACTAGTACCAATCGCTAGAAAACTAAGGCCTTAACTCGCTGAAGTAAAGTTTTTTTCTAAAAATAACGCCGACAGGAATTGTAGGGCACCAAACTCTGCATTAATGGTAAAAATAATAAAATATTTTAATATTTTAAGCAGTTCTTTTGCCAATAAAATCAAAACAATACCAGCTAGAACTATGAAGCTGGTACCACTTGCTATTTAGCTAACGTGTTAACTGTTAAAGTAAATTTGTTTTTCTCTCAATAATGCCGACAGAAATTATAGGGCAGCAAACTCTGCATTAATAGTAAAAATAATAAAATATTTTATTATTTCAAGGAGTTCTTTTGCCAATAAAATCAAAACAACACCAGCTAAAGCTATAAAACTAGTACTAATCGCTAGAAAACTAAGGCGTTAACTCGTCGAAGTAAAGTTTCTTTCTAAAAATAACGCCGACAGGAATTATAGGGCACCAAACTCTGCATTAAAGGTAAAAATAATAAAATATTTTTTAATATTTTAAGGAGATCTTTTGCCAACTAAATCAAAACAATACCAGCTAAAACTATAAACTCGTGTTAACTCGTCGATTTAAATTTTTTTCTCTAGATAACGACGACAGGAATTATAGGGCACCAAACTCTGCATTAATAGTAAAAATAATAAAATATTTCATTATTTCAAGGAGTTCTTTTGCCAATAAAATCAAAACAATACCAGATAAAGCTATAAAACTAGTACCAATCGCTAGAAAACTACGGCGTTAACTCGTTGAAGTAAAGTTTTTTTCTTAAAATAACGCCGACAGGAATTATAGGGCACCACACTCTGCATTAATGGTAAAAATAATATAATATTTTAATATTTTAAGGAGTTCCTTTGCCAATAAAATCAAAACAATACCAGCTAAAACTATAAAACTAGTACCAATCGCTAGAAAACTAAGGCCTTAACTCGCTGAAGTAAAGTTTTTTTCTAAAAATAACGCCGACAGGAATTATAGGGCACTAAACTCTGCATTAATGGTAAAAATAATAAAATATTTTAATATTTTAAGGAGTTCTTTTGCCAATAAAATCAAAACAATACCAGCTAAAACTTTAAAACTAGTTCCAATCGCTAGAAAACTAAGGCGTTAACTCGTCGAAGTAAAGTTTTTCACTAAACATAACGCCAACAGGAATTATAGGGCACCAAACTCTGCATTAATGGTAAAAATAATATAATATTTTAATATTTTAAGGAGTTCTTTTGCCAATAAAATCAAAACAATACCAGCTAAAACTATAAAACTAGTACCAATCGCTAGAAAACTAAGGCCTTAACTTGCTGAAGTAAAGTTTTTTTCTAAAAATAACGCCGACAGGAATTATAGGGCACCAAACTATGCATTAATGGTAAAAATAATATAATATTTTAATATTTTAAGGAGTTCCTTTGCCAATAAAATCAAAACAATACCAGCTAAAACTATAAAGCTAGTACCAATCGCTAGAAAACTAAGACCCTAACTCGCTGAAGTAAAGTTTCTTTCTAAAAATAACGCCGACAGGAATTGTAGGGCACAAAACTCTGCATTAATGGTAAAAATAATAAAATATTTTAATATTTTAAGGAGTTCTTTTGCCAATAAAATCAAAACAATACCAGCTAGAACTATGAAGCTGGTACCACTTGCTATTTTTGGCTAACGTGTTAACTGCTAAAGTAAATTTGTTTTTCTCTAAATAACGCCGACAGAAATTATAGAGCACCAAACTCTGCATTAATAGTAAAAATAATAAAATATTTTATTATTTCAAGGAGTTCTTTTGCCAATAAAATCAAAACAACACCAGCTAAAGCTATAAAACTAGTACTAATCGCTAGAAAACTAAGGCGTTAACTCGTCGAAGTAAAGTTTCTTTCTAAAAATAACGCCGACAGGAATTATAGGGCACCAAACTCTGCATTAAAGGTAAAAATAATAAAATATTTTTTAATATTTTAAGGAGATCTTTTGCCAACTAAATCAAAACAATACCAGCTAAAACTATAAACTCGTGTTAACTCGTCGATTTAAATTTTTTTCTCTAGATAACGACGACAGGAATTATAGGGCACCAAACTCTGCATTAATAGTAAAAATAATAAAATATTTCATTATTTCAAGGAGTTCTTTTGCCAATAAAATCAAAACAATACCAGATAAAGCTATAAAACTAGTACCAATCGCTAGAAAACTACGGCGTTAACTCGTTGAAGTAAAGTTTTTTTCTTAAAATAACGCCGACAGGAATTATAGGGCACCACACTCTGCATTAATGGTAAAAATAATAAAATATTTTAATATTTTAAGGAGTTCTTTTGCCAATAAAATCAAAACAATACCAGCTAAAACTATAAAACTAGTACCAATCGCTAGAAAACTAAGGCGTTAACTCGTCGAAGTAAAGTTTTTCACTAAACATAACGCCAACAGGAATTATAGGGCACCAAACTCTGCATTAATGGTAAAAATAATAAAATATTTTAATATTTTAAGGAGTTCTTTTGCCAATAAAATCAAAACAAAACCAGCTACAACTATAAAACTAGTACCAATCGCTAGAAAACTAAGGCGTAACTCGTCGAAGTAAAGTTTTAAACTCGCCAAATAAATTTTTTTTCTCTAGATACCGCCGAGAGGAATTATAGGGCACTAAACTCTGCATTAAAGGTAAAAATAATAAAATATTTTTTAATATTTTAAGGAGTTCTTTTGCCAATCAAAGCAAAACAATACAAGCTAAAGCTATAAAACTAGTACCAATCGCTTGAAAACTAAGGCGTTAACTCGTTGAAGTAAAGTTTTTTTCTAAACATAACGCCGACAGGAATTATATGGCACCAAACTCTGCATTAATGGTAAAAATAATATAATATTTTAATATTTTAAGGTGTTCTTTTGCCAATAAAATCAAAACAATACCAGCTAAAACTATAAAGCTAGTACCAATCGCTAGAAAACTAAGGCCCTAACTCGCTGAAGTAAAGTTTCTTTCTAAAAATAACGCCGACAAGAATTGTAGGGCACCAAACTCTGCAATAATGGTAAAAATAATAAAATATTTTATTATTTTAAGGAGTTCTTTTGCCAATAAAATCAAAACAATACCAGCTAGTACTATGAAGCTGGTACCACTTGCTATTTAGCTAACGTGTTAACTGCTAAAGTAAATTTGTTTTTCTCTAAATAACGCCGACAGAAATTATAGGGCACCAAACTCTGCATTAATGGTAAAAATAATAAAATATTTTAATATTTTAATGAGTTCTTTTGCCAATAAAATCAAAACAATACCAGCTAAAGCTATAAAACTAGTATTAGTCGCTAGAAAACTAAGGCGTTAACTTGTTGAAGTAAAGTTTTTTTTTTAAATAACGCCGACAGGAATTATAGGGCACCAAACTCTGCATTAATGGTAAAAATAATAAAATAGTTTTAATATGTTAAGGAGTTCTTTTGCCAATAAAATCAAAACAATACCAGCTAAAACTATAAACCTAGTACCAATCACTAGAAAACTAAGGCGTTAACTCGTCAGTCTAAATTTTTTTTCTAAAAATGACGCCGATAGGAATTATAGGGCACCAAACTTTGCATTAATAGTAAAAATAATAAAATATTTTATTATTTCAAGGAGTTCTTTTGCCAATAAAACCAAAACAATACCAGCTAAAGCTATAAAACTAGTACTAATCGCTAGAAAACTAAGGCGTTAACTTGTTGAAGTAAAGTTTTTTTTTTAAATAACGCCGACAGGAATTATAGGGCACCAAACTCTGCATTAATGGTAAAAATAATAAAATAGTTTTAATATGTTAAGGAGTTCTTTTGCCAATAAAATCAAAACAATACCAGCTAAAACTATAAAACTAGTACCAATCACTAGAAAACTAAGGCGTTAACTCGTCAGTCTAAATTTTTTTTCTAAAAATAACGCCGACAGAAATTATAGGGCACTAAACTCTGCATTAAAGGTAAAAATAATAAAATATTTTTTAATATTTTAAGGAGTTCTTTTGCAAATCAAATCAAAACAATACAAGCTAAAGCTATAAAACTAGTACCAATCGCTAGAAAACAAAGGCGTTCACTCGTTGATGTAAAGTTTTTTTCTAAAAATAACGCCGACAGGAATTACAGGGCACCAAACTCTGCATTAATGGTAAAAATAATAAAATATTTTAATATGTTAAAGGTTTTTTTTGCCAATAAAATCAAAACAATACCAGCTAGACTATGAACTGGTACCAATTGCTAGAAAACTAACGTTATAATTCGTCGAGGTAAATTTTTTTTTCTCTAAATAACGTCGACAGGAACTATAGGGCACCAAACTTTGCATTAATAGTAAAAATAATAAAATATTTTATTATTTCAAGGAGTTCTTTTGCCAATAAAATCAAAACAATACCAGCTAAAGCTATAAAACTAGTACCAATCGCTAGAAAACTAAGGCGTTAACTCGTTGACGTAAAGTTTTTTTCCAAAAATAACGCCGCCAGGAATTATAGGGCACCAAACTCTGCATTAATGGTAAAAATAATATAATATTTTAATATTTTAAGGAGTTCTTTTGCCAATAAAATCAAAACAATACCAGCTAAAACTATAAAACTAGTACCAATCGCTAGAAAACTAAGGCCTTAACTCGCTGAAGTAAAGTTTATTTCTAAAAATAACGCCGACAAGAATTGTAGGGCACCAAACTCTGCATTAATGATAAAAATAATAAAATAGTTTTAATATGTTAAGGAGTTCTTTTGCCAATAAAATCAAAACAATACCAGCTAGAACTATGAAGCTGGTACCACTTGCTATTTAGCTAACGTGTTAACTGCTAAAGTAAATTTGTTTTTCTCTAAATAACGCCGACAGAAATTATAGGGCACCAAACTCTGCATTAATAGTAAAAATAATAAAATATTTTATTATTTCAAGGAGTTATTTTGTCAATAAAATCAAAACAGTACCAGCTAAAACTATAAAACTAAAACCAATCGCTAGAAAACTAAGGCGTTAACTCGTCGAAGTAAAGTTTTTTTCTAAACATAACGCCGACAGGAATTATGTGGCACCAAACTCTGCATTAATGGTAAAAATAATATAATATTTTAATATTTTAAGGAGTTCTTTTGCCAATAAAATCAAAACAATACCAGCTAGACTATGAACCTGGTACCAATTGCTAGAAAACTAACGTTATAATTCGTCGAGGTAAATTTTTTTTTCTCTAAATAACGTCGACAGGAACTATAGGGCACCAAACTTTGCATTAATAGTAAAAATAATAAAATATTTTATTATTTCAAGGAGTTCTTTTGCCAATAAAATCAAAACAACACCAGCTAAAGCTATAAAACTAGTACAAGTCGCTAGAAAACTAAGGCGTTAACTTGTTGAAGTAAAGTTTTTTTTTTAATTAACGCCGACAGGAATTATAGGGCACCAAACTCTGCATTAATGGTAAAAATAATAAAATATTTTAATATTTTAAGGAGTTCTTTTGCCAATAAAATCAAAACAATACCAGCTAAAACTATAAAACTAGTACCAATCACTAGAAAACTAAGGCGTTAACTCGTCAGTCTAAATTTTTTTTCTAAAAATGACGCCGATAGGAATTATAGGGCACCAAACTCTGCATTAATGGTAAAAATAATAAAATATTTTAATATTTTAAGGAGTTCTTTTGCCAATAAAATCAAAACAATACCAGCTAGAACTATGAAGCTGGTACCACTTGCTATTTAGCTAACGTGTTGACTGTTAAAGTAAATTTGTTTTTCTCTAAATAACGCCGACAGAAATTATAGGGCACCAAACTCTGCATTAATAGTAAAAATAATAAAATATTTTATTATTTCAAGGAGTTCTTTTGCCAATAAAATCAAAACAGCACCAGCTAAAGCTATAAAACTAGTACCAATCGCTAGAAAACTAAGGCGTTAACTTGTTGAAGTAAAGTTTTTTTTTAAATAACGTCGACAGGAATTATAGGGCACCAAACTCTGCATTAATGGTAAAAATAATAAAATATTTTAATATTTTAAGGAGTTCTTTTGCCAATAAAATCAAAACAATACCAGCTAAAACTATAAAACTAGTACCAATCACTAGAAAACTAAGGCGCTAACTCGTCAGTCTAAATTTTTTTTCTAAAAATGACGCCGATAGGAATTATAGGGCACCAAACTCTGCATTAATGGTAAAAATAATAAAATATTTTAATATTTTAAGGAGTTCTTTTGCCAATAAAATCAAAACAATACCAGCTAGAACTATGAAGCTGGTACCACTTGCTATTTAGCTAACGTGTTGACTGTTAAAGTAAATTTGTTTTTCTCTAAATAACGCCGACAGAAATTATAGTTCACCAAACTCTGCATTAATAGTAAAAATAATAAAATATTTTATTATTTCAAGGAGTTCTTTTGCCAATAAAATCAAAACAACACCAGCTAAAGCTATAAAACTAGTACCAATCGCTAGAAAACTAAGGCGTTAACTTGTTGAAGTTAAATTTTTTTTAAATAACGCCGACAGGAATTATAGGGCACCAAATTCTGCATTAATGGTAAAAATAATAAAATATTTTAATATTTTAAGGAGTTCTTTTGCCAATAAAATCAAAACAATACCAGCTAGAACTATGAAGCTGGTACCACTTGCTATTTAGCTAACGGGTTAACTGCTAAAGTAAATTTGTTTCTCTCTAAATAACGCCGACAGAAATTATAGGGCACCAAACTCTGCATTAATAGTAAAAATAATAAAATATTTTATTATTTCAAGGAGTTATTTTGTCAATAAAATCAAAACAATACCAGCTAAAACTATAAAACTAAAACCCATCGCTAGAAAACTAAGGCGTTAACTCGTCGAAGTAAAGTTTTTTTCTAAACATAACGCCGACAGGAATTGTATGGCACCAAACTCTGCATTAATGGTAAAAATAATATAATATTTTAATATTTTAAGGAGTTCTTTTGCCAATAAAATCAAAACAATACCAGCTAAAGCTATAAAACCAGTACCAATCGCTAGAAAGCTAAGGCGTTAACTCGTCGATGTAAAGTTTTTTTCTAAAAATAACGCCGACAGGAATTATAGGGCACTAAACTTTGCATTAATGGTAAAAATAATAAAATATTTTAATATTTTAAGGAGTTCTTTTGCCAATAAAATCAAAACAGTACCAGCTAAAACTATAAAACTAGTACTAATCGCTAGAAAACTAAGGCGTTAACTTGTCGAAGTAAAGTTTTTTTCTAAAAATAACGCCGACAGGAATTATAGGGCACCAAACTTTGCATTAATGGTAAAAATAATAAAATATTTTAATATTTTAAGGAGTTCTTTTGCCAATAAAATCAAAACAACAGCAGCTAAAACTATAAAGCTGGTACTAATCGCTAGAAAGCTAACGTGTTAACTCGTCGAATTACATTTTTTTCTAAAAATAACGCCGACAGGAATTATAGGGCACCAAACTCTGCATTAATAGTAAAAATAATAAAATATTTTAATATTTTAAGGAGTTCTTTTGCCAATAAAATCAAAACAATACCAGCTTGAGCTATAAAGCTAGTACCAATCGCTAGAAAACTAAGGCGTTTACTCGCTGAAGTAAAGTTTTTTTCTAAAAATAACGCCGACAGGAATTACAGGGCACCAAACTCTGCATTAATAGTAAAAATAATAAAATATTTTATTATTTCAAGAAGTTCTTTTGTCAATAAAACCAAAACAATACCAGCTTTAGCTATAAAACTAGTACCAATCGCTAGAAAACTAAGGCGTTTACTCGTTGAAGTAAAGTTTTTTTCAAAAAATAACGCCGACAGGAATTACAGGGCACCAAACTCTGCATTAATGGTAAAAGTAATAAAATATTTTAATATTTTAAGGGTTTTTTTTGCCAATAAAATCAAAACAATACCAGCTAGACTATGAACCTGGTACCAATTGCTAGAAAACTAACGTTATAACTCGTCGAGGTAAATTTTTTTTTCTCTAAATAACGTCGACAGGAATTATTGGGCACCAAACTTTGCATTAATGGTAAAAATAATAAAATATTTTAATATTTTAAGGAGTTCTTTTGCCAATAAAATCGAAACAATACCAGATAGAACTATAAAGCTGGTACCAATCGCTAGAAAGCTAAGGCGTTAACTCATCGAAGTAAAATTTTTTTCTAAAAATAACGCCGACAGGAATTATAGGACACCAAACTTTGCATTAATGGTAAAAATAATAAAATATTTTAATATTTTAAGGAGTTCTTTTGCCAAAAAAAAATCAAAACAGTACCAGCTAAAACTATAAAACTAGTACCAATCGCTAAAAAACTAAGGCGTTAACTTGTCGAAGTAAAGTTTTTTTCTAAAAACAACGCCGACAGGAATTATAGGGCACCAAACTTTGCATTAATAGTAAAAATAATAAAATATTTTAATATTTTAAGGAGTTCTTTTGCCAATAAAATCAAAACAACAGCAGCTAAAACTATAAAACTGGTACCAATCGCTAGAAAGCTAACGTGTTAACTCGTCGAATTACATTTTTTCTAAAAATAACGCCGACAGGAATTATTGGGCACCAAACTCTGCATTAATAGTAAAAATAATAAAATATTTTAATATTTTCAGGAGTTCTTTTGCCAATAAAATCAAAACAATACCAGCTTAAACTATAAAACTAATACCAATCGCTAGAAAACTAACGTGTTAACTCGTCAGTCTAAATTTTTTTTCTAAAAATAACGCCGACAGGAATTATAGGTCACCAAACTTTGCATTAATGGTAAAAATAATAAAATATTTTAATATTTTAAGGAGATCTTTTGCCAATAAAATCAAAACAATACCAGCTAAAACTATGAAACTAGTACCAATCGCTAGAAAGCTAACGTGTTAACTCGTCGAATTAATTTTTTTTCTCTAGATAACGCCGACAGGAATTATAGGGCACCAAACTCTGCATTAATAGTAAAAATAAAAAAATATTTTTTTATTTTTACAATGCCAGCTAGGACTATGAAACTGGTACCAATCGCTAGAAAGCTAACGTGTTAACTCGTCGAATTAATTTTTTTTCTCTAGATAACGCCGACAGGAATTACAGGGCACCAAACTCTGCATTAATAGTAAAAATAATAAAATATTTTATTATTTCAAGGAGTTCTTTTGCCAATAAAATAAAAACAATACCAGCTAAAGCTATAAAACTAGTACCAATCGCTAGAAAACTAAGGCGTTAACTCGTCGAAGTAAAGTTTTTTTCTAAAAATAACGCCGACAGGAATTATAGGGCACCAAACTTTGCATTAATGGTAAAAATAATAAAATATTTTAATATTTTAAGGAGTTCTTTTGCCAAAAAAAATCAAAACAGTACCAGCTAAAACTATAAAACTAGTACCAATCGCTAGAAAACTAAGGCGTTAACTTGTCGAAGTAAAGTTTTTTTCTAAAAATAACGCCGACAGGAATTATAGGGCACCAAACTTTGCATTAATGGTAAAAATAATAAAATATTTTAATATTTTAAGGAGTTCTTTTGCCAATAAAATCAAAACAATACCAGCTAAAACCTAAAAACTGGTACCAATCGCTAGAAAACTAAGGCGTTAACTCATCAAAGTAAAGTTTTTTTCTAAAAATAACGCCGACAGGAATTATAGGGCACCAAACTCTGCATTAATGGTAAAAATAATAAAATATTTTATTATTTCAAGGAGTTCTTTTGCCAATAAAATAAAAACAATACCAGCTAAAGCTATAAAACTAGTACCAATCGCTAGAAAACTAAGGCGTTAACTCGTCGAAGTAAAGTTTTTTTCTAAAAATAACGCCGACAGGAATTATAGGGCACCAAACTTTGCATTAATGGTAAAAATAATAAAATATTTTAATATTTTAAGGAGTTCTGTTGCCAAAAAAAATCAAAACAGTACCAGCTAAAACTATAAAACTAGTAGCAATCGCTAGAAAACTAAGGCGTTAACTTGTCGAAGTAAAGTTTTTTTCTAAAAATAACGCCGACAAGAATTATAGGGCACCAAACATTGCATTAATGGTAAAAATAATAAAATATTTTAATATTTTAAGGAGTTCTTTTGCCAATAAAATCAAAACAATACCAGCTAAAACTATGAAACTGGTACCAATTGCTACAAAACTAACGTGTTAACTCGTCAAGTTAATTTTTTTCTCTAGATAACGCCGACAGGAATTATAGGGCACCAAACTCTGCATTAATAGTAAAAATAATAAAATATTTTATTATTTCAAGCAGTTCTTTTGCCAATAAAATCAAAACAAAACCAGCTAAAGCTATAAAACTAGTACCAATCGCTAGAAAACTAAGGCGTTAACTCGTCGAAGTAAAGTTTTTTTCTAAAATTAACGCCGACAGGAATTATAGGGCACCAAACTTTGCATTAATGGTAAAAATAATAAAATATTTTAATATTTTAAGGAGTTCTGTTGCCAAAAAAAATCAAAACAGTACCAGCTAAAACTATAAAACTAGTAGCAATCGCTAGAAAACTAAGGCGTTAACTTGTCGAAGTAAAGTTTTTTTCTAAAAATAACGCCGACAGGAATTATAGGGCACCAAAATCTGCATTAATGGTAAAAATAATAAAATATTTTATTATTTCAAGGAGTTCTTTTGCCAATAAAATAAAAACAATACCAGCTAAAGCTATAAAACTAGTACCAATCGCTAGAAAACTAAGGCGTTAACTCGTCGAAGTAAAGTTTTTTTCTAAAACTAACGCCGACAGGAATTATAGGGCACCAAACTTTGCATTAATGGTAAAAATAATAAAATATTTTAATATTTTAAGGAGTTCTTTTGCCAAAAAAAATCAAAACAGTACCAGCTAAAACTATAAAACTAGTAGCAATCGCTAGAAAACTAAGGCGTTAACTTGTCGAAGTAAAGTTTTTTTCTAAAAATAACGCCGACAAGAATTATAGGGCACCAAACATTGCATTAATGGTAAAAATAATAAAATATTTTAATATTTTAAGGAGTTCTTTTGCCAATAAAATCAAAACAATACCAGCTAAAACTATGAAACTGGTACCAATTGCTACAAAACTAACGTGTTAACTCGTCAAGTTAATTTTTTTTCTCTAGATAACGCCGACAGGAATTATAGGACACCAACTCTGCATTAATAGTAAAAATAATAAAATATTTTTTTATTTTTACAATACCAGCTAGAACTATGAAACTGGTACCAATGGCTAGAAAGCTAACGTGTTAACTCGTCGAATTAATTTTTTTTCTCTAGATAAAGCCGACAGGAATTATAGGGCACCAAACTCTGCATTAATAGTAAAAATAATAAAATATTTTATTATTTCAAGGAGTTCTTTTGCCAATAAAATCAAAACAAAACCAGCTAAAGCTATAAAACTAGTACCAATCGCTAGAAAACTAAGGCGTTAACTCGTCGAAGTAAAGTTTTTTTCTAAAATTAACGCCGACAGGAATTATAGCGCACCAAACTTTGCATTAATGGTAAAAATAATAAAATATTTTAATGTTTTAAGGAGTTCTTTTGCCAATAAAATCAAAACAGTACCAGCTAAAACTATAAAACTAATACCAACCGCTAGAAATCAAAGGCGTTAACTCGTCGAAGTAAAGTTTTTTTCTAAAAATAACGCCAACAGGAATTATAGGGCACCAAACTTTGCATTAATGGTAAAAATAATAAAATATTTTAATATTTTAAGGAGTTCTTTTGCCAATAAAATCAAAACAACAGCAGCTAAAACTATAAAACTGGTACCAATCGCTAGAAAGCTAACGTGTTAACTAGTCGAATTACATTTTTTTCTCTAGATAACGTCGACAGGAATTATAGGCCACCAAACTCTGCATTAATGGTAAAAATAATTAAATATTTTAATATTTTAAGGAGTTCTTTTGCCAAAAAAATCAAAACAATACCAGCTAAAACTATAAAACTAGTACCAATCGCTAGAAAACTAAGGCTTAAACTTGTCGAAGTAAAGTTTTTTTCTAAAAATAACGCCGACAGGAATTATAGGGCACCAAACTTTGCATTAATGGTAAAAATAATAAAATATTTTAATATTTTAAGGAGTTCTTTTGCCAATAAAATCAAAACAATACCAGCTAGAACTATGAAACTGGTACCAATCGCTAGAAAGCTAACGTGTTAACTCGTCGATTTATTTTTTTGTCTCTAGATAACGCCGACAGGAATTATAGGGCACCAAAATCTGCATTAATATTAAAAATAATAAAATATTTTATTATTTCAAGGAGTTCTTTTGCCAATAAAATCAAAACAATACCAGATAAAGCTATAAAACTAGTACCAATCGCTAGAAAACTGAGGCGATTACTCGTTGACGAAAATTTTTTTTTTTCTAAATATAACGCCGACAGGAATTATAGGGCACCAAACTCTGCATTAATGGTAAAAATAATAAAATATTTTAATATTTTAAGGAGTTCTTTTGCCAATAAAATCAAAACAATACCAGCTAAAACTATAAAACTAGTACCAATCGCTAGAAAACTAAGGCTTAAACTTGTCGAAGTAAAGTTTTTTTCTAAAAATAACGCCGACAGGAATTATAGGGCACCAAACTTTGCATTAATGGTAAAAATAATAAAATATTTTAATATTTTAAGGAGTTCTTTTGCCAATAAAATCAAAACAATACCAGCTAAAGCTATAAGACTAAAAGCAATCGCTAGAAAACAAACGTGTTAACTCGTCAATCTAATTTTTTTTTTCTAAAAATAACGCCGACAGGAATTATAGGGCACCAAACTTTGCATTAATGGTAAAAATAATAAAATATTTTAATATTTTAAGGAGTTCTTTTGCCAATAAAATCAAAACAGTACCAGCTAAAACTATGAAACTAGTACCAATCGCTAAAAAGCTAACGTGTTAACTAGTCAAATTACAGTTTTTTTCTCTAGATAACGTCGACAGGAATTATAGGCCACCAAACTCTGCATTAATGGTAAAAATAATAAAATATTTTAATATTTTAAGGAGTTCTTTTGCCAATAAAATCAAAACATTACCAGGTAAAACTATAAAACTAGTATAAATCGCTAGACAGCTAAGGCGTTAACTTGTCGAAGTAAAGTTTTATTTCTAAAAATAATGCCGACAGGAATTATAGGGCACCAAACTTTGCATTAATGGTAAAAATAATAAAATATTTTAATATTTTAAGGAGTTCTTTTGCCAATAAAATCAAAACAACAGCAGCTAAAACTATAAAACTGGTACCAATCGCTAGAAAGCTAAGGCGTTAACTCATCGAAGTAAAAGTTTTTCCTAAAAATAACGCCGACAGGAATTATAGGGCACCAAACTCTGCATTATTGGTAAAAATAATAAAATATTTTATTATTTCAAGGAGTTCTTTTGCCAATAAAGCCAAAACAATACCAGCTAAAGCTATAAAACTAGTAGCAATCGCTAGAAAACAAACGAGTTAACTCGTCAATCTAATTTTTTTTTTCTAAAAATAATGCCGACAGGAATTATAGGGCACCAAACTTTGCATTAATGGTAAAAATAATAAAATATTTTAATATTTTAAGGAGTTCTTTTGCCAATAAAATCAAACCAATACCAGCTAAAACTATAAAACTAGTACCAGTCACTAGAAAACTAAGGCGTTAACTTGTCAATCTAAATTTTTTTTCTAAAAATGACGCCGAAAGAAATTATAGGGCACCAAACTTTGCATTAATGGTAAAAATAATAAAATATTTTAATATTTTAAGGAGTTCTTTTGCCAATAAAATGAAAACAATACCAGCTAGAACTATGAATCTTTAACCAATCGCTAGAAAACTAACGTGTTAACTCGTCGAATTAATTTCTTTGTTTCTTAAGATAACGCCGACAGGAATTATAGGGCACCAAACTCTGCATTAATAGTAAAAATAATAAAATATTTTATTATTTCAAGGAGTTCTTTTGCCAATAAAGCCAAAACAATACCAGCTAAAGCTATAAAACTAGTACTAATCGCTAGAAAACTAAGGCGTTAACTTGTTGAAGTAAAGTTTTTTTCTAAAAATAACGCCGACAGGGATTATAGGGCACCAAACTCTGCATTAATGGTAAAAATAATAAAATATTTTAATATTTTAAGGAGTTCTTTTGCCAATCAAATCAAAACAATACAAGCTAAAGCTATAAAACTAGTACCAATCACTAGAAAACTAAGGCGTCAACTCGTCGAAGTAAAGTTTTCTACTCGCCAAATAAATTTTTTTTCTCTAGATACCGCCGACAGGAATTATAGGGCACTAAACTCTGCATTAAAGGTAAAAATAATAAAATATTTTTTAATATTTTAAGGAGTTCTTTTGCCAATCAAATCGAAACAATACAAGCTAAAGCTATAAAACTAGTAACAATCGCTAGAAAACTAAGGCGTTTACTCGTTGAAGTAAATTTTTTTTTCTAAAAATAACGCCGACAGGAATTACAGGGCACCAAACTCTGCATTAATGGTAAAAATAATAAAATATTTTAATATTTTAAGGGTTTTTTTTGCCAATAAAATCAAAACATTACCAGCTAGACTATGAACCTGGTACCAATTGCTAGAAAACTAACGTTATAACTCGTCGAGGAAAATTTTTTTTTCTCTAAATAACGTCGACAGGAATTATAGGGCACCAAACTTTGCATTAATGGTAAAAATAATAACACATTTTAATATTTTAAGGAGTTCTTTTGCCAATAAAATCGAAACAATACCAGATAGAACTATAAAATTTGTACCAATCGCTAGAAAACTAAGGCGTTAACTCATCGAAGTAAAGTTTTTTTCTAAAAATAACGCCGACAGGAATTATAGGGCACCAAACTCTGCATTAATGGTAAAAATAATAAAATATTTTAATATTTTAAGGAGTTCTTTTGCCAATAAAATCAAAACAATACCAGCTAAAACTATAAAACTAGTACCAATCGCTAGAAAACTAACGTGTTAACTTGTCAATCTAAATTTTTTTTCTAAAAATAACGCCGACAGGAATTATTGGTCACCAAACTTTGCATTAATGGTAAAAATAATAAAATATTTTAATATTTTAAGGAGTTCTTTTGCCAATAAAATCAAAACAATACCAGCTAAAACTATGAAACTGGTACCAATCGCTAGAAAGCTAACGTGTTAACTCGTCGAATTAATTTTTTTTCTCTAGATAACACCGACAGGAATTATAGGGCACCAACTCTGCATTAATAGTAAAAATAATAAAATATTTTTTTATTTTTACAATAACAGCTAGAACTATGAAACTGGTACCAATCGCTAGAAAGCTACCGTGTTAACTCGTCGAATTAATTTTTTTTCTCTAGATAACGCCGACAGGAATTATAGGGCA
The DNA here is from genome assembly GCA_941918925.1 of Phyto melanocephala. NCBI lineage: Eukaryota > Metazoa > Arthropoda > Insecta > Diptera > Rhinophoridae > Phyto > Phyto melanocephala. The sequence goes on from OW799233.1 coordinate 67,406,576, forward strand.
CCAAACTCTGCATTAATAGTAAAAATAATAAAATATTTTATTATTTCAAGGAGTTCTTTTGCCAATAAAATCAAAACAATACCAGCTAGAACTATGAAACTGGTACTAATCGCTAAAAAGCTAACGTCTTAACTCGTTGATTTATTTTTTTGTCTCTAGATAACGCCGACAGGAATTATAGGGCACCAAAATCTGGATTAATATTAAAAATAATAAAATATTTTATTATTTCAAAGAGTTCTTTTGCCAATAAAATCAAATCAATACCAGCTAAAACTATAAAACTAGCACCAATCGCTAGAAAACTAAGGCGTTAACTCGTCGAAGTAAAGTTTTTTTCTAAAAATAACGCCGACAGGAATTATAGGGCACCAAACTTTGCATTAATGGTAAAAATAATAAAATATTTTAATATTTTAAGGAGTTCTTTTGCCAATAAAATCAAAACAATACCAGCTTAAACTATGAAACTGGTACCAATCGCTAGAAAGCTAACGTGTTAACTCGTCGAATTAATTTTTTTTTCTCTGGATAACGCCGACAGGAATTATAGGGCACCAACTCTGCATTAATAGTAAAAATAATAAAATATTTTTTTATTTTTACAATACCAGCTAGAACTATGAAACTGGTACCAATCGCTAGAAAGCTACCGTGTTAACTCGTCGAATTAATTTTTTTTCTCTAGATAACGCCGACAGGAATTATAGGGCACCAAACTCTGCATTAATAGTAAAAATAATAAAATATTTTATTATTTCAAGCAGTTCTTTTGCCAATAAAATCAAAACAATACCAGCTAAAGCTATAAAACTAGCACCAATCGCTAGAAAACTAAGGCGTTAACTCGTCGAAGTAAAGTTTTTTTCTAAAAATAACGCCGACAGGAATTATAGGGCACCAAACTTTGCATTAATGGTAAAAATAATTAAATATTTTAATATTTTAAGGAGTTTTTTGCCAATAAAATCAAAACAATACCAGGTAAAGCTATAAAACTAACAGCAATCGCTAGAAAACAAACGTGTTAACTCGTCAATCAAATTTTTTTTCTAAAAATAACGCCGACAGGAATTATAGGGTACCAAACTTTGCATTAATGGTAAAAATAATAAAATATTTTAATATTTTAAGGAGTTCTTTTGCCAATAAAATCAAAACAATACCAGCTAGAACTATGAAACTGGTACTAATCGCTAGAAAGCTAACGTGTTAACTCGTTGATTTATTTTTTTGTCTCTAGATAACGCCGACAGGAATTATAGGGCACCAAAATCTGGATTAATATTAAAAATAATAAAATATTTTATTATTTCAAAGAGTTCTTTTGCCAATAAAATCAAAACAATACCAGCTAAAGCTATAAAACTAGTAGCAATCGCTAGAAAACAAACGAGTTAACTCGTCAATCTAATTTTTTTTCTAAAAATAACGCCGACAGGAATTATAGGGCACCAAACTTTGCATTAATGGTAAAAATAATTAAATATTTTAATATTTTAAGGAGTTTTTTGCCAATAAAATCAAAACAATACCAGGTAAAGCTATAAAACTAACAGCAATCGCTAGAAAACAAACGTGTTAACTCGTCAATCTAATTTTTTTTCTAAAAATAACGCCGACAGGAATTATAGGGTACCAAACTTTGCATTAATGGTAAAAATAATAAAATATTTTAATATTTTAAGGAGTTCTTTTGCCAATAAAATCAAAACAATACCAGCTAGAACTATGAAACTGGTACTAATCGCTAGAAAGCTAACGTCTTAACTCGTTGATTTATTTTTTTGTCTCTAGATAACGCCGACAGGAATTATAGGGCACCAAAATCTGGATTAATATTAAAAATAATAAAATATTTTATTATTTCAAAGAGTTCTTTTGCCAATAAAATCAAATCAATACCAGCTAAAACTATAAAACTAGCACCAATCGCTAGAAAACTAAGGCGTTAACTCGTCGAAGTAAAGCTTTTTTCTAAAAATAACGCCGACAGGAATTATAGGGCACCAAACTTTGCATTAATGGTAAAAATAATAAAATATTTTAATATTTTAAGGAGTTCTTTTGCCAATAAAATCAAAACAATACCAGCTTAAACTATGAAACTGGTACCAATCGCTAGAAAGCTAACGTGTTAACTCGTCGAATTAATTTTTTTTCTCTGGATAACGCCGACAGGAATTATAGGCCACCAACTCTGCGTTAATAGTAAAAATAATAAAATATTTTTTTATTTTTACAATACCAGCTAGAACTATGAAACTGGTACCAATCGCTAGAAAGCTACCGTGTTAACTCGTCGAATTAATTTTTTTTCTCTAGATAACGCCGACAGGAATTATAGGGCACCAAACTCTGCATTAATAGTAAAAATAATAAAATATTTTATTATTTCAAGCAGTTCTTTTGCCAATAAAATCAAAACAATACCAGCTAAAGCTATAAAACTAGCACCAATCGCTAGAAAACTAAGGCGTTAACTCGTCGAAGTAAAGTTTTTTTCTAAAAATAACGCCGACAGGAATTATAGGGCACCAAACTTTGCATTAATGGTAAAAATAATTAAATATTTTAATATTTTAAGGAGTTTTTTGCCAATAAAATCAAAACAATACCAGGTAAAGCTATAAAACTAACAGCAATCGCTAGAAAACAAACGTGTTAACTCATCAATCTAATTTTTTTTCTAAAAATAACGCCGACAGGAATTATAGGGTACCAAACTTTGCATTAATGGTAAAAATAATAAAATATTTTAATATTTTAAGGAGTTCTTTTGCCAATAAAATCAAAACAATACCAGCTAGAACTATGAAACTGGTACTAATCGCTAGAAAGCTAACGTGTTAACTCGTTGATTTATTTTTTTGTCTCTAGATAACGCCGACAGGAATTATAGGGCACCAAAATCTGGATTAATATTAAAAATAATAAAATATTTTATTATTTCAAAGAGTTCTTTTGCCAATAAAATCAAAACAATACCAGCTAAAGCTATAAAACTAGTAGCAATCGCTAGAAAACAAACGAGTTAACTCGTCAATCTAATTTTTTTTCTAAAAATAACGCCGACAGGAATTATAGGGCACCAAACTCTGCATTAATAGTAAAAATAATAAAATATTTTATTATTTCAAGGGGTTATTTTGCCAATAAAATCAAAACAATACCAGCTAAAGCTATAAAACTAGTAGCAATCGCTAGAAAATAAACGAGTTAACTCGTCAATCTAATTTTTTTTCTAAAAATAACGCCGACAGGAATTATAGGGCACCAAACTTTGCATTAATGGTAAAAATAATTAAATATTTTAATATTTTAAGGAGTTTTTTGCCAATAAAATCAAAACAATACCAGGTAAAGCTATAAAACTAACAGCAATCGCTAGAAAACAAACGTGTTAACTCGTCAATCAAATTTTTTTTCTAAAAATAACGCCGACAGGAATTATAGGGTACCAAACTCTGCATTAATGGTAAAAATAATAAAATATTTTAATATTTTAAGGAGTTCTTTTGCCAATAAAATCAAAACAATACCAGCTAGAACTATGAAACTGGTACTAATCGCTAGAAAGCTAACGTGTTAACTCGTTGATTTATTTTTTTGTCTCTAGATAACGCCGACAGGAATTATAGGGCACCAAAATCTGGATTAATATTAAAAATAATAAAATATTTTATTATTTCAAAGAGTTCTTTTGCCAATAAAATCAAAACAATACCAGCTAAAGCTATAAAACTAGTAGCAATCGCTAGAAAACAAACGAGTTAACTCGTCAATCTAATTTTTTTTCTAAAAATAACGCCGACAGGAATTATAGGGCACCAAACTTTGCATTAATGGTAAAAATAATTAAATATTTTAATATTTTAAGGAGTTTTTTGCCAATAAAATCAAAACAATACCAGGTAAAGCTATAAAACTAACAGCAATCGCTAGAAAACAAACGTGTTAACTCGTCAATCTAATTTTTTTTCTAAAAATAACGCCGACAGGAATTATAGGGTACCAAACTTTGCATTAATGGTAAAAATAATAAAATATTTTAATATTTTAAGGAGTTCTTTTGCCAATAAAATCAAAACAATACCAGCTAGAACTATGAAACTGGTACTAATCGCTAGAAAGCTAACGTGTTAACTCGTTGATTTATTTTTTTGTCTCTAGATAACGCCGACAGGAATTATAGGGCACCAAAATCTGGATTAATATTAAAAATAATAAAATATTTTATTATTTCAAAGAGTTCTTTTGCCAATAAAATCAAAACAATACCAGCTAAAGCTATAAAACTAGTAGCAATCGCTAGAAAACAAACGAGTTAACTCGTCAATCTAATTTTTTTTCTAAAAATAACGCCGACAGGAATTATAGGGCACCAAACTCTGCATTAATAGTAAAAATAATAAAATATTTTATTATTTCAAGGGGTTATTTTGCCAATAAAATCAAAACAATGCCAGCTAAAGCTATAAAACTAGTAGCAATCGCTAGAAAATAAACGAGTTAACTCGTCAATCTAATTTTTTTTCTAAAAATAACGCCGACAGGAATTATAGGGCACCAAACTTTGCATTAATGGTAAAAATAATAAAATATTTTAATATTTTAAGGAGTTCTTTTGCCAATAAAATCAAAACAACAGCAGCTAAAACTATAAAACTGGTACCAATCGCTAGAAAGCTACCGTGTTAACTCGTCGAATTAATTTTTTTTCTCTAGATAACGCCGACAGGAATTATAGGGCACCAAACTTTGCATTAATGGTAAAAATAATAAAATATTTTAATATTTTAAGGAGTTCTTTTGCCAAAAAAAATCAAAACAGTACTAGCTAAAACTATAAAGCTAGTACCAATCGCTAAAAAACTAAGGCGTTAACTTGTCGAAGTAAAGTTTTTTTCTAAAAATAATGCCGACAGGAATTATAGGGCACCAAACTTTGCATTAATGGTAAAAATAATAAAATATTTTAATATTTTAAGGAGTTCTTTTGCCAATAAAATCAAACCAGTACCAGCTAAAACTATAAAACTAGTACCAGTCACTAGAAAACTAAGGCGTTAAGTTGTCAGTCTAAATTTTTTTTCTAAAAATGACGCCGAAAGAAATTATAGGGCACCAAACTTTGCATTAATGGTAAAAATAATAAAATATTTTAATATTTTTAGGAGTTCTTTTGCCAATAAAATGAAAACAATACCAGCCAGAACTATGAATCTTTAACCAATCGCTAGAAAACTAACGTGTTAACTCGTCGAATTAATTTTTTTGTTTCTTTAGATAACGCCGACAGCAATTATAGGGCACCAAACTCTGCATTAACAGTAAAAATAATAAAATATTTTATTATTTCAAGGAGTTCTTTTGCCAATAAAACCAAAACAATACCAGCTAAAGCTATAAAACTAGTACTAATCGCTAGAAAACTAAGGCGTTAACTTGTTAAAGTAAAGTTTTTTTCTAAAAATAACGCCGACAGGAATTATAGGGCACCAAACTCTGCATTAAAGGTAAAAATAATAAAATATTTTTTAATATTTTAAGGAGTTCTTTTGCCAATCAAATCAAAACAGTACAAGCTAAAGCTATAAAGCTAGTACCAATCGCTAGAAAACTAAAGCGTTTATTCGTTGAAGTAAAGTTTTTTTCTAAAAATAACGCCGACAGGAATTACAGGGCACCAAACTCTGCATTAATGGTAAAAATAATAAAATATTTTAATATTTTAAGGGTTTTTTTTTGCCAATAAAATCAAAACAATACCAGCTAGACTATGAACCTGGTACCACTTGCTAGAAAACTAACGTTATAACTCGTCGAGGTAAATTTTTTTTTTCTCTAAATAACGTCGACAGGAATTATAGGGCACCAAACTTTGCATTAATGGTAAAAATAATAAAACATTTTAATATTTTAAGGAGTTCTTTTGCCAATAAAATCGAAACAATACCAGATAGAACTATAAAGCTGGTACCAATCGCTAGAAAGCTAAGGCGTTAACTCATCGAAGTAAAGTTTTTTTCTAAAAATAACGCCGACAGGAATTATAGGGCACCAAACTCTGCATTAATGGTAAAAATAATAAAATATTTTAATATTTTAAGGAGTTCTTTTGCCAATAAAATCAAAAAAATACCAGCTAAAACTATAAAGCTAGTACCAATCGCTAGAAAACTAACGTGTTAACTTGTCAATCTAAATTTTTTTTCTAAAAATAACGCCGACAGGAATTATAAGTCACCAAACTTTGCATTAATGGTAAAAATAATAAAATATTTTAATATTTTAAGGAGTTCTTTTGCCAATAAAATCAAAACAATACCAGCTAAAGCTATAAAACTAGTACCAATCGCTAGAAAGCTAACGTGTTAACTCGTCGAATTAATTTTTTTTCTCTAGATAACGCCGACAGGAATTATAGGGCACCAACTCTGCATTAATAGTAAAAATAATAAAATATTTTTTTATTTTTACAATACCAGCTAGAACTATGAAACTGGTACCAATCGCTAGAAAGCTACCGTGTTAACTCGTCGAATTAATTTTTTTTCTCTAGATAACGCCGAGAGGAATTATAGGGCACCAAACTCTGCATTAATAGTAAAAATAATAAAATATTTTATTATTTCAAGGAGTTCTTTTGCCAATAAAATCAAAACAATACCAGCTAAAGCTATAAAACTAGCACCAATCGCTAGAAAACTAAGGCGTTAACTCGTCGAAGTAAAGTTTTTTTCTAAAAATAACGCCGACAGGAATTATAGGGCACCAAACTTTGCATTAATGGTAAAAATAATAAAATATTTTAATATTTTAAGGAGTTCTTTTGCCAATAAAATCAAAACAGTACCAGCTAAAACTATAAAACTAGTACCAATCGCTAGAAAACTAAGGCGTTAACTCGTCGAAGTAAAGTTTATTTCTAAAAATAACGCCGACAGGAATTATAGGGCACCAAACTTTGCATTAATGGTAAAAATAATTAAATATTTTAATATTTTAAGGAGTTTTTTGCCAATAAAATCAAAACAATACCAGGTAAAGCTATAAAACTAAGAGCAATCGCTAGAAAACAAACGTGTTAATTCGTCAATCAAATTTTTTTTCTAAAAATAACGCCGACAGGAATTATAGGGTACCAAACTTTATATTAATGGTAAAAATAATAAAATATTTTAATATTTCAAAGAGTTCTTTTGCCAATAAAATCAAAACAATACCAGCTAAAGCTATAAAACTAGCACCAATCGCTAGAAAACTAAGGCGCTAACTCGTCGAAGTAAAGTTTTTTTCTAAAAATAACGCCGACAGGAATTATAGGGCACCAAACTCTGCATTAATGGTAAAAATAATAAAATATTTTAATATTTTAAGGAGTTCTTTTGCCAATAAAATCAAAACAATACCAGCTAAAACTATAAAACTAGTACCAATCGCTAGAAAACTAACGTGTTAACTTGTCAATCTAAATTTTTTTTCTAAAAAAAACGCCGACAGGAATTATAGGTCACCAAACTTTGCATTAATGGTAAAAATAATAAAATATTTTATATTTTTATATTAGGCTATAAGTTCTATGTGATAATGACAGAATATCTAGGAAAAGTTAGTCATCCGATGCTAGCTGAGTGGAATGCATTTTCGAAACCAGCTACGGTTTCATCATCAGCACTCTTTTGATCAGAGCTACAAATGTTGTGTGTAAATATCAACTATTTAACTCAGTATTTATTGAAATTTGAAATATAGAATTATTTGTTCTAATTGATTTATGTATTTCATATAACATTGAGTTAGTACGAAATCTACCAACATCTGTTTTTCCTGTATTCTTTTTGCACGTCATTACCACAGGTAATTAATAGTTGCCTTTAGCTACAGATCCACAGATGTCGCTAAAGCAATTTTTGCAATTATGCAGTTTCATTATATGTCACATGTGTTCTAAACAAGATGGTATTAGCTGAACAATGTTTTTATTTTTACACCATGCCCTGTGTTTGTTGTATTTTTAAAGTATTACATTTGAACTTTTAATTTGTATTATATTTTTATATTAGGCTATAAGTTCTATGTGATAATGACAGAATATCTAGGAAAAGTTAGTCATCCGATGCTAGCTGAGTGGAATGCATTTTCGAAACCAGCTACGGTTTCATCATCAGCACTCTTTTGATCAGAGCTACAAATGTTGTGTGTAAATATCAACTATTTAACTCAGTATTTATTGAAATTTGAAATATAGAATTATTTGTTCTAATTGATTTATGTATTTCATATAACATTGAGTTAGTACGAAATCTACCAACATCTGTTTTTCCTGTATTCTTTTTGCACGTCATTACCACAGGTAATTAATAGTTGCCTTTAGCTACAGATCCACAGATGTCGCTAAAGCAATTTTTGCAATTATGCAGTTTCATTATATGTCACATGTGTTCTAAACAAGATGGTATTAGCTGAACAATGTTTTTATTTTTACACCATGCCCTGTGTTTGTTGTATTTTTAAAGTATTACATTTGAACTTTTAATTTGTATTATATTTTTATATTAGGCTATAAGTTCTATGTGATAATGACAGAATATCTAGGAAAAGTTAGTCATCCGATGCTAGCTGAGTGGAATGCATTTTCGAAACCAGCTACGGTTTCATCATCAGCACTCTTTTGATCAGAGCTACAAATGTTGTGTGTAAATATCAACTATTTAACTCAGTATTTATTGAAATTTGAAATATAGAATTATTTGTTCTAATTGATTTATGTATTTCATATAACATTGAGTTAGTACGAAATCTACCAACATCTGTTTTTCCTGTATTCTTTTTCCACGTCATTACCACAGGTAATTAATAGTTGCCTTTAGCTACAGATCCACAGATGTCGCTAAAGCAATTTTTGCAATTATGCAGTTTCATTATATGTCACATGTGTTCTAAACAAGATGGTATTAGCTGAACAATGTTTTTATTTTTACACCATGCCCTGTGTTTGTTGTATTTTTAAAGTATTACATTTGAACTTTTAATTTGTATTATATTTTTATATTAGGCTATAAGTTCTATGTGATAATGACAGAATATCTAGGAAAAGTTAGTCATCCGATGCTAGCTGAGTGGAATGCATTTTCGAAACCAGCTACGGTTTCATCATCAGCACTCTTTTGATCAGAGCTACAAATGTTGTGTGTAAATATCAACTATTTAACTCAGTATATATTGAAATTTGAAATATAGAATTATTTGTTCTAATTGATTTATGTATTTCATATAACATTGAGTTAGTACGAAATCTACCAACATCTGTTTTTCCTGTATTCTTTTTGCACGTCATTACCACAGGTAATTAATAGTTGCCTTTAGCTACAGATCCACAGATGTCGCTAAAGCAATTTTTGCAATTATGCAGTTTCATTATATGTCACATGTGTTCTAAACAAGATGGTATTAGCTGAACAATGTTTTTATTTTTACACCATGCCCTGTGTTTGTTGTATTTTTAAAGTATTACATTTGAACTTTTAATTTGTATTATATTTTTATATTAGGCTATAAGTTCTATGTGATAATGACAGAATATCTAGGAAAAGTTAGTCATCCGATGCTAGCTGAGTGGAATGCATTTTCGAAACCAGCTACGGTTTCATCATCAGCACTCTTTTGATCAGAGCTACAAATGTTGTGTGTAAATATCAACTATTTAACTCAGTATTTATTGAAATTTGAAATATAGAATTATTTGTTCTAATTGATTTATGTATTTCATATAACATTGAGTTAGTACGAAATCTACCAACATCTGTTTTTCCTGTATTCTTTTTGCACGTCATTACCACAGGTAATTAATAGTTGCCTTTAGCTACAGATCCACAGATGTCGCTTAAGCAATTTTTGCAATTATGCAGTTTCATTATATGTCACATGTGTTCTAAACAAGATGGTATTAGCTGAACAATGTTTTTATTTTTACACCATGCCCTGTGTTTGTTGTATTTTTAAAGTATTACATTTGAACTTTTAATTTGTATTATATTTTTATATTAGGCTATAAGTTCTATGTGATAATGACAGAATATCTAGGAAAAGTTAGTCATCCGATGCTAGCTGAGTGGAATGCATTTTCGAAACCAGCTACGGTTTCATCATCAGCACTCTTTTGATCAGAGCTACAAATGTTGTGTGTAAATATCAACTATTTAACTCAGTATTTATTGAAATTTGAAATATAGAATTATTTGTTCTAATTGATTTATGTATTTCATATAACATTGAGTTAGTACGAAATCTACCAACATCTGTTTTTCCTGTATTCTTTTTGCACGTCATTACCACAGGTAATTAATAGTTGCCTTTAGCTACAGATCCACAGATGTCGCTAAAGCAATTTTTGCAATTATGCAGTTTCATTATATGTCACATGTGTTCTAAACAAGATGGTATTAGCTGAACAATGTTTTTATTTTTACACCATGCCCTGTGTTTGTTGTATTTTTAAAGTATTACATTTGAACTTTTAATTTGTATTATATTTTTATATTAGGCTATAAGTTCTATGTGATAATGACAGAATATCTAGGAAAAGTTAGTCATCCGATGCTAGCTGAGTGGAATGCATTTTCGAAACCAGCTACGGTTTCATCATCAGCACTCTTTTGATCAGAGCTACAAATGTTGTGTGTAAATATCAACTATTTAACTCAGTATTTATTGAAATTTGAAATATAGAATTATTTGTTCTAATTGATTTATGTAAAATAAATACTGAGTTAAATAGTTGATATTTACACACAACATTTGTAGCTCTGATCAAAAGAGTGCTGATGATGAAACCGTAGCTGGTTTCGAAAATGCATTCCACTCAGCTAGCATCGGATGACTAACTTTTCCTAGATATTCTGTCATTATCACATAGAACTTATAGCCTAATATAAAAATATAATACAAATTAAAAGTTCAAATGTAATACTTTAAAAATACAACAAACACAGGGCATGGTGTAAAAATAAAAACATTGTTCAGCTAATACCATCTTGTTTAGAACACATGTGACATATAATGAAACTGCATAATTGCAAAAATTGCTTTAGCGACATCTGTGGATCTGTAGCTAAAGGCAACTATTAATTACCTGTGGTAATGACGTGCAAAAAGAATACAGGAAAAACAGATGTTGGTAGATTTCGTACTAACTCAATGTTATATGAAATACATAAATCAATTAGAACAAATAATTCTATATTTCAAATTTCAATAAATACTGAGTTAAATAGTTGATATTTACACACAACATTTGTAGCTCTGATCAAAAGAGTGCTGATGATGAAACCGTAGCTGGTTTCGAAAATGCATTCCACTCAGCTAGTATCGGATGACTAACTTTTCCTAGATATTCTGTCATTATCACATAGAACTTATAGCCTAATATAAAAATATAATACAAATTAAAAGTTCAAATGTAATACTTTAAAAATACAACAAACACAGGGCATGGTGTAAAAATAAAAACATTGTTCAGCTAATACCATCTTGTTTAGAACACATGTGACATATAATGAAACTGCATAATTGCAAAAATTGCTTTAGCGACATCTGTGGATCTGTAGCTAAAGGCAACTATTAATTACCTGTGGTAATGACGTGCAAAAAGAATACAGGAAAAACAGATGTTGGTAGATTTCGTACTAACTCAATGTTATATGAAATACATAAATCAATTAGAACAAATAATTCTATATTTCAAATTTCAATAAATACTGAGTTAAATAGTTGATATTTACACACAACATTTGTAGCTCTGATCAAAAGAGTGCTGATGATGAAACCGTAGCTGGTTTCGAAAATGCATTCCACTCAGCTAGCATCGGATGACTAACTTTTCCTAGATATTCTGTCATTATCACATAGAACTTATAGCCTAATATAAAAATATAATACAAATTAAAAGTTCAAATGTAATACTTTAAAAATACAACAAACACAGGGCATGGTGTAAAAATAAAAACATTGTTCAGCTAATACCATCTTGTTTAGAACACATGTGACATATAATGAAACTGCATAATTGCAAAAATTGCTTTAGCGACATCTGTGGATCTGTAGCTAAAGGCAACTATTAATTACCTGTGGTAATGACGTGCAAAAAGAATACAGGAAAAACAGATGTTGGTAGATTTCGTACTAACTCAATGTTATATGAAATACATAAATCAATTAGAACAAATAATTCTATATTTCAAATTTCAATAAATACTGAGTTAAATAGTTGATATTTACACACAACATTTGTAGCTCTGATCAAAAGAGTGCTGATGATGAAACCGTAGCTGGTTTCGAAAATGCATTCCACTCAGCTAGCATCGGATGACTAACTTTTCCTAGATATTCTGTCATTATCACATAGAACTTATAGCCTAATATAAAAATATAATACAAATTAAAAGTTCAAATGTAATACTTTAAAAATACAACAAACACAGGGCATGGTGTAAAAATAAAAACATTGTTCAGCTAATACCATCTTGTTTAGAACACATGTGACATATAATGAAACTGCATAATTGCAAAAATTGCTTTAGCGACATCTGTGGATCTGTAGCTAAAGGCAACTATTAATTACCTGTGGTAATGACGTGCAAAAAGAATACAGGAAAAACAGATGTTGGTAGATTTCGTACTAACTCAATGTTATATGAAATACATAAATCAATTAGAACAAATAATTCTATATTTCAAATTTCAATAAATACTGAGTTAAATAGTTGATATTTACACACAACATTTGTAGCTCTGATCAAAAGAGTGCTGATGATGAAACCGTAGCTGGTTTCGAAAATGCATTCCACTCAGCTAGCATCGGATGACTAACTTTTCCTAGATATTCTGTCATTATCACATAGAACTTATAGCCTAATATAAAAATATAAAATATTTTATTATTTTTACCATTAATGCAAAGTTTGGTGACCTATAATTCCTGTCGGCGTTTTTTTTAGAAAAAAAATTTAGATTGACAAGTTAACACGTTAGTTTTCTAGCGATTGGTACTAGTTTTATAGTTTTAGCTGGTATTGTTTTGATTTTATTGGCAAAAGAACTCCTTAAAATATTAAAATATTTTATTATTTTTACCATTAATGCAGAGTTTGGTGCCCTATAATTCCTGTCGGCGTTATTTTTAGAAAAAAACTTTACTTCGACGAGTTAGCGCCTTAGTTTTCTAGCGATTGGTGCTAGTTTTATAGCTTTAGCTGGTATTGTTTTGATTTTATTGGCAAAAGAACTCTTTGAAATATTAAAATATTTTATTATTTTTACCATTAATATAAAGTTTGGTACCCTATAATTCCTGTCGGCGTTATTTTTAGAAAAAAAATTTGATTGACGAGTTAACACGTTTGTTTTCTAGCGATTGCTGTTAGTTTTATAGCTTTACCTGGTATTGTTTTGATTTTATTGGCAAAAAACTCCTTAAAATATTAAAATATTTAATTATTTTTACCATTAATGCAAAGTTTGGTGCCCTATAATTCCTGTCGGCGTTATTTTTAGAAATAAACTTTACTTCGAATAGTTGATATTTACACACAACATTTGTAGCTCTGATCAAAAGAGTGCTGATGATGAAACCGTAGCTGGTTTCGAAAATGCATTCCACTCAGCTAGCATCGGATGACTAACTTTTCCTAGATATTCTGTCATTATCACATAGAACTTATAGCCTAATATAAAAATATAATACAAATTAAAAGTTCAAATGTAATACTTTAAAAATACAACAAACACAGGGCATGGTGTAAAAATAAAAACATTGTTCAGCTAATACCATCTTGTTTAGAACACATGTGACATATAATGAAACTGCATAATTGCAAAAATTGCTTTAGCGACATCTGTGGATCTGTAGCTAAAGGCAACTATTAATTACCTGTGGTAATGACGTGCAAAAAGAATACAGGAAAAACAGATGTTGGTAGATTTCGTACTAACTCAATGTTATATGAAATACATAAATCAATTAGAACAAATAATTCTATATTTCAAATTTCAATAAATACTGAGTTAAATAGTTGATATTTACACACAACATTTGTAGCTCTGATCAAAAGAGTGCTGATGATGAAACCGTAGCTGGTTTCGAAAATGCATTCCACTCAGCTAGCATCGGATGACTAACTTTTCCTAGATATTCTGTCATTATCACATAGAACTTATAGCCTAATATAAAAATATAATACAAATTAAAAGTTCAAATGTAATACTTTAAAAATACAACAAACACAGGGCATGGTGTAAAAATAAAAACATTGTTCAGCTAATACCATCTTGTTTAGAACACATGTGACATATAATGAAACTGCATAATTGCAAAAATTGCTTTAGCGACATCTGTGGATCTGTAGCTAAAGGCAACTATTAATTACCTGTGGTAATGACGTGGAAAAAGAATACAGGAAAAACAGATGTTGGTAGATTTCGAACTAACTCAATGTTATATGAAATACATAAATCAATTAGAACAAATAATTCTATATTTCAAATTTCAATAAATACTGAGTTAAATAGTTGATATTTACACACAACATTTGTAGCTCTGATCAAAAGAGTGCTGATGATGAAACCGTAGCTGGTTTCGAAAATGCATTCCACTCAGCTAGCATCGGATGACTAACTTTTCCTAGATATTCTGTCATTATCACATAGAACTTATAGCCTAATATAAAAATATAATACAAATTAAAAGTTCAAATGTAATACTTTAAAAATACAACAAACACAGGGCATGGTGTAAAAATAAAAACATTGTTCAGCTAATACCATCTTGTTTAGAACACATGTGACATATAATGAAACTGCATAATTGCAAAAATTGCTTTAGCGACATCTGTGGATCTGTAGCTAAAGGCAACTATTAATTACCTGTGGTAATGACGTGCAAAAAGAATACAGGAAAAACAGATGTTGGTAGATTTCGTACTAACTCAATGTTATATGAAATACATAAATCAATTAGAACAAATAATTCTATATTTCAAATTTCAATAAATACTGAGTTAAATAGTTGATATTTACACACAACATTTGTAGCTCTGATCAAAAGAGTGCTGATGATGAAACCGTAGCTGGTTTCGAAAATGCATTCCACTCAGCTAGCATCGGATGACTAACTTTTCCTAGATATTCTGTCATTATCACATAGAACTTATAGCCTAATATAAAAATATAATACAAATTAAAAGTTCAAATGTAATACTTTAAAAATACAACAAACACAGGGCATGGTGTAAAAATAAAAACATTGTTCAGCTAATACCATCTTGTTTAGAACACATGTGACATATAATGAAACTGCATAATTGCAAAAATTGCTTTAGCGACATCTGTGGATCTGTAGCTAAAGGCAACTATTAATTACCTGTGGTAATGACGTGCAAAAAGAATACAGGAAAAACAGATGTTGGTAGATTTCGTACTAACTCAATGTTATATGAAATACATAAATCAATTAGAACATATAATTCTATATTTCAAATTTCAATAAATACTGAGTTAAATAGTTGATATTTACACACAACATTTGTAGCTCTGATCAAAAGAGTGCTGATGATGAAACCGTAGCTGGTTTCGAAAATGCATTCCACTCAGCTAGCATCGGATGACTAACTTTTCCTAGATATTCTGTCATTATCACATAGAACTTATAGCCTAATATAAAAATATAATACAAATTAAAAGTTCAAATGTAATACTTTAAAAATACAACAAACACAGGGCATGGTGTAAAAATAAAAACATTGTTCAGCTAATACCATCTTGTTTAGAACACATGTGACATATAATGAAACTGCATAATTGCAAAAATTGCTTTAGCGACATCTGTGGATCTGTAGCTAAAGGCAACTATTAATTACCTGTGGTAATGACGTGCAAAAAGAATACAGGAAAAACAGATGTTGGTAGATTTCGTACTAACTCAATGTTATATGAAATACATAAATCAATTAGAACAAATAATTCTATATTTCAAATTTCAATAAATACTGAGTTAAATAGTTGATATTTACACACAACATTTGTAGCTCTGATCAAAAGAGTGCTGATGATGAAACCGTAGCTGGTTTCGAAAATGCATTCCACTCAGCTAGCATCGGATGACTAACTTTTCCTAGATATTCTGTCATTATCACATAGAACTTATAGCCTAATATAAAAATATAATACAAATTAAAAGTTCAAATGTAATACTTTAAAAATATTTTAATATTTTAAGGAGTTCTTTTGCCAATAAAATCAAAACAATACCAGCTAAAACTATGAAACTGGTACCAATCGCTAGAAAGCTAACGTGTTAACTCGTCGAATTATTTTTTTTTCTCTAGATAACGCCGACAGGAATTATAGGGCACCAACTCTGCATTAATAGTAAAAATAATAAAATATTTTTTTATTTTTACAATACCAGCTAGAACTATGAAACTGGTACCAATCGCTAGAAAGCTACCGTGTTAACTCGTCGAATTAATTTTTTTTCTCTAGATAACGCCGAGAGGAATTATAGGGCACCAAACTCTGCATTAATAGTAAAAATAATAAAATATTTTATTATTTCAAGGAGTTCTTTTGCCAATAAAATCAAAACAATACCAGCTAAAGCTATAAAACTAGCACCAATCGCTAGAAAACTAAGGCGTTAACTCGTCGAAGTAAAGTTTTTTTCTAAAAATAACGCCGACAGGAATTATAGGGCACCAAACTTTGCATTAATGGTAAAAATAATAAAATATTTTAATATTTTAAGGAGTTCTTTTGCCAAAAAAATCAAAACAGTACCAGCTAAAACTATAAAACCAGTACCTAGAAAGCTAACGTGTTAACTCGTCGAATTAATTTTTTTTTTCTCTAGATAACGCCGACAGGAATTATAGGGCACCAACTCTGCATTAATACTAAAAATAATAAAATATTTTTTTATTTTTACAATACCAGCTAGAACTATGAAACTGGTACCAATCGCTAGAAAGCTACCGTGTTAACTCGTCGAATTATTTTTTTTTCTCTAGATAACGCCGACAGGAATTATAGGGCACCAAACTCTGCATTAATAGTAAAAATAATAAAATATTTTATTATTTCAAGGAGTTCGTTTGCCAATAAAATCAAAACAATACCAGCTAAAGCTATAAAACTAGCACCAAGCGCTAGAAAACTAAGGCGCTAACTCGTCGAAGTAAAGTTTTTTTCCAAAAATAACGCCGACAGGAATTATAGGGCACCAAACTTTGCATTAATGGTAAAAATAATAAAATATTTTAATATTTTAAGGAGTTCTTTTGCCAATAAAATCAAAACAGTACCAGATAAAACTATAAAACTAGTACCAATCGCTAGAAAACTAAGGCGTTAACTCGTCGAAGTAAAGTTTTTTTCTAAAAATAACGCCGACAGGAATTAGAGGGCACCAAACTTTGCATTAATGTTAAAAATAATTAAATATTTTAATATTTTAAGGAGTTTTTTGCCAATAAAATCAAAACAATACCAGGTAAAGCTATAAAACTAACAGCAATCGCTAGAAAACAAACGTGTTAACTCGTTAATCTAATTTTTTTTTCTAAAAATAACGCCGACAGGTATTATAGGGTACCAAACTTTGCATTAATGGTAAAAATAATAAAATATTTTAATATTTTAAGGAGTTCTTTTGCCAATAAAATCAAAACAATACCAGCTAGAACTATGAAACTGGTACTAATCGCTAGAAAGCTAACGTGTTAACTGGCTGATTTATTTTTTTGTCTCTAGATAACGCCGACAGGAATTATAGGGCACCAAAATCTGGATTAATATTAAAAATAATAAAATATTTTATTATTTCAAAGAGTTCTTTTGCCAATAAAATCAAAACAATACCAGCTAAAGCTATAAAACTAGCACCAATCGCTAGAAACCTAAGGCGCTAACTCGTCGAAGTAAAGTTTTTTTCTAAAAATAACGCCGACAGGAATTATAGGGCACCAAACTCTGCATTAATGGTAAAAATAATAAAATATTTTAATATTTTAAAGTTCTTTTGCCAATAAAATCAAAACAATACCAGCTAAAACTATAAAACTAGTACCAATCGCTAGAAAACTAACGTGTTAACTTTTCAATTTAAATTTTTTTTCTAAAAAAAACGCCGACAGGAATTATAGGTCCCAAACTTTGCATTAATGGTAAAAATAATAAAATATTTTAATATTTTAAGAAGTTCTTTTGCCAATAAAATCAAAACAATACCAGCTAAAACTATGAAACTGGTACCAATCGCTAGAAAGCTAACGTGTTAACTCGTCGAATTAATTTTTTTTTCTCTAGATAACGCCGACAGGAATTATAGGGCACCAACTCTGCATTAATAGTAAAAATAATAAAATATTTTTTTATTTTTACAATACCAGCTAGAACTATGAAACTGGTACCAATCGCTAGAAAGCTACCGTGTTAACTCGTCGAATTAATTTTTTTTCTCTAGATAACGCCGACAGGAATTATAGGGCACCAAACTCTGCATTAATAGTAAAAATAATAAAATATTTTATTATTTCAAGGAGTTCTTTTGCCAATAAAATCAGAACAATACCAGCTAAAGCTATAAAACTAGCACCAATCGCTAGAAAACTAAGGCGTTAACTCGTCGAAGTAAAGTTTTTTCATAAAAAATAACGCCGACAGGAATTATAGGGCACCAAACTTTGCATTAATGGTAAAAATAATAAAATATTTTAATATTTTAAGGAGTTCTTTTGCCAAAAAAAATCAAAACAGTACCAGCTAAAACTATAAAACCAGTACCTAGAAAGCTAACGTGTTAACTCGTCGAATTAATTTTTTTTTTCTAAGATAACGCCGACAGGAATTATAGGGCACCAACTCTGCATTAATACTAAAAATAATAAAATATTTTAATATTTTAAGGAGTTTTTTGCCAATAACATCAAAACATTACCAGCTAAAACTATAAAACTAGTATAAATCGCTAGACAGCTAAGGCGTTAACTCATCGAAGTAAAGTTTTTTTCTAAAAATAACGCCGACAGGAATTATAGGGCACAAAACTCTGCATTAAAGGTAAAAATAATAAAATATTTTTTAATATTTTAAGGAGTTCTTTTGCCAATAAAATCAAAACAATACCAGCTAAAACTAAAAAACTAGTAGCAATTGCTAGAAAACAAACGTGTTAACTCGTCAATCTAAATTTTTTTTCTAAAAATAACGCCGACAGGAATTATAGGGCACCAAACTTTGCATTAATGGTAAAAATAATAAAATATTTTAATATTTTAAGGAGTTCTTTTGCCAATAAAATCAAAACAATACCAGCTAAAGCTATAAAACTAGTACCAATCACTAGAAAGCTAAGGCGTTAACTCGTCGAAGTAAAGTTTTTTTCTAAAAAGAACGCCGACAGGAATTATAGGGCACCAAACTCTGCATTAAAGGTAACAATAATAAAATATTTTTTAATATTTTAAGGAGTTCTTTTGCCAATAAAATCAAAACAATACCAGATAAAACTATAACACTAGTACCAATCACTAGAAAGCTAAGGCGTTAACTCGTCGAAGGAAAGCTTTTTCTAAAAATAACGCCGACAGGAATTATAGGGCACCAAACTCTGCATTAAAGGTAACAATAATAAAATATTTTTTAATATTTTAAGGAGTTCTTTTGCCAATAAAATCAAAACAATACCAGCTAAAACTATAAAACTAGTACCAATCGCTAGAAAACTAAGGCGCTAACTCGTCGAAGTAAAGTTTTTTTCTAAAAATAACGCCGACAGGAATTATAGGGCACCAAACTCTGCATTAAAGGTAAAAATAATAAAATATTTTTTAATATTTTAAGGAGTTCTTTTGCCAATAAAATCAAAACAATACCAGCTAAAACTTAAAAAATAGTACCAATCGCTAGAAAACTAAGGCGTTAACTCGCTGAAGTAAAGCTTTTTCTAAAAATAACGCCGACAGGAATTATAGGGCAAAAAACTCTGCATTAATGGTAAAAATAATAAAATATTTTATTATTTCAAGGAGTTCTTTTGCCAATAAAATCAAAACAATACCAGCTAAAGCTATAAAACTAGTACCAATCGCTAGAAAACTAAGGCGTTAACTCGCTGAAGTAAAGCTTTTTTCTAAAAATAACGCCGACAGGAATTATAGGGCAAAAAACTCTGCATTAATGGTAAAAATAATAAAATATTTTAATATTTTAAGGACTTCTTTTGCCAATAAAATCAAAACAATACCAGCTAAAACTATAAAACTAGTACCAGTCACTAGAAAACTAAGGCGTTAACTTGTCAGTCTAAATTTTTTTTCTAAAAATGACGCCGAAAGAAATTATAGAGCACCAAACTTTGCATTAATGGTAAAAATAATAAAATATTTTAATATTTTTAGGAGTTCTTTTGCCAATAAAATGAAAACAATACCTTGTTTTCTTTTGCCAATCGCTAGAAAGCTAACGTGTTAACTCGTCGAATTAATTTTTTTGTTTCTTTAGATAACGCCGACAGGAATTATAGGGCACCAAACTCTGCATTAATAGTAAAAATAATAAAATATTTTATTATTTCAAGGAGTTCTTTTGCCAATAAAACCAAAACAATACCAGCTAAAGCTATAAAACTAATACTAATCGCTAGAAAACTAAGGCGTTAACTTGTTGAAGTAAAGTTTTTTTCTAAAAATAACGCCGACAGGAATAATAGGGCACTAAACTCTGCATTAAAGGTAAAAATAATAAAATATTTTTTAATATTTTAAGGAGTTCTTTTGCCAATCAAATCAAAACAATACAAGCTAAAGTTATAAAACTAGCACCAATCGCTAGAAAACTAAGGCGTTTACTCGTTGAAGTAAAGTTTTTTTCTAAAAATAACGCCGACAGGCATTACAGGGCACCAAACTCTGCATTAATGGTAAAAATAATAAAATATATTAATATTTTAAGGGTTTTTTTGCCAATCAAATCAAAACAATACCAGCTAGACTATGAACCTGGTACCAATTGCTAGAAAACTAACGTTATAACTCGTCGAGGTAAATTTTTTTTTCTCTAAATAACGTCGACAGGAATTATATGGCACCAAACTTTGCATTAATGGTAAAAATAATAAAACATTTTAATATTTGAAGGAGTTCTTTTGCCAATAAAATCGAAACAATACCAGATAGAACTATAAAGCTGGTACCAATCGCTAAAAAGCTAAGGCGTTAACTCATCGAAGTAAAGTTTTTTTCTAAAAATAACGCCGACAGGAATTATAGGGCACCAAACTCTGCATTAATGGTAAAAATAATAAAATATTTTAATATTTTAAGGAGTTCTTTTGCCAATAAAATCAAAACAATACCAGCTAAAACTATAAAACTAGTACCAATCGCTAGAAAACTAACGTGTTAACTTGTCAATCTAAATTTTTTTTCTAAAAATAACGCCGACAGGAATTATAGGTCACCAAACTTTGCATTAATGGTAAAAATAATAAAATATTTTAATATTTTAAGGAGTTCTTTTGCCAATAAAATCAAAACAATACCAGCTAAAACTATGAAACTGGTACCAATCGCTAGAAAGCTAACGTTAACTCGTCGAATTAATTTTTTTTTCTCTAGATAACGCCGACAGGAATTATAGGGCAAAAAACTCTGCATTAATAGTAAGAATAATAAAATATTTTTTTATTTTTACAATACCAGCTAGAACTATGAAACTGGTACCAATCGCTAGAAAGCTACCGTGTTAACTCGTCGAATTAATTTTTTTTCTCTAGATAACGCCGACAGGAATTATAGGGCACCAAACTCTGCATTAATAGTAAAAATAATAAAATATTTTATTATTTCAAGGAGTTCTTTTGCCAATAAAATCAAAACAATACCAGCTAAAACTATAAAACTAGTACCAATCGCTAGAAAACTAACGTGTTAACTTGTCAATCTAAATTTTTTTTCTAAAAATAACGCCGACAGGAATTATAGGGTACCAAACTTTGCATTAATGGTAAAAATATTAAAATATTTTAATATTTTAAGGAGTTCTTTTGCCAATAAAATCCAAACAATACCAGCTAGAACTATGAAACTGGTACTAGTCGCTAGAAAGCTAACGTGTTAACTAGTTGATTTATTTTTTTGTCTCTAGATAACGCCGACAGGAATTATAGGGCACCAAAATCTGGATTAATATTAAAAATAATAAAATATTTTATTATTTCAAAGAGTTCTTTTGCCAATAAAATCAAAACAATACCAGCTAAAGCTATAAAACTAGTACCAATCGCTAGAAAACTGAGGCGTTAACTCGTTGACTAAAACTTTTTGTTCTAAATATAACGCCGACAGGAATTATAGGGCACCAAACTCTGCATTAATGGTAAAAATAATAAAATATTTTAATATTTTAAGGAGTTCTTTTGCCAATAAAATCAAAACAATACCAGCTAAAGCTATAAGACTAGTAGCAATCGCTAGAAAACAAACGTGTTAGCTCGTCAATTTAATTTTTTTTTCTAAAAATAACGCCGACAGGAATTATAGGGCACCAAACTTTGCATTAATGGTAAAAATAATAAAATATTTTAATATTTTAAGGAGTTCTTTTGCCAATAAAATCAAAACAGTACCAGCTAAAACTATGAAACTAGTACCAATCGCTAGAAAGCTAACGTGTTAACTCGTCGAATTACAGTTTTTTCTCCAGATAACGTCGACAGGAATTATAGGCCACCAAACTCTGCATTAATGGTAAAAATAATAAAATATTTTAATATTTTAAGGAGTTCTTTTGCCAATAAAATCAAAACAATACCAGTTAAAACTATAAAACTAGTACCAATCACTACCAATACCAATACCAGCTAAAACTATGAAACTGGTACCAATCGCTAGAAAGCTAACGTGTTAACTCGTCGAATTATTATTTTTTCTCTAGATAACGCCGACAGGAATTATAGGGCACCAACTCTGCATTAATAGTAAAAATAATAAAATATTTTTTTATTTTTACAATACCAGCTAGAACTATGAAACTGGTACCAATCGCTAGAAAGCTACCGTGTTAACTCGTCGAATTAATTTTTTTTCTCTAGATAACGCCGAGAGGAATTATAGGGCACCAAACTCTGCATTAATAGTAAAAATAATAAAATATTTTATTATTTCAAGGAGTTCTTTTGCCAATAAAATCAAAACAATACCAGCTAAAGCTATAAAACTAGCACCAATCGCTAGAAAACTAAGGCGTTAACTCGTCGAAGTAAAGTTTTTTTCTAAAAATAACGCCGACAGGAATTATAGGGCACCAAACTTTGCATTAATGGTAAAAATAATAAAATATTTTAATATTTTAAGGAGTTCTTTTGCCAAAAAAATCAAAACAGTACCAGCTAAAACTATAAAACCAGTACCTAGAAAGCTAACGTGTTAACTCGTCGAATTAATTTTTTTTTTCTCTAGATAACGCCGACAGGAATTATAGGGCACCAACTCTGCATTAATACTAAAAATAATAAAATATTTTTTTATTTTTACAATACCAGCTAGAACTATGAAACTGGTACCAATCGCTAGAAAGCTACCGTGTTAACTCGTCGAATTATTTTTTTTTCTCTAGATAACGCCGACAGGAATTATAGGGCACCAAACTCTGCATTAATAGTAAAAATAATAAAATATTTTATTATTTCAAGGAGTTCTTTTGCCAATAAAATCAAAACAATACCAGCTAAAGCTATAAAACTAGCACCAAGCGCTAGAAAACTAAGGCGCTAACTCGTCGAAGTAAAGTTTTTTTCCAAAAATAACGCCGACAGGAATTATAGGGCACCAAACTTTGCATTAATGGTAAAAATAATAAAATATTTTAATATTTTAAGGAGTTCTTTTGCCAATAAAATCAAAACAGTACCAGATAAAACTATAAAACTAGTACCAATCGCTAGAAAACTAAGGCTTTAACTCGTCGAAGTAAAGTTTTTTTCTAAAAATAACGCCGACAGGAATTAGAGGGCACCAAACTTTGCATTAATGTTAAAAATAATTAAATATTTTAATATTTTAAGGAGTTTTTTGCCAATAAAATCAAAACAATACCAGGTAAAGCTATAAAACTAACAGCAATCGCTAGAAAACAAACGTGTTAACTCGTTAATCTAATTTTTTTTCTAAAAATAACGCCGACAGGTATTATAGGGTACCAAACTTTGCATTAATGGTAAAAATAATAAAATATTTTAATATTTTAAGGAGTTCTTTTGCCAATAAAATCAAAACAATACCAGCTAGAACTATGAAACTGGTACTAATCGCTAGAAAGCTAACGTGTTAACTGGCTGATTTATTTTTTTGTCTCTAGATAACGCCGACAGGAATTATAGGGCACCAAAATCTGGATTAATATTAAAAATAATAAAATATTTTATTATTTCAAAGAGTTCTTTTGCCAATAAAATCAAAACAATACCAGCTAAAGCTATAAAACTAGCACCAATCGCTAGAAAACTAAGGCGCTAACTCGTCGAAGTAAAGTTTTTTTCTAAAAATAACGCCGACAGGAATTATAGGGCACCAAACTCTGCATTAATGGTAAAAATAATAAAATATTTTAATATTTTAAAGTTCTTTTGCCAATAAAATCAAAACAATACCAGCTAAAACTATAAAACTAGTACCAATCGCTAGAAAACTAACGTGTTAACTTGTCAATTTAAATTTTTTTTCTAAAAAAAACGCCGACAGGAATTATAGGTCCCAAACTTTGCATTAATGGTAAAAATAATAAAATATTTTAATATTTTAAGGAGTTCTTTTGCCAATAAAATCAAAACAATACCAGCTAAAACTATGAAACTGGTACCAATCGCTAGAAAACTAACGTGTTAACTCGTCGAATTATTTTTTTTTTTCTCTAGATAACGCCGACAGGAATTATAGGGCACCAACTCTGCATTAATAGTACAAATAATAAAATATTTTTTTATTTTTACAATACCAGCTAGAACTATGAAACTGGTACCAATCGCTAGAAAGCTACCGTGTTAACTCGTCGAATTAATTTTTTTTCTCTAGATAACGCCGACAGGAATTATAGGGCACCAAACTCTGCATTAATAGTAAAAATAATAAAATATTTTATTATTTCAAGGAGTTCTTTTGCCAATAAAATCAGAACAATACCAGCTAAAGCTATAAAACTAGCACCAATCGCTAGAAAACTAAGGCGCTAACTCGTCGAAGTAAAGTTTTTTCATAAAAAATAACGCCGACAGGAATTATAGGGCACCAAACTTTGCATTAATGGTAAAAAAAATAAAATATTTTAATATTTTAAGGAGTTCTTTTGCCAAAAAAAATCAAAACAGTACCAGCTAAAACTATAAAACCAGTACCTAGAAAGCTAACGTGTTAACTCGTCGAATTAATTTTTTTTTTCTAAGATAACGCCGACAGGAATTATAGGGCACCAACTCTGCATTAATACTAAAAATAATAAAATATTTTAATATTTTAAGGAGTTTTTTGCCAATAACATCAAAACATTACCAGCTAAAACTATAAAACTAGTATAAATCGCTAGACAGCTAAGGCGTTAACTCATCGAAGTAAAGTTTTTTTCTAAAAATAACGCCGACAGGAATTATAGGGCACAAAACTCTGCATTAAAGGTAAAAATAATAAAATATTTTTTAATATTTTAAGGAGTTCTTTTGCCAATAAAATCAAAACAATACCAGCTAAAACTAAAAAACTAGTAGCAATTGCTAGAAAACAAACGTGTTAACTCGTCAATCTAAATTTTTTTTCTAAAAATAACGCCGACAGGAATTATAGGGCACCAAACTTTGCATTAATGGTAAAAATAATAAAATATTTTAATATTTTAAGGAGTTCTTTTGCCAATAAAATCAAAACAATACCAGCTAAAGCTATAAAACTAGTACCAATCACTAGAAAGCTAAGGCGTTAACTCGTCGAAGTAAAGTTTTTTTCTAAAAAGAACGCCGACAGGAATTATAGGGCACCAAACTCTGCATTAAAGGTAACAATAATAAAATATTTTTTAATATTTTAAGGAGTTCTTTTGCCAATAAAATCAAAACAATACCAGATAAAACTATAAAACTAGTACCAATCACTAGAAAGCTAAGGCGTTAACTTGTCGAAGGAAAGTTTTTTTCTAAAAATAACGCCGACAGGAATTATAGGGCACCAAACTCTGCATTAAAGGTAACAATAATAAAATATTTTTTAATATTTTAAGGAGTTCTTTTGCCAATAAAATCAAAACAATACCAGCTAAAACTATAAAACTAGTACCAATCGCTAGAAAACTAAGGCGCTAACTCGTCGAAGTAAAGTTTTTTTCTAAAAATAACGCCGACAGGAATTATAGGGCACCAAACTCTGCATTAAAGGTAAAAATAATAAAATATTTTTTAATATTTTAAGGAGTTCTTTTGCCAATAAAATCAAAACAATACCAGCTAAAACTTAAAAAATAGTACCAATCGCTAGAAAACTAAGGCGTTAACTCGCTGAAGTAAAGTTTTTTTCTAAAAATAACGCCGACAGGAATTATAGGGCAAAAAACTCTGCATTAATGGTAAAAATAATAAAATATTTTATTATTTCAAGGAGTTCTTTTGCCAATAAAATCAAAACAATACCAGCTAAAGCTATAAAACTAGTACCAATCGCTAGAAAACTAAGGCGTTAACTCGCTGAAGTAAAGCTTTTTTCTAAAAATAACGCCGACAGGAATTATAGGGCAAAAAACTCTGCATTAATGGTAAAAATAATAAAATATTTTAATATTTTAAGGACTTCTTTTGCCAATAAAATCAAAACAATACCAGCTAAAACTATAAAACTAGTACCAGTCACTAGAAAACTAAGGCGTTAACTTGCCAGTCTAAATTTTTTTTCTAAAAATGACGCCGAAAGAAATTATAGAGCACCAAACTTTGCATTAATGGTAAAAATAATAAAATATTTTAATATTTTTAGGAGTTCTTTTGCCAATAAAATGAAAACAATACCAGCCCGAACTATGAATCTTTAACCAATCGCTAGAAAGCTAACGTGTTAACTCGTCGAATTAATTTTTTTGTTTCTTTAGATAACGCCGACAGGAATTATAGGGCACCAAACTCTGCATTAATAGTAAAAATAATAAAATATTTTATTATTTCAAGGAGTTCTTTTGCCAATAAAACCAAAACAATACCAGCTAAAGCTATAAAACTAATACTAATCGCTAGAAAACTAAGGCGTTAACTTGTTGAAGTAAAGTTTTTTTCTAAAAATAACGCCGACAGGAATAATAGGGCACTAAACTCTGCATTAAAGGTAAAAATAATAAAATATTTTTTAATATTTTAAGGAGTTCTTTTGCCAATCAAATCAAAACAATACAAGCTCAAGTTATAAAACTAGCACCAATCGCTAGAAAACTAAGGCGTTTACTCGTTGAAGTAAAGTTTTTTTCTAAAAATAACGCCGACAGGCATTACAGGGCACCAAACTCTGCATTAATGGTAAAAATAATAAAATATATTAATATTTTAAGGGTTTTTTTGCCAATCAAATCAAAACAATACCAGCTAGACTATGAACCTGGTACCAATTGCTAGAAAACTAACGTTATAACTCGTCGAGGTAAATTTTTTTTTCTCTAAATAACGTCGACAGGAATTATATGGCACCAAACTTTGCATTAATGGTAAAAATAATAAAACATTTTAATATTTTAAGGAGTTCTTTTGCCAATAAAATCGAAACAATACCAGATAGAACTATAAAGCTGGTACCAATCGCTAGAAAGCTAAGGCGTTAACTCATCGAAGTAAAGTTTTTTTCTAAAAATAACGCCGACAGGAATTATAGGGCACCAAACTCTGCATTAATGGTAAAAATAATAAAATATTTTAATATTTTAAGGAGTTCTTTTGCCAATAAAATCAAAACAATACCAGCTAAAACTATAAAACTAGTACCAATCGCTAGAAAACTAACGTGTTAACTTGTCAATCTAAATTTTTTTTCTAAAAATAACGCCGACAGGAATTATAGGTCACCAAACTTTGCATTAATGGTAAAAATAATAAAATATTTTAATATTTTAAGGAGTTCTTTTGCCAATAAAATCAAAACAATACCAGCTAAAACTATGAAACTGGTACCAATCGCTAGAAAGCTAACGTTAACTCGTCGAATTAATTTTTTTTTCTCTAGATAACGCCGACAGGAATTATAGGGCAAAAAACTCTGCATTAATAGTAAGAATAATAAAATATTTTTTTATTTTTACAATACCAGCTAGAACTATGAAACTGGTACCAATCGCTAGAAAGCTACCGTGTTAACTCGTCGAATTAATTTTTTTTCTCTAGATAACGCCGACAGGAATTATAGGGCACCAAACTCTGCATTAATAGTAAAAATAATAAAATATTTTATTATTTCAAGGAGTTCTTTTGCCAATAAAATCAAAACAGTACCAGCTAAAACTATAAAACTAGTACCAATCGCTAGAAAACTAAGGCGTTAACTCGTCGAAGTAAAGTTTTTTTCTAAAAATAACGCCGACAGGAATTATAGGCACCAAACTTTGCATTAATGGTAAAAATAATAAAATATTTTAATATTTTAAGGAGTTCTTTTGCCAATAAAATCAAAACAGTACCAGCTAAAACTATAAAACTAGTACCAATCGCTAGAAAACTAAGGCGTTAACTCGTCGAAGTAAAGTTTTTTTCTAAAAATAACGCCGACAGGAATTATAGGGCACCAAACTTTGCATTAATGGTAAAAATAATTAAATATTTTAATATTTTAAGGAGTTTTTTTGCCAATAAAATGAAAACAATACCAGGTAAAGCTATAACACTAACAGCAATCGCTAGAAAACAAACGTGTTAACTCGTCAATCTAATTTTTTTTTTCTGAAAATAACGCCGACAGGAATTATAGGGTACCAAACTTTGCATTAATGGTAAAAATATTAAAATATTTTAATATTTTAAGGAGTTCTTTTGCCAATAAAATCCAAACAATACCAGCTAGAACTATGAAACTGGTACTAATCGCTAGAAAGCTAACGTGTTAACTAGTTGATTTATTTTTTTGTCTCTAGATAACGCCGACAGGAATTATAGGGCACCAAAATCTGGATTAATATTAAAAATAATAAAATATTTTATTATTTCAAAGAGTTCTTTTGCCAATAAAATCAAAACAATACCAGCTAAAGCTATAAAACTAGTACCAATCGCTAGAAAACTGAGGCGTTAACTCGTTGACGAAAACTTTTTTTTCTAAATATAACGCCGACAGGAATTATAGGGCACCAAACTCTGCATTAATGGTAAAAATAATAAAATATTTTAATATTTTAAGGAGTTCTTTTGCCAATAAAATCAAAACAATACCAGGTAAAGCTATAAGACTAGTAGCAATCGCTAGAAAACAAACGTGTTAGCTCGTCAATTTAAATTTTTTTTCTAAAAATAACGCCGACAGGAATTATAGGGCACCAAACTTTGCATTAATGGTAAAAATAATAAAATATTTTAATATTTTAAGGAGTTCTTTTGCCAATAAAATCAAAACAGTACCAGCTAAAACTATGAAACTAGTACCAATCGCTAGAAAGCTAACGTGTTAACTCGTCGAATTACAGTTTTTTCTCTAGATAACGTCGACAGGAATTATAGGCCACCAAACTCTGCATTAATGGTAAAAATAATAAAATATTTTAATATTTTAAGGAGTTCTATTGCCAATAAAATCAAAACAATACCAGTTAAAACTATAAAACTAGTACCAATCACTAGAAAGCTAAGGCGTTAACTCGTCGAAGTAAAGTTTTTTTCTAAAAATAACGCCGACAGGAATTATAGGGCAGCAAACTCTGCATTAAAGGTAACAATAATAAAATATTTTTTAATATTTTAAGGAGTTCTTTTGCCAATAAAATCAAAACAGTACCAGCTAAAACTATAAAACTAGTACCAATCGCTAGAAAACTAAGGCGTTAACTGGTCAAAGTAAAGTTTTTTTTTTAAATAACGCCGACAGGAAATATAGGGCACCAAACTCTGCATTAAAGGTAAAAATAATAAAATATTTTTTAATATTTTAAGAAGTTCTTTTGCCAATAAAATCAAAACATAACCAGCTAAAACTTAAAAAATAGTACCAATCGCCAGAAAACTAACGTGTTAACTCGTCGAATTAAATTTTTTTCTCTAGATAACGCCGACACGAATTATAGGGCACCAAACTCTGCAATAATAGTAAAAACAATAAAATATTTTATTATTTCAAGGAGTTCTTTTGCCAATAAAATCAAAACAATACCAGCAAAAGCTATAAAACTAGTACCAATCGCTAGAAAACTAAGGCGTTAACTGGTCAAAGTCAAGTTTCTTTCTAAAAATAACGCAGACAGGAATTATAGGGCACCAAACTTTGCATTAATGGTAAAAATAATAAAATATTTTAATATTTTAAGGAGTTCTTTTGCCAATAAAATCAAAACAGTACCATTTAGAACTATGAAACTGGTACTAATCGCTAGAAAACTAACGTGTTAACTCGCCGAATTATTTTTTTTTCTCTAGATAACGCCGACAGGAATTATAGGGCACCAAACTCTGCATTAATGGTAAAAATAATAAAATATTTTAATATTTTAAGGAGTTCTTTTGCCAATAAAATCAAAACACTACCAGTTAAAACTATAAAACTAGCATCAGTCGCTAAAAAACTAAGGCGTTAACTTGCCGAAGTAAATTTTTTTTTCTAAAAATTACGCCGACAGGAATTATAGGGCACCAAACTCTGCATTAATGGTAAAAATAATAAAATATTTTAATATTTTAAGGAGTTCTTTTGCCAATAAAATCAAAACAATACCAGGTAAAACTATAAAGCTAGTATTATTCGCTAGAAAGCTAAGGCGTTAACTCGCCGAAGTAAATTTTTTTTCCAAAAATTACGCCGACAGGAATTATAGGGCACCAAACTCTGCATTAATGGTAAAAATAATAAAATATTTTAATATTTTAAGGAGTTCTTTTGCCAATAAAATCAAAACAGTACCATCTAGAACTATAAAACTGGTACCAATCGCTAGAAAACTAACGTGTTAACTCGCCGAATTAATTTTTTTTCTCTAGATAACGCCGACAGGAATTATAGGGCACCAAACTCTGCATTAATGGTAAAAATAATAAAATATTTTAATATTTTAAGGAGTTCTTTTGCCAATAAAATTAAAACAATACCAGTTAAAACTATAAAACTAGCATCAATCGCTAGAAAGGTTAGGCGTTAACTCGCCGAAGTATATTTTTTTTCTAAAAATTACGCCGACAGGAATTATAGGGCACCAAACTCTGCATTAATGGTAAAAATAATAAAATATTTTAATATTTTAAGGAGTTCTTTTGCCAATAAAATCAAAACAGTACCATCTAGAACTATGAAACTGGTACCAATCGCTAGAAAACTAACGTGTTAACTCGACGAATTAATTTTTTTTCTCTAGATAACGCCGACAGGAATTATAGGGCACCAAACTCTGCATTAATGGTAAAAAAATAAAATATTTTAATATTTTAAGGAATTCTTTTGCCAATAAAATCAAAACAATACCAGCTAAAACTATAAAACTAGTACCAATCGCTAGAAAACTAAGGCGTTAACTCGTTGAAGTAAAGTTTCTTTCTAAAACTAACGCCGACAGGAATTATAGGGCACCAAACTTTGCATTAACGGTAAAAATAATAAAATATTTTAATATTTTAAGGAGTTCTTTTACCAATAAAATCAAAACAGTACCAGCTAAAACTATGAAACTAGTACCAATCGCTAGAAAGCTAACGTGTTAACTCGTCGAATTACAGTTTTTTCTCTAGATAACGTCGACAGGAATTATAGGCCACCAAACTCTGCATTAATGGTAAAAATAATAAAATATTTTAATATTTTAAGGAGTTTTTTGCCAATAACATCAAAACGTTACCACCTAAAACTATAAAACTAGTATAAATCGCTAGACAGCTAAGGCGTTAACTCATCGAAGTAAAGTTTTTTTCTAAAAATAACGCCGACAGGAATTATAGGGCACCAAACTCTGCATTAAAGGTAAAAATAATAAAATATTTTTTAAAATTTTAAGGAGTTCTTTTGCCAATAAAATCAAAACAATACCAGCTAAAACTAAAAAGCTAGTAGCAATCGCTAGAAAACACACGTGTTAACTCGTCAATCTAAATTTTTTTTCTAAAAATAACGCCGACAGGAATTATAGGGCACCAAACTTTGCATTAATGGTAAAAATAATAAAATATTTTAATATTTTAAGGAGTTCTTTTGCCAATAAAATCAAAACAATACCAGCTAAAGCTATAGAACTAGTACCAATCGCTAGAGAACTAAGGCGTTAACTTGTTGACGTAAAGCTTTTTCTAAAAATAACGCCGACAGGAATTATAGGGCACCAAACTCTGCATAAATGGTAAAAATAATAAAATATTTTAATATTTTAAGGAGTTCTTTTGCCAATAAAATCAAAACGGTACCAGCTAAAACTATAAAACTAGTACCAATCGCTAGAAAACTAAGGCGTTAACTGGTCAAAGTCAATTTTTTTTCTAAAAATAACGCCGACAGGAATTATAGGGCAGCAAACTCTGCATTAAAGGTAACAATAATAAAATAATTTTTAATATTTTAAGGAGTTCTTTTGCCAATAAAATCAAAACAGTACCATTTAGAACTATGAAGCTGGTACCAATCGCTAGAAAACTAACGTGTTAACTCCCCGAATTATTTTTTTTTCTCTAGATAACGCCGACAGGAATTATAGGGCACCAAACTCTGCATTAATGGTAAAAATAATAAAATATTTTAATATTTTAAGGAGTTCTTTTGCCAATAAAATCAAAACAATACCAGTTAAAACTATAAAACTAGCATCAGTCGCTAGAAAGCTAAGGCGTTAACTCGCCGAAGTAAATTTTTTTTTCTTAAAATTACGCCGACAGGAATTATAGGGCACCAAACTCTGCATTAATGGTAAAAATAATAAAATATTTTAATATTTTAAGGAGTTCTTTTGCCAATAAAATCAAAACAATACCAGGTAAAACTATAAAGCTAGTATTATTCGCTAGAAAGCTAAGGCGTTAACTCGCCGAAGTAAATTTTTTTTCCAAAAATTACGCCGACAGGAATTATAGGGCACCAAACTCTGCATTAATGGTAAAAATAATAAAATATTTTAATATTTTAAGGAGTTCTTTTGCCAATAAAATCAAAACAGTACCATCTAGAACTATGAAACTGGTACCAATCGCTAGAAAACTAACGTGTTAACTCGCCGAATTATTTTTTTTTCTCTAGATAACGCCGACAGGAATTATAGGGCACCAAACTCTGCATTAATGGTAAAAATAATAAAATATTTTAATATTTTAAGGAGTTCTTTTGCCAATAAAATTAAAACAATACCAGTTAAAACTATAAAACTAGCATCAGTCGCTAGAAAGGTTAGGCGTTAACTTTCCGAAGTATATTTTTTTTCTAAAAATTACGCCGACAGGAATTATAGGGCACCAAACTCTGCATTAATGGTAAAAATAATAAAATATTTTAATATTTTAAGGAGTTCTTTTGCCAATAAAATCAAAACAGTACCATCTAGAACTATGAAACTGGTACCAATCGCTAGAAAACTAACGTGTTAACTCGCCGAATTATTTTTTTTTCTCTAGATAACGCCGACAGGAATTATAAGGCACCAAACTCTGCATTAATGGTAAAAAAATAAAATATTTTAATATTTTAAGGAGTTCTTTTGCCAATAAAATCAAAACAATACCAGCTAAAACTATAAAACTAGTACCAATCGCTAGAAAACTAAGGCGTTAACTGGTCCAAGTCAAGTTTCTTTCTAAAAATAACGCGGACAGGAATTATAGGGCACCAAACTTTGCATTAATGGTAAAAATAATAAAATATTTTAATATTTTAAGGAGTTCTTTTGCCAATAAAATCAAAACAATACCAGCTAAAGCTATAAAACTAGTACCAATCGCTAGAAAACTAAGGCGTTTACTCGTTGAAGTAAAGTTTTTTTCTAAAAATAACGCCGACAGGAATTACAGGGCACCAAACTCTGCATTAATGGTAAAAATAATAAAATATATTAATATTTTAAGGGTTTTTTTGCCAATCAAATCAAAACAATACCAGCTAGACTATGAACCTGGTACCAGTTGCTAGAAAACTAACGTTATAACTCGTCGAGGTAAATTTTTTTTTCTTTAAATAACGTCGACAGGAATTATAGGGCACCAAACTTTGCATTAATGGTAAAAATAATAAAACATTTTAATATTTTAAGGAGTTCTTTTGCCAATAAAATCGAAACAATACCAGATAGAACTATAAAGCTGGTACCAATCGTTAGAAAGCTAAGGCGTTAACTCATCGAAGTAAAGTTTTTTTCTAAAAATAACGCCGACAGGAATTATAGGGCACCAAACTCTGCATTAATGGTAAAAATAATAAAATATTTTAATATTTTAAGGAGTTCTTTTGCCAATAAAATCAAAACAATACCAGCTAAAACTATAAAGCTAGTACCAATCGCTAGAAAACTAACGTGTTAACTTGTCAATCTAAATTTTTTTTCTAAAAATAACGCCGACAGGAATTATAGGTCACCAAACTTTGCATTAATGGTAAAAATAATAAAATATTTTAATATTTTAAGGAGTTCTTTTGCCAATAAAATCAAAACAATACCAGCTAAAACTATGAAACTGGTACCAATCGCTAGAAAGCTAACGTTAACTCGTCGAATTAATTTTTTTTTCTCTAGATAACGCCGACAGGAATTATAGGGCAAAAAACTCTGCATTAATAGTAAGTATAATAAAATATTTTATTATTTCAAGGAGTTCTTTTGCCAATAAAATCAAAACAGTACCAGGTAAAACTATAAAACTAGTACCAATCGCTAGAAAACTAAGGCGTTAACTCGTCGAAGTAAAGTTTTTTTCTAAAAATAACGCCGACAGGAATTATAGGGCACCAAACTTTGCATTAATGGTAAAAATAATAAAATATTTTAATATTTTAAGGAGTTCTTTTGCCAATAAAATAAAAACAGTACCAGGTAAAACTATAAAACTAGTACCAATCGCTAGAAAACTAAGGCGTTAACTCGTCGAAGTAAAGTTTTTTTCTAAAAATAACGCCGACAGGAATTATAGGGCACCAAGCTTTGCATTAATGGTAAAAATAATTAAATATTTTAATATTTTAAGGAGTTTTTTTGCCAATAAAATCAAAACAATACCAGGTAAACCTATAACACTAACAGCAATCGCTAGAAAACAAACGTGTTAACTCATCAATCTAATTTTTTTTTTCTAAAAATAACGCCGACAGGAATTATAGGGTACCAAACTTTGCATTAATGGTAAAAATAATAAAATATTTTAATATTTTAAGGAGTTCTTTTGCCAATAAAATCCAAACAATACCAGCTAGAACTATGAAACTGGTACTTATCACTAGAAAGCTAACGTGTTAACTAGTTGATTTATTTTTTTGTCTCTAGATAACGCCGACAGGAATTATAGGGCACCAAAATCTGGATTAATATTAAAAATAATAAAATATTTTATTATTTCAAATCGCTAGAAAACTAAGGCGTTAACTCGTCGAAGTAAAGTTTTTTTCTAAAAATAACGCCGACAGGAATTATAGGGCACCAAACTTTGCATTAATGGTAAAAATAATAAAATATTTTAATATTTTAAGGAGTTCTTTTGCCAATAAAATAAAAACAGTAC
Source organism: Phyto melanocephala (assembly GCA_941918925.1). Lineage (NCBI taxonomy): Eukaryota > Metazoa > Arthropoda > Insecta > Diptera > Rhinophoridae > Phyto > Phyto melanocephala. Next base: position 67,442,508 of record OW799233.1, read on the forward strand.
CAGGTAAAACTATAAAACTAGTACCAATCGCTAGAAAACTAAGGCGTTAACTCGTCGAAGTAAAGTTTTTTTCTAAAAATAACGCCGACAGGAATTATAGGGCACCAAGCTTTGCATTAATGGTAAAAATAATAAAATATTTTAATATTTTAAGGAGTTCTTTTGCCAATAAAATCAAAACAATACCAGGTAAAGCTATAAGACTAGTAGCAATCGCTAGAAAACAAACGTGTTAGCTCGTCAATTTAAATTTTTTTTCTAAAAATAACGCCGACAGGAATTATAGGGCACCAAACTTTGCATTAATGGTAAAAATAATAAAATATTTTAATATTTTAAGGAGTTCTTTTGCCAATAAAATCAAAACAGTACCAGCTAAAACTATGAAACTAGTACCAATCGCTAGAAAGCTAACGTGTTAACTCGTCGAATTACAGTTTTTTCTCTAGATAACGTCGACAGGAATTATAGGCCACCAAACTCTGCATTAATGGTAAAAATAATAAAATATTTTAATATTTTAAGGAGTTCTATTGCCAATAAAATCAAAACAATACCAGTTAAAACTATAAAACTAGTACCAATCACTAGAAAGCTAAGGCGTTAACTCGTCGAAGTAAAGTTTTTTTCTAAAAATAACGCCGACAGGAATTATAGGGCAGCAAACTCTGCATTAAAGGTAACAATAATAAAATATTTTTTAATATTTTAAGGAGTTCTTTTGCCAATAAAATCAAAACAGTACCAGCTAAAACTATAAAACTAGTACCAATCGCTAGAAAACTAAGGCGTTAACTGGTCAAAGTAAAGTTTTTTTTTTAAATAACGCCGACAGGAAATATAGGGCACCAAACTCTGCATTAAAGGTAAAAATAATAAAATATTTTTTAATATTTTAAGAAGTTCTTTTGCCAATAAAATCAAAACATAACCAGCTAAAACTTAAAAAATAGTACCAATCGCCAGAAAACTAACGTGTTAACTCGTCGAATTAAATTTTTTTCTCTAGATAACGCCGACACGAATTATAGGGCACCAAACTCTGCAATAATAGTAAAAACAATAAAATATTTTATTATTTCAAGGAGTTCTTTTGCCAATAAAATCAAAACAATACCAGCAAAAGCTATAAAACTAGTACCAATCGCTAGAAAACTAAGGCGTTAACTGGTCAAAGTCAAGTTTCTTTCTAAAAATAACGCAGACAGGAATTATAGGGCACCAAACTTTGCATTAATGGTAAAAATAATAAAATATTTTAATATTTTAAGGAGTTCTTTTGCCAATAAAATCAAAACAGTACCATTTAGAACTATGAAACTGGTACCAATCGCTAGAAAACTAACGTGTTAACTCGCCGAATTATTTTTTTTTCTCTAGATAACGCCGACAGGAATTATAGGGCACCAAACTCTGCATTAATGGTAAAAATAATAAAATATTTTAATATTTTAAGGAGTTCTTTTGCCAATAAAATCAAAACACTACCAGTTAAAACTATAAAACTAGCATCAGTCGCTAAAAAACTAAGGCGTTAACTTGCCGAAGTAAATTTTTTTTTCTAAAAATTACGCCGACAGGAATTATAGGGCACCAAACTCTGCATTAATGGTAAAAATAATAAAATATTTTAATATTTTAAGGAGTTCTTTTGCCAATAAAATCAAAACAATACCAGGTAAAACTATAAAGCTAGTATTATTCGCTAGAAAGCTAAGGCGTTAACTCGCCGAAGTAAATTTTTTTTCCAAAAATTACGCCGACAGGAATTATAGGGCACCAAACTCTGCATTAATGGTAAAAATAATAAAATATTTTAATATTTTAAGGAGTTCTTTTGCCAATAAAATCAAAACAGTACCATCTAGAACTATAAAACTGGTACCAATCGCTAGAAAACTAACGTGTTAACTCGCCGAATTAATTTTTTTTCTCTAGATAACGCCGACAGGAATTATAGGGCACCAAACTCTGCATTAATGGTAAAAATAATAAAATATTTTAATATTTTAAGGAGTTCTTTTGCCAATAAAATTAAAACAATACCAGTTAAAACTATAAAACTAGCATCAATCGCTAGAAAGGTTAGGCGTTAACTCGCCGAAGTATATTTTTTTTCTAAAAATTACGCCGACAGGAATTATAGGGCACCAAACTCTGCATTAATGGTAAAAATAATAAAATATTTTAATATTTTAAGGAGTTCTTTTGCCAATAAAATCAAAACAGTACCATCTAGAACTATGAAACTGGTACCAATCGCTAGAAAACTAACGTGTTAACTCGACGAATTAATTTTTTTTCTCTAGATAACGCCGACAGGAATTATAGGGCACCAAACTCTGCATTAATGGTAAAAAAATAAAATATTTTAATATTTTAAGGAATTCTTTTGCCAATAAAATCAAAACAATACCAGCTAAAACTATAAAACTAGTACCAATCGCTAGAAAACTAAGGCGTTAACTCGTTGAAGTAAAGTTTCTTTCTAAAACTAACGCCGACAGGAATTATAGGGCACCAAACTTTGCATTAACGGTAAAAATAATAAAATATTTTAATATTTTAAGGAGTTCTTTTACCAATAAAATCAAAACAGTACCAGCTAAAACTATGAAACTAGTACCAATCGCTAGAAAGCTAACGTGTTAACTCGTCGAATTACAGTTTTTTCTCTAGATAACGTCGACAGGAATTATAGGCCACCAAACTCTGCATTAATGGTAAAAATAATAAAATATTTTAATATTTTAAGGAGTTTTTTGCCAATAACATCAAAACGTTACCACCTAAAACTATAAAACTAGTATAAATCGCTAGACAGCTAAGGCGTTAACTCATCGAAGTAAAGTTTTTTTCTAAAAATAACGCCGACAGGAATTATAGGGCACCAAACTCTGCATTAAAGGTAAAAATAATAAAATATTTTTTAAAATTTTAAGGAGTTCTTTTGCCAATAAAATCAAAACAATACCAGCTAAAACTAAAAAGCTAGTAGCAATCGCTAGAAAACACACGTGTTAACTCGTCAATCTAAATTTTTTTTCTAAAAATAACGCCGACAGGAATTATAGGGCACCAAACTTTGCATTAATGGTAAAAATAATAAAATATTTTAATATTTTAAGGAGTTCTTTTGCCAATAAAATCAAAACAATACCAGCTAAAGCTATAGAACTAGTACCAATCGCTAGAGAACTAAGGCGTTAACTTGTTGACGTAAAGCTTTTTCTAAAAATAACGCCGACAGGAATTATAGGGCACCAAACTCTGCATAAATGGTAAAAATAATAAAATATTTTAATATTTTAAGGAGTTCTTTTGCCAATAAAATCAAAACGGTACCAGCTAAAACTATAAAACTAGTACCAATCGCTAGAAAACTAAGGCGTTAACTGGTCAAAGTCAATTTTTTTTCTAAAAATAACGCCGACAGGAATTATAGGGCAGCAAACTCTGCATTAAAGGTAACAATAATAAAATAATTTTTAATATTTTAAGGAGTTCTTTTGCCAATAAAATCAAAACAGTACCATTTAGAACTATGAAGCTGGTACCAATCGCTAGAAAACTAACGTGTTAACTCCCCGAATTATTTTTTTTTCTCTAGATAACGCCGACAGGAATTATAGGGCACCAAACTCTGCATTAATGGTAAAAATAATAAAATATTTTAATATTTTAAGGAGTTCTTTTGCCAATAAAATCAAAACAATACCAGTTAAAACTATAAAACTAGCATCAGTCGCTAGAAAGCTAAGGCGTTAACTCGCCGAAGTAAATTTTTTTTTCTTAAAATTACGCCGACAGGAATTATAGGGCACCAAACTCTGCATTAATGGTAAAAATAATAAAATATTTTAATATTTTAAGGAGTTCTTTTGCCAATAAAATCAAAACAATACCAGGTAAAACTATAAAGCTAGTATTATTCGCTAGAAAGCTAAGGCGTTAACTCGCCGAAGTAAATTTTTTTTCCAAAAATTACGCCGACAGGAATTATAGGGCACCAAACTCTGCATTAATGGTAAAAATAATAAAATATTTTAATATTTTAAGGAGTTCTTTTGCCAATAAAATCAAAACAGTACCATCTAGAACTATGAAACTGGTACCAATCGCTAGAAAACTAACGTGTTAACTCGCCGAATTATTTTTTTTTCTCTAGATAACGCCGACAGGAATTATAGGGCACCAAACTCTGCATTAATGGTAAAAATAATAAAATATTTTAATATTTTAAGGAGTTCTTTTGCCAATAAAATTAAAACAATACCAGTTAAAACTATAAAACTAGCATCAGTCGCTAGAAAGGTTAGGCGTTAACTTGCCGAAGTATATTTTTTTTCTAAAAATTACGCCGACAGGAATTATAGGGCACCAAACTCTGCATTAATGGTAAAAATAATAAAATATTTTAATATTTTAAGGAGTTCTTTTGCCAATAAAATCAAAACAGTACCATCTAGAACTATGAAACTGGTACCAATCGCTAGAAAACTAACGTGTTAACTCGCCGAATTATTTTTTTTTCTCTAGATAACGCCGACAGGAATTATAAGGCACCAAACTCTGCATTAATGGTAAAAAAATAAAATATTTTAATATTTTAAGGAGTTCTTTTGCCAATAAAATCAAAACAATACCAGCTAAAACTATAAAACTAGTACCAATCGCTAGAAAACTAAGGCGTTAACTGGTCCAAGTCAAGTTTCTTTCTAAAAATAACGCAGACAGGAATTATAGGGCACCAAACTTTGCATTAATGGTAAAAATAATAAAATATTTTAATATTTTAAGGAGTTCTTTTGCCAATAAAATCAAAACAATACCAGCTAAAGCTATAAAACTAGTACCAATCGCTAGAAAACTAAGGCGTTTACTCGTTGAAGTAAAGTTTTTTTCTAAAAATAACGCCGACAGGAATTACAGGGCACCAAACTCTGCATTAATGGTAAAAATAATAAAATATATTAATATTTTAAGGGTTTTTTTGCCAATCAAATCAAAACAATACCAGCTAGACTATGAACCTGGTACCAGTTGCTAGAAAACTAACGTTATAACTCGTCGAGGTAAATTTTTTTTTCTTTAAATAACGTCGACAGGAATTATAGGGCACCAAACTTTGCATTAATGGTAAAAATAATAAAACATTTTAATATTTTAAGGAGTTCTTTTGCCAATAAAATCGAAACAATACCAGATAGAACTATAAAGCTGGTACCAATCGTTAGAAAGCTAAGGCGTTAACTCATCGAAGTAAAGTTTTTTTCTAAAAATAACGCCGACAGGAATTATAGGGCACCAAACTCTGCATTAATGGTAAAAATAATAAAATATTTTAATATTTTAAGGAGTTCTTTTGCCAATAAAATCAAAACAATACCAGCTAAAACTATAAAGCTAGTACCAATCGCTAGAAAACTAACGTGTTAACTTGTCAATCTAAATTTTTTTTCTAAAAATAACGCCGACAGGAATTATAGGTCACCAAACTTTGCATTAATGGTAAAAATAATAAAATATTTTAATATTTTAAGGAGTTCTTTTGCCAATAAAATCAAAACAATACCAGCTAAAACTATGAAACTGGTACCAATCGCTAGAAAGCTAACGTTAACTCGTCGAATTAATTTTTTTTTCTCTAGATAACGCCGACAGGAATTATAGGGCAAAAAACTCTGCATTAATAGTAAGTATAATAAAATATTTTATTATTTCAAGGAGTTCTTTTGCCAATAAAATCAAAACAGTACCAGGTAAAACTATAAAACTAGTACCAATCGCTAGAAAACTAAGGCGTTAACTCGTCGAAGTAAAGTTTTTTTCTAAAAATAACGCCGACAGGAATTATAGGGCACCAAACTTTGCATTAATGGTAAAAATAATAAAATATTTTAATATTTTAAGGAGTTCTTTTGCCAATAAAATAAAAACAGTACCAGGTAAAACTATAAAACTAGTACCAATCGCTAGAAAACTAAGGCGTTAACTCGTCGAAGTAAAGTTTTTTTCTAAAAATAACGCCGACAGGAATTATAGGGCACCAAGCTTTGCATTAATGGTAAAAATAATTAAATATTTTAATATTTTAAGAAGTTTTTTTGCCAATAAAATCAAAACAATACCAGGTAAACCTATAACACTAACAGCAATCGCTAGAAAACAAACGTGTTAACTCATCAATCTAATTTTTTTTTTCTAAAAATAACGCCGACAGGAATTATAGGGTACCAAACTTTGCATTAATGGTAAAAATAATAAAATATTTTAATATTTTAAGGAGTTCTTTTGCCAATAAAATCCAAACAATACCAGCTAGAACTATGAAACTGGTACTTATCGCTAGAAAGCTAACGTGTTAACTAGTTGATTTATTTTTTTGTCTCTAGATAACGCCGACAGGAATTATAGGGCACCAAAATCTGGATTAATATTAAAAATAATAAAATATTTTATTATTTCAAAGAGTTCTTTTGCCAATAAAATCAAAACAATACCAGCTAAAGCTATAAAACTAGTACCAATCGCTAGAAAACTGAGGCGTTAACTCGCTGACGAAAACTTTTTTTTCTAAATATAACGCCGACAGGAATTATAGGGCACCAAACTCTGCATTAATGGTAAAAATATTTTAATATTTTAAGGAGTTCTTTTGCCAATAAAATCAAAACAGTACCAGCTAAAACTATAAAACTAATACCAATCGCTAGAAAGCTAACGTGTTAACTCGTCGAATTACAGTTTTTTCTCTAGATAACGTCGACAGGAATTATAGGCCACCAAACTCTGCATTAATGGTAAAAATAATAAAATATTTTAATATTTTAAGGAGTTTTTTGCCAATAACATCAAAACATTACCAGCTAAAACTATAAAACTAGTATAAATCGCTAGACGGCTAAGGCGTTAACTCATCGAAGTAAAGTTTTTTTCTAAAAATAACGCCGACAGGAATTATAGGGCACCAAACTCTGCATTAAAGGTAAAAATAATAAAATATTTTTTAAAATTTTAAGGAGTTCTTTTGCCAATAAAATCAAATTAATACCAGCTAAAACTAAAAAGCTAGTAGCAATCGCTAGAAAACAAACGTGTTAACTCGTCAATCTAATTTTTTTTTCTAAAAATAACGCCGACAGGAATTATAGGGCACCAAACTTTGCATTAATGGTAAAAATAATAAAATATTTTAATATTTTAAGGAGTTCTTTTGCCAATAAAATCAAAACAGTACCAGCTAAAACTATAAAACTAGTACCAATCGCTAGAAAGCTTACGTGTTAACTCGTCGAATTACAGTTTTTTCTCTAGATAACGTCGACAGGAATTATAGGCCACCAAACTCTGCATTAATGGTAAAAATAATAAAATATTTTAATATTTTAAGGAGTTCTTTTGCCAATAAAATCAAAACAATACCAGCTAAAGCTATAAAACTAGTACCAATCGCTAGAAAACTAAGGCGTTAACTTGTTGACGTAAAGCTTTTTCTAAAAATAACGCCGACAGGAATTATAGGGCACCAAACTCTGCATAAATGGTAAAAATAATAAAATATTTTAATATTTTAAGGAGTTCTTTTGCCAATAAAATCAAAACAATAACAGTTAAAACTATAAAACTAGTACCAAACACTAGAAAGCTAAGGCGTTAACTCGTTAAAGTAAAGTTTTTTTCTAAAAATAACGCCGACAGGAATTATAGGGCAGCAAACTCTGCATTAAAGGTAACAATAATAAAATATTTTTTAATATTTTAAGGAGTTCTTTTGCCAATAAAATCAAAACAATACCAGCTAAAACTATAAAACTAGCACCAATCGCTAGAAAACTAAGGCGTTAACTCGTCGAAGTAAAGTTTTTTTTTTAAATAACGCCGACAGGAACTATAGGGCACCAAACTCTGCATTAATGGTAAAAATTATAAAATATTTTAATATTTTAAGGAGTTTTTTGCCAATAACATCAAAACATTACCAGCTAAAACTATAAAACTAGTATAAATCGCTAGACAGCTAAGGCGTTAACTCATCGAAGTAAAGTTTTTTTCTAAAAATAACGCCGACAGGAATTATAGGGCACCAAACTCTGCATTAAAGGTAAAAATAATAAAATATTTTATTATTTCAAGGAGTTCTTTTGCCAATAAAATCAAAACAATACCAGCAAAAGCTATAAAACTAGTACCAATCGCTAGAAAACTAAGGCGTTAACTCGCTGAAGTAAAGTTTTTTTCTAAAAATAACGCCGACAGGAATTATAGGGCAAAAAACTCTGCATTAATGGTAAAAATAATAAAATATTTTAATATTTTAAGGAGTTCTTTTGCCAATAAAATCAAAACAGTACCAGCTAAAACTATAAAACTAGTACCAATCGCTAGAAAGCTTACGTGTTAACTCGTCGAATTACAGTTTTTTCTCTAGATAACGCCGACACGAATTATAGGGCACCAAACTCTGCAATAATAGTAAAAACAATAAAATATTTTATTATTTCAAGGAGTTCTTTTGCCAATAAAATCAAAACAATACCAGCAAAAGCTATAAAACTAGTACCAATCGCTAGAAAACTAAGGCGTTAACTCGCTGAAGTAAAGTTTTTTTCTTAAAATAACGCCGACAGGAATTATAGGGCAAAAAACTCTGCATTAATGGTAAAAATAATAAAATATTTTAATATTTTAAGGAGTTCTTTTGCCAATAAAATTAAAACAATACCAGCTAAAACTATAAAACTAGTACCAATCGCTAGAAAACTAAGGCGTTAACTTGTTGAAGTAAAGTTTTTTTTCTAAAAATAACGCTTACAAGGTTTATAGGGCACCAAACTCTGCATTAATGGTAAAAATAATAAAATATTTTAATATTTTAAGGAGTTCTTTTGCCAATAAAATCAAAACAATACCAGCTAAAACTAAAAAACTAGCACAAATCGCTAGAAAGCTAAAGCGTTAACTCGTCGAAGTTAAGTTTTTTTCTAAAAATAACGCAAACAGGAATTATAGGGCACCAAACTTTGCATTAACGGTAAAAATAATAAAATATTTTAATATTTTAAGGAGTTCTTTTGCCAATAAAATCAAAACAGTACCAGCTAAAACTATGAAACTAGTACCAATCGCTAGAAAGCTAACGTGTTAACTCGTCGAATTACAGTTTTTTCTCTAGATAACGTCGACAGGAATTATAGGCCACCAAACTCTGCATTAATGGTAAAAATTATAAAATATTTTAATATTTTAAGGAGTTTTTTGCCAATAACATCAAAACATTACCAGCTAAAACTATAAAACTAGTATAAATCGCTAGACAGCTAAGGCGTTAACTCATCGAAGTAAAGTTTTTTTCTAAAAATAACGCCGACAGGAATTATAGGGCACCAAACTCTGCATTAAAGGTAAAAATAATAAAATATTTTTTAAAATTTTAAGGAGTTCTTTTGCCAATAAAATCAAAACAATACCAGCTAAAACTAAAAAGCTAGTAGCAATCGCTAGAAAACAAACGTGTTAACTCGTCAATCTAATTTTTTTTTCTCAAAATAACGCCGACAGGAATTATAGGGCACCAAACTTTGCATTAATGGTAAAAATAATAAAATATTTTAATATTTTAAGGAGTTCTTTTGCCAATAAAATCAAAACAATACCAGCTAAAGCTATAAAACTAGTACCAATCGCTAGAAAACTAAGGCGTTAACTTGTTGACGTAAAGCTTTTTCTAAAAATAACGCCGACAGGAACTATAGGGCACCAAACTCTGCATTAAAGGTAAAAATAATAAAATATTTTTTAATATTTTAAGAAGTTCTTTTGCCAATAAAATCAAAACAATACCAGCTAAAACTTAAAAAATAGTACCAATCGCCAGAAAACTAACGTGTTAACTCGTCGAATTAAATTTTTTTCTCTAGATAACGCCGACACGAGTTATAGGGCACCAAACTCTGCAATAATAGTAAAAACAATAAAATATTTTATTATTTCAAGGAGTTCTTTTGCCAATAAAATCAAAACAATACCAGCAAAAGCTATAAAACTAGTACCAATCGCTAGAAAACTAAGGCGTTAACTCATCGAAGTAAAGTTTTTTCTAAAAATAACGCCGACAGGAATTATAGGGCACCAAACTTTGCATTAATGGTAAAAATTATAAAATATTTTAATATTTTAAGGAGTTTTTTGCCAATAACATCAAAACATTACCAGCTAAAACTATAAAACTAGTATAAATCGCTAGACAGCTAAGGCGTTAACTCATCGAAGTAAAGTTTTTTTTTAAAAATAACGCCGACAGGAATTATAGGGCAAAAAACTCTGCATTAATGGTAAAAATAATAAAATATTTTAATATTTTAAGGAGTTCTTTTGCCAATAAAATCAAAACAATACCAGCTAAAACTATAAAACTAGTACCAATCGCTAGAAAACTAAGGCGTTAACTTGTTGAAGTAAAGTTTTTTTCTAAAAATAACGCTGACAAGGTTTATAGGGCACCAAACTCTGCATTAATGGTAAAAATAATAAAATATTTTAATATTTTAAGGAGTTCTTTTGCCAATAAAATCAAAACAATACCAGCTAAAACTATAAAAGTAGCACAAATCGCTAGAAAGCTAAAGCGTTAACTCGTCAAAGTAATGTTTTTTTCTAAAAATAACGCAAACAGGAATTATAGGGCACCAAACTTTGCATTAATGGTAAAAATAATAAAATATTTTGATATTTTAAGGAGTTCTTTTGCCAATAAAATCAAAACAGTACCAGCTAAAACTATAAAACTAGTACTAATCGCTAGAAAACTAAGGCGTTAACTGGTCAAAGTCAAGTTTCTTTCTAAAAATAACGCAGACAGGAATAGGGCACCAAACTCTGCATTAATGGTAATAAAAATAAAATATTTTAATATTTTAAGGAGTTCTTTTGCCAATCAAATCAAAACAATACCAGCTAAAACTATAAAACTAGTACCAATCGCTAGAAAACTAAAGCGTTAACTCGTCGAAGTAAAGCTTTTTCTAAAAATAACGCCGACAGGAATTATAGGGCACCAAACTTTGCATTAATGGTAAAAATAATAAAATATTTTAATATTTTAAGGAGTTCTTTTGCCAATAAAATCAAAACAGTACCATTTAGAACTATGAAACTGGTACCAATCGCTAGAAAACTAACGTGTTAACTCGCCGAATTGTTTTTTTTTCTCTAGATAACGCCGACAGGAATTATAGGGCACCAAACTCTGCATTAATGGTAAAAATAATAAAATATTTTAATATTTTAAGGAGTTCTTTTGCCAATAAAATCAAAACAATACCAGCAAAAACTATAAAACTAGTACCAATCGCTAGAAAATTAAAGCATTAACTCGTCGAAGTAAAGTTTCTTTCTAAAAATAACACCGACAGGAAATTTAGAGCACCAAACTTTGCATTAATGGTAAAAATAATAAAATATTTTAATATTTTAAGGAGTTCTTTTGCCAATAAAATCAAAACAGTACCATCTAGAACTATGAAACTGGTACCAATCGCTAGAAAACTAACATGTTAACTCGCCGAATTAATTTTTTTTCTCTAGATAACGCCGACAGGAATTATAGGGCACCAAACTCTGCATTAATGGTAAAAATAATAAAATATTTTAATATTTTAAGGAGATCTTTTGCCAATAAAATCAAAACAGTACCATCTAGAACTATGAAACTGGTACCAATCGCTAGAAAACTAACGTGTTAACTCGCCGAATTAATTTTTTTTTCTCTAGATAACGCCGACAGGAATTATAGGGCACCAAACTCTGCATTAATCGTAAAAATAATAAAATATTTTAATATTTGAAGGAGTTCTTTTGCCAATAAAATCAAAACAATACCAGTTAAAACTATAAAACTAGTATCAATCGCTAGAAAGCTAAGGCGTTAACACGCCGAAGTAAATTTTTTTTCTAAAAATTACGCCGACAGGAATTATAGGGCACCAAACTCCGCATTAATGGTAAAAATAATAAAATATTTTAATATTTTAAGGAGTTCTTTTGCCAATAAAATCAAAACTGTACCAGCTAGAACTATAAAATTGGTACCACTTGCTATTAAGCTAACGTGTTAACTCACCGAAGTAAATTTTTTTCTCTACATAACGACGACAGGGATTATAGGGCACCAAACTCTGCATTAATGGTAAAAATAATAAAATATTTTAATATTTTAAGGAGTTTTTTTACCAATAAAATCAAAACAATACCAGCTAGAACTGGTACCAATCGCTGGAAATCTAACGTTTTAACCCGTCGAATTAAATGTTTTTTCTCTTAAAAACGTCGACAGTAATTATAGATCACGCAGCAAACTCTGCAAACTAAGGCGTTAACTCGTCGAAGTAAAGTTTTTTTTCTAAAAATAACGCCGACAGGAATTATAGGGTACCAAACTTTGCACTAATGGTAAAAATAAAATATTTTAATATTTTAAGGAGTTCTTTTGACAATAAAATCAAAACAATACCAGCGAGAACTGTAAACTGATACCAATCGCTAGAAAACAAACGTGCTAACTAGCGAATCTAAATTTTATTCTAAAAATATCGCCGACAGGTATTATAGGGAACCAACCTTTGCATTAATGGTAAAAATAATAAAATATTTTAATATTTTAAGGAGTTCTTTTGCCAATAAAATCAAAACAATACCAGTTAAAACTATAAAACTAGTTCCAGTCGCTAGAAAACTAAGGTGTTAACTTGCCGAAATAAATTTTTTTCTCTAGATAACGCCGACAGGAATTATTGGGCACCAAACTCTGCATTAATAGTAAAAATAATAAAATATTTTATTATTTCAAGGAGTTCTTTTGCCAATAAAATCAAATCAAAACCAGCTAAAGCTATAAAGGTAGTAACAATCGCTAGAAAACTAAAGCGTTAACTCGTCGAAGTAAAGTTTTTTTCTAAAAATAACGCCGACAGGAATTATAGGGCACCAAACTCTGCATTAATGGTAAAAATAATAAAATATTTTAATATTTTAAGGAGTTCTTTTGCCAATAAAATCAAAACAATACCAGCTAAAACTATAAAACTAGTACCAATCGCTAGAAAACTAACGTGTTAACTCGTCGAATTAAACTTTTTTCTCTAGATAACGTCGACAGGAATTATAGGGCACCAAACTCTGCATTAATGGTAAAAATAAAAAAAATAAAAAAAAATAGAAAGCTAAGGCGTTAACTCGTCGAAGTAAAATTTCTTTCTAAAAATAACGCCGACAGGAATTATAGGGCACCAAACTCTGCATTAATGGTAAAAATAATTTAATATTTTAAGGAGTTCTTTTGCCAATAAAATCAAAACAATACCAGCTAAAACTATAAAGCTAGTACCAATCGCTAGAAAACTAACGTGTTAACTCGTCGAATTAAATTTTTTCTCTAGATAACGCCGACAGGAATTATAGGGCACCAGACTCTGCATTAATAGTAAAAATAATAAAATATTTTATTATTTCAAGGAGTTCTTTTGCCAATAAAATCAAAACAATACCAGCTAAAGCTACAAAACTAGTACCAATCCCTAGAAAACTAAGGCGTTATCTCGCTGAAGTAAATTTTTTTTCTAAAAATAACGCCGACAGGAATTATAGGGCACCAAAATCTGCATTAATGGTAAGAATAATAAAATATTTTAATATTTTAAGGAGTTCTCTTGCCAATAAAATCAAAACAATACCAGTTAAAACTATAAAGCTAGTATCAATCGCTAGAAAGCTAAGGCGTTAACTCGCCGAAGTAAATTTTTTTTCTAAAAATAACGCCGACAGGAATTATAGGGCACCAAACTCTGCATTAATGGTAAAAATAATAAAATATTTTAATATTTTAAGGAGTTCTTTTGCCAATAAAATTAAAACAATACCAGTTAAAACTATAAAACTAGTATCAATCGCTAGAAAACTAAAGCGTTAACTCGTCGAAGTAAAGTTTTTTTCTAAAAATAACGCCGACAGGAATTATAGGGCACCAAACTCTGCATTAATGGTAAAAATAATAAAATATTTCAATATTTTAAGGAGTTCTTTTGCCAATAAAATCAAAACAATACCAGCTAAAACTATAAAACTAGTACCAATCGCTAGAAAACTAACGTGTTAACTCGTCGAATTGAACTTTTTTCTCTAGATAACGTCGACAGGAATTGTAGGGCACCAAACTCTGCATTAATGGTAAAAATAATAAAATATTTTAATATTTTAAGGAGTTCTTTTGCCAATAAAATCAAAACAATACCAGCTAAAACTATAAAACTAGTACCAATCGCTAGAAAACCTACGTGTTAACTCATCGAATTAAACTTTTTTCTCTAGATAACGTCGACAGGAATTATAGGGCACCAAACTCTGAATTAATGGTAAAAATAAAAAAATAAAAAAAAATAGAAAGCTAAGGCGTTAACTCGTCGAAGTAAAATTTCTTTCTAAAAATAACGCCGACAGGAATTATAGGGCACCAAACTCTGCATTAATGGTAAAAATAATAAAATAATTTAATATTTTAAGGAGTTCTTTTGCCAATAAAATCAAAACAATACCAGCTAAAACTATAAAGCTAGTACCAATCGCTAGAAAACTAACGTGTTAACTCGTCGAATTAAATTTTTTCTCTAGATAACGCCGACAGGAATTATAGGGCACCAAACTCTGCATTAATAGTAAAAATAATAAAATATTTTATTATTTCAAGGAGTTCTTTTGTCAATAAAATCAAAACAATACCAGCTAAAGCTACAAAACTAGTACCAATCCCTAGAAAACTAAGGCGTTATCTCGATGAAGTAAAGTTTTTTTCTAAAAATAACGCCGACAGGAATTATAGGGCACCAAACTCTGCATTAAAGGTAAAAATAATAAAATATTTTTTAATATTTTAAGGAGTTCTTTTGCCAATAAAATCAAAACAATACCAGTTAAAACTATAAAGCTAGTATCAATCGCTAGAAAGCTAAGGCGTTAACTCGCCGAAGTAAATTTTTTTTCTAAAAATAACGCCGACAGGAATTATAGGGCACCAAACTCTGCATTAAAGGTAAAAATAATAAAATATTTTTTAATATTTTAAGGAGTTCTTTTGCCAATAAAATCAAAACAGTACCAGTTAAAACTATAAGACTAGTACCAATCGCTAGAAATCTAAGGCGCTAACTCGTCGAAGTAAAGTTTTTTTCTAAAAATAACGCCGACAGGAATTATAGGGCACCAAACTCTGCATTAAAGGTAAAAATAATAAAATATTTTTTAATATTTTAAGGAGTTCTTTTGCCAATAAAATCAAAACACTACCAGTTAAAACTATAAGACTAGTACCAATCGCTAGAAATCTAAGGCGCTAACTCGTCGAAGTAAAGTTTCTTTTTAAAAATAACGCCGACAGGAATTATAGGGCACCAAACTCTGCATTAATAGTAAAAATAATAAAATATTTTATTATTTCAAGGAGTTCTTTTGCCAATAAAATCAAAACAATACCAGCTAAAGCTACAAAACTAGTACCAATCCCTAGAAAACTAAGGCGTTATCTCGTTGAAGTAAAGTTTTTTTCTAAAAATTACGCCGACAGGAATTATAGGGCACCAAACTCTGCATTAATGGTAAAAATAATAAAATATTTTAATATTTTAAGGAGTTCTTTTGCCAATAAAATCAAAACAATACCAGTTAAAACTATAAAGCTAGTATCAATCGCTAGAAAGCTAAGGCGTTAACTCGCCGAAGTAAAGTTTTTTTCTAAAAATAACGCCGACAGGAATTATAGGGCACCAAACTCAGCATTAATAGTAAAAATAATAAAATATTTTATTATTTCAAGGAGTTCTTTTGCCAATAAAATCAAAACAATACCAGCTAAAGCTACAAAACTAGTATGAATCCCTAGAAAACTAAGGCGTTATCTCGCTGAAGTAAATTTTTTTTCTAAAAATAACGCCGACAGGAATTATAGGGCACCAAAATCTGCATTAATGGTAAGAATAATAAAATATTTTAATATTTTAAGGAGTTCTCTTGCCAATAAAATCAAAACAATACCAGTTAAAACTATAAAGATAGTATCAATCGCTAGAAAGCTAAGGCGTTAACTCGCCGAAGTAAATTTTTTTTCTAAAAATAAAGCCGACAGGAATTATAGGGCACCAAACTCTGCATTAATGGTAAATATAATAAAATATTTTAATATTTTAAGGAGTTCTTTTGCCAATAAAATTAAAACAGTACCAGTTAAAACTATAAAACTAGTATCAATCGCTAGAAAACTAAAGCGTTAACTTGTCGAAGTAAAGTTTTTTTTCTAAAAATAACGCCGACAGGAATTATAGGGCACCAAACTCTGCATTAATGGTAAAAATAATAAAATATTTCAATATTTTAAGGAGTTCTTTTGCCAATAAAATCAAAACAATACCAGCTAAAACTATAAAACTAGTACCAATCGCTAGAAAACTAACGTGTAAACTTGCCGAATTAAACTTTTTTCTCTAAATAACGTCGACAGGAATTATAGGGCACCAAACTCTGCATTAATGGTAAAAATAATAAAATATTTTAATATTTTAAGGAGTTCTTTTGCCAATAAAATCAAAACAATACCAGCTAAAACTATAAAACTAGTATCAATCGCTAGCAAACTAAGGCGTTAACTCGTCGAAGTAAAGTTTTTTAAAAATAACGCCGACAGGAATTATAGGGCACCAAACTCTGCATTAATGGTAAAAATAATTAAATATTTTAATATTTTAAGGAGTTCTTTTGCCAATAAATTCAAAACAATACCAGTTAAAACTATTAAATTAGTACCAGTCGCTAGAAAACTAGGGCGTTAACTTGTTGAAGTAAAGATTTTTTTCTAAAAATAACGCCGATAGAAATTATAGGGCACCAAACTCTGCATTAATGGTAAAAATAATAAAATATTTTAATATTTTAAGGAGTTCTTTTGCCAATAAAATCAAAACAATACCAGCTAAGACTATAAGACTAGTACCAATCGCTAGAAAGCTAAGGCGTTAACTCGTCGAAGTAAAGTTTTTTTCTAAAAATAACGCCGACAGGAATTATAGGGTACCAAACTCTGCATTAAAGGTAAAAATAATAAAATATTTTTTAATATTTTAAGGAGTTCTTTTGCCAATAAAATCAAAACAATACCAGTTAAAACTATAAAGCTAGTACCAATCGCTAGAAAGCTAAGGCGTTAACTCGTCGAAGTAAAGTTTTTTTCTAAAAATAACGCCGACAGGAATTATAGGGCACCAAACTCTGCATTAATAGTAAAAATAATAAAATATTTTATTATTTCAAGGAGTACTTTTGCCAATAAAATCAAAACAATACCAGCTAAAGCTACAAGACTAGTACCAATCCCTAGAAAGCTAAGGCGTTTACTCGCCGAAGTAAATTTTTTTTCTAAAAATAACGCCGACAGGAATTATAGGGCACCAAACTCTGCATTAATGCTAAAAATAATAAAATATTTTAATATTTTAAGGAGTTCTTTTGCCAATAAAATCAAAACAATACCAGCTAAAACTATAAAGCTAGTACCAATCGCTAGAAAACTAACGTGTTAACTCGTCGAATTAAATTTTTTTCTCTAGATAACGCCGACAGGAATTATAGGGCACCAAACTCTGCATTAATAGTAAAAATAATAAAATATTTTATTATTTCAAGGAGTTCTTTTGCCAATAAAATCAAAACAATACCAGCTAAAGCTACAAAACTAGTACCAATCCCTAGAAAACTAAGGCGTTATCTTGATGAAGTAAAGTTTTTTTCTAAAAATAACGCCGACAGGAATTATAGGGCACCAAAATCTGCATTAATGGTAAGAATAATAAAATATTTTAATATTTTAAGGAGTTCTTTTGCCAATAAAATCAAAACAATACCAGTTAAAACTATAAAGCTAGTATCAATCGCTAGAAAGCTAAGGCGTTAACTCGCCGAAGTAAATTTTTTTTCTAAAAATAACGCCGACAGGAATTATAGGGCACCAAACTCTGCATTAATGGTAAAAATAATAAAATATTTTAATATTTTAAAGAGTTCTTTTGCCAATAAAATCTAAACAATACCGGCTAAAGCTATTAAACTAGTACTAATCGCTAGAAAACTAACGTCTTAGCTCGTCGAATTAAATTTTTTTCTCTATATAACGCCGACAGGAATTGTAGGGCACTAAACTCTGCATTAATGGTAAAAATAATAAAATATTTTAATATTTTAAGGAGTTCTTTTGCCAATAAAATCAAAACAATACCAGTTAAAACTATAAAGCTAGTATCAATCGCTTGAAAACTAACGTGTTAACTCGCCGAATTAAATTTGTTTTTCTCTAAATAACGCCGACAGGAATTATAGGGCACCAAACTCTGCATTAATGGTAAAAATAATAAAATATTTTAATATTTTAAGGAGTTCTTTTGCCAATAAAATTAAAACAATACCAGTTAAAACTATAAAGCTAGTATCAATCGCTAGAAAGCTAAGGCGTTAACTCGCCGAAGTAAACTTTTTTTCTAAAAATTACGCCGACAGGAATTATAGGGCACCAAACTCTGCATTAATGGTAAAAATAATAAAATATTTTAATATTTTAAGGAGTTCTTTTGCCAATAAAATCGAAACAGTTACAGCTAGAACTGTGAAACTGCTAGCATTCGCTAGAAAACTAACGTGTTAACTCGTCGAAGTAAATTTTTTCTCTAAATAACGTCGACAGGAATTTGTAACGATTCTTCGTTATGATGGTAAACCTTGGGAAGAGTGCTACCTAATACATCGGCTGTGCTCGTCGGATATGGGGGGTGTATAATTATCCCAAAGCTAATAAGAAATATAAATGTTTGAACCGTATACAGGGACTTAACTTTAGGTAGCTACAATACAAAAAAAAATGATTTTCAACATATGCCGGACCATGTATAGTTGATATGTAGATAGCTTATGGTCGAATTTGCTATACTACTGCTTTGCCCACCCTCCATGCTAGCAAAATATTGATGTTGTCTGCCAGCCCAATATAAAAACTTAAAAGAAAATTTTAGTCACTTTCCTTCATCCCTGTATCCTCCTTTCGCCAAAATAAATAGAATACTTTAAATATTCATGACGAAAACTGTCTACAAACTCAACAATTTATTGGTTAATCATATTAAAATAAACAAAGGAAAAACAAAATGCGAAAATGAATTATAATATTAAAAATTAGAAAATCGTAAAAAAAAAAATTCTTAAATTATAAAATTATGCACAATGGACTAACAGTAAATATATAAAAGTTAAATGATAGACAATATTTAGATGTACACGGATTTGATGTGTATCTTTTTCGAAAATTAATTATTAAAAAAAGTTATATAAATGTTATGTATATGTACATTTAAGAAAAAAAAAACAAAACGTTTGATCAGGGTTATTGTTATAAAAGAAATATGAATAGTTTTATAACAACATAATTATTTAATATTATTCATATTTGGTTTATAGCGAAATTTCCGGAGTTATATGTGTTTATATTTTATTGTAATATTATCATCAAAACTTTAACTTACAGTTAACTTATCCCACGTTGTCAGCAGGCGCCCGATGACTGTTGATCAACTGCAAGTATTGCTTATTGCAAATCAATAAAAGCTGATGGTTCTTTTTATAGATTAAGTTATTATAATAGGCATGAAAAACTAATAAGGTTTAAGAACAATTGTAATGTGAGATCGATACAAGTAGCGTTTAAAAATGTGTAGTGGTTGTGAGAATGTAGGTGAGTGACTGTATTTGGATGTACGTGCGTGTTTTACATTACACTTCTTGGAACAATTAATTTAGCAATATGATGACTTAACAATTATAAATGAACTTTGTTCAAATATTAAAATTTTACTTTAATTTTAAAAATTTACTGTAATTCAAATAAAAAATAAAAACACAAAAATTTAGGGGATTTTTTTTTTAAGGACTACAAATGGAAAACAACAAAAAAATTAATAAAACACGATTTATGATACCCTATTACGTTAAGGTTATCAATTGTTAATTTACGTGTTCCACAGTAGAGGTAATGGAAAATGAAAAACGCTAGGGATGCAGGATTTCACTACAATAACAATACGTCGTTTCAAAATTTTAATAAAAATTTGCAGGATTTGCCCTGCAAAACGAATATGCTGATAAAAGAGCCACAATCCTGCTCCTTTTCCGCTTAATATTTTGTTCAGCAAAAGCTGTAATTTTCTTTCTTTCAGGTACCAGTTTGTAAACTGGATACCTAATCAGTTAATAATTTAGTTGATGATGTTTTCAATTTAAAGATTATCACTTTGTTGGAGAAAAAACAACTTAGAACGAACATATCTACAGCACCTAGGTTATATGGAGTACCAAAGATCCATAAGGAACATTTTCCTTTAAGACCAATATGTTCATTTGTGAACTCTCCGTCTTATGAACTTTGTAAGTATATTACAAATATACTTAAAAAACTAACTGAAAACTCTAAATATAATGTAAAGGATTCTTTACAATTTAGAGAGAGAATGGAAAAGTTAAAGATACGATCTGATGAGAAGTTAATTTCACTTGATGTTGTATCTTTATTTCCGAGTATTCCAATAGATATAGCTGTAGATATTATTGAGGAGAAATGGAAATTATTGAGAAACATACTAAGATGGGAAAAGATACTGAAAGTTGTGACAAGGTTTATGTAGGAACAACAAAGAATAAATTAAAAACTAGGATCGCTGGACATAGATCTGATCAGAAATACAGGAACACTACACTGACACAAAAAACAGCATTATCATTACATTGTGCTAGTTCTAATCATTATCCAGACTTCAATAAAACATTAATTTTAAACAAGGAAAACAATTACAGACGTAGGAATATGTTAGAAATGTTACAAATTATTAAAGTACCACCTACACAGAGAACTAATTATAAAACTGATACTGCAAATGTTGCACAAAATTATAGATTATTAGTTAATAAGATCTGAAAACGGTAGTCTAATAGTATTAGTTGTTATTTTTGTAAATTATTACTATAAATATGTGAATGAATTATTTTTGTATGTTTGTTTGTTTGTATATTTCAAAAATTGTTTATATTGAAAAAATATTTTCCCGCCTTTTTACAAAATATTTTTTTCAATTTGAAATTGTTTTGAATTTGTTTTTTGTATTTAAAAAATTTGTATACATATTACCCTGAAGAAGCTACCCATTGTTTGGTATCGAAATATTGGTTAAAATAAATAATTTTTTATAAAAAAACTAAAAAAGTTGATCTCAAGCTTGGAAAAATCATATACAAAATATTTTAATATTTTAAGGGCTTTTTTCTGCCAATAAAATCAAAACAATACCAGCTAAAACTATAAAACTAGTATCAATCGCTAGCAAACTAAGGCGTAAACTCGTCGAAGTAAAGTTTTTTAAAAATAACGCCGACAGGAATTATAGGGCACCAAACTCTGCATTAATGGTAAAAATAATTAAATATTTTAATATTTTAAGGAGTTCTTTTGCCAATAAATTCAAAACAATACCAGTTAAAACTATTAAATTAGTACCAGTCGCTAGAAAACTAGGGCGTTAACTTGTTGAAGTAAAGATTTTTTTCTAAAAATAACGCCGATAGAAATTATAGGGCACCAAACTCTGCATTAATGGTAAAAATAATAAAATATTTTAATATTTTAAGGAGTTCTTTTGCCAATAAAATCAAAACAATACCAGCTAAGACTATAAGACTAGTACCAATCGCTAGAAAGCTAAGGCGTTAACTCGTCGAAGTAAAGTTTTTTTCTAAAAATAACCCCGACAGGAATTATAGGGTACCAAACTCTGCATTAAAGGTAAAAATAATAAAATATTTTTTAATATTTTAAGGAGTTCTTTTGCCAATAAAATCAAAACAATACCAGTTAAAACTATAAAGCTAGTACCAATCGCTAGAAAGCTAAGGCGTTAACTCGTCGAAGTAAAGTTTTTTTCTAAAAATAACGCCGACAGGAATTATAGGGCACCAAACTCTGCATTAATAGTAAAAATAATAAAATATTTTATTATTTCAAGGAGTTCTTTTGCCAATAAAATCAAAACAATACCAGCTAAAGCTACAAGACTAGTACCAATCCCTAGAAAGCTAAGGCGTTTACTCGCCGAAGTAAATTTTTTTTCTAAAAATAACGCCGACAGGAATTATAGGGCACCAAACTCTGCATTAATGCTAAAAATAATAAAATATTTTAATATTTTAAGGAGTTCTTTTGCCAATAAAATCAAAACAATACCAGCTAAAACTATAAAGCTAGTACCAATCGCTAGAAAACTAACGTGTTAACTCGTCGAATTAAATTTTTTTCTCTAGATAACGCCGACAGGAATTATAGGGCACCAAACTCTGCATTAATAGTAAAAATAATAAAATATTTTATTATTTCAAGGAGTTCTTTTGCCAATAAAATCAAAACAATACCAGCTAAAGCTACAAAACTAGTACCAATCCCTAGAAAACTAAGGCGTTATCTTGATGAAGTAAAGTTTTTTTCTAAAAATAACGCCGACAGGAATTATAGGGCACCAAAATCTGCATTAATGGTAAGAATAATAAAATATTTTAATATTTTAAGGAGTTCTTTTGCCAATAAAATCAAAACAATACCAGTTAAAACTATAAAGCTAGTATCAATCGCTAGAAAGCTAAGGCGTTAACTCGCCGAAGTAAATTTTTTTTCTAAAAATAACGCCGACAGGAATTATAGGGCACCAAACTCTGCATTAATGGTAAAAATAATAAAATATTTTAATATTTTAAAGAGTTCTTTTGCCAATAAAATCTAAACAATACCGGCTAAAGCTATTAAACTAGTACTAATCGCTAGAAAACTAACGTGTTAGCTCGTCGAATTAAATTTTTTTCTCTATATAACGCCGACAGGAATTGTAGGGCACTAAACTCTGCATTAATGGTAAAAATAATAAAATATTTTAATATTTTAAGGAGTTCTTTTGCCAATAAAATCAAAACAATACCAGTTAAAACTATAAAGCTAGTATCAATCGCTTGAAAACTAACGTGTTAACTCGCCGAATTAAATTTGTTTTTCTCTAAATAACGCCGACAGGAATTATAGGGCACCAAACTCTGCATTAATGGTAAAAATAATAAAATATTTTAATATTTTAAGGAGTTCTTTTGCCAATAAAATTAAAACAATACCAGTTAAAACTATAAAGCTAGTATCAATCACTAGAAAGCTAAGGCGTTAACTCGCCGAAGTAAACTTTTTTTCTAAAAATTACGCCGACAGGAATTATAGGGCACCAAACTCTGCATTAATGGTAAAAATAATAAAATATTTTAATATTTTAAGGAGTTCTTTTGCCAATAAAATCGAAACAGTTACAGCTAGAACTGTGAAACTGCTAGCATTCGCTAGAAAACTAACGTGTTAACTCGTCGAAGTAAATTTTTTCTCTAAATAACGTCGACAGGAATTTGTAACGATTCTTCGTTATGATGGTAAACCTTGGGAAGAGTGCTACCTAATACATCGGCTGTGCTCGTCGGATATGGGGGGTGTATAATTATCCCAAAGCTAATAAGAAATATAAATGTTTGAACCGTATACAGGGACTTAACTTTAGGTAGCTACAATACAAAAAAAAATGATTTTCAACATATGCCGGACCATGTATAGTTGATATGTAGATAGCTTATGGTCGAATTTGCTATACTACTGCTTTGCCCACCCTCCATGCTAGCAAAATATTGATGTTGTCTGCCAGCCCAATATAAAAACTTAAAAGAAAATTTTAGTCACTTTCCTTCATCCCTGTATCCTCCTTTCGCCAAAATAAATAGAATACTTTAAATATTCATGACGAAAACTGTCTACAAACTCAACAATTTATTGGTTAATCATATTAAAATAAACAAAGGAAAAACAAAATGCGAAAATGAATTATAATATTAAAAATTAGAAAATCGTAAAAAAAAAAATTCTTAAATTATAAAATTATGCACAATGGACTAACAGTAAATATATAAAAGTTAAATGATAGACAATATTTAGATGTACACGGATTTGATGTGTATCTTTTTCGAAAATTAATTATTAAAAAAAGTTATATAAATGTTATGTATATGTACATTTAAGAAAAAAAAAACAAAACGTTTGATCAGGGTTATTGTTATAAAAGAAATATGAATAGTTTTATAACAACATAATTATTTAATATTATTCATATTTGGTTTATAGCGAAATTTCCGGAGTTATATGTGTTTATATTTTATTGTAATATTATCATCAAAACTTTAACTTACAGTTAACTTATCCCACGTTGTCAGCAGGCGCCCGATGACTGTTGATCAACTGCAAGTATTGCTTATTGCAAATCAATAAAAGCTGATGGTTCTTTTTATAGATTAAGTTATTATAATAGGCATGAAAAACTAATAAGGTTTAAGAACAATTGTAATGTGAGATCGATACAAGTAGCGTTTAAAAATGTGTAGTGGTTGTGAGAATGTAGGTGAGTGACTGTATTTGGATGTACGTGCGTGTTTTACATTACACTTCTTGGAACAATTAATTTAGCAATATGATGACTTAACAATTATAAATGAACTTTGTTCAAATATTAAAATTTTACTTTAATTTTAAAAATTTACTGTAATTCAAATAAAAAATAAAAACACAAAAATTTAGGGGATTTTTTTTTTAAGGACTACAAATGGAAAACAACAAAAAAATTAATAAAACACGATTTATGATACCCTATTACGTTAAGGTTATCAATTGTTAATTTACGTGTTCCACAGTAGAGGTAATGGAAAATGAAAAACGCTAGGGATGCAGGATTTCACTACAATAACAATACGTCGTTTCAAAATTTTAATAAAAATTTGCAGGATTTGCCCTGCAAAACGAATATGCTGATAAAAGAGCCACAATCCTGCTCCTTTTCCGCTTAATATTTTGTTCAGCAAAAGCTGTAATTTTCTTTCTTTCAGGTACCAGTTTGTAAACTGGATACCTAATCAGTTAATAATTTAGTTGATGATGTTTTCAATTTAAAGATTATCACTTTGTTGGAAAAAAAACAACTTAGAACGAACATATCTACAGCACCTAGGTTATATGGAGTACCAAAGATCCATAAGGAACATTTTCCTTTAAGACCAATATGTTCATTTGTGAACTCTCCGTCTTATGAACTTTGTAAGTATATTACAAATATACTTAAAAAACTAACTGAAAACTCTAAATATAATGTAAAGGATTCTTTACAATTTAGAGAGAGAATGGAAAAGTTAAAGATACGATCTGATGAGAAGTTAATTTCACTTGATGTTGTATCTTTATTTCCGAGTATTCCAATAGATATAGCTGTAGATATTATTGAGGAGAAATGGAAATTATTGAGAAACATACTAAGATGGGAAAAGATACTGAAAGTTGTGACAAGGTTTATGTAGGAACAACAAAGAATAAATTAAAAACTAGGATCGCTGGACATAGATCTGATCAGAAATACAGGAACACTACACTGACACAAAAAACAGCATTATCATTACATTGTGCTAGTTCTAATCATTATCCAGACTTCAATAAAACATTAATTTTAAACAAGGAAAACAATTACAGACGTAGGAATATGTTAGAAATGTTACAAATTATTAAAGTACCACCTACACAGAGAACTAATTATAAAACTGATACTGCAAATGTTGCACAAAATTATAGATTATTAGTTAATAAGATCTGAAAACGGTAGTCTAATAGTATTAGTTGTTATTTTTGTAAATTATTACTATAAATATGTGAATGAATTATTTTTGTATGTTTGTTTGTTTGTATATTTCAAAAATTGTTTATATTGAAAAAATATTTTCCCGCCTTTTTACAAAATATTTTTTTCAATTTGAAATTGTTTTGAATTTGTTTTTTGTATTTAAAAAATTTGTATACATATTACCCTGAAGAAGCTACCCATTGTTTGGTATCGAAATATTGGTTAAAATAAATAATTTTTTATAAAAAAACTAAAAAAGTTGATCTCAAGCTTGGAAAAATCATATACAAAATATTTTAATATTTTAAGGGCTTTTTTCTGCCAATAAAATCGAAACAATACCAGCTAGAACTTTAAAACTGGCGCAAACCGGTAGAAAGCTAACGTGTTAACTCGTCGAAGTGAATTTTTTTTTAAAGATAACGCCGACATGAATTATAGGGCACCAAACTCTGCATTAATGGTAAAAATAATAAAATATTTTAATAATTTAAGGGGTTTTTTCTGCCAATAAAATCGAAACAATACCAGCTAGAACTTTGGAACTGGCACAAGCCGGTAGAAAGCTAACGTGCTAACTCGTCGAAGTGAATTTTTTTTTTTAAATAACGCCGACAGGAATTATAGGGCACCAAACTCTTCATTAATGGTAAAAATAATAAAATATTTTAATATTTTAAGGGGTTTTTTTTGCCAATAAAATCGAAACAGTACCAGCTAGAACTATAAAACTGGCACAAACCGGTAGAAAGCTAACGTGTTAACTCGTCGAAGTGATTTTTTTTTTAAATAACGCCGACAGGAATTATAGGGCACCAAACTCTGCATTAATGGTAAAAATAATAAAATATTTTAATATTTTAAGGGGTTTTTTCTGCCAATAAAATCGAAACAATACCAGGTAGAACTTTGAAACTGCCACAAGCCGGTAGAAAGCTAACGTGTTAACTCGTTGAAGTAAATTTTTTTTTCTAAAAATAACGCCGACAGGAATTATAGGGCACCAAACTCTGCATTAATGGTAAAAATAATAAAATATTTTAATATTTTAAGGGGTTTTTTCTGCCAATAAAATCGAAACAATACCAGGTAGAACTTTAAAACTGGCACAAGCCGGTAGAAAGCTAACGTGTTAATTCGTAATTTTTTTGCTAAAAATAACGCCGACAGGAATAATAGGGCACCAAACTCTGCATTAATGGTAAAAATAATAAAATATTTTAATATTTTAAGGGGTTTTTTCTGCCAATAAAATCGAAACAATACTAGGTAGAACTTTGAAACTGGCACAAACCGGTAGAGAGCTAACGTGTTAACTCGTCGAAGTGATTTTTTTTTAAATAACGCCGACAGGAATTATAGGGCACCAAACTCTGCATTAATGGTAAAAATAATAAAATATTTTAATAATTTAAGGGGTTTTTTTTGCCAATTAAATCGAAACAGTACCAGCTAGAGTTATAAAGCTGGTACCACTTCCTAATTAGCTAACGTATTAACTTGTCGAAGTACATTTTTTTTTCTCAAAATAACGCCGACAAGAACTACAGGGCACCAAACTCTGCATTAATGGAAAAATAATAAAATATTTTAATATTTAAAGGGGTTTTTTTGCAAATAAAATTGAAAAAATACCAGCTAGAACTTTGAAACTGGCACGAATCGCTAAAAAAAACAAACGTGTTAACTCGTCGAAGTAAATTTTTTTTGTTAAAATAACGCCGACAGGAATTAAAGGGCACCAAACTCTTCATTAATGGTAAAAATAATAAAATATTTTAATATTTTAAGGGTTTTTTTTTGCCAATAAAATCGAAACAGTACCAGCTAGAATTATAAAGCTGGTACCACTTCCTAATTAGCTAACGTGTTAACTTGTCGAAGTACATTTTTTTTCTCAAAATAACGCCGACAGGAACTACAGGGCACCAAACTCTGCAATAATGGAAAAATAATAAAATATTTTAATATTTAAAGGGGTTTTTTTTGCCAATAAAATCGAAACAGTACCAGCTCGAATTATAAAGCTGGTACCACTTCCTAATTAGCTAACGTATTAACTTGTCGAAGTACATTTTTTTTTCTCAAAATAACGCCGACAAGAACTACAGGGCACCAAACTCTGCATTAATGGAAAAATAATAAAATATTTTAATATTTAAAGGGGTTTTTTTGCAAATAAAATTGAAAAAATACCAGCTAGAACTTTGAAACTGGCACGAATCGCTAAAAAAAACAAACGTGTTAACTCGTCGAAGTAAATTTTTTTTGTTAAAATAACGCCGACAGGAATTAAAGGGCACCAAACTCTTCATTAATGGTAAAAATAATAAAATATTTTAATATTTTAAGGGTTTTTTTTGCCAATAAAATCGAAACAGTACCAGCTAGAACTATAAAACTGGCACAAACCGGTAGAAAGCTAACGTGTTAACTCGTCGAAGTGATTTTTTTTTTTAAATAACGCCGACAGGAATTATAGGGCACCAAACTCTGCATTAATGGTAAAAATAATAAAATATTTTAATATTTTAAGGGGTTTTTTCTGCCAATAAAATCGAAACAATACCAGGTAGAACTTTGAAACTGGCACAAGCCGGTAGAAAGCTAACGTGTTAACTCGTTGAAGTAATTTTTTTTTTCTAAAAATAACGCCGACAGGAATTATAGGGCACCAAACTCTGCATTAATGGTAAAAATAATAAAATATTTTAATATTTTAAGGGGTTTTTTCTGCCAATAAAATCGAAACAATACCAGGTAGAACTTTAAAACTGGCACAAGCCGGTAGAAAGCTAACGTGTTAGTTCGTAATTTTTTTGCTAAAAATAACGCCGACAGGAATAATAGGGCACCAAACTCTGCATTAATGGTAAAAATAATAAAATATTTTAATATTTTAAGGGGTTTTTTCTGCCAATAAAATCGAAACAATACTAGGTAGAACTTTGAAACTGGCACAAACCGGTACAGAGCTAACGTGTTAACTCGTCGAATTGATTTTTTTTTAAATAACGCCGACAGGAATTATAGGGCACCAAACTCTGCATTAATGGTAAAAATAATAAAATATTTTAATAATTTAAGGGGTTTTTGCTGCCAATAAAATCGAAACAATACCAGCTAGAACTTTGGAACTGGCACAAACCAGTAGAAAGCTAACGTGCTAACTCGTCGAAGTGAATTTTTTTTTTAAATAACGCCGACAGGAATTATAGGGCACCAAACTCTGCATTAATGGTAAAAATATTAAAATATTTTAAGGGGTTTTTTCTGCCAATAAAATCGAAACAATACCAGCTAGAAGTTTGGAACTGGCACAAACCAGTAGAAAGCTAACGTGCTAACCCGTCGAAGTAAATTTTTTTTTCTAAAAATAACGCCGACAGGAATTATAGGGCACCAAACTCTGCATTAATGGTAAAAATAATAAAATATTTTAATATTTTAAGGGGTTTTTTCTGCCAATAAAATTGAAACAATACCAGCTAGAACTTTGAAACTAGCACCAATCGCTAAAAAAAAACACACGTGTCAACTCGTCGAAGAAAATTTTTTTTGTAAAAATAACGCCGACAGAAATTAGAGGGCACCAAACTCAGCATTAATGGTAAAAATAATAAAATATTTTAATATTTTAAGGGGTTTTTTTTCCAATAAAGTCGAAACAGTAGCAGCTAGAAGTATTAAACTGGTACCTATTAGCTATTGGCTATTTAGCTAAGTAATTTTTTTTTCAAAAAATTACGCCGACAGGAATTATAGGGCACCAAACTCTGCATTAATGGTAAAAATAATAAAATATTTTAATATTTTAAGAGGTTTTTTTGCCAATAAAATCGAAACAGTACCAGCTAGAACTATAAAACTGGTACCACTTGCTATCTAGCTAACGTGTTAACTCGTCGAAGTAATTTTTTTCTCTAAATGACGTTGGCAGAAATTATAGGGCACCAAACTCTGCATTAATGGTAAAAACAATAAAATATTTTAATATTTTAAGGGGTTTTTTTGCCAATAAAATCGAAAAAGTACCAGGTAGAACTATAAAACTGGTACCACTTGCTATCTAGCTAACATGTTAACTCGTCGAAGTAATTTTATTTCTCTAAATGACGTCGGCAGGAATTACAGGGCACCAATCCCTGCATTAATGGTAAAAATAATAAAATATTTTAATATTTTAAGGGGTTTCTTTGCCAATAAAATCGAAGCAGTACCAGCTAGAACTATAAAACTGGTATCACTTGCTATCTAGCTAACGTGCTAAATCGTCGAAGTAAATTGTTTTTCTCTAAATGACATTGGCAGGAATTATAGGGCACCAAACACTGCATTAATGGTAAAAATAATAAAATATTTTAATATTTTAAGGGGTTTTTTTGCCAATAAAATCGAAACAGTACCAGCTAGAACTATAAAACTGGTACCACTTGCTATCTAGCTAACGTGTTAACTCGTCAAAGTAAATTTTTTTTCTCTAAATGACGTTGGCAGGAATAAGAGGGCACCAAACACTGCATTAATGGTAAAAATAATAAAATATTTTAATATTTTAAGGTTTTTTTGCCAATAAAATCGAAACAGTACCAGCTAGAACTATAAAGCTGGTACCACTTGCTATCTAGCTAACGTGTTAACTCGTCGAAGTAAATTTTTTTCTCTAAATGACGTTCACAGAAATTATAGGGCACCAAACTCTGCATTAATGGTAAAAACAATAAAATATTTTAATATTTTAAGGGTTTTTTTTTGCCAATAAAATCGAAACAGTACCAGCTAGAACTATAAAACGGGTAACACTTGCTATCTAGCTAACATGTTAACTCATCGAAGTATTTTTTTTTTCTCTAAATGACGTCGGCAGGAATTACAGGGCACCAATCTCTGCATTAATGGTAAAAATAATAAGATATTTTAATATTTTAAGGGGTTTTTTTGCCAATAAAATCGAAACAGTACCAGCTAGAACTATAAAACTGGTACCACTTGCTATCTAGCTAACATGTTAACTCGTCGAAGTAATTTTTTTTTCTCTAAATGACGTTGGCAGGAATTAGAGGGCACCAAACTCTGCATTAATGGTAAAAACAATAAAATATTTTAATATTTTAAGGGTTTTTTTTTGCCAATAAAATCGAAACAGTACCAGCTAGAACTATAAAACGGGTAACACTTGCTATCTAGCTAACATGTTAACTCATCGAAGTATTTTTTTTTTCTCTAAATGACGTCGGCAGGAATTACAGGGCACCAATCCCTGCATTAATGGTAAAAATAATAAAATATTTTAATATTTTAAGGGGTTTTTTTGCCAATAAAATCGAAACAGTACCAGCTAGAACTATAAAACTGGTACCACTTGCTATCTAGCTAACGTGTTAACTCGTCGAAGTAAATTTTTTTCTCTAAATGACGTTCACACCAAACTCTGCATTAATGGTAAAAACAATAAAATATTTTAATATTTTAAGGGGTTTTTTTTGCCAATAAAATCGAAACAGTACCAGCTAGAACTATAAAACGGGTAACACTTGCTATCTAGCTAACATGTTAACTCATCGAAGTATTTTTTTTTTCTCTAAATGACGTCGGCAGGAATTACAGGGCACCAATCCCTGCATTAATGGTAAAAATAATAAAATATTTTAATATTTTAAGGGGTTTTTTTGCCAATAATATCGAAACAGTACCAGCTAGAACTATAAAACTGGTACCACTTGCTATCTAGCTAACATGTTAACTCGTCAAAGTAATTTTTTTTTCTCTAAATGACGTCGGCAGGAATTACAGGGCACCAATCCCTGCATTAATGGTAAAAATAATAAAATATTTTAATATTTTAAGGGGTTTTTTTGCCAATAAAATCGAAACAGTACCAGCTAGAACTACAAAACTGCTACCACTTGCTATCTGGCTAACGTGCTGACTCGTCGAAGTAAACTTTTTTTCTCTAAATGACGTTGGGAGGAATTAGAGGGCACCAAACTCTGCATTAATGGTAAAAACAATAAAATATTTTAATATTTTAAGGGTTTTTTTGCCAATAAAATCGAAACAGTACCAGGTAGAACTATAAAGCTGGTATCACTTGCTATCTAGCTAACGTGCTAAATCGTCGAAATAAATTGTTTTACTCTAAATGACGTTGGCAGGAATTAGAGGGCACCAAACTCTGCATTAATGGTAAAAATAATAAAATATTTTAATATTTTAAGGGGTTTTTTTGCCAATAAAATCGAAACTGTACTAGCTAGAACTATAAAACTGGTACCACTTGCTACTTAGCTAACGTTCTAACTCGCCGAAGTGAATTTTTTTCCCTTAATGACGTTGGCAGGAATTATAGGGCACCAAACTCTGCATTAATGGTAAAAATAATAAAATATTTTAATATTTTAAGGGGTTTTTTTTTGCCAATAAAATCTAAACTGTACCAGCTAGAACTATAAAACTAGTACCACTTGCTATTTAGCTAACGTGTTAACTCGTCGAAGTGATTTTTTTTTTTTAAATAACGCCGACAGGAATTATAGGGCACCAAACTCTGCATTAATGGTAAAAATAATAAAATATTTTAATATTTTAAGGGGTTTTTTTTGCCAATAAAATCGAAGATGTACCAGCTAGAACTATAAAACTGTTACCACTTGCTATTTAGCTAACGTGTTAAATCGTTGAAGTTAATTTTTTTTCTAAAAATAATGCCGACAGGAATTACAGGGCACCAAACTCTGCACTAATGGTAAAAATAATAAAATATTTTAATATTTTAAGGGGTTTTTTGCCAATAAAATCGAAACTGTACCAGCTAGAACTATAAAACTGGTGCCACTTGCTATCTAGCTAACGTGCTAAATCGTCGAAGTAAATTTTTTTTTCTCTAAATGACGTTGGCAGGAATTAGAGGGCGCCTAACTCTGCATTAATGGTAAAAATAATAAAATATTTTAATATTTTAAGGGGTTTTTTTTGCCAATAAAATCGAAACTGTACCAGCTAGAACTATAAAACTGGTACCACTTGCTACTTAGCTAACGTTCTAACTCGTCGAAGTGAATTTTTTTCTCTAAATGACGTTGGCAGGAATTATAGGGCACCAAACACTGCATTAATGGTAAAAATAATAAAATATTTTAATATTTTAAGGGGTTTTTTTTGCCAATAAAATCGAAACAGTACCAGCTAGATCTATAAAACTGGTATCACTTGCTATCTAGCTAACGTGCTAAATCGTCGAAGTAAATTGTTCTTCTCTAAATGACGTTGGCAGGCATTAGAGGGCGCCAAACTCTGCATTAATGGTAAAAATAATAAAATATTTTAATATTTTAAGGGGTTCTTTTTGCCAATAAAATCGAAACAGTACCAGCTAGAACTATAAAACTGGTACCACTTGCTACTTAGCTAACGTTCTAACTCGTCGAAGTGAATTTTTTTTCTCTAAATGACGTTGGCAGGAATTATAGGGCACCAAACACTGCATTAATGGTAAAAATAATAAAATATTTTAATATTTTAAGGGTTTCTTCTTTTTGCCAATAAAATCGAAACAGTACCAGCTAGATCTATAAAACTGGTATCACTTGCTATCTAGCTAACGTGCTAAATCGTCGAAGTAAATTGTTCTTCTCTAAATGACGTTGGCAGGAATTATAGGGCACCAAACTCTGCATTAATGGTAAAAATAATAAAATATTTCAATATTTTAAGGGGTTTTTTTCCCATAAAATCGAAACTGTACCAGCTAGAACTATAAAACTGGTACCACTTGCTATTTAGCTAACGTGCTAACTTGTTGAAGTAAATTTTTTTTCTAAAAATAACGTCGACAGGAATTATAGGGCACCAAACTCTGCATTATTGGTAAAAATAATAAAATATTTTAATATTTTAAGGGTTTTTTTTTGCCAATCAAAACGAAACTGTACCAGCTAGAACTATAAAACTGGTACCACTTGCTATTTAGCTAACGTGTTAACTCGTTGAAGTAAATTTTTTTTCTAAAAATAACGCCGACAGGAATTATAGGGCACCAAACTCTGCATTAATGGTAAAAATAATAAAATATTTCAATATTTTAAGGGGTTTTTTTTTGCCAATAAAATCGAAAATGTACCAGCTAGAACTATAAAACTGGTACCACTTGCTACTTAGCTAACGTGTTAACTCGTTGAAGTAAATTTTTTTTCTAAAAATAATGCCGACAGGAATTATAAGGCACCAAACTCTGCACTAATGGTAAAAATAATAAAATATTTTAAGATTTTAAGGGTTTTTTTTGCCAATCAAAACGAAACTGTACCAGCTAGAACTATAAAACTGGTACCACTTGCTATTTAGCTAACGTGTTAACTCGTTGAAGTAAATTTTTTTTCTAAAAATAACGCCGACAGGAATTATAGGGCACCAAACTCTGCATTAATGGTAAAAATATTAAAATATTTTAATATTTTAAGGGTTTCTTCTTTTTGCCAATAAAATCGAAACTGTACCAGCTAGAACTATAAAACTGGTACCACTTGCTACTTAGCTAACGTGTTAACTCGTCGAAGTGAATTTTTTTTTTTAAATAACGCCGACAGGAATTATAGGGCACCAAACTCTGCACTAATGGTAAAAATAATAAAATATTTCAATATTTTAAGGGGTTTTTTTCCCATAAAATCGAAACTGTACCAGCTAGAACTATAAAACTGGTACCACTTGCTATTTAGCTAACGTGTTAACTCGTCAAAGTAAATTATTTTTCTAAAAATAACGCCGACAGGAATTATAGGGCACCAAACTCTGCATTAATGGTAAAATTAATAAAATATTTCAATATTTTAAGGGGTTTTTTTGCCAATAAAATCGAAACTGTACCAGCTAGAACTATAAAACTGGTGCCACTTGCTATCTAGCTAACGTGCTAAATCGTCGAAGTAAATTGTTTTTCTCTAAATGACGTTGGCAGGAATTAGAGGGCGCCTAACTCTGCATTAATGGTAAAAATAATAAAATATTTTAATATTTTAAGGGGTTTTTTTTGCCAATAAAATCGAAACTGTACTAGCTAGAACTATAAAACTGGTACCACTTGCTACTTAGCTAACGTTCTAACTCGTCGAAGTGAATTTTTTTCTCTAAATGACGTTGGCAGGAATTATAGGGCACCAAACACTGCATTAATGGTAAAAATAATAAAATATTTTAAGGGGTTTTTTTTGCCAATAAAATCGAAACAGTATTAGCTAGATCTATAAAACTGGTATCACTTGCTATCTAGCTAACGTGCTAAATCGTCGAAGTAAATTGTTCTTCTCTAAATGACGTTGGCAGGAATTAGAGGGCGCCAAACTCTGCATTAATGGTAAAAATAATAAAATATTTTAATATTTTAAGGGGTTCTTTTTGCCAATAAAATCGAAACAGTACCAGCTAGAACTATAAAACTGGTACCACTTGCTATCTAGCTAACGTGTTAACTCGTCAAAGTAAATTATTTTTCTAAAAATAACGCCGACAGGAATTATAGGGCACCAAACTCTGCATTAATGGTAAAAATAATAAAATATTTCAATATTTTAAGGGGTTTTTTTCCCATAAAATCGAAACTGTACCAGCTAGAACTATAAAACTGGTACCACTTGCTATTTAGCTAACGTGTTAACTTGTTGAAGTAAATTTTTTTTCTAAAAATAACGTCGACAGGAATAACGCCGACAGGAATTATAGGGCACCAAACTCTGCATTAATGGTAAAAATAATAAAATATTTTAATATTTTAAGGGTTTCTTCTTTTTGCCAATAAAATCGAAACTGTACAAGCTAGAACTATAAAACTGGTACCACTTGCTATTTAGCTAACGTGTTAACTCGTCGAAGTGAATTTTTATTTTAAAATAACGCCGACAGGAATTATAGGGCACCAAACTCTGCATTAATGGTAAAAATATTAAAATATTTTAATATTTTAAGGGGATTTGTTTGCCAATAAAATCGAAACAGTACCAGCTAGAATTATAAAGCTGGTACCACTTCCTAATTAGCTAACGTGTTAACTTGTCGAAGTACATTTTTTTTCTCAAAATAACGCCGACTAGAACTATTGGGCACCAAACTCTGCATTAATGGAAAAATAATAAAATATTTTAATATTTAAAGGGGTTTTTTTGCCAATAAAATTGAAACAATACCAGCTAGAACTTTGACACTGACGTTGGCAGGAATTATAGGGCACCAAACTCTGCATTAATGGTAAAAATAATAAAATATTTTAATGTTTTGAGGGTTTTTTTTTGCCAATAAAATCGAAACAGTACCAGCTAGAACTACAAAACTGGTACCACTTGCTACCTAGCTAACGTGTTAACTCGTCGAAGTAAATTTTTTTCTCTAAATGACGTTGGCAGGAATTATAGGGCACCAAACACTGCATTTATGGTAAAAATAATAAAATATTTTAATATTTTAAAGGGTTTTTTTGCCAATAAAATCGAAACAGTACCAGCTAGAACTATAAAACGGGTACCACTTGCTATCTAGCTAACGTGTTAACTCGTCCTGATGTTGGCAGGAATTATAGGGCACCAAACTCTGCATTAATGGTAAAAATAATAAAATATTTTAATATTTTAAGGGGTTTTTTTGCCAATAAAATCGAAACAGTACCAGCTAGAACAATAAAACGGGTACCACTTGCTATCTAGCTAACGTGTTAACTCGTCCTGATGTTGGCAGGAATTATACGGCACCAAACTCTGCATTAATGGTAAAAATAATAAAATATTTTAAGGGGTTTTTTCTGCCAATAAAATCGAAACAATACCAGCTAGAACTTTGGAACTGGAACAACCCGGTAGAAAACTAACGTGTTAACTCGTCGAAGTGAATTTTTTTTAAAAGTAACGCCGACAGGAATTATAGGGCACCAAACTCTGCATTAATGGTAAAGATATTAAAATATTTTAATATTTTAAGGGGATTTTTTTGCCAATAAAATCGAAACAGTACCAGCTAGAACTATAAAACTGGTACCACTTGCTATTTAGCTAACGTGTTAACTCGTCGAAGTGAATTTTTTTTTTAAAATAACGCCGACAGGAATTATAGGGCACCAAACTCTGCATTAATGGTAAAAATAATAAAATATTTTAAGGGTTTTTTTTCTTGCCAATAAAATCGAAACTGTACCAGCTAGAACTATAAAACGGGTACCACTTGCTATCTAGCTAACGTGTTAACTCGTCCTGATGTTAGCAGGAATTATAGGGCACCAAACTCTGCATTAATGGTAAAAATAATAAAATATTTTAATATTTTAAGGGGATTTTTTTGCCAATAAAATCGAAACAGTACCAGCTAGAATTATAAAGCTGGTACCACTTCCTAATTAGCTAACGTGTTAACTTGTCGAAGTACATTTTTTTTCTCAAAATAACGCCGACAAGAACTATAGGGCACCAAACTCTGCATTAATGGAAAAATAATAAAATATTTTAATATTTAAAGGGGTTTTTTTGCCAATAAAATTGAAACAATACCAGCTAGAACTTTGACACTGACGTTGGCAGGAATTATAGGGCACCAAACTCTGCATTAATGGTAAAAATAATAAAAAATTGTAATGTTTTGAGGGGTTTTTTGCCAATAAAATGGAAACAGTACCAGCTATAACTATAAAACTGGTACCACTTGCTATTTAGCAAACGTGTTAACTCGTCGAAGTGATTTTTTTTTTTTAAATAACGCCGACAGGAATTATAGGGCACCAAACTCTGCATTAATGGTAAAAATAATAAAATATTTTAATATTTTAAGGGTTTTTTTCTTGCTAATAAAATCGAAACTGTACCAGCTAGAACTATAAAATGGGTACCACTTGCTATCTAGCTAACGTGTTAACTCGTCCTGATGTCGGCAGGAATTATAGGGCACCAAACTCTGCATTAATGGTAAAAATAATAAAATATTTTAATATTTTAAGGGTTTTTTTTTTTGCCAAAAAAAAACGAAACTGTACCAGCTAGAACTATAAAACTGGTACCACTTGCTATTTAGCTAACGTGTTAACTCGTCGAAGTGAATTTTTTTTTAAAATAACGCCGACAGGAATTATAGGGCACCAAACTCTGCATTAATGGTAAAAATATTAAAATATTTTAATATTTTATGGGGATTTGTGTGCCAATAAAATCGAAACAGTACCAGCTAGAATTATAAAGCTGGTACCACTTCCTAATTAGCTAACGTGTTAACTTGTCGAAGCACATTTTTTTTCTCAAAATAACGCCGACAGGAACTATTGGGCACCAAACTCTGCATTAATGGAAAAATAATAAAATATTTTAATATTTAAAGGGGTTTTTTTGCCAATAAAATTGAAACAATACCAGCTAGAACTTTGACACTGGCGTTGGCAGGAATTATAGGGCACCAAACTCTGCATTAATGGTAAAAATAATAAAATATTTTAATGTTTTGAGGGTTTTTTTTTGCCAATAAAATCGAAACAGTACCAGCTAGAACTATAAAACTGGTACCACTTGCTACCTAGCTAACGTATTAACTCGTCGAAGTAAATTTTTTTCTCTAAATGACGTTGGCAGGAATTATAGGGTACCAAACACTGCATTAATGGTAAAAATAATAAAATATTTTAATATTTTAAGGGGTTTTTTTGGCAATAAAATCGAAACAGTACCAGCTAGAATTATAAAGCTGGTACCACTTCCTAATTAGCTAACGTGTTAACTCGTCGAAGTAAGTTTTTTTCTCTAAATGACGTTGGCAGGAATTATAGGGCACCAAACACTGCATTTATGGTAAAAATAATAAAATATTTTAATATTTTAAAGGGTTTTTTTGCCAATAAAATCGAAACAGTACCAGCTAGAACTATAAAACGGGTACCACTTGCTATCTAGCTAACGTGTTAACTCGTCCTGATGTTGGCAGGAATTATAGGGCACCAAACTCTGCATTAATGGTAAAAATAATAAAATATTTTAAGGGTTTTTTTTGCCAATAAAATCGAAAGAGTACCAGCTAGAACTATAAAACGGGTACCACTTGCTATCTAGCTAACGTGTTAACTCGTCCTGATGTTGGCAGGAATTATAGGGCACCAAACTCTGCATTAATGGTAAAAATAATAAAATATTTTAATATTTTAAGGGGATTTTTTTGCCAATAAAATCGAAACAGTACCAGCTAGAATTATAAAGCTGGTACCACTTCCTAATTAGCTAACGTGTTAACTTGTCGAAGTACATTTTTTTTCTCAAAATTACGCCGACAGGAACTATAGGGCACCAAACTCTGCATTAATGGAAAAATAATAAAATATTTTAATATTTAAAGGGGTTTTTTTGCCAATAAAATTGAAACAATACCAGCTAGAACTTTGACACTGACGTTGGCAGGAATTATAGGGCACCAAATTCTGCATTAATGGTAAAAATAATAAAAAATTTTAATGTTTTGAGGGGTTTTTTTGCCAATAAAATGGAAACAGTACCAGCTAGAACTATAAAACTGGTACCACTTGCTATTTAGCAAACGTGTTAACTCGTTGAAGTAAATTTTTTTTCTAAAAATAACGCCGACAGGAATTATAGGGCACCAAACTCTTCATTAATGGTAAAAATAATAAAATATTTTAATATTTTAAGGTTTTTTTTTTTTGCCAATAAAATCGAAACTGTACCAGCTAGAACTATAAAACTAGTACCACTTGCTATTTAGCTAACGTGTTAACTCGTCGAAGTGATTTTTTTTTTAAATAACGCCGACAGGAATTATAGGGCACCAAACTCTGCATTAATGGTAAAAATATTAAAATATTTTAATATTTTAAGGGGATTTGTTTGCCAATAAAATCGAAACAGTACCAGCTAGAATTATAAAGCTGGTACCACTTCCTAATTAGCTAACGTGTTAACTTGTCGAAGTACATTTTTTTTCTCAAAATAACGCCGACAGGAACTATAGGGCACCAAACTCTGCATTAATGGAAAAATAATAAAATATTTTAATATTTAAAGGGGTTTTTTGCCAATAAAATTGAAGCAATACCAGCTAGAACTTTGGCACTGACGTTGGCAGGAAATATAGGGCACCAAACTCTGCATTAATGGTAAAAATAATAAAATATTTTAATATTTTAAGGGTTTTTTTTGCCAATCAAAACGAAACTGTACCAGCTAGAACTATAAAACTGGTACCACTTGCTATTTAGCTAACGTGTTAACTCGTCGAAGTGAATTTTTTTTTTAAAATAACGCCGACAGGAATTATAGGGCACCAAACTCTGCATTAATGGTAAAAATATTAAAATATTTTAATGTTTTGAGGGGTTTTTTTGCCAATAAAATCGAAACAGTACCAGCTAGAATTATAAAGCTGGTACCACTTCCTAATTAGCTAACGTGTTAACTTGTCGAAGTACATTTTTTTCTCAAAATAACGCCGACAGGAACTATAGGGTACCAAACACTGCATTAATGGTAAAAACAATAAAATATTTTAATCTTTTAAGGGGTTTTTTTGCCAATAAAATCGAAACAGTACCAGCTAGAATTATAAAGCTGGTACCACTTCCTAATTAGCTAACGTGTTACCTCGTCGAAGTAAATTTTTTTCTCTAAATGACGTTGGCAGGAATTATAGGGCACCAAACACTGCATTTATGGTAAAAATAATAAAATATTTTAATATTTTAAGGGGTTTTTTTTGCCAATAAAATCGAAACAGTACCAGCTAGAACTATAAAACTGGTACCACTTGCTACCTAGCTAACGTGTTAACTCGTCGAAGTAAATTATTTTTCTAAAAATAACGCCGACAGGAATTATAGGGCACCAAATTCTGCACTAATGGTAAAAATAATAAAATATTTTAATATTTTAAGGGGTTTTTTTTGCCAATAAAATTGAAACAATACCAGCTAGAACTTTGACACTGACGTTGGCAGGAATTATAGGGCACCAAACTCTGCATTAATGGTAAAATAATAAAATATTTTAATGTTTTGAGGGCTTTTTTTTGCCAATAAAATCGAAATAGTACCAGCTAGAACTATAAAACTGGTACCACTTGCTACCTAGCTAACGTGTTAACTCGTCGAAGTAAATTTTTTTCTCTAAATGACGTTGGCAGGAATTATAGGGTACCAAACACTGCATTAATGGTAAAAATAATAAAATATTTTAATATTTTAAGGGGTTTTTTTCGCAATAAAATCGAAACAGTACCAGCTAGAATTATAAAGCTGGTACCACTTCCTAATTAGCTAACGTGTTAACTCGTCGAAGTAAGTTTTTTTCTCTAAATGACGTTGGCAGGAATTATAGGGCACCAAACACTGCATTTATGGTAAAAATAATAAAATATTTTAATATTTTAAGGGTATTTTTTTTCCCAATAAAATCGAAACTGTACCAGCTAGAACTATAAAACTGGTACCACTTGCTACCTAGCTAACGTGTTAACTCGTCGAAGTAAATTTTTTTTTCTCTAAATGACGTTGTCAGGAATTATAGGGTACCAAACACTGCATTAATGGTAAAAATAATAAAATATTTTAATATTTTAAGGGGTTTTTTGGCAATAAAATCGAAACAGTACCAGCTAAAACTATAAAACGGGTACCACTTGCTATCTAGCTAACGTGTTAACTCGTCCTGATGTTGGCAGGAATTATAGGGCACCAAACTCTGCATTAATGGTAAAAATAATAAAATAGTTTAATATTTAAAGGGGATTTTTTTGCCAATAAAATCGAAACAGTACCAGCTAGAATTATAAAGCTGGTACCACTTCCTAATTAGCTAACGTGTTAACTTGTCGAAGTACATTTTTTTTCTCAAAATAACGCCGACAGGAACTATAGGGCACCAAACTCTGCATTAATGGAAAAATAATAAAATTTTTAATATTTAAAGGGGTTTTTTGCCAATAA
This sequence comes from Phyto melanocephala, assembly GCA_941918925.1. Taxonomy (NCBI): domain Eukaryota; kingdom Metazoa; phylum Arthropoda; class Insecta; order Diptera; family Rhinophoridae; genus Phyto; species Phyto melanocephala. The sequence continues at coordinate 67,484,307 of OW799233.1, forward strand.
AATTGAAACAATACCAGCTAGAACTTTGACACTGACGTTGGCAGGAATTATAGGGCACCAAACTCTGCATTAATGGTAAAAATAATAAAAAATTTTAATGTTTTGAGGGGTTTTTTTTGCCAATAAAATGGAAACAGTACCAGCTAGAACTATAAAACTGGTACCACTTGCTACCTAGCTAACGTGTTAACTCGTCGAAGAAAATTTTTTTCTCTAAATGACGTTGTCAGGAATTATAGGGTACCAAACACTGCATTAATGGTAAAAATAATAAAATATTTTAATATTTTAAGGGGTTTTTTGGCAATAAAATCGAAACAGTACCAGCTAGAATTATAAAGCTGGTACCACTTCCTAATTAGCTAACGTGTTAACTTGTCGAAGTACATTTTTTTTCTCAAAATAACGCCGACAGGAACTATAGGGCACCAAACTCTGCATTAATGGAAAAATAATAAAATTTTTAATATTTAAAGGGGTTTTTTGCCAATAAAATTGAAACAATACCAGCTAGAACTTTGACACTGACGTTGGCAGGAATTATAGGGTACCAAACACTGCATTAATGGTAAAAATAATAAAATATTTTAATATTTTAAGGGGTTTTTTGGCAATAAAATCGAAACAGTACCAGCTAGAATTATAAACCTGGTACCACTTCCTAATTAGCTAACGTGTTAACTCGTCGAAGTAAGTTTTTTTCTCTAAATGACGTTGGCAGGAATAATAGGGCACCAAACACTGCATTTATGGTAAAAATAATAAAATATTTTAATATTTTAAGGGTATTTTTTTTGCCAATAAAATCGAAACTGTACAAGCTAGAACTATAAAACTGGTACCACTTGCTATCTAGCTAACGTGTTAACTCGTCAAAGTAAATTATTTTTCTAAAAATAACGCCGACAGGAATTATAGGGCACCAAACTCTGCATTAATCGTAAAAATAATAAAATATTTCAATATTTTAAGGGGATTTTTTTGCCAATAAAATCGAAACTGTACCAGCTAGAACTATAAAGCTGGTACCACTTGCTATTTAGCTAACGTGTTAACTCGTTGAAGTAAATTTTTTTTTCTCTAAATGACGTTGGCAGGAATTATAGGGTACCAAACACTGCATTAATGGTAAAAATAATAAAATATTTTAATATTTTAAGGGGTTTTTTTGGCAATAAAATCGAAACAGTACCAGCTAGAATTATAAAGCTGGTACCACTTCCTAATTAGCTAACGTGTTAACTCGTCGAAGTAAGTTTTTTTCTCTAAATGACGTTGGCAGGAATTATAGGGCACCAAACACTGCATTTATGGTAAAAATAATAAAATATTTTAATATTTTAAGGGTATTTTTTTTCCCAATAAAATCGAAACTGTACCAGCTAGAACTATAAAACTGGTACCACTTGCTACCTAGCTAACGTGTTAACTCGTCGAAGTAAATTTTTTTTTCTCTAAATGACGTTGTCAGGAATTATAGGGTACCAAACACTGCATTAATGGTAAAAATAATAAAATATTTTAATATTTTAAGGGGTTTTTTGGCAATAAAATCGAAACAGTACCAGCTAGAACTATAAAACGGGTACCACTTGCTATCTAGCTAACGTGTTAACTCGTCCTGATGTTGGCAGGAATTATAGGGCACCAAACTCTGCATTAATGGTAAAAATAATAAAATAGTTTAATATTTAAAGGGGATTTTTTTGCCAATAAAATCGAAACAGTACCAGCTAGAATTATAAAGCTGGTACCACTTCCTAATTAGCTAACGTGTTAACTTGTCGAAGTACATTTTTTTTCTCAAAATAACGCCGACAGGAACTATAGGGCACCAAACTCTGCATTAATGGAAAAATAATAAAATTTTTAATATTTAAAGGGGTTTTTTGCCAATAAAATTGAAACAATACCAGCTAGAACTTTGACACTGACGTTGGCAGGAATTATAGGGCACCAAACTCTGCATTAATGGTAAAAATAATAAAAAATTTTAATGTTTTGAGGGGTTTTTTTTGCCAATAAAATGGAAACAGTACCAGCTAGAACTATAAAACTGGTACCACTTGCTACCTAGCTAACGTGTTAACTCGTCGAAGAAAATTTTTTTCTCTAAATGACGTTGTCAGGAATTATAGGGTACCAAACACTGCATTAATGGTAAAAATAATAAAATATTTTAATATTTTAAGGGGTTTTTTGGCAATAAAATCGAAACAGTACCAGCTAGAATTATAAACCTGGTACCACTTCCTAATTAGCTAACGTGTTAACTCGTCGAAGTAAGTTTTTTTCTCTAAATGACGTTGGCAGGAATAATAGGGCACCAAACACTGCATTTATGGTAAAAATAATAAAATAGTTTAATATTTAAAGGGGATTTTTTTGCCAATAAAATCGAAACAGTACCAGCTAGAATTATAAAGCTGGTACCACTTCCTAATTAGCTAACGTGTTAACTTGTCGAAGTAAATTATTTTTCTAAAAATAACGCCGACAGGAATTATAGGGCACCAAACTCTGCATTAATCGTAAAAATAATAAAATATTTCAATATTTTAAGGGGATTTTTTTGCCAATAAAATCGAAACTGTACCAGCTAGAACTATAAAGCTGGTACCACTTGCTATTTAGCTAACGTGTTAACTCGTTGAAGTAAATTTTTTTTCTAAAAATAACGCCGACAGGAATTATAGGGCACCAAACTCTGCATTAATGGTAAAAATAATAAAATATTTTAATATTTTAAGGGGTTTTTTTTTGCCAATAAAATCGAAACTGTACCAGCTAGAACTATAAAACTGTACCACTTGCTATTTAGCTAACGTGTTAACTCGTCGAAGTGAATTTTTTTTAAAAATAACGCCGACAGGAATTATAGGGCACCAAGCTCTGCATTAATGGTAAAAATATTAAAATATTTTAAGGGGATTTTTTTGCCAATAAAATCGAAACAGTACCAGCTAGAATTATAAAGCTGGTACCACTTCCTAATTAGCTAACGTGTTAGCTTGTCGAAGTACATTTTTTTTCTCAAAATAACGCCGACAGGAACTATAAGGCACCAAACTCTGCATTAATGGAAAAATAATAAAATATTTTAATATTTAAAGGGGTTTTTTTGCCAATAAAATTGAAACAATACCAGCTAGAACTTTGAAACTGGTAGCACTTGCTATCTAGCTAACGTGTTAACTCGTCCTGACGTTGGCAGGAATTATAGGGCACCAAACTCTGCATTAATGGTAAAAATAATAAAATATTTTAATGTTTTGAGGGGTTTTTTTGCCAATAAAATCGAAACAGTACCAGCTAGAACTATAAAACTGGTACCACTTGCTACCTAGCTAACGTGTTAACTCGTCGTAGTAAATTTTTTCTCTAAATGACGTTGGCAGGAATTATAGGGTACCAAACACTGCATTAATGGTAAAAATAATAAAATATTTTAATATTTTAAGGGTTTTTTTTTGCCAATAAAATCGAAACAGTACCAGCTAGAACTATAAAACTGGTACCACTTGCTATCTAGCTAACGTGATAACTCGTCCTGATGTTGGCAGGAATTATAGGGCACCAAACTCTGCATTAATGGTAAAAATAATAAAATATTTTAAGAGTTTTTTCTGCCAATAAAATCGAAACAATACCAGCTAGAACTTTGGAACTGGCACAAACCGGTAGAAAACTAACGTGTTAACTCTTCGAAGTGAATTTAAAAAAAAAAAAAACGGCGACAGGAATTATAGGGCACGAAACTCTGCATTAATGGTAAAAATATTAAAATATTTTAATATTTTAAGGGGATTTTTTTGCCAATAAAATCGAAACAGTACCAGCTAGAACTATAAAACTGGTATCACTTGCTATCTAGCTAACGTGCTAAATCGTCGAAGTAAATTGTTTTTCTCTAAATGACGTTGGGAGAAATTAGAGGGCGCCAAACTCTGCATTAATGGTAAAAATAATAAAATATTTTAATATTTTAATTGTTTTTTTTGCCAATAAAATCGAAACAGTACCAGCTAGAACTATAAAACTGGTACCACTTGCTATCTAGCTAACGTGCTAACTCGTCGAAGTAAATTATTTTTCTAAAAATAACGCCGACAGGAATTATAGGGCACCAAATTCTGCACTAATGGTAAAAATAATAAAATATTTCAATATTTTAAGGGGTTTTTTTTGCCAATAAAATCGAAACTGTACCAGCTAGAACTATAAAACTGGTACCACTTGCTATTTAGCTAACGTGTTAACTCGTTGAAGTAAATTTTTTTTCTAAAAATAGCGCCGACAGGAATTATAGGGCACCAAACTCTGCATTAATGGTAAAAATAATAAAATATTTTAATATTTTAAGGGTTTTTTTTTGCCAATAAAATCGAAACAGTACCAGCTAGAACTATAAAACTGGTACCACTTGCTATCTAGCTAATGTGTTAACTCTTCGAAGTAAATTATTTATCTAAAAATAACGCCGACAGGAATTATAGGGCACCAAACTCAGCATTAATGGTAAAAATAATAAAATATTTTAATATTTTAAGGGGATTTTTTTGACCAATAAAATCGAAACAGTACCAGCTAGAACTATAAAACTGGTATCACTTGCTATCTAGCTAACGTGCTAAATCGTCGAAGTAAATTGTTTTTCTCTAAATGACGTTGGCCGAAATTAGAGGGCGCCAAACTCTGCATTAATGGTAAAAATAATAAAATATTTTAATATTTTAAGGGGTTTTTTTTGCCAATAAAATCGAAACAGTACCAGCTAGAACTATAAAACTGGTACCACTTGCTATCTAGCTAACGTGTTAACTCGTCGAAGTAAATTATTTTTCTAAAAATAACGCCGACAGGAATTATAGGGCACCAAATTCTGCACTAATGGTAAAAATAATAAAATATTTTAATATTTTAAGGGGTTTTTTTGCCAATAAAATTGAAACAATACCAGCTAGAACTTTGACACTGACGTTGGCAGGAATTATAGGGCACCAAACTCTGCATTAATGGTAAAAATAATAAAATATTTTAATGTTTTGAGGGTTTTTTTTTGCCAATAAAATCGAAACAGTACCAGCTAGAACTATAAAACTGGTACCACTTGCGACCTAGCTAACGTGGTAACTCGTCGAAGTAAATTTTTTTCTCTAAATGACGTTGGCAGGAATTATAGGGTACCAAACACTGCATTAATGGTAAAAATAATAAAATATTTTAATATTTTAAGGGGTTTTTTTGGAAATAAAATCGAAACAGTACCAGCTAGAATTATAAAGCTGGTACCACTTCCTAATTAGCTAACGTGTTAACTCGTCGAAGTAAGTTTTTTTCTCTAAATGACGTTGGCAGGAATTATAGGGCACCAAACACTGCATTTATGGTAAAAATAATAAAATATTTTAATATTTTAAGGGTATTTTTTTTGCCAATAAAATCAAAACTGTACCAGCTAGAACTATAAAACTGGTACCACTTTCTACCTAGCTAACGTGTTAACTCGTCGAAGTAAATTTTTTTCTCTAAATGACGTTGTCAGGAATTATAGGGTACCAAACACTGCATTAATGGTAAAAATAATAAAATATTTTAATATTTTAAGGGGTTTTTTGGCAATAAAATCGAAACAGTACCAGCTAGAACTATAAAACGGGTACCACTTGCTATCTAGCTAACGTGTTAACTCGTCCTGATGTTGGCAGGAATTATAGGGCATCAAACTCTGCATTAATGGTAAAAATAATAAAATTTTTTAAGGGTTTTTTTCTGCCAATAAAATCGAAACAATACCAGCTAGAACTTTGGAACTGGCACAAACCGGTAGAAAACTAACGTGTTAACTCGTCGAAGTGATTTTTTTTTTAAAATAACGCCGACAGGAATTATAGGGCACCAAACTCTGCATTAATGGTAAAAATATTAAAATATTTTAATATTTTAAGGAGATTTTTTTGCCAATAAAATCGAAACAGTACCAGCTAGAATTATAAAGCTGGTACCACTTCCTAATCAGCTAACGTGTTAACTTGTTGAAGTACATTTTTTTTCTCAAAATAACGCCGACAGGAACTATAGGGCACCAAACTCTGCATTAATGGAAAAATAATAAAATATTTTAATATTTAAAGGGGTTTTTTTGCCAATAAATTTGAAACAATACCAGCTAGAACTTTGACACTGACGTTGGCAGGAATTATAGGGCACCAAACTCTGCATTAATGGTAAAAATAATAAAAAATTTTAATGGTTTGAGGGGTTTTTTTTGCCAATAAAATCGAAACAGTACCAGCTAGAACTATAAAACTGGTACCACTTGCTACCTAGCTAACGTGTTAACTCGTCGAAGTAAATTTTTTTCTCTAAATGACGTTGTCAGGAATTATAGGGTACCAAACACTGCATTAATGGTAAAAATAATAAAATATTTTAATATTTTAAAGGGTTTTTTGGCAATAAAATCGAAACAGTACCAGCTAGAACTGTAAAACGGGTACCACTTGCTATCTAGCTAACGTGTTAACTCGTCCTGATGTTGGCAGGAATTATAGGGCACCAAACTCTGCATTAATGGTAAAAATAATAAAATATTTTAAGGGGTTTTTTCTGCCAATAAAATCGAAACAATACCAGCTAGAACTTTGGAACTGGCACAAACCGGTAGAAAACTAACGTGTTAACTCGTCGAAGTGAATTTTTTTTTTAAATAACGCCGACAGGAATTATAGGGCACCAAACTCTGCATTAATGGTAAAAATATTAAAATATTTTAATATTTTAAGGGGATTTTTTTGCCAATAAAATCGAAACAGTACCAGCTAGAATTATAAAGCTGGTACCACTTCCTAATCAGCTAACGTGTTAACTTGTTGAAGTACATTTTTTTCTCAAAATAACGCCGACAGGAACTATAGGGCACCAAACTCTGCATTAATGGAAAAATAATAAAATATTTTAATATTTAAAGGGGTTTTTTTGCCAATAAATTTGAAACAATACCAGCTAGAACTTTGACACTGACGTTGGCAGGAATTATAGGGCACCAAACTCTGCATTAAAGGTAAAAATAATAAAAAATTTTAATGTTTTGAGGAGTTTTTTTTGCCAATAAAATCGAAACAGTACCAGCTAGAACTATAAGACTGGTACCACTTGCTACCTAGCTAACGTGTTAACTCGTCGAAGTAAATTTTTTTCTCTAAATGACGTTGTCAGGAATTATAGCGTACCAAACACTGCATTAATGGTAAAAATAATAGAATATTTTAATATTTTAAGGGGTTTTTTGGCAATAAAATCGAAACAGTACCAGCTAGAATTACAAAGCTGGTACCACTTCCTAATTAGCTAACGTGTTAACTCGTCGAAGTAAGTTTTTTTCTCTAAATGACGTTGGCAGGAATAATAGGGCACCAAACACTGCATTTACGGTAAAAATAATAAAATATTTTAATATTTTAAGGGTATTTTTTTTGCCAATAAAATCGAAACTGTACCAGCTAGAACTATAAAACTGGTACCACTTGCTATCTAGCTAACGTGTTAACTCGTCAAAGTAAATTATTTTTTCTTAAAATAACGCCGACAGGAATTATAGGGCACCAAACTCTGCATTAATCGTAAAAATAATAAAATATTTCAATATTTTAAGGGGATTTTTTTGCCAATAAAATCGAAACTGTACCAGCTAGAACTATAAAACTGGTACCACTTGCTATTTAGCTAACGTGTTAACTCGTTGAAGTAAATTTTTTTTCTAAAAATAACGCCGACAGGAATTATAGGGCACCAAACTCTGCATTAATGGTAAAAATAATAAAATATTTTAATATTTTAAGGGGTTTTTTTTTGCCAATAAAATCGAAACTGTACCAGCTAGAACTATAAAACTGGTACCACTTGCCACTTAGCTAACGTGTTAACTCGTCGAAGTGAATTTTTTTTTTTAAAATAACGCCGACAGGAATTATAGGGCACCAAGCTCTGCATTAATGGTTAAAATATTAAAATATTTTAAGGAGATTTTTTTGCCAATAAAATCGAAACAGTAGCAGCTAGAATTATAAAGCTGGTACCACTTCCTAATCAGCTAACGTGTTAGCTTGTCGAAGTACATTTTTTTTTCTCAAAATAACGCCGACAGGAACTATAGAGCACCAAACTCTGCATTAATTGAAAAATAATAAAATATTTTAATATTTAAAGGGGTTTTTTTGACAATAAAATTGAAACAATACCAGCTAGAACTTTGAAACTGGTAGCACTTGCTATCTAGCTAACGTGTTAACTCGTCAAAGTAAATTATTTTTCTAAAAATAACGCCGACAGGAATTATAGGGCACCAAACTCTGCATTAATGGTAAAAATAATAAAATATTTCAATATTTTAAGGGGTTTTTTTGCCAATAAAATCGAAACTGTACCAGCTAGAACTATAAAACTGGTACCACTTGCTGCCTAGCTAACGTGTTAACTCGTCGAAATAAATTTTTTCTCTAAATGACGTTGGCAGGAATTATAGGGTACCAAACACTGCATTAATGGTAAAAATAATAAAATATTTTAATATTTTAAGGGGTTTTTTTGCCAATAAAATCGAAACAGTACCAGCTAGAACTATAAAACTGGTATCACTTGCTATCTAGCTAACGTGCTAAATCGTCGAAGTAAATTGTTTTTCTCTAAATGACGTTGGCAGAAATTAGAGGGCGCCAAACTCTGCATTAATGGTAAAAATAATAAAATATTTTAATATTTTAAGGGGTTTTTTTTGCCAATAAAATCGAAACAGTACCAGCTAGAACTATAAAACTGGTACCACTTGCTATCTAGCTAACGTGTTAACTCGTCGAAGTAAATTATTTTTCTAAAAATAACGCCGACAGGAATTATAGGGCACCAAACTCTGCATTAATGGTAAAAATAATAAAATATTTCAATATTTTAAGGGGTTTTTTTGCCAATAAAATCGAAACTGTACCAGCTAGAACTATAAAACTGGTGCCACTTGCTATCTAGCTAACGTGCTAAATCGTCGAAGTAAATTGTTTTTCTCTAAATGACGTTGGCAGGAATTAGAGGGCGCCTAACTCTGCATTAATGGTAAAAATAATAAAATATTTTAATATTTTAAGGGGTTTTTTTTGCCAATAAAATCGAAACTGTACTAGCTAGAACTATAAAACTGGTACCACTTGCTACTTAGCTAACTTTCTAACTCGTCGAAGTGATTTTTTTTCTCTAAATGACGTTGGCAGGAATTATAGGGCACCAAACACTGCATTAATGGTAAAAATAATAAAATATTTTAAGGGGTTTTTTTTTGCCAATAAAATCGAAACAGTATTAGCTAGATCTATAAAACTGGTATCACTTGCTATCTAGCTAACGTGCTAAATCGTCGAAGTAAATTGTTCTTCTCTAAATGACGTTGGCAGGAATTAGAGGGCGCCAAACTCTGCATTAATGGTAAAAATAATAAAATATTTTAATATTTTAAGGGGTTCTTTTTGCCAATAAAATCGAAACAGTACCAGCTAGAACTATAAAACTGGTACCACTTGCTATCTAGCTAACGTGTTAACTCGTCAAAGTAAATTATTTTTCTAAAAATAACGCCGACAGGAATTATAGGGCACCAAACTCTGCATTAATGGTAAAAATAATAAAATATTTCAATATTTTAAGGGGTTTTTTTCCCATAAAATCGAAACTGTACCAGCTAGAACTATAAAACTGGTACCACTTGCTATTTAGCTAACGTGTTAACTCGTCAAAGTAAATTATTTTTCTAAAAATAACGCCGACAGGAATTATAGGGCACCAAACTCTGCATTAATGGTAAAATTAATAAAATATTTCAATATTTTAAGGGGTTTTTTTGCCAATAAAATCGAAACTGTACCAGCTAGAAATATAAAACTGGTGCCACTTGCTATCTAGCTAACGTGCTAAATCGTCGAAGTAAATTGTTTTTCTCTAAATGACGTTGGCAGGAATTAGAGGGCGCCTAACTCTGCATTAATGGTAAAAATAATAAAATATTTTAATATTTTAAGGGGTTTTTTTTTGCCAATAAAATCGAAACTGTACTAGCTAGAACTATAAAACTGGTACCACTTGCTACTTAGCTAACGTTCTAACTCGTCGAAGTGAATTTTTTTCTCTAAATGACGTTGGCAGGAATTATAGGGCACCAAACACTGCATTAATGGTAAAAATAATAAAATATTTTAAGGGGTTTTTTTTGCCAATAAAATCGAAACAGTATTAGCTAGATCTATAAAACTGGTATCACTTGCTATCTAGCTAACGTGCTAAATCGTCGAAGTAAATTGTTGTTCTCTAAATGACGTTGGCAGGAATTAGAGGGCGCCAAACTCTGCATTAATGGTAAAAATAATAAAATATTTTAATATTTTAAGGGGTTCTTTTTGCCAATAAAATCGAAACAGTACCAGCTAGAACTATAAAACTGGTACCACTTGCTATCTAGCTAACGTGTTAACTCGTCAAAGTAAATTATTTTTCTAAAAATAACGCCGACAGGAATTATAGGGCACCAAACTCTGCATTAATGGTAAAAATAATAAAATATTTCAATATTTTAAGGGGTTTTTTTCCCATAAAATCGAAACTGTACCAGCTAGAACTATAAAACTGGTACCACTTGCTATTTAGCTAACGTGTTAACTTGTTGAAGTAAATTTTTTTTCTAAAAATAACGTCGACAGGAATTATAGGGCACCAAACTCTGCATTATTGGTAAAAATAATAAAATATTTTAATATTTTAAGGGTTTTTTTTTGCCAATCAAAACGAAACTGTACCAGCAAGAACTATAAAACTGGTACCACTTGCTATTTAGCTAACGTGTTAACTCGTTGAAGTAAATTTTTTTTCTAAAAATAACGCCGACAGGAATTATAGGGCACCAAACTCTGCATTAATCGTAAAAATAATAAAATATTTCAATATTTTAAGGGGATTTTTTTGCCAATAAAATCGAAACTGTACCAGCTAGAACTATAAAACTGGTACCACTTGCTATTTAGCTAACGTGTTAACTCGTTGAAGTAAATTTTTTTTCTAAAAATAACGCCGACAGGAATTATAGGGCACCAAACTCTGCATTAATGGTAAAAATAATAAAATATTTTAATATTTTAAGGGGTTTTTTTTGCCAATAAAATCGAAACTGTACCAGCTAGAACTATAAAACTGGTACCACTTGCCATTTAGCTAACGTGTTAACTCGTCGAAGTGAATTTTTTTTTTTAAAATAACGCCGACAGGAATTATAGGGCACCAAGCTCTGCATTAATGGTTAAAATATTAAAATATTTTAAGGAGATTTTTTTGCCAATAAAATCGAAACAGTAGCAGCTAGAATTATAAAGCTGGTACCACTTCCTAATTAGCTAACGTGTTAGCTTGTCGAAGTACATTTTTTTTTCTCAAAATAACGCCGACAGGAACTATAGAGCACCAAACTCTGCATTAATGGAAAAATAATAAAATATTTTAATATTTAAAGGGGTTTTTTTGACAATAAAATTGAAACAATACCAGCTAGAACTTTGAAACTGGTAGCACTTGCTATCTAGCTAACGTGTTAACTCGTCCTGACGTTGGCAGGAATTATAGGGCACCAAACTCTGCATTAATGGTAAAAATAATAAAATATTTTAATGTTCTGAGGGGTTTTTTTGCCAATAAAATCGAAACAGTACCAGCTAGAACTATAAAACTGGTACCACTTGCTGCCTAGCTAACGTGTTAACTCGTCGAAATAAATTTTTTCTCTAAATGACGTTGGCAGGAATTATAGGGTACCAAACACTGCATTAATGGTAAAAATAATAAAATATTTTAATATTTTAAGGGGTTTTTTTGCCAATAAAATCGAAACAGTACCAGCTAGAACTATAAAACTGGTATCACTTGCTATCTAGCTAACGTGCTAAATCGTCGAAGTAAATTGTTTTTCTCTAAATGACGTTGGCAGAAATTAGAGGGCGCCAAACTCAGCATTAATGGTAAAAATAATAAAATATTTTAATATTTTAAGGGGTTTTTTTTGCCAATAAAATCGAAACAGTACCAGCTAGAATTATAAAGCTAGTACCACTTCCTAATTAGCTAACGTGTTAACTCGTCGAAGTCAATTTTTTTCTCTAACTGACATTGGCAGGAATTATAGGGCACCAAACACTGCATTTATGGTAAAAATAATAAAATATTTTAATATTTTAAGGGTTTTTTTTGCCAATAAAATCGAAACAGTACCAGCTAGAACTATAAAACTGGTACCACTTGCTATCTAGCTAACGTGTTAACTCGTCCTGATGTTGGCAGGAATTATAGGGCACCAAACTCTGCATTAATGGTAAAAATAATAAAATATTTTAAGGGGTTTTTTCTGCCAATAAAATCGAAACAATACCAGCTAGAACTTTGGAACTGGCACAAACCGGTAGAAAACTAACGTGTTAACTCGTCGAAGTGAATTTTTAAAAAAAAAAAAAACGCCGACAGGAATTATAGGGCACGAAACTCTGCATTAATGGTAAAAATATTAAAATATTTTAATATTTTAAGGGGATTTTTTTGCCAATAAAATCGAAACAGTACCAGCTAGAACTATAAAACTGGTATCACTTGCCATCTAGCTAACGTGCTAAATCGTCGAAGTAAACTGTTTTTCTCTAAATGACGTTGGCAGAAATTAGAGGGCGCCAAACTCTGCATTAATGGTAAAAATAATAAAATATTTTAATATTTTAAGGGGTTTTTTTGCCAATAAAATCGAAACAGTACCAGCTAGAACTATAAAACTGGTACCACTTGCTATCTAGCTAACGTGTTAACTCGTCGAAGTAAATTATTTTTCTAAAAATAACGCCGACAGGAATTATAGGGCACCAAATTCTGCACTAATGGTAAAAATAATAAAATATTTCAATATTTTAAGGGGTTTTTTTTGCCAATAAAATCGAAACTGTACCAGCTAGAACTATAAAACTGGTACCACTTGCTATTTAGCTAACGTGTTAACTCGTTGAAGTAAATTTTTTTTCTAAAAATAGCGCCGACAGGAATTATAGGGCACCAAACTCTGCATTAATGGTAAAAATAGTAAAATATTTTAATATTTTAAGGGGTTTCTTCTGCCAATAAAATCGAAACAATACCAGCTAGAACTGGCACAAACCGGTAGGAAACTAACGTGTTAACTCGTCGAAGTGAATTTTTTTTTAAAAATAACGCCGACAGGAATTATAGGGCACCAAACTCTGCATTAATGGTAAAAATATTAAACTATTTTCATATTTTAAGGGGATTTTTTGTCAATAAAATCGAAACAGTACCAGCTAGAATTATAAAGCTGGTACCACTTCCTAATTAGCTAACGTGTTAACTTGTTTAAGTACATTTTTTATATATATATATAGGGCACAAAACTCTGCATTAATGGAAAAATAATAAAATATTTTAATATTTTAAGAGGTTTTTTTGCCAATAAAATCAAAACAGTACCAGCAAGAACTTTAAAACTGGTACCACTTGCTATCTAGCTAACGTGTTAACTCGTCGAAATAAATTTTTTTCTCTAAATGACGTTGGCAGAAATTATAGGGCACCAAACTCTGCATTAATGGTAAAAACAATAAAATATTTTAATATTTTAAGGGGTCTTTTTTTGCCAATTAAATCGAAACAGTACCCGCTAGAACTAAAAAACTGGTACCATTTGCTATCTAGCTAACATGTTAACTTGTCGAAGTAATTTTTTTTTCTCTAAATGACGTCGGCAGGAATTACAGGGCACCAATCCCTGCATTAATGGTAAAAATATAATAAAATATTTTAATGTTTTGAGGGGTTTTTTTGCCAATAAAATCGAAACAATACCAGCTAGAACTTTGAAACTGGCACCAATCGGTTAAAAAAAACAAACGTGTTAACTCATCGAAGAAAATTTTGTTTGTAAAAATAACGCCGACAGGAATTAGAGGGCACCAATCTCAGCATTAATGGTAAAAATAATAAAATATTTTAATATTTTAAGGGGTTTTTTTTTCCAATAAAGTCGCAACAATAGCAGCTAGTATTAAACTGGTACCACTTGCTATTTAGCTAAGTAAATTTTTTTTCAAAAAATTACGCCGACAGGAATTATAGGGCACCAAACTCTGCATTAATGGTAAAAATAATAAAATATTTTAATATTTTAAGAGGTTTTTTTGCCAATAAAATCAAAACAGTACCAGCTAGAACTATAAAACTGGTACCACTTGCTATCTAGCTAACGTGTTAACTCGTCGAAGTAAATTTTTTTCTCTAAATGACGTTGGCAGAAATTATAGGGCACCAAACTCTGCATTAATGGTAAAAATAATAATATATTTTAATATTTTAAGGGGTCTTTTTTTGCCAATTAAATCGAAACAGTACCCGCTAGAACTTAAAAACTGGTACCATTTGCTATCTAGCTAACGTGTTAACTCGTCGAAGTAAATTTTTTTCTCTAAATGACGTTGGCAGAAATTATAGGGCACCAAACTCTGCATTAATGGTAAAAACAATAAAATATTTTAATATTTTAAGGGTTTTTTTTTTTGCCAATCAAATCGAAACAGTACCAGCTAGAACTATAGAACTTATACCAGTTGCTATCTAGCTAACGTGTTAACTCGTCGAAGTAAATTTTTTTTCTCTAAATAACGTTGGCAGGAATAATAGGGCACCAAACACTGCATTAATGGTAAAAATAGTAAAATATTTTAATATTTCAAGGGGTTTTTTTGCCAATAAAATCGAAACAGTACCAGCTAGAACTATAAAACTGGTACCACTTGCTATCTAGCTAACGTGCTAAATCGTCGAAGTAAATTGTTTTACTCTAAATGACGTCGGCAGGAATTAGAGGGCACCAAACTCTGCATTAATGGTAAAAATAATAAAATATTTTAATATTTTAAGGGGTTTTTTTGGCAATAAAATCGAAACAGTACCAGCTAGAACTATAAAACTGGTACCACTTGCTATATAGCTAACGTGTTAACTCGTCAAAGTAAATTTTTTTCTCTAAATGACGTTGGCAGGAATTAGAGGGCACCAAACACTGCATTAGTGGTGAAAATAATAAAATATTTTAATATTTTAAGGGGTTTTTTTGCCAATAAAATCGAAACAGTACCAGCTAGAACTATAAAACTGGTATCACTTGCTATCTAGCTAACGTGCTAAATCGTCGAAGTAAATTGTTTTACTCTAAATGACGTTGGCAGGAATTAGAGGGCACCAAACTCTGCATTAATGGTAAAAATAATAAAATATTTTAATATTTTAAGGGGTTTTTTTGCCAATAAAATCGAAACAGTACCAGCTAGAACTATAAAACTGGTACCACTTGCTATCTAGCTAACGTGTTAACTCGTCGAAGTAAATTTTTTTCTCTAAATGACGTTGGCAGGAATTAGAGGGCACCAAACACTGCATTAGTGGTGAAAATAATAAAATATTTTAATATTTTAAGGGGATTTTTTTTCCAATAAAATCCAAACATTACCAGCTACAACTATAAAACTGGTACCATTTGCTATCTAGCTGACATGTTAACTTGTCGAAGTAATTTTTTTTTTCTCTAAATGACGTCGGCAGGAATTACAGGGCACCAATCCCTGCATTAATGGTAAAAATAATAAAATATTTTTATGTTTTGAGGGGTTTTTTTTGCCAATAAAATCGAAACAATACCAGCTAGAACTTTGAAACTGGCACCAATCGGTTAAAAAAAACAAACGTGTTAACTCATCGAAGAAAATTTTGTTTGTAAAAATAACGCCGACAGGAATTATAGGGCAACAAACTCAGCATTAATGGTAAAAATAATAAAATATTTTAATATTTTAAGGGGTTTTTTTTCAATAAAGTCGCAACAGTAGCAGCTAGAAGTATTAAACTGGTACCACTTGCTATTTAGCTAAGTAAATTTTTTTTCAAAAAATTACGCCGACAGGAATTATAGGGCACCAAACTCTGTAATAATGGTAAAAACAATAAAATATTTTAATATTTTAAGGGGTTTTTTTGCCAATAAAATCGAAACAGTACCAGCTAGAACTATAAAACTGGTGCCACTTGCTATCTAGCTAACGTGTTAACTCGTCGAAGTAAATTTGTTTCTCTAAATGACGTTGGCTGGAATTATAGGGCACCAAACACTGCATTTATGGTAAAAATAATAAAATATTTTAATATTTTAAGAGGTTTTTTTGCCAATAAAATCGAAACAGTACGAGTTAGATCTATAAAACTGGTATCACTTGCTATCTAGCTAACGTGTTAACTCGTCAAAGTAAATTATTTTTCTCTAAATGACGTTGGCAGGAATTAGAGGGCGCCAAACTCTGCATTAATGGTAAACATAATAAAATATTTTAATATTTTAAGGGTTTTTTTTGCCAATAAAATCGAAACTGTACCAGCTAGAACTATAAAACTGGTACCACTTGCTATTTAGCTAACATGTTAACTCGTCGAAGTGATTTTTTTTTTAAATAACGCCGAGAGGAATTACAGGGCACCAAACTCTGCATTAATGGTAAAAATATTAAAATATTTTAATATTTTAAGGGGATTTTTTTGGCCAATAAAATCGAAACAGTACCAGCTAGAACTATAAAACTGGTACCACTTCCTAATTAGCTAACGTGGTAACTTGTCGAAGTAAATTTTTTTCCCTAAACTATAAAACTGGTACCACTTGCTATTTAGCTAACGTGTTAACTCGTCGAAGTGAATTTTTTTTAACAATAACGCCGACAGGAATTATAGGGCACCAAACTCTGCATTAATGGTAAAAATAATAAAATATTTTAATATTTTAAGGGGTTTTTTTTGCCAATAAAATCGAAACTGTACCAGCTAGAACTATAAAACTGGTACCACTTGCTATCTAGCTAACGTGTTAACTCGTTGAAGTAAATTTTTTTTCTAAAAATAACGCCGACAGGAATTATAGGGCACCAAACTCTGCATTAATGGTAAAAATAATAAAATATTTTAATATTTTAAGGGGTTTTTTTTGCCAATAAAATCGAAACTGTACCAGCTAGAACTATAAAACTGGTACCACTTGCTATTTAGCTAACGTGTTAACTCGTCGAAGTGAATTTTTTTTTTTAAATAACGCCGACAGGAATTATAGGGCACCAAACTCTGCATTAATGGTAAAAATATTAAAATATTTTAATATTTTAAGGGGATTTTTTTTCCAATAAAATCGAAACAGTACCAGCTAGAATTATAAAGCTGGTACCACTTCCTAATTCGCTAACGTGTTAACTCATCAAAGTACATTTTTTTTCTCAAAATAACGCCGACAGGAATTATAGGGCACCAAACTCTGCATTAATGGAAAAATAATAAAATATTTTAATATTTAAAGGGGTTTTTTTGCCAATAAAATTGAAACAATACCAGCTAGAACTTTGAAACTGGTACCACTTGCTATCTAGCTAACGTGTTAACTCGTCCTGACGTTGGCAGGACTTATAGGGCACCAAACTCTGCATTAATGGTAAAAATAATAAAATATTTTACTGTTTTGAGGGGTTTTTTTTTGCCAATAAAATCGAAACAGTACCAGCTAGAATTATAAAGCTGGTACCACTTTCTAATTAGCTAACGTGTTAACTCGTCGAAGTAAATTTTTTTCTCTTAATGACGTTGGCAGGAATTATAGAGCACCAAACACTGCATTTATGGTAAAAACAATAAAATATTTTAATATTTTAAGGGGTTTTTATGCCAATAAAATCGAAACAGTACCAGCTAGATCTATAAAACTGGTATCACTTGCTATCTAGCTAACGTGTTAACTCGTCAAAGTAAATTATTTTTCTCTAAATGACGTTGGCAGGAATTAGAGGGCGCCAAACTCTGCATTAATGGTAAACATAATAAAATATTTTAATATTTTAAGGGTTTTTTTTGCCAATAAAATCGAAACTGTACCAGCTAGAACTATAAATCTGGTACCACTTGCTATTTAGCTAACGTGTTAACTCGTCGAAGTGATTTTTTTTTTTAAATAACGCCGACAGGAATTATAGGGCACCAAACTCTGCATTAATGGTAAAAATATTAAAATATTTTAATATTTTAAGGGGATTTTTTTTCCAATAAAATCGAAACAGTACCAGCTAGAATTATAAAGCTGGTACCACTTCCTAATTCGCTAACGTGTTAACTCATCAAAGTACATTTTTTTTCTCAAAATAACGCCGACAGGAATTATAGGGCACCAAACTCTGCATTAATGGAAAAATAATAAAATATTTTAATATTTAAAGGGGTTTTTTTGCCAATAAAATTGAAACAATACCAGCTAGAACTTTGAAACTGGTACCACTTGCTATCTAGCTAACGTGTTAACTCGTCCTGACGTTGGCAGGACTTATAGGGCACCAAACTCTGCATTAATGGTAAAAATAATAAAATATTTTACTGTTTTGAGGGGTTTTTTTTGCCAATAAAATCGAAACAGTACCAGCTAGAATTATAAAGCTGGTACCACTTTCTAATTAGCTAACGTGTTAACTCGTCGAAGTAAATTTTGTTCTCTTAATGACGTTGGCAGGAATTATAGGGCACCAAACACTGCATTTATGGTAAAAACAATAAAATATTTTAATATTTTAAGGGGTTTTTATGCCAATAAAATCGAAACAGTACCAGCTAGAACTATAAAACTGGTACCACTTGCTATCTAGCTAACGTGTTAACTCGTCGAAGTAAATTTGTTTCTCTAAATGACGTTGGCTGGAATTATAGGGCACCAAACACTGCATTTATGGTAAAAATAATAAAATATTTTAATATTTTAAGACGTTTTTTTGCCAATAAAATCGAAACAGTACGAGCTAGATCTATAAAACTGGTATCACTTGCTATCTAGCTAACGTGTTAACTCGTCAAAGTAAATTATTTTTCTCTAAATGACGTTGGCAGGAATTAGAGGGCGCCAAACTCTGCATTAATGGTAAACATAATAAAATATTTTAATATTTTAAGGGTTTTTTTTGCCAATAAAATCGAAACTGTACCAGCTAGAACTATAAATCTGGTACCACTTGCTATTTAGCTAACGTGTTAACTCGTCGAAGTGATTTTTTTTTTTAAATAACGCCGAGAGGAATTATAGGGCACCAAACTCTGCATTAATGGTAAAAATATTAAAATATTTTAATATTTTAAGGGGATTTTTTTGGCCAATAAAATCGAAACAGTACCAGCTAGAATTATACAGCTGGTACCACTTCCTAATTAGCTAACGTGGTAACTTGTCGAAGTACATTTTTTTTTCAAAATAACGCCGACAGGAACTATAGGGCACCAAACTCCGCATTAATGGAAAAATAATAAAATATTTTAATATTTAAAGGGGTTTTGAAACTTTGACACTTTGACTTTGACACTGGTACCACTTGCTATCTAGCTAACGTGTTAACTCGTCCTGACGTTGGCAGGACTTATAGGGCACCAAACTCTGCATTAATGGTAAAAATAATAAAATATTTTACTGTTTTGAGGGGTTTTTTTTGCCAATAAAATCGAAACAGTACCAGCTAGAATTATAAAGCTGGTACCACTTTCTAATTAGCTAACGTGTTAACTCGTCGAAGTAAATTTTTTTCTCTTAATGACGTTGGCAGGAATTATAGGGCACCAAACACTGCATTTATGGTAAAAACAATAAAATATTTTAATATTTTAAGGGGTTTTTATGCCAATAAAATCGAAACAGTACCAGCTAGAACTATAAAACTGGTACCACTTGCTATCTAGCTAACGTGTTAACTCGTCGAAGTAAATTTGTTTCTCTAAATGACGTTGGCTGGAATTATAGGGCACCAAACACCGCATTTATGGTAAAAATAATAAAATATTTTAATATTTTAAGACGTTTTTTTGCCAATAAAATCGAAACAGTACGAGCTAGATCTATAAAACTGGTATCACTTGCTATCTAGCTAACGTGTTAACTCGTCAAAGTAAATTATTTTTCTCTAAATGACGTTGGCAGGAATTAGAGGGCGCCAAACTCTGCATTAATGGTAAACATAATAAAATATTTTAATATTTTAAGGGTTTTTTTTGCCAATAAAATCGAAACTTTACCTGCTAGAACTATAAATCTGGTACCACTTGCTATTTAGCTAACGTGTTAACTCGTCGAAGTGATTTTTTTTTTTTAAATAACGCCGAGAGGAATTATAGGGCACCAAACTCTGCATTAATGGTAAAAATATTAAAATATTTTAATATTTTAAGGGAATTTTTTTGGCCAATAAAATCGAAACAGTACCAGCTAGAATTATACAGCTGGTACCACTTCCTAATTAGCTAACGTGGTAACTTGTCGAAGTACATTTTTTTTCAAAATAACGCCGACAGGAACTATAGGGCACCAAACTCCGCATTAATGGAAAAATAATAAAATATTTTAATATTTAAAGGGGTTTTGACACTTTGACTTTGACACTGGTACCACTTGCTATCTAGCTAACGTGTTAACTCGTCCTGACGTTGGCAGGAATTATAGGGCACCAAACTCTGCATTAATGGTAAAAATAATAAAATATTTTACTGTTTTGAGGGTTTTTTTTGCCAATAAAATCGAAACAGTACCAGCTAGAATTATAAAGCTGGTACCATATCCTAATTAGCTAACGTGTTAACTCGTCGAAGTAAATTTTTTTCTCTTAATGACGTTGGCAGGAATTATAGGGCACCAAACACTGCATTTATGGTAAAAATAATAAAATATTTTAATATTTTAAGGGGTTTTTTTTTTGCCAATAAAATCGAAACTGTACCAGCTAGAACTATAAAACTGGTACCACTTGCTATTTAGCTAACGTGTTAACTCGTCGAAGTGAATTTTTTTTTTTAAATAACGCCGACAGGAATTATAGGGCACCAAACTCTGCATTAATGGTAAAAATATTAAAATATTTTAATATTTTAAGGGGATTTTTTTTCCAATAAAATCGAAACAGTACCAGCTAGAATTATAAAGCTGGTACCACTTCCTAATTCGCTAACGTGTTAACTCATCAAAGTACATTTTTTTTTCTCAAAATAACGCCGACAGGAATTATAGGGCACCAAACTCTGCATTAATGGAAAAATAATAAAATATTTTAATATTTAAAGGGGTTTTTTTGCCAATAAAATTGAAACAATACCAGCTAGAACTTTGAAACTGGTACCACTTGCTATCTAGCTAACGTGTTAACTCGTCCTGACGTTGGCAGGACTTATAGGGCACCAAACTCTGCATTAATGGTAAAAATAATAAAATATTTTACTGTTTTGAGGGGTTTTTTTTTGCCAATTAAAATCGAAACAGTACCAGCTAGAATTATAAAGCTGGTACCACTTTCTAATTAGCTAACGTGTTAACTCGTCGAAGTAAATTTTTTTCTCTTAATGACGTTGGCAGGAATTATAGAGCACCAAACACTGCATTTATGGTAAAAACAATAAAATATTTTAATATTTTAAGGGGTTTTTATGCCAATAAAATCGAAACAGTACCAGCTAGAACTATAAAACTGGTACCCACTTGCTATCTAGCTAACGTGTTAACTCGTCGAAGTAAATTTGTTTCTCTAAATGACGTTGGCTGGAATTATAGGGCACCAAACACTGCATTTATGGTAAAAATAATAAAATATTTTAATATTTTAAGACGTTTTTTTTGCCAATAAAATCGAAACAGTACGAGCTAGATCTATAAAACTGGTATCACTTGCTATCTAGCTAACGTGTTAACTCGTCAAAGTAAATTATTTTTCTCTAAATGACGTTGGCAGGAATTAGAGGGCGCCAAACTCTGCATTAATGGTAAACATAATAAAATATTTTAATATTTTAAGGGTTTTTTTTGCCAATAAAATCGAAACTGTACCAGCTAGAACTATAAATCTGGTACCACTTGCTATTTAGCTAACGTGTTAACTCGTCGAAGTGATTTTTTTTTTTTAAATAACGCCGACAGGAATTATAGGGCACCAAACTCTGCATTAATGGTAAAAATATTAAAATATTTTAATATTTTAAGGGGATTTTTTTTCCAATAAAATCGAAACAGTACCAGCTAGAATTATAAAGCTGGTACCACTTCCTAATTCGCTAACGTGTTAACTCATCAAAGTACATTTTTTTTCTCAAAATAACGCCGACAGGAATTATAGGGCACCAAACTCTGCATTAATGGAAAAATAATAAAATATTTTAATATTTAAAGGGGTTTTTTTGCCAATAAAATTGAAACAATACCAGCTAGAACTTTGAAACTGGTACCACTTGCTATCTAGCTAACGTGTTAACTCGTCCTGACGTTGGCAGGACTTATAGGGCACCAAACTCTGCATTAATGGTAAAAATAATAAAATATTTTACTGTTTTGAGGGGTTTTTTTTTGCCAATAAAATCGAAACAGTACCAGCTAGAATTATAAAGCTGGTACCACTTTCTAATTAGCTAACGTGTTAACTCGTCGAAGTAAATTTTGTTCTCTTAATGACGTTGGCAGGAATTATAGGGCACCAAACACTGCATTTATGGTAAAAACAATAAAATATTTTAATATTTTAAGGGGTTTTTATGCCAATAAAATCGAAACAGTACCAGCTAGAACTATAAAACTGGTACCACTTGCTATCTAGCTAACGTGTTAACTCGTCGAAGTAAATTTGTTTCTCTAAATGACGTTGGCTGGAATTATAGGGCACCAAACACTGCATTTATGGTAAAAATAATAAAATATTTTAATATTTTAAGACGTTTTTTTGCCAATAAAATCGAAACAGTACGAGCTAGATCTATAAAACTGGTATCACTTGCTATCTAGCTAATGTGTTAACTCGTCAAAGTAAATTATTTTTCTCTAAATGACGTTGGCAGGAATTAGAGGGCGCCAAACTCTGCATTAATGGTAAACATAATAAAATATTTTAATATTTTAAGGGTTTTTTTTGCCAATAAAATCGAAACTGTACCAGCTAGAACTATAAATCTGGTACCACTTGCTATTTAGCTAACGTGTTAACTCGTCGAAGTGATTTTTTTTTTTAAATAACGCCGAGAGGAATTATAGGGCACCAAACTCTGCATTAATGGTAAAAATATTAAAATATTTTAATATTTTAAGGGGATTTTTTTGGCCAATAAAATCGAAACAGTACCAGCTAGAATTATACAGCTGGTACCACTTCCTAATTAGCTAACGTGGTAACTTGTCGAAGTACATTTTTTTTTCAAAATAACGCCGACAGGAACTATAGGGCACCAAACTCCGCATTAATGGAAAAATAATAAAATATTTTAATATTTAAAGGGGTTCTGACACTTTGACACTTTGACTTTGACACTGGTACCACTTGCTATCTAGCTAACGTGTTAACTCGTCCTGACGTTGGCAGGACTTATAGGGCACCAAACTCTGCATTAATGGTAAAAATAATAAAATATTTTACTGTTTTGAGGGGTTTTTTTTGCCAATAAAATCGAAACAGTACCAGCTAGAATTATAAAGCTGGTACCACTTTCTAATTAGCTAACGTGTTAACTCGTCGAAGTAAATTTTTTTCTCTTAATGACGTTGGCAGGAATTATAGGGCACCAAACACTGCATTTATGGTAAAAACAATAAAATATTTTAATATTTTAAGGGGTTTTTATGCCAATAAAATCGAAACAGTACCAGCTAGAACTATAAAACTGGTACCACTTGCTATCTAGCTAACGTGTTAACTCGTCGAAGTAAATTTGTTTCTCTAAATGACGTTGGCTGGAATTATAGGGCACCAAACACTGCATTTATGGTAAAAATAATAAAATATTTTAATATTTTAAGACGTTTTTTTGCCAATAAAATCGAAACAGTACGAGCTAGATCTATAAAACTGGTATCACTTGCTATCTAGCTAACGTGTTAACTCGTCAAAGTAAATTATTTTTCTCTAAATGACGTTGGCAGGAATTAGAGGGCGCCAAACTCTGCATTAATGGTAAACATAATAAAATATTTTAATATTTTAAGGGTTTTTTTTGCCAATAAAATCGAAACTGTACCAGCTAGAACTATAAATCTGGTACCACTTGCTATTTAGCTAACGTGTTAACTCGTCGAAGTGATTTTTTTTTTTTAAATAACGCCGAGAGGAATTATAGGGCACCAAACTCTGCATTAATGGTAGAAATATTAAAATATTTTAATATTTTAAGGGAATTTTTTTGGCCAATAAAATCGAAACAGTACCAGCTAGAATTATACAGCTGGTACCACTTCCTAATTAGCTAACGTGGTAACTTGTCGAAGTACATTTTTTTTTTCAAAATAACGCCGACAGGAACTATAGGGCACCAAACTCCGCATTAATGGAAAAATAATAAAATATTTTAATATTTAAAGGGGTTTTGACACTTTGACTTTGACACTGGTACCACTTGCTATCCAGCTAACGTGTTAACTCGTCCTGACGTTGGCAGGAATTATAGGGCACCAAACTCTGCATTAATGGTAAAAATAATAAAATATTTTACTGTTTTGAGGGTTTTTTTGCCAATAAAATCGAAACAGTACCAGCTAGAATTATAAAGCTGGTACCATATCCTAATTAGCTAACGTGTTAACTCGTCGAAGTAAATTTTTTTCTCTTAATGACGTTGGCAGGAATTATAGGGCACCAAACACTGCATTTATGGTAAAAATAATAAAATATTTTAATATTTTAAGGGGTTTTTTTTTGCCAATAAAATCGAAACAGTACCAGCTAGAACTATAAAACTGGTACCACTTGCTATCTAGCTAACGTGTTAACTCGTCCTGATGTTGGCAGAAATTATAGGGCACCAAACTCTGCATTAATGGTAAAAATAATAAAATATTTTAAGGGTTTTTTTCTGCCAATAAAATCGAAACAATACCAGCTAGAACTTTGGAACTGGCACAAGCCGGTAGAAAACTAACGTGTTAACTCGTCGAAGTGAATTTTTTTTTTAAAATAACGCCGACAGGAATTATAGGGCACTAAACTCTGCACTAATGGTAAAAATATTAAAATATTTTAATATTTTAAGGGGATTTTTTTGCCAATAAAATCGAAACAGTACCAGCTAGAACTATAAAGCTGGTACCACTTACTAACTAGCTAACGTGTTAACTCGTCGAAGTAAATTTTTTCCCTAAATGACGTTGGCAGGAATTATAGGGCACCAAACACTTCATTTCTGGAAAATAATAAAATATTTTAATATTTTAAGGGTTTTTTTTTTTGCCAATAAAATCGAAACTGTACCAGCTAGAACTATAAAACTGGTACCACTTGCTATCTAGCTAACGTGTTAACTCGTTGAAGTAAATTTTTTTTCTAAAAATAACGCCGACAGGAATTATAGGGCACCAAACTCTGCATTAATGGTAAAAATAATAAAATATTTTAATATTTTAAGGGGTTTTTTTTGCCAATAAAATCGAAACTGTACCAGCTAGAACTATAAAACTGGTAAAACTTGCTATTTAGCTAACGTGTTAACTCGTCGAAGTGAATTTTTTAACAATAACGCCGACAGGAATTATAGGGCACCAAACTCTGCATTAATGGTAAAAATAATAAAATATTTTAATATTTTAAGGGTTTTTTTTTGCCAATAAAATCGAAACTGTACCAGCTAGAACTATAAAACTGGTACCACTTGCTATTTAGCTAACGTGTTAACTCGTCGAAGTGAATTTTTTAACAATAACGCCGACAGGAATTATAGGGCACCAAACTCTGCATTAATGGTAAAAATAATAAAATATTTTAATATTTTAAGGGGTTTTTTTGCCAATAAAATCGAAACTGTACCAGCTAGAACTATAAAACTGGTACCACTTGCTATTTAGCTAACGTGTTAACTCGTCGAAGTGAATTTTTTAACAATAACGCCGACAGGAATTATAGGGCACCAAACTCTGCATTAATGGAAAAATAATAAAATATTTTAATATTTAAAGGGGTTTTTTTGCCAATAAAATTGAAACAATACCAGCTAGAACTTTGAAACTGGTACCACTTGCTATCTAGCTAACGTGTTAACTCGTCGAAGTAATTTTTTTTCTCTAAATGACGTTGGCAGGAATTATAAGATACCAAACACTGCATTAATGATAAAAATAATAAAATATTTTAAGGGTTTTTTTTTGCCAATAAAATCGAAACAGTACCAGCTAGAACTATAAAACTGATACCAGTTGCTATCCAGCTAACGTGTTAACTCGTCGAAGTAAATTTTTTTTCCCTAAATGACGTTGGCAGGAATTATAGGGCAACAAACACTGCATTAATGGTAAAAATAATAAAATATTTTAATATTTTAAGGGGTTTTTCTTCCAATAAAATCGAAACAGTACCAGCTAGAACTATAAAACTGATACCAGTTGCTATCCAGCTAACGTGTTAACTCGTCGAAGTAAATTTTTTTTCCCTAAATGACGTTGGCAGGAATTATAGGGCACCAAACACTGCATTAATGGTAAAAATAATAAAATATTTTAATATTTTAAGGGGTTTTTCTTCCAATAAAATCGAAACAGTACCAGCTAGAACTATAAAACTGGTATCACTTGCTATCTAGCTAACGTGTTAACTCGTCGAAGTAAATTTTTTCCCTAAATGACGTTGGCAGGAATTATAGGGCACCAAACACTTCATTTCTGGAAAATAATAAAATATTTTAATATTTTAAGGGGTTTTTTTTTTGCCAATAAAATCGAAACTGTACCAGCTAGAACTATAAAACTGGTACCACTTGCTATCTAGCTAACGTGTTAACTCGTTGAAGTAAATTTTTTTTCTAAAAATAACGCCGACAGGAATTATAGGGCACCAAACTCTGCATTA
The DNA here is from genome assembly GCA_941918925.1 of Phyto melanocephala. Lineage (NCBI taxonomy): Eukaryota > Metazoa > Arthropoda > Insecta > Diptera > Rhinophoridae > Phyto > Phyto melanocephala. The sequence continues at coordinate 67,511,276 of OW799233.1, forward strand.
ATGGTAAAAATAATAAAATATTTTAATATTTTAAGGGGTTTTTTTTGCCAATAAAATCGAAACTGTACCAGCTAGAACTATAAAACTGGTAAAACTTGCTATTTAGCTAACGTGTTAACTCGTCGAAGTGAATTTTTTAACAATAACGCCGACAGGAATTATAGGGCACCAAACTCTGCATTAATGGTAAAAATAATAAAATATTTTAATATTTTAAGGGTTTTTTTTTGCCAATAAAATCGAAACTGTACCAGCTAGAACTATAAAACTGGTACCACTTGCTATTTAGCTAACGTGTTAACTCGTCGAAGTGAATTTTTTAACAATAACGCCGACAGGAATTATAGGGCACCAAACTCTGCATTAATGGTAAAAATAATAAAATATTTTAATATTTTAAGGGGTTTTTTTGCCAATAAAATCGAAACTGTACCAGCTAGAACTATAAAACTGGTACCACTTGCTATTTAGCTAACGTGTTAACTCGTCGAAGTGAATTTTTTAACAATAACGCCGACAGGAATTATAGGGCACCAAACTCTGCATTAATGGAAAAATAATAAAATATTTTAATATTTAAAGGGGTTTTTTTGCCAATAAAATTGAAACAATACCAGCTAGAACTTTGAAACTGGTACCACTTGCTATCTAGCTAACGTGTTAACTCGTCGAAGTAATTTTTTTTCTCTAAATGACGTTGGCAGGAATTATAAGATACCAAACACTGCATTAATGATAAAAATAATAAAATATTTTAAGGGTTTTTTTTTGCCAATAAAATCGAAACAGTACCAGCTAGAACTATAAAACTGATACCAGTTGCTATCCAGCTAACGTGTTAACTCGTCGAAGTAAATTTTTTTTCCCTAAATGACGTTGGCAGGAATTATAGGGCACCAAACACTGCATTAATGGTAAAAATAATAAAATATTTTAATATTTTAAGGGGTTTTTCTTCCAATAAAATCGAAACAGTACCAGCTAGAACTATAAAACTGGTATCACTTGCTATCTAGCTAACGTGCTAAATCGTCGAAGTAAATTGGTTTTCTCTAAATGACGTTGGCAGGAATTATAGGGTACCAAACACTGCATTAATGGTAAAAATAATAAAATATTTTAATATTTTAAGGGGTTTTTTTGCCAATAAAATCGAAACAGTACCAGCTTGAACTATAAAACTGGAACCACTTGCTATCTAGCTAACGTGTTAAATCGTCGAAGTAAATTTTTTTTCTCTAAATAACGTTGGGAGAAATTATAGGGCACCAAACTCTGCATTAATGGTAAAAACAATAAAATATTTTAATATTTTAAGGGGTCTTTTTTTGCCAATTAAATCGAAACAGTACCAGCTAGAACTATAAAACTGGTACCACTTGCTATCTAGCTAACATGTTAACTCGTACAAGTAATTTTTTTTTTTCTCTAAATGACGTCGGCAGGAATTACAGGGCACCAATCCCTGCATTAATGATAAAAATAATAAAATATTTTAATATTTTAAGGGTTTTTTTGACAATAAAATCGAAACAGTACCAGCTAGAATTATAAAGCTGGTACCACTTCCTAATTAGCTAACGTGTTAACTCGTCGAAGTAAATTCTTTTCTCTAAATGACGTTGGCAGGAATTATAGGGCACCAAACACTGCATTTATGGTAAAAATAATAAAATATTTTAATATTTTAAGGGGTTTTTCTGCCAATAAAATCGAAACAGTACCAGCTAGAACTATAAAACTGATACCAGTTGCTATCTAGCTAACGTGTTAACTCGTCCTGACGTTGGCGGGAATTATAGGGCACCACACTCTGCATTAATCTTAAAAATAATAAAATATTTTAATGTTTTGAGGGGTTTTTTTGCCAATAAAATCGAAACAGTACCAGCTAGAACTATAAAACTGGTACCACTTGCTACCTAGCTAACGTGTTAACTCGTCGAAGTAAATTTTTTTCTCTAAGGGACGTTGGCAGGAATTATAGGATACCAAACACTGCATTAATGGTAAAAATAATAAAATATTTTAATATTTTAAGGGGTTTTTTTGCCAATAAAATCGAAACAGTACCAGCTAGAACTATAAAACTGGAACCACTTGCTATCTAGCTAACGTGTTAAATCGTCGAAGTAAATTTTTTTTCTCTAAATAACGTTGGGAGAAATTATAGGGCACCAAACTCTGCATTAATGGTAAAAACAATAAAATATTTTAATATTTTAAGGGGTCTTTTTTTGCCAATTAAATCGAAACAGTACCAGCTAGAACTATAAAACTAGTACCACTTGCTATCTAGCTAACATGTTAACTCGTACAAGTAATTTTTTTTTTTCTCTAAATGACGTCGGCAGGAATTACAGGGCACCAATCCCTGCATTAATGATAAAAATAATAAAATATTTTAATATTTTAAGGGTTTTTTTGACAATAAAATCGAAACAGTACCAGCTAGAATTATAAAGCTGGTACCACTTCCTAATTAGCTAACGTGTTAACTCGTCGAAGTAAATTCTTTTCTCTAAATGACGTTGGCAGGAATTATAGGGCACCAAACACTGCATTTATGGTAAAAATAATAAAATATTTTAATATTTTAAGGGGTTTTTCTGCCAATAAAATCGAAACAGTACCAGCTAGAACTATAAAACTGATACCAGTTGCTATCTAGCTAACGTGTTAACTCGTCCTGCCGTTGGCGGGAATTATAGGGCACCAAACTCTGCATTAATCTTAAAAATAATAAAATATTTTAATGTTTTGAGGGGTTTTTTTTTGCCAATAAAATCAAAACAGTACCAGCTAGAACTATAAAACTGGTACCACTTGCTACCTAGCTAACGTGTTAACTCGTAGAAGTACATTTTTTTCTCTAAGGGACGTTGGCAGGAATTATAGGGCACCAAACACTGCATTAATGGTAAAAATAATAAAATATTTTAATATTTTAAGGGGTTTTTTTGCCAATAAAATCGAAACAGTACCAGCTAGAACTATAAAACTGGAACCACTTGCTATCTAGCTAACGTGTTAACTCGTCAAAGTAAATTATTTTTCTAGAAATAACGCCGACAGGAATTATAGGGCACCAAACACTGCATTAATGGTAAAAACAATAAAATATTTTAATATTTTAAGGGGTTTTTTTGCCAATAAAATCGAAACAGTACCAGCTAGAATTATAAAGCTGGTACCACTTCCTAATTAGCTAACGTGTTAACTCGTCGAAGTAAATTTTTTTCTCTAAATGACGTTGGTAGGAATTATAGGGCACCAAACACTGCATTAATGGTAAAAATAATAAAATATTTTAATATTTTAAGGGGTTTTTTTGCCAATAAAATCGAAACAGTACCAGCTAGAACTATAAAACTGGAACCACTTGCTATCTAGCTAACGTGTTAACTCGTCAAAGTAAATTATTTTTCTAAAAATAGCGCCGACAGGAATTATAGGGCACCAAACTCTGCATTAATGGTAAAAACAATAAAATATTTTAATATTTTAAGGGTTTTTTTGACAATAAAATCGAAACAGTACCAGCTAGAATTATAAAGCTGGTACCACTTCCTAATTAGCTAACGTGTTAACTCGTCGAAGTAAATTTTTTTCTCTAAATGACGTTGGCAGGAATTATAGGGCACCAAACACTGCATTAATGGTAAAAATAATAAAATATTTTAATATTTTAAGGGGTTTTTTTGCCAATAAAATCGAAACAGTACCAGCTAGAACTATAAAACTGGAACCACTTGCTATCTAGCTAACGTGTTAACTCGTCAAAGTAAATTGTTTTTCTAAAAATAACGCCGACAGGAATTATAGGGCACCAAACACTGCATTAATGGTAAAAATAATAAAATATTTTAATATTTTAAGGGGTTTTTTTGCCAATAAAATCGAAACAGTACCAGCTAGAATTATAAAGCTGGTACCACTTCCTAATTAACTAACGTGTTAACTCGTCGAAGTAAATTCTTTTCTCTAAATGACGTTGGCAGGAATTATAGGGCACCAAACACTGCATTAATGGTAAAAATAATAAAATATTTTAATATTTTAAGGGGTTTTTTTGCCAATAAAATCGAAACAGTACCAGCTAGAACTATAAAATTGGCACCACTTGCTATCTAGCTAACGTGTTAACTCGTCAAAGTAAATTATTTTTCTAAAAATAACGCCGACAGGAATTATAGGGCACCAAACTCTGCATTAATGGTAAAAATAATAAGATATTTTAATATTTTAAGGGGTTTTTTTGCCAATAAAATCGAAACAGTACCAGCTAGAACTATAAAACTGGTACTATCTGCTATCTAGCTAACGTGTTAACTCGTCAAAGTAAATTATTTTTCTAAAAATAACGCCGACAGGAATTATAGGGCACCAAACTCTGCATTAATGGTAAAAATAATAAGATATTTTAATATTTTAAGGGGTTTTTTTGCCAATAAAATCGAAACAGTACCAGCTAGAATTATAAAGCTGGTATCACTTCCTAATTAGCTAACGTGTTAACTCGTCGAAGTAAATTAATTTTCTAAAAATAAAGCCGACAGGAATTATAGGGCACCAAACTCTGCATTAATGGTAAAAATAATAAAATATTTTAATATTTTAAGGGTTTTTTTTTGCCAATAAAATCGAAACTGTCCCAGCTGGAACTATAAAACTGGTACCACTTGCTATTTAGCTAACGTGCTAAATCGTCGAAGTAAATTGTTTTTCTCTAAATGACGTTGGCAGGAATTATAGGGCACCAAACACTGCATTTATGGTAAAAATAATAAAATATTTTAATATTTTAAGGGGTTTTTTTGCCAATAAAATCGAAACAGTACCAGCTAGAACTATAAAACTGGTACCACTTGCTATCTAGCTAACGTTTTAACTCGTCGAAATAAATTTTTTTTTTTTTAAATAACGCCGACAGGAATTAGAGCGCACCAAACTCAGCATTAATGGTAAAAATAATAAAATATTTTAATATTTTAAGGGGTTTTTTTTCAATAAAGTCGAAACAGTAGCAGCTAGAAGTATTAAACTGGTACCACTTACTATTTAGCTAAGTAAATTTTTTTTCAAAAAATTACGCCGACAGGAATTATAGGGCACCAAACTCTGCATTAATGGTAAAAATAATAAAATATTTTAATATTTTAAGAGGTTTTTTTGCCAATAAAATCTAAACAGTTCCAGCTAGAACAATAAAACTGGTACCACTTGCTATCTAGCTAACGTGTTAACTGGTCGAAGTAATTTTTTTCTCTAAATGACGTTGGCAGGAATTATAGGATACCAAACACTGCATTAATGATAAAAATAATAAAATATTTTAATATTTTAAGGGGTTTTTTGCCAATAAAATCGAAACAGTACCAGCTAGAACTATAAAACTGATACCAGTTGCTATCTAGCTAACGTGTTAACTCGTCGAAGTAAATTTTTTTTCCCTAAATGACGTTGGCAGGAATTATATGGCACCAAACACTGCATTAATGGTAAAAATAATAAAATATTTTAATATTTTAAGGGGTTTTTTTTCCAATAAAATCGAAACAGTACCAGCTAGAACTATAAACCTGGTATCACTTGCTATCTAGCTAACGTGCTAAATCGTCGAAGTAAATTTTTTTTCTCTAAATGACGTTGGCAGGAATTATAGGGTACCAAACACTGCATTAATGGTAAAAATAATAAAATATTTTAATATTTTAAGGGGTTTTTTTGCCAATAAAATCGAAACAGTACCAGCTAGAACTATAAAACTGATACCAGTTGCTATCTAGCTAACGTGTTAACTCGTCCTGACGTTGGCGGGAATTATAGGGCACCAAACTCTGCATTAATCTTAAAAATAATAAAATATTTTAATGTTTTGAGGGGTTTTTTTGCCAATAAAATCGAAATAGTACCAGCTTGAACTATAAAACTGGTACCACTTGCTACCTAGCTAACGTGTTAACTCGTCGAAGTAAATTTTTTTCTCTAAGGGACGTTGGCAGGAATTATAGGATACCAAACACTGCATTAATGGTAAAAATAATAAAATATTTTAATATTTTAAGGGGTTTTTTTGCCAATAAAATCGAAACAGTACCAGCTAGAACTATAAAACTGGAACCACTTGCTATCTAGCTAACGTGTTAAATCGTCGAAGTAAATTTTTTCCTCTAAATAACGTTGGGAGAAATTATAGGGCACCAAACTCTGCATTAATGGTAAAAACAATAAAATATTTTAATATTTTAAGGGGTCTTTTTTTGCCAATTAAATCGAAACAGTACCAGCTAGAACTATAAAACTGGTACCACTTGCTATCTAGCTAACATGTTAACTCGTACAAGTAATTTTTTTTTTCTCTAAATGACGTCGGCAGGAATTACAGGGCACCAATCCCTGCATTAATGGTAAAAATAATAAAATATTTTAATATTTTAAGGGGTTTTTTTTGCCAATAAAATCGAAACAGTACCATCTAGAATTATAAAGCTGGTACCACTTCCTAATTAGCTAACGTGTTAACTCGTCGAAGTAAATTATTTTTCTAAAAATAACGCCGACAGGAATTATAGGGCACCAAACTCTGCATTAATGGTAAAAATAATAAGATATTTTAATATTTTAAGGGGTTTTTTTTGCCAATAAAATCGAAACAGTACCAGCTAGAATTATAAAGCTGGTATCACTTCCTAATTAGCTAACGTGTTAACTCGTCGAAGTAAATTATTTTTCTAAAAATAAAGCCGACAGGAATTATAGGGCACCAAACTCTGCATTAATGGTAAAAATAATAAAATATTTCAATATTTTAAGGGTTTTTTTTTGCCAATAAAATCGAAACTGTCCCAGCTGGAACTATAAAACTGGTACCACTTGCTATTTAGCTAACGTGCTAAATCGTCGAAGTAATATGTTTTTCTCTAAATGACGTTGGCAGGAATTATAGGGCACCAAACACTGCATTTATGGTAAAAATAATAAAATATTTTAATATTTTAAGGGGTTTTTTTGCCAATAAAATCGAAACAGTACCAGCTAGAACTATAAAACTGGTACCACTTGCTATCTAGCTAACGTGTTAACTCGTCAAAGTAAATTATTTTTCTAAAAATAACGCCGACAGGAATTATAGGGCACCAAACTCTGCATTAATGGTAAAAATAACAAAATATTTCAATATTTTAAGGGGTTTTTTTTTTGCCAATAAAATCGAAACTGTACCAGCTAGAACTATAAAACTGGTACCACTTGCTATTTAGCTAACTTGTTAACTCGTACTGATGTTGGCGGGAATTATAGGGCACCAAACTCTGCATTAATGGTAAAAATAATAAAATATTTTAAGGGGTTTTTTCTGCCAATAAAATCGAAACAATACCAGCTAGAACTTTTGAACTGGCACAAACCGGTAGAAAACTAACGTGTTAACTCGTCGAAGTGATTTTTTTTTTAAAAATAACGCCGACAGGGCACCAAACTCTGCATTAATGGTAAAAATATTAAAATATTTTAATATTTTAAGGGGATTTTTTTGCCAATAAAATCGAAACAGTACCAGCTAGAATTATAAAGCTGGTACCACTTCCTAATTAGCTAAAGTGTTTACTTGTCGAAGTACATTTTTTTTTCTCAAAATAACGCCGACAGGAACTATAGGGCACCAAACTCTTCATTAATGGAAAAATAATAAAATATTTTAATATTTAAAGGGGTTTTTTTGCCAATAAAATTGAAACACTACCAGCTAGAACTTTGAAACTGGTACCACTTGCTATCTAGCTAACGTGTTTACTCGTCCTGACGTTGGCAGGAATTATAGGGCACCAAACTCTGCATTAATGGTAAAAATAATAAAATATTTTAATATTTTAAGGGTTTTTTTTGCCAATAAAATCGAAACTGTCCCAGCTGGAACTATAAAACTGGTACCACTTGCTATTTAGCTAACGTGCTAAATCGTCGAAGTAAATTGTTTTTCTCTAAATGACGTTGGCAGAAATTATAGGGCACCAAACACTGCATTTATGGTAAAAATAATAAAATATTTTAATATTTTAAGGGTTTTTTTTGCCAATAAAATCGAAACAGTACCAGCTAGAACTATAAAACTGGTACCACTCGCTATCTAGCTAACGTGTTAACTCGTCAAAGTAAATTATTTTTCTAAAAATAACGCCGACAGGAATAACAGGGCACCAAACTCTGCATTAATGGTAAAAATAATAAGATATTTTAATATTTTAAGGGGTTTTTTTGCCAATAAAATCGAAACAGTACCAGCTAGAATTATAAAGCTGGTACCACTTCCTAATTAGCTAAAGTGTTTACTTGTCGAAGTACATTTTTTTTTCTCAAAATAACGCCGACAGGAACTATAGGGCACCAAACTCTTCATTAATGGAAAAATAATAAAATATTTTAATATTTAAAGGGGTTTTTTTGCCAATAAAATTGAAACACTACCAGCTAGAACTTTGAAACTGGTACCACTTGCTATCTAGCTAACGTGTTAACTCGTCCTGACGTTGGCAGGAATTATAGGGCACCAAACTCTGCATTAATGGTAAAAATAATAAAATATTTTAATATTTTAAGGGTTTTTTTTGCCAATAAAATCGAAACTGTCCCAGCTGGAACTATAAAACTGGTACCACTTGCTATTTAGCTAACGTGCTAAATCGTCGAAGTAAATTGTTTTTCTCTAAATGACGTTGGCAGAAATTATAGGGCACCAAACACTGCATTTATGGTAAAAATAATAAAATATTTTAATATTTTAAGGGTTTTTTTTGCCAATAAAATCGAAACAGTACCAGCTAGAACTATAAAACTGGTACCACTCGCTATCTAGCTAACGTGTTAACTCGTCAAAGTAAATTATTTTTCTAAAAATAACGCCGACAGGAATAACAGGGCACCAAACTCTGCATTAATGGTAACAATAATAAGATATTTTAATATTTTAAGGGGTTTTTTTGCCAATAAAATCGAAACAGTACCAGCTAGAATTATAAAGCTGGTACCACTTCCTAATTAGCTAAAGTGTTTACTTGTCGAAGTACATTTTTTTTTCTCAAAATAACGCCGACAGGAACTATAGGGCACCAAACTCTTCATTAATGGAAAAATAATAAAATATTTTAATATTTAAAGGGGTTTTTTTGCCAATAAAATTGAAACACTACCAGCTAGAACTTTGAAACTGGTACCACTTGCTATCTAGCTAACGTGTTAACTCGTCCTGACGTTGGCAGGAATTATAGGGCACCAAACTCTGCATTAATGGTAAAAATAATAAGATATTTTAATATTTTAAGGGTTTTTTTTTGCCAATAAAATCGAAACTGTCCCAGCTGGAACTATAAAACTGGTACCACTTGCTATTTAGCTAACGTGCTAAATCGTCGAAGTAAATTGTTTTTCTCTAAATGACGTTGGCAGAAATTATAGGGCACCAAACACTGCATTTATGGTAAAAATAATAAAATATTTTAATATTTTAAGGGTTTTTTTTGCCAATAAAATCGAAACAGTACCAGCTAGAACTATAAAACTGGTACCACTCGCTATCTAGCTAACGTGTTAACTCGTCAAAGTAAATTATTTTTCTAAAAATAACGCCGACAGGAATAACATGGCACCAAACACTGCATTTATGGTAAAAATAATAAAATATTTTAATATTTTAAGGGGTTTTTTTGCCAATAAAATCGAAACAGTACCAGCTAGAACTATAAAACTGGTACCACTTGCTATCTAGCTAACGTTTTAACTCGTCGAAATAAATTTTTTTTTTTTTAAATAACGCCGACAGGAATTAGAGCGCACCAAACTCAGCATTAATGGTAAAAATAATAAAATATTTTAATATTTTAAGGGGTTTTTTTTCAATAAAGTCGAAACAGTAGCAGCTAGAAGTATTAAACTGGTACCACTTACTATTTAGCTAAGTAAATTTTTTTTCAAAAAATTACGCCGACAGGAATTATAGGGCACCAAACTCTGCATTAATGGTAAAAATAATAAAATATTTTAATATTTTAAGAGGTTTTTTTGCCAATAAAATCTAAACAGTTCCAGCTAGAACAATAAAACTGGTACCACTTGCTATCTAGCTAACGTGTTAACTGGTCGAAGTAATTTTTTTCTCTAAATGACGTTGGCAGGAATTATAGGATACCAAACACTGCATTAATGATAAAAATAATAAAATATTTTAATATTTTAAGGGGTTTTTTTTGCCAATAAAATCGAAACAGTACCAGCTAGAACTATAAAACTGATACCAGTTGCTATCTAGCTAACGTGTTAACTCGTCGAAGTAAATTTTTTTTCCCTAAATGACGTTGGCAGGAATTATATGGCACCAAACACTGCATTAATGGTAAAAATAATAAAATATTTTAATATTTTAAGGGGTTTTTTTTCCAATAAAATCGAAACAGTACCAGCTAGAACTATAAACCTGGTATCACTTGCTATCTAGCTAACGTGCTAAATCGTCGAAGTAAATTTTTTTTCTCTAAATGACGTTGGCAGGAATTATAGGGTACCAAACACTGCATTAATGGTAAAAATAATAAAATATTTTAATATTTTAAGGGGTTTTTTTGCCAATAAAATCGAAACAGTACCAGCTAGAACTATAAAACTGATACCAGTTGCTATCTAGCTAACGTGTTAACTCGTCCTGACGTTGGCGGGAATTATAGGGCACCAAACTCTGCATTAATCTTAAAAATAATAAAATATTTTAATGTTTTGAGGGGTTTTTTTTGCCAATAAAATCGAAATAGTACCAGCTTGAACTATAAAACTGGTACCACTTGCTACCTAGCTAACGTGTTAACTCGTCGAAGTAAATTTTTTTCTCTAAGGGACGTTGGCAGGAATTATAGGATACCAAACACTGCATTAATGGTAAAAATAATAAAATATTTTAATATTTTAAGGGGTTTTTTTGCCAATAAAATCGAAACAGTACCAGCTAGAACTATAAAACTGGAACCACTTGCTATCTAGCTAACGTGTTAAATCGTCGAAGTAAATTTTTTCCTCTAAATAACGTTGGGAGAAATTATAGGGCACCAAACTCTGCATTAATGGTAAAAACAATAAAATATTTTAATATTTTAAGGGGTCTTTTTTTGCCAATTAAATCGAAACAGTACCAGCTAGAACTATAAAACTGGTACCACTTGCTATCTAGCTAACATGTTAACTCGTACAAGTAATTTTTTTTTTCTCTAAATGACGTCGGCAGGAATTACAGGGCACCAATCCCTGCATTAATGGTAAAAATAATAAAATATTTTAATATTTTAAGGGGTTTTTTTTGCCAATAAAATCGAAACAGTACCATCTAGAATTATAAAGCTGGTACCACTTCCTAATTAGCTAACGTGTTAACTCGTCGAAGTAAATTATTTTTCTAAAAATAACGCCGACAGGAATTATAGGGCACCAAACTCTGCATTAATGGTAAAAATAATAAGATATTTTAATATTTTAAGGGGTTTTTTTTGCCAATAAAATCGAAACAGTACCAGCTAGAATTATAAAGCTGGTATCACTTCCTAATTAGCTAACGTGTTAACTCGTCGAAGTAAATTATTTTTCTAAAAATAAAGCCGACAGGAATTATAGGGCACCAAACTCTGCATTAGTGGTGAAAATAATAAAATATTTTAATATTTTAAGGGTTTTTTTTTTGCCAATAAAATCGAAACTGTCCCAGCTGGAACTATAAAACTGGTACCACTTGCTATTTAGCTAACGTGCTAAATCGTCGAAGTAATATGTTTTTCTCTAAATGACGTTGGCAGGAATTATAGGGCACCAAACACTGCATTTATGGTAAAAATAATAAAATATTTTAATATTTTAAGGGGTTTTTTTGCCAATAAAATCGAAACAGTACCAGCTAGAACTATAAAACTGGTACCACTTGCTATCTAGCTAACGTGTTAACTCGTCAAAGTAAATTATTTTTCTAAAAATAACGCCGACAGGAATTATAGGGCACCAAACTCTGCATTAATGGTAAAAATAACAAAATATTTCAATATTTTAAGGGGTTTTTTTTTGCCAATAAAATCGAAACTGTACCAGCTAGAACTATAAAACTGGTACCACTTGCTATTTAGCTAACGTGTTAACTCGTACCGATGTTGGCGGGAATTATAGGGCACCAAACTCTGCATTAATGGTAAAAATAATAAAATATTTTAAGGGGTTTTTTCTGCCAATAAAATCGAAACAATACCAGCTAGAACTTTTGAACTGGCACAAACCGGTAGAAAACTAACGTGTTAACTCGTCGAAGTGATTTTTTTTTTAAAAATAACGCCGACAGGGCACCAAACTCTGCATTAATGGTAAAAATATTAAAATATTTTAATATTTTAAGGGGATTTTTTTGCCAATAAAATCGAAACAGTACCAGCTAGAATTATAAAGCTGGTACCACTTCCTAATTAGCTAAAGTGTTTACTTGTCGAAGTACATTTTTTTTTCTCAAAATAACGCCGACAGGAACTATAGGGCACCAAACTCTTCATTAATGGAAAAATAATAAAATATTTTAATATTTAAAGGGGTTTTTTTGCCAATAAAATTGAAACACTACCAGCTAGAACTTTGAAACTGGTACCACTTGCTATCTAGCTAACGTGTTAACTCGTCCTGACGTTGGCAGGAATTATAGGGCACCAAACTCTGCATTAATGGTAAAAATAATAAAATATTTTAATATTTTAAGGGTTTTTTTTGCCAATAAAATTGAAACTGTCCCAGCTGGAACTATAAAACTGGTACCACTTGCTATTTAGCTAACGTGCTAAATCGTCGAAGTAAATTGTTTTTCTCTAAATGACGTTGGCAGAAATTATAGGGCACCAAACACTGCATTTATGGTAAAAATAATAAAATATTTTAATATTTTAAGGGTTTTTTTTGCCAATAAAATCGAAACAGTACCAGCTAGAACTATAAAACTGGTACCACTCGCTATCTAGCTAACGTGTTAACTCGTCAAAGTAAATTATTTTTCTAAAAATAACGCCGACAGGAATAACAGGGCACCAAACTCTGCATTAATGGTAAAAATAATAAGATATTTTAATATTTTAAGGGGTTTTTTTTGCCAATAAAATCGAAACAGTACCAGCTAGAATTATAAAGCTGGTATCACTTCCTAATTAGCTAACGTGTTAACTCGTCGAAGTAAATTATTTTTCTAAAAATAAAGCCGACAGGAATTATAGGGCACCAAACTCTGCATTAATGGTAAAAATAATAAAATATTTTAATATTTTAAGGGTTTTTTTTTGCCAATAAAATCGAAACTGTCCCAGCTGGAACTATAAAACTGGTACCACTTGCTATTTAGCTAACGTGCTAAATCGTCGAAGTAAATTGTTTTTCTCTAAATGACGTTGGCAGGAATTATAGGGCACCAAACACTGCATTTATGGTAAAAATAATAAAATATTTTAATATTTTAAGGGGTTTTTTTTGCCAACAAAATCGAAACAGTACCAGCTAGAACCATAAAACTGGTACCACTTGCTATCTAGCTAACGTTTTAACTCGTCGAAGTAAATATTTTTTTTAAAATAACGCCGATAGGAATTAGAGCGCACCAAACTCAGCATTAATGGTAAAAATAATAAAATATTTTAATATTTTAAGGGGTTTTTTTTTCCAATAAAGTCGAAACAGTAGCAGCTAGAAGTATTAAACTGGTACCACTTGCTATTTAGCTAAGTAAATTTTTTTTCAAAAAATTACGCCGACAGGAATTATAGGGCACCAAACTCTGCATTAATGGTAAAAATAATAAAATATTTTAATATTTTAAGAGGTTTTTTTGCCAATAAAATCTAAACAGTTCCAGCTAGAACTATAAAACTGGTACCACTTGCTATCTAGCTAACGTGTTAACTGGTCGAAGTAATTTTTTTCTCTAAATGACGTTCGCAGGAATTATAGGATACCAAACACTGCATTAATGATAAAAATAATAAAATATTTTAATATTTTAAGGGGTTTTTTTTGCCAATAAAATCGAAACAGTACCAGCTAGAACTATAAAACTGATACCAGTTGCTATCTAGCTAACGTGTTAACTCGTCGAAGTAAATTTTTTTTCCCTTAATCACGTTGGCAGGAATTATAGGGCACCAAACATTGCATTAATGGTAAAAATAATAAAATATTTTAATATTTTAAGGGGTTTTTTTTTCCAATAAAATCGAAACAGTACCAGCTAGAACTATAAAACTGGTATCACTTGCTATCTAGCTAACGTGCTAAATCGTCGAAGTAAATTGTTTTTCTCTAAATGACGTTGGCAGGAATTATAGGGTACCAAACGCTGCATTAATGGTAAAAATAATAAAATATTTTAATATTTTAAGGGGTTTTTTTGCCAATAAAATCGAAACAGTACCAGCTAGAACTATAAAACTGATACCAGTTGCTATCTAGCTAACGTGTTAACTCGTCCTGACGTTGGCGGGAATTATAGGGCAATAAACTCTGCATTAATCTTAAAAATAATAAAATATTCTAATGTTTTGAGGGGTTTTTTTGCCAATAAAATCGAAATAGTACCAGCTAGAACTATAAAACTGGTACCACTTGCTACTTAGCTAACGTGTTAACTCGTCGAAGTAAATTTTTTTCTCTAAGGGACGTTGGCAGGAATTATAGGATACCAAACACTGCATTAATGGTAAAAACAATAAAATATTTTAATATTTTAAGGGGTCTTTTTTTGCCAATTAAATCGAAACAGTACCAGCTAGAAATTTAAAACTGGTACCACTTGCTATCTAGCTAACATGTTAACTCGTACAAGTAATTTTTTTTTTCTCTAAATGACGTCGGCAGGAATTACAGGGCACCAATCCCTGCATTAATGGTAAAAATAATAAAATATTTTAATATTTTAAGGGGTTTTTTTTGCCAATAAAATCGAAACAGTACCATCTAGAATTATAAAGCTGGTACCACTTCCTAATTAGCTAACGTGTTAACTCGTCGAAGTAAATCATTTTTCTAAAAATAACGCCGACAGGAATTATAGGGAACCAAACTCTGCATTAATGGTAAAAATAATAAAATATTTTAATATTTTAAGGGTTTTTTTGACAATAAAATCGAAACAGTACCAGCTAGAATTATAAAGCTGGCACCACTTCCTAATTAGCTAACGTGTTAACTAGTCGAAGTAAATTTTTTTCTCTAAATGACGTTGGCAGGAATTATAGGGCACCAAACACTGCATTTATGGTAAAAATAATAAAATATTTTAAGGGGTTTTTTTGCCAATAAAATCGAAACAGTACCAGCTAGAACTATAAAACTGGTACCACTTGCTATCTAGCTAACGTGTTAACTCGTCCTGACGTTGGCGGGAATTATAGGGCACCAAACTCTGCATTAATCTTAAAAATAATAAAATATTTTAATGTTTTGAGGGGTTTTTTTGCCAATAAAATCGAAACAGTACCAGCTAGAACTATAAAACTGGTACCACTTGCTACCTAGCTAACGTGTTAACTCGTCGAAGTAAATTTTTTTCTCTAAGGGACGTTGGGAGAAATTATAGGGCACTAAACACTGCATTAATGGTAAAAATAATAAAATATTTTAATATTTTAAGGGGTTTTTTTGACAATAAAATCGAAACAGTACCAGCTAGAATTATAAAGCTGGTACCACTTCCTAATTAGCTAACGTGTTAACTCGTCGAAGTAAATTTTTTTCTCTAAATGACGTTGGCAGGAATTATAGGGCACCAAACACTGCATTTATGGTAAAAATAAAAAAATATTTTAATATTTTAAGGGGTTTTTTTGCCAATTAAATCGAAACAGTACCAGCTAGAACTATAAAACTGGTACCACTTGCTATCTAGCTAACGTGTTAACTCGTCAAAGTAAATTATTTTTCTAAAAATAACACCGACAGGAATTATAGGGCACCAAACTCTGCATTAATGGTAAAAATAATAAGATATTTTAATATTTTAAGGGGTTTTTTTGCCAATAAAATCGAAACAGTACCAGCTAGAACTATAAAACTGGTACCACTTGCTATCTAGCTAACGTGTTAACTCGTCAAAGTAAATTATTTTTCTAAAAATAACGCCGACAGGAATTATAGGGCACCAAACTCTGCATTAATGGTAAAAATAATAAGATATTTTAATATTTTAAGGGGTTTTTTTGCCAATAAAATCGAAACAGTACCAGCTAGAATTATAAAGCTGGTATCACTTCCTAATTAGCTAACGTGTTAACTCGTCGAAGTAAATTATTTTTCTAAAAATAAAGCCGACAGGAATTATAGGGCACCAAACTCTGCATTAATGGTAAAAATAATAAAATATTTTAATATTTTAAGGGGTTTTTTTTTGCCAATAAAATCGAAACTGTCCCAGCTGGAACCATAAAACTGGTACCACTTGCTATTTAGCTAACGTGTTAACTCGTACCGATGTTGGCAGGAATTATAGGGCACCAAATTCTGCATTAATGGTAAAAATAATAAAATATTTTAATATTTTAAGGGTTTTTTTTTTGCCAATAAAATCGAAACTGTCCCAGCTGGAACTATAAAACTGGTACCACTTGCTATTTAGCTAACGTGCTAAATCGTCGAAGTAAATTGTTTTTCTCTAAATGACGTTGGCAGGAATTATAGGGCACCAAACTCTGCATTAATGGTAAAAATAACAAAATATTTCAATATTTTAAGGGGTTTTTTTTTTTGCCAATAAAATCGAAACTGTACCAGCTAGAACTATAAAACTGGTACCACTTGCTATTTAGCTAACGTGTTAACTCGTCGAAGTAAATTATTTTTCTAAAAATAAAGCCGACAGGAATTATAGGGCACCAAACTCTGCATTAATGGTAAAAATAATAAAATATTTTAATATTTTAAGGTTTTTTTTTTTTTGCCAATAAAATCGAAACTGTCCCAGCTGGAACTATAAAACTGGTACCACTTGCTATTTAGCTAACGTGCTAAATCGTCGAAGTAAATAGTTTTTCTCTAAATGACGTTGGCAGGAATTATAGGGCACCAAACACTGCATTTATTGTAAAAATAATAAAATATTTTAATATTTTAAGGGGTTTTTTTGCCAATAAAATCGAAACAGTACAAGCTAGAACTATAAAACTGAAACAACTTGCTATCTAGCTAACGTGTTAACTTGTCAAAGTAAATTATTTTTCTAAAAATAACGCCGACAGGAATTATAGGGCACCAAACTCTGCATTAATGGTAAAAATAATAAAATATTTCAATATTTTAAGGGGTTTTTTTGCCAATAAAATCGAAACTGTACCAGCTAGAACTATAAAACTGGTACCACTTGCTATTTAGCTAACGTGTTAACTCGTCGAAGTAAATTATTTTTCTAAAAATAAAGCCGACAGGAATTAGAGGGCACCAAACTCTGCATTAATGGTAAAAAAATAAAATATTTTAATATTTTAAGGGTTTTTTTTTTGCCAATAAAATCGAAACTGTCCCAGCTGGAACTATAAAACTGGTACCACTTGCTATTTAGCTAACGTGCTAAATCGTCGAAGTAAATTGTTTTTCTCTAAATGACGTTGGCAGGAATTATAGGGCACCAAACACTGCATTTATGGTAAAAATAATAAAATATTTTAATATTTTAAGGGGTTTTTTTGCCAATAAAATCGAAACAGTACCAGCTAGAACTATAAAACTGGTACCACTTGCTATCTAGCTAACGTGTTAACTCGTCAAAGTAAATTATTTTTCTCTAAATGACGTTGGCAGGAATTAAGGGCACCAAACACTGCATTTATGGTAAAAATAACAAAATATTTTAATATTTTAAGGGTTTTTTTTTGCCAATAAAATCGAAACTGTCCCAGCTGGAACTATAAAACTGGTACCACTTGCTATCTAGCTAACGTGCTAAATCGTCGAAGTAAATTGTTTTTCTCTAAATGACGTTGGCAGGAATTATAGGGCACCAAACACTGCATTTATTGTAAAAATAATAAAATATTTTAATATTTTAAGGGGTTTTTTTGCCAATAAAATCGAAACAGTACCAGCTAGAACTATAAAACTGGTACCACTTGCTATCTAGCTAACGTGTTAACTCGTCAAAGTAAATTATTTTTCTAAAAATAACGCCGACAGCAATTATAGGGCACCAAACTCTGCATTAATGGTAAAAATAATAAAATATTTTAATATTTTAAGGGTTTTTTTGCCAATAAAATCGAAACTGTCCCAGATGGAACTATAAAACTGGTACCACTTGCTATTTAGCTAACGTGCTAAATCGTCGAAGTAAATTGTTTTTCTCTAAATGACGTTGGCAGGAATTATAGGGCACCAAACACTGCATTTATTGTAAAAATAATAAAATATTTTAATATTTTAAGGGGTTTTTTTGCCAATAAAATCGAAACAGTACCAGCTAGAACTATAAAACTGGTACCACTTGCTATCTAGCTAACGTGTTAACTCGTCAAAGTAAATTATTTTTCTAAAAATAACGCCGACAGGAATTATAGGGCACCAAACTCTGCATTAATGGTAAAAATAATAAAATATTTTAATATTTTAAGGGTTTTTTTTTTGCCAATAAAATCGAAACTGCTCCAGCTGGAACTATAAAACTGGTACCACTTGCTATTTAGCTAACGTGCTAAATCGTCGAAGTAAATTGTTTTTCTCTAAATGACGTTGGCAGGAATTATAGGGCACCAAACACTGCATTTATGGTAAAAATAATAAAATATTTTAATATTTTAAGGGGTTTTTTGCCAATAAAATCGAAACAGTACCAGCTAGAACTATAAAACTGGTACCACTTGCTATCTAGCTAACGTGTTAACTCGTCAAAGTAAATTATTTTTCTCTAAATGAAGTTGGCAGGAATAATAGGGCACCAAACACTGCATTTATGGTAAAAATAACAAAATATTTTAATATTTTAAGGTTTTTTTTTGCCAATAAAATTGAAACTGTCCCAGCTGGAACTATAAAACTGGTACCACTTGCTATTTAGCTAACGTGTTAACTCGTCAAAGTAAATTATTTTTCTCTAAATGACGTTGGCAGGAATTATAGGGCACCAAACACTGCATTTATGGTAAAAATAACAAAATATTTTAATATTTTAAGGGTTTTTTTTTTGCCAATAAAATCGAAACTGTCCCAGCTAGAACTATAAAACTGGTACCACTTGCTATCTAGCTAACGTGTTAACTCGTCAAAGTAAATTATTTTTCTCTAAATGACGTTGGCAGGAATTATAGGGCACCAAACTCTGCATTAATGGTAAAAATAATAAAATATTTCAATATTTGAAGGGGTTTTTTTTTGCCAATAAAATCGAAACTGTCTCAGCTGGAACTATAAAACTGGTACCACTTGCTATTTAGCTAACGTGCTAAATCGTCGAAGTAAATTGTTTTTCTCTAAATGACGTTGGCAGGAATTATAGGGCACCAAACACTGCATTTATGGTAAAAATAACAAAATATTTCAATATTTTAAGGGGTTTTTTTTTGCCAATAAAATCAAAACTGTCCCAGCTGGAACTATAAAACTGGTACCACTTGCTATTTAGCTAACGTGCTAAATCGTCGAAGTAAATTGTTTTTCTCTAAATGACGTTGGCAGGAATTATAGGGCACCAAACTCTGCATTAATGGTAAAAATAATAAAATATTTTAATATTTTAAGGGTTTTTTTTTTGCCAATAAAATCGAAACTGTCCCAGCTGGAACTATAAAACTGGTACCACTTGCTATTTAGCTAACGTGTTAACTCGTACCGATGTTGGCAGGAATTATAGGGCACCAAACTCTGCATTAATGGTAAAAATAATAAAATATTTTAAGGGGTTTTTTCTGCAAATAAAATCGAAACAATACCAGCTAGAACTTTGGAACTGGCACAAACCGGTAGAAAACTAACGTGTTAACTCGTCGAAGTGAATTTTTTTTTTAAAATAACGCCGACAGGAATTATAGGGCACCAAACTCTGCATTAATGGTAAAAATATTAAAATATTTTAATATTTTAAGGGGATTTTTTTGCCAATAAAATCGAAACAGTACCAGCTAGAATTATAAAGCTGGTACCACTTCCTAATTAGCTAACGTGTTAACTTGTCGAAGTACATTTTTTTTTTCTCAAAATAACGCCGACAGGAACTATAGGGCACTACACTCTTCTTTAATGGAAAAATAATAAAATATTTTAATATTTAAAGGGGTTTTTTTGCCAATAAAATTAAAACACTACCAGCTAGAACTTTGAAACTGGTACCACTTGCTATCTAGCTAACGTGTTAACTCGTCCTGACGTTGGCAGGAATTATAGGGCACCAAACTCTGCATTAATGGTAAAAATAATAAAATATTTTAATATTTTAAGGGTTTTTTTTTGCCAATAAAATCGAAACTGTCCCAGCAGGAACTATAAAACTGGTACCACTTGCTATTTAGCTAACGTGCTAAATCGTCGAAGTAAATTGTTTTTCTCTAAATGACGTTGGCAGGAATTATAGGGCACCAAACACTGCATTTATTGTAAAAATAATAAAATATTTTAATATTTTAAGGGGTTTTTTTGCCAATAAAATCGAAACAGTACCAGCTAGAAACATAAAACTGGTACCACTTGCTATCTAGCTAACGTGTTAACTCGTCAAAGTAAATTATTTTTCTAAAAATAACGCCGACAGGAATTATAGGGCACCAAACTCTGCATTAATGGTAAAAATAATAAAATATTTCAATATTTTAAGGGGTTTTTTTGCCAATAAAATCGAAACTGTACCAGCTAAAACTATAAAACTGGTACCACTTGCTATTTAGCTAACGTGTTAACTAGTACCGATGTTGGCAGGAATTATAGGGCACCAAACTCTGCATTAATGGTAAAAATAATAAAATATTTTAAGAGGTTTTTTCTGCCAATAAAATCGAAACAATACCAGCTAGAACTTTGGAACTGGCACAAACCGGTAGAAAACTAACGTGTTAACTCGTCGAAGTGAATTTTTTTTTAAAAATAACGCCGACAGGAATTATAGGGCACCAAACTCTGCATTAATGGTAAAAATATTAAAATATTTTAATATTTTAAGGGGATTTTTTTGCCAATAAAATCGAAACAGTACCAGCTAGAATTATAAAGCTGGTACCACTTTCTAATTAGCTAACGTGTTAACTTGTCGAAGTACATTTTTTTTTCTCAAAATAACGCCGACAGGAACTATAGGGCACCAAACACTTCATTAATGGAAAAATAATAAAATATTTTAATATTTAAAGGGGTGTTTTTGCCAATAAAATTGAAACACTACCAGCTAGAACTTTGAAACTGGTACCACTTGCTATCTAGCTAACGTGTTAACTCGTCCTGACGTTGGCAGGAATTATAGGGCACCAAACTCTGCATTAATTGTAAAAATAATAGAATATTTTAATATTTTAAGGGGTTTTTTTTGCCAATAAAATCGAAACAGTACCAGCTAGAACTATAAAACTGGTATGACTTGCTATCTAGCTAACGTGCTAAATCGTCGAAGTAAATTGTGTTTCTCTAAATGACGTTGGCAGCAATTAGAGGGCACCAAACTCTGCATTAATGGTAAAAATAATAAAATATTTTAATATTTTAAGGGGTTTTTTTTGCCAATAAAATCGAAACAGTACCAGCTAGAACTATGGAACTGGTATCACTTGCTATCTAGCTGACGTGCTAAACCGTCGAAGTAAATTGTTTTTCTCTAAATGACGTTGGCAGGAATTAGAGGGCACCAAACTCTGCATTAATGGTAAAAATAATAAAAAATTTTAATATTTTAAGGGGTTTTTTTTTGCCAATAAAATCGAAACAGTACCAGCTAGAACTATAAAACTGGTACCACTTGTTACTTAGCTAACGTGTTAACTCGCTAAGGTAAATTTTTTTTCTAAAAATAACGCCGACAGGAATTATAGGGCACTAAACTCTGCATTAATTGTAAAAATAATAAAATGTTTTAATATTTGAGGGGTTTTTTTTGCCAATAAAATCGAAACAGTACCAGCTAGAACTATAAAACTGGTACCACTTGCTATCTAGCTAACGTGCTAACTCGTCAAAGTAAATTATTTTTCTAAAAATAACGCCGACAGGAATTATAGGGCACCAAACACTGCATTAATGATAAAAATAATAAAATATTTTAATATTTTAAGGGTTTTTTTTGCCAATAAAATCGAAACAGTACCAGCTAGAACTATAAAACTGGTACCACTTGTTATTTAGCTAACGTGTTAACTCGTCAAAGTAAATTATTTTTCTAAAAATAACGCCGACAGGAATTATAGGGCACCAAACTCTGCATTAATGGTAAAAATAATAAAATATTTCAATATTTTAAGGGGTTTTTTGCCAATAAAATCGAAACAGTACCAGCTAGAATTATAAAGCTGGTACCACTTCCTAATTAGCTAACGTGTTAACTTGTCGAAGTACATTTTTTTTCTCAAAATAACGCCGACAGGAACTATAGGGCACCAAACTCTGCATTAATCGAAAAATAATAAAATATTTTAATATTTTAAGGGGTTTTTTTGCCAATAAAATCGAAACAGTACCAGCTAGAACTATAAAACTGGTACCACTTGCTATCTAGCTAACGTGTTAACTCGTCAAAGTAAATTATTTTTCTCTAAATGACGTTGGCAGGAATTATAGGGCACCAAACACTGCATTTAGGGTAAAAATAACAAAATATTTTAATATTTTAAGGGTTTTTTTTTTGCCAATAAAATCGAAACTGTCCCAGCTGGAACTATAAAACTGGTACCACTTGCTATTTAGCTAACGTGCTAAATCGTCGAAGTAAATTGTTTTTCTCTAAATGACGTTGGCAGGAATTATAGGGCACCAAACACTGCATTTATTGTAAAAATAATAAAATATTTTAATATTTTAAGGGGTTTTTTTGCCAATAAAATCGAAACAGTACCAGCTAGAACTATAAAACTGGTACCACTTGCTATCTAGCTAACGTGTTAACTCGTCAAAATAAATTATTTTTCTCTAAATGACGTTGGCAGGAATTATAGGGCACCAAACTCTGCATTAATGGTAAAAATAATAAAATATTTTAATATTTTAAGGGTTTTTTTTTTGCCAATAAAATCAAAACTGTCCCAGCTGGAACTATAAAACTGGTACCACTTGCTATTTAGCTAACGTGCTAAATCGTCGAAGTAAATTGTTTTTCTCTAAATGACGTTGGCAGGAATTATAGGGCACCAAACACTGCATTTATGGTAAAAATAACAAAATATTTCAATATTTTAAGGGGTTTTTTTTTGCCAATAAAATCGAAACTGTCCCAGCTGGAACTATAAAACTGGTACCACTTGCTATTTAGCTAACGTGCTAAATCGTCGAAGTAAATTGTTTTTCTCTAAATGACGTTGGCAGGAATTATACGGCACCAAACACTGCATTTATGGTAAAAATAACAAAATATTTCAATATTTTAAGGGGTTTTTTTTTGCCAATAAAATCGAAACTGTCCCAGCTGGAACCATAAAACTGGTACCACTTGCTATTTAGCTAACGTGTTAACTCGTACCGATGTTGGCAGGAATTATAGGGCACCAAATTCTGCATTAATGGTAAAAATAATAAAATATTTTAATATTTTAAGGGTTTTTTTTTGCCAATAAAATCGAAACTGTCCCAGCTGGAACTATAAAACTGGTACCACTTGCTATTTAGCTAACGTGCTAAATCGTCGAAGTAAATTGTTTTTCTCTAAATGACGTTGGCAGGAATTATAGGGCACCAAACACTGCATTAATGGTAAAAATAACAAAATATTTCAATATTTTAAGGGGTTTTTTTTTTTGCCAATAAAATCGAAACTGTACCAGCTAGAACTATAAAACTGGTACCACTTGCTATTTAGCTAACGTGTTAACTCGTACCGATGTTGGCGGGAATTATAGGGCACCAAACTCTGCATTAATGGTAAAAATAATGAAATATTTTAAGGGGTTTTTTCTGCCAATAAAATCGAAACAGTACCAGCTAGAATTATAAAGCTGGTACCACTTCCTAATTAGCTAACGTGTTAACTTGTCGAAGTACATTTTTTTTTCTCAAAATAACGCTGACAGGAACTATAGGGCACCAAACTCTTCATTAATGGAAAAATAATAAAATATTTTAATATTTAAAGGGGTTTTTTTTGCCAATAAAATTGAAACACTACCAGCTAGAACTTTGAAACTGGTACCACTTGCTATCTAGCTAACGTGTTAACTCGTCCTGACGTTGGCAGGAATTATAGGGCACCAAACTCTGCATTAATGGTAAAAATAATAAAATATTTTAATATTTTAAGGGTTTTTTTGCCAATAAAATCGAAACTGTCCCAGCTGGAACTATAAAACTGGTACCACTTGCTATTTAGCTAACGTGCTAAATCGTCGAAGTAAATTGTTTTTCTCTAAATGACGTTGGCAGGAATTATAGGGCACCAAACACTGCATTTATTGTAAAAATAATAAAATATTTTAATATTTTAAGGGGTTTTTTTGCCAATAAAATCGAAACAGTACCAGCTAGAACTATAAAACTGAAACAACTTGCTATCTAGCTAACGTGTTAACTCGTCAAAGTAAATTATTTTTCTAAAAATAACGCCGACAGGAATTATAGAGCACCAAACTCTGCATTAATGGTACAAATAATAAAATATTTCAATATTTTAAGGGGTTTTTTTGCCAATAAAATCGAAACTGTACCAGCTAGAACTATAAAACTGGTACCACTTGCTATTTAGCTAACGTGTTAACTCGTCGAAGTAAATTATTTTTCTAAAAATAAAGCCGACAGGAATTATAGGGCACCAAACTCTGCATTAATGGTAAAAATAATAAAATATTTTAATATTTTAAGGGTTTTTTTTTTGCCAATAAAATCGAAACTGTCCCAGCTGGAACTATAAAACTGGTACCACTTGCTATTTAGCTAACGTGCTAAATCGTCGAAGTAAATTGTTTTTCTCTAAATGACGTTGGCAGGAATTATAGGGCACCAAACACTGCATTTATGGTAAAAATAATAAAATATTTTAATATTTTAAGGGGTTTTTTTGCCAATAAAATCGAAACAGTACCAGCTAGAACTATAAAACTGGTACCACTTGCTATCTAGCTAACGTGTTAACTCGTCAAAGTAAATTATTTTTCTCTAAATGACGTTGGCAGGAATTAAGGGCACCAAACACTGCATTTATGGTAAAAATAACAAAATATTTTAATATTTTAAGGGTTTTTTTTTGCCAATAAAATCGAAACTGTCCCAGCTGGAACTATAAAACTGGTACCACTTGCTATCTAGCTAACGTGCTAAATCGTCGAAGTAAATTGTTTTTCTCTAAATGACGTTGGCAGGAATTATAGGGCACCAAACACTGCATTTATGGTAAAAATAATAAAATATTTTAATATTTTAACGGGTTTTTTTGCCAATAAAATCGAAACAGTACCAGCTAGAACTATAAAACTGGTACCACTTGCTATCTAGCTAACGTGTTAACTCGTCAAAGTAAATTATTTTTCTAAAAATAACGCCGACAGCAATTATAGGGCACCAAACTCTGCATTAATGGTAAAAATAATAAAATATTTTAATATTTTAAGGGTTTTTTTGCCAATAAAATCGAAACTGTCCCAGATGGAACTATAAAACTGGTACCACTTGCTATTTAGCTAACGTGCTAAATCGTCGAAGTAAATTGTTTTTCTCTAAATGACGTTGGCAGGAATTATAGGGCACCAAACACTGCATTTATTGTAAAAATAATAAAATATTTTAATATTTTAAGGGGTTTTTTTGCCAATAAAATCGAAACAGTACCAGCTAGAACTATAAAACTGGTACCACTTGCTATCTAGCTAACGTGTTAACTCGTCAAAGTAAATTATTTTTCTAAAAATAACGCCGACAGGAATTATAGGGCACCAAACTCTGCATTAATGGTAAAAATAATAAAATATTTTAATATTTTAAGGGTTTTTTTTTTGCCAATAAAATCGAAACTGCTCCAGCTGGAACTATAAAACTGGTACCACTTGCTATTTAGCTAACGTGCTAAATCGTCGAAGTAAATTGTTTTTCTCTAAATGACGTTGGCAGGAATTATAGGGCACCAAACACTGCATTTATGGTAAAAATAATAAAATATTTTAATATTTTAAGGGGTTTTTTGCCAATAAAATCGAAACAGTACCAGCTAGAACTATAAAACTGGTACCACTTGCTATCTAGCTAACGTGTTAACTCGTCAAAGTAAATTATTTTTCTCTAAATGACGTTGGCAGGAATTATAGGGCACCAAACACTGCATTTATGGTAAAAATAACAAAATATTTTAATATTTTAAGGTTTTTTTTTTGCCAATAAAATTGAAACTGTCCCAGCTGGAACTATAAAACTGGTACCACTTGCTATTTAGCTAACGTGTTAACTCGTCAAAGTAAATTATTTTTCTCTAAATGACGTTGGCAGGAATTATAGGGCACCAAACACTGCATTTATGGTAAAAATAACAAAATATTTTAATATTTTAAGGGTTTTTTTTTTGCCAATAAAATCGAAACTGTCCCAGCTAGAACTATAAAACTGGTACCACTTGCTATCTAGCTAACGTGTTAACTCGTCAAAGTAAATTATTTTTCTCTAAATGACGTTGGCAGGAATTATAGGGCACCAAACTCTGCATTAATGGTAAAAATAATAAAATATTTTAATATTTTAAGGGTTTTTTTTTGCCAATAAAATCAAAACTGTCCCAGCTGGAACTATAAAACTGGTACCACTTGCTATTTAGCTAACGTGCTAAATCGTCGAAGTAAATTGTTTTTCTCTAAATGACGTTGGCAGGAATTATAGGGCACCAAACACTGCATTTATGGTAAAAATAACAAAATATTTCAATATTTGAAGGGGTTTTTTTTTGCCAATAAAATCGAAACTGTCTCAGCTGGAACTATAAAACTGGTACCACTTGCTATTTAGCTAACGTGCTAAATCGTCGAAGTAAATTGTTTTTCTCTAAATGACGTTGGCAGGAATTATAGGGCACCAAACACTGCATTTATGGTCAAAATAACAAAATATTTCAATATTTTAAGGGGTTTTTTTTTTGCCAATAAAATCAAAACTGTCCCAGCTGGAACTATAAAACTGGTACCACTTGCTATTTAGCTAACGTGTTAACTCGTACCGATGTTGGCAGGAATTATAGGGCACCAAACTCTGCATTAATGGTAAAAATAATAAAATATTTTAATATTTTAAGGGTTTTTTTTTTGCCAATAAAATCGAAACTGTCCCAGCTGGAACTATAAAACTGGTACCACTTGCTATTTAGCTAACGTGCTAAATCGTCGAAGTAAATTGTTTTTCTCTAAATGACGTTGGCAGGAATTATAGGGCACCAAACTCTGCATTAATGGTAAAAATAATAAAATATTTTAATATTTTAAGGGTTTTTTTTTTGCCAATAAAATCGAAACTGTCCCAGCTGGAACTATAAAACTGGTACCACTTGCTATTTAGCTAACGTGTTAACTCGTACCGATGTTGGCAGGAATTATAGGGCACCAAACTCTGCATTAATGGTAAAAATAATAAAATATTTTAAGGGGTTTTTTCTGCAAATAAAATCGAAACAATACCAGCTAGAACTTTGGAACTGGCACAAACCGGTAGAAAACTAACGTGTTAACTCGTCGAAGTGAATTTTTTTTTTAAAATAACGCCGACAGGAATTATAGGGCACCAAACTCTGCATTAATGGTAAAAATATTAAAATATTTTAATATTTTAAGGGGATTTTTTTGCCAATAAAATCGAAACAGTACCAGCTAGAATTATAAAGCTGGTACCACTTCCTAATTAGCTAACGTGTTAACTTGTCGAAGTACATTTTTTTTTCTCAAAATAACGCCGACAGGAACTATAGGGCACTACACTCTTCTTTAATGGAAAAATAATAAAATATTTTAATATTTAAAGGGGTTTTTTTGCCAATAAAATTAAAACACTACCAGCTAGAACTTTGAAACTGGTACCACTTGCTATCTAGCTAACGTGTTAACTCGTCCTGACGTTGGCAGGAATTATAGGGCACCAAACTCTGCATTAATGGTAAAAATAATAAAATATTTTAATATTTTAAGGGTTTTTTTTTTGCCAATAAAATCGAAACTGTCCCAGCAGGAACTATAAAACTGGTACCACTTGCTATTTAGCTAACGTGCTAAATCGTCGAAGTAAATTGTTTTTCTCTAAATGACGTTGGCAGGAATTATAGGGCACCAAACACTGCATTTATTGTAAAAATAATAAAATATTTTAATATTTTAAGGGGTTTTTATGCCAATAAAATCGAAACAGTACCAGCTAGAAACATAAAACTGGTACCACTTGCTATCTAGCTAACGTGTTAACTCGTCAAAGTAAATTATTTTTCTAAAAATAACGCCGACAGGAATTATAGGGCCAAACTCTGCATTAATGGTAAAAATAATAAAATATTTCAATATTTTAAGGGGTTTTTTTGCCAATAAAATCGAAACTGTACCAGCTAAAACTATAAAACTGGTACCACTTGCTATTTAGCTAACGTGTTAACTAGTACCGATGTTGGCAGGAATTATAGGGCACCAAACTCTGCATTAATGGTAAAAATAATAAAATATTTTAAGAGGTTTTTTCTGCCAATAAAATCGAAACAATACCAGCTAGAACTTTGGAACTGGCACAAACCGGTAGAAAACTAACGTGTTAACTCGTCGAAGTGAATTTTTTTTTAAACATAACGCCGACAGGAATTATAGGGCACCAAACTCTGCATTAATGGTAAAAAAAAATATTAAAATATTTTAATATTTTAAGGGGATTTTTTTGCCAATAAAATCGAAACAGTACCAGCTAGAATTATAAAGCTGGTACCACTTCCTAATTAGCTAACGTGTTAACTTGTCGAAGTACATTTTTTTTCTCAAAATAACGCCGACAGGAACTATAGGGCACCAAACTCTTCATTAATGGAAAAATAATAAAATATTTTAATATATAAAGGGGTGTTTTTGCCAATAAAATTGAAACACTACCAGCTAGAACTTTGAAACTGGTACCACTTGCTATCTAGCTAACGTGTTAACTCGTCCTGACGTTGGCAGGAATTATAGGGCACCAAACTCTGCATTAATTGTAAAAATAATAGAATATTTTAATATTTTAAGGGGTTTTTTTTGCCAATAAAATCGAAACAGTACCAGCTAGAACTATAAAACTGGTATGACTTGCTATCTAGCTAACGTGCTAAATCGTCGAAGTAAATTGTGTTTCTCTAAATGACGTTGGCAGCAATTAGAGGGCACCAAACTCTGCATTAATGGTAAAAATAATAAAATATTTTAATATTTTAAGGGGTTTTTTTTGCCAATAAAATCGAAACAGTACCAGCTAGAATTATAAAGCTTGTACCACTTCCTAATTAGCTAACGTGTTAACTTGTCGAAGTACATTTTTTTTTCTCAAAATAACGCCGACAGGAACTATAGGGCACTACACTCTTCTTTAATGGAAAAATAATAAAATATTTTAATATTTAAAGGGGTTTTTTTGCCAATAAAATTAAAACACTACCAGCTAGAACTTTGAAACTGGTACCACTTGCTATCTAGCTAACGTGTTAACTCGTCCTGACGTTGGCAGGAATTATAGGGCACCAAACTCTGCATTAATGGTAAAAACAATAAAATATTTTAATATTTTAAGGGTTTTTTTTTTTGCCAATAAAATCGAAACTGTCCCAGCTGGAACTATAAAACTGGTACCACTTGCTATTTAGCTAACGTGTTAACTCGTACCGATGTTGGCAGGAATTATAGGGCACCAAACTCTGCATTAATGGTAAAAATAATAAAATATTTTAAGGGGTTTTTTCTGCAAATAAAATCGAAACAATACCAGCTAGAACTTTGGAACTGGCACAAACCGGTAGAAAACTAACGTGTTAACTCGTCGAAGTGAATTTTTTTTTTTAAATAACGCCGACAGGAATTATAGGGCACCAAACTCTGCATTAATGGTAAAAATATTAAAATATTTTAAGGGGATTTTTTTGCCAATAAAATCGAAACAGTACCAGCTAGAATTATAAAGCTGGTACCACTTCCTAATTAGCTAACGTGTTAACTTGTCGAAGTACATTTTTTTTTCTCAAAATAACGCCGACAGGAACTATAGGGCACTACACTCTTCTTTAATGGAAAAATAATAAAATATTTTAATATTTAAAGGGGTTTTTTTGCCAATAAAATTAAAACACTACCAGCTAGAACTTTGAAACTGGTACCACTTGCTATCTAGCTAACGTGTTAACTCGTCCTGACGTTGGCAGGAATTATAGGGCACCAAACTCTGCATTAATGGTAAAAATAATAAAATATTTTAATATTTTAAGGGTTTTTTTTTTGCCAATAAAATCGAAACTGTCCCAGCAGGAACTATAAAACTGGTACCACTTGCTATTTAGCTAACGTGCTAAATCGTCGAAGTAAATTGTTTTTCTCTAAATGACGTTGGCAGGAATTATAGGGCACCAAACACTGCATTTATTGTAAAAATAATAAAATATTTTAATATTTTAAGGGGTTTTTTTGCCAATAAAATCGAAACAGTACCAGCTAGAAACATAAAACTGGTACCACTTCCTAATTAGCTAACGTGTTAACTTGTCGAGGTACATTTTTTTTTTCTCAAAATAACGCCGACAGGAACTATAGGGCACTACACTCTTCTTTAATGGAAAAATAATAAAATATTTTAATATTTAAAGGGGTTTTTTTGCCAATAAAATTAAAACACTACCAGCTAGAACTTTGAAACTGGTACCACTTGCTATCTAGCTAACGTGTTAACTCGTACCGATGTTGGCGGGAATTATAGGGCACCAAACTCTGCATTAATGGTAAAAATAATGAAATATTTTAAGGGGTTTTTTCTGCCAATAAAATCGAAACAGTACCAGCTAGAATTATAAAGCTGGTACCACTTCCTAATTAGCTAACGTGTTAACTTGTCGAAGTACATTTTTTTTTTCTCAAAATAACGCTGACAGGAACTATAGGGCACCAAACTCTTCATTAATGGAAAAATAATAAAATATTTTAATATTTAAAGGGGTTTTTTTGCCAATAAAATTGAAACACTACCAGCTAGAACTTTGAAACTGGTACCACTTGCTATCTAGCTAACGTGTTAACTCGTCCTGACGTTGGCAGGAATTATAGGGCACCAAACTCTGCATTAATGGTAAAAATAATAAAATATTTTAATATTTTAAGGGTTTTTTTGCCAATAAAATCGAAACTGTCCCAGCTGGAACTATAAAACTGGTACCACTTGCTATTTAGCTAACGTGCTAAATCGTCGAAGTAAATTGTTTTTCTCTAAATGACGTTGGCAGGAATTATAGGGCACCAAACACTGCATTTATTGTAAAAATAATAAAATATTTTAATATTTTAAGGGGTTTTTTTGCCAATAAAATCGAAACAGTACCAGCTAGAACTATAAAACTGAAACAACTTGCTATCTAGCTAACGTGTTAACTCGTCAAAGTAAATTATTTTTCTAAAAATAACGCCGACAGGAATTATAGGGCACCAAACTCTGCATTAATGGTAAAAATAATAAAATATTTCAATATTTTAAGGGGTTTTTTTGCCAATAAAATCGAAACTGTACCAGCTAGAACTATAAAACTGGTACCACTTGCTATTTAGCTAACGTGTTAACTCGTCGAAGTAAATTATTTTTCTAAAAATAAAGCCGACAGGAATTATAGGGCACCAAACTCTGCATTAATGGTAAAAATAATAAAATATTTTAATATTTTAAGGGTTTTTTTTTTGCCAATAAAATCGAAACTGTCCCAGCTGGAACTATAAAACTGGTACCACTTGCTATTTAGCTAACGTGCTAAATCGTCGAAGTAAATTGTTTTTCTCTAAATGACGTTGGCAGGAATTATAGGGCACCAAACACTGCATTTATGGTAAAAATAATAAAATATTTTAATATTTTAAGG
Organism: Phyto melanocephala; assembly: GCA_941918925.1. NCBI lineage: Eukaryota > Metazoa > Arthropoda > Insecta > Diptera > Rhinophoridae > Phyto > Phyto melanocephala. The sequence goes on from OW799233.1 coordinate 67,543,488, forward strand.
GGTTTTTTTGCCAATAAAATCGAAACAGTACCAGCTAGAACTATAAAACTGGTACCACTTGCTATCTAGCTAACGTGTTAACTCGTCAAAGTAAATTATTTTTCTCTAAATGACGTTGGCAGGAATTAAGGGCACCAAACACTGCATTTATGGTAAAAATAACAAAATATTTTAATATTTTAAGGGTTTTTTTTTGCCAATAAAATCGAAACTGTCCCAGCTGGAACTATAAAACTGGTACCACTTGCTATCTAGCTAACGTGCTAAATCGTCGAAGTAAATTGTTTTTCTCTAAATGACGTTGGCAGGAATTATAGGGCACCAAACACTGCATTTATGGTAAAAATAATAAAATATTTTAATATTTTAACGGGTTTTTTTTGCCAATAAAATCGAAACAGTACCAGCTAGAACTATAAAACTGGTACCACTTGCTATCTAGCTAACGTGTTAACTCGTCAAAGTAAATTATTTTTCTAAAAATAACGCCGACAGCAATTATAGGGCACCAAACTCTGCATTAATGGTAAAAATAATAAAATATTTTAATATTTTAAGGGTTTTTTTGCCAATAAAATCGAAACTGTCCCAGATGGAACTATAAAACTGGTACCACTTGCTATTTAGCTAACGTGCTAAATCGTCGAAGTAAATTGTTTTTCTCTAAATGACGTTGGCAGGAATTATAGGGCACCAAACACTGCATTTATTGTAAAAATAATAAAATATTTTAATATTTTAAGGGGTTTTTTTGCCAATAAAATCGAAACAGTACCAGCTAGAACTATAAAACTGGTACCACTTGCTATCTAGCTAACGTGTTAACTCGTCAAAGTAAATTATTTTTCTAAAAATAACGCCGACAGGAATTATAGGGCACCAAACTCTGCATTAATGGTAAAAATAATAAAATATTTTAATATTTTAAGGGTTTTTTTTTTGCCAATAAAATCGAAACTGCTCCAGCTGGAACTATAAAACTGGTACCACTTGCTATTTAGCTAACGTGCTAAATCGTCGAAGTAAATTGTTTTTCTCTAAATGACGTTGGCAGGAATTATAGGGCACCAAACACTGCATTTATGGTAAAAATAATAAAATATTTTAATATTTTAAGGGGTTTTTTGCCAATAAAATCGAAACAGTACCAGCTAGAACTATAAAACTGGTACCACTTGCTATCTAGCTAACGTGTTAACACGTCAAAGTAAATTATTTTTCTCTAAATGACGTTGGCAGGAATTATAGGGCACCAAACACTGCATTTATGGTAAAAATAACAAAATATTTTAATATTTTAAGGTTTTTTTTTGCCAATAAAATTGAAACTGTCCCAGCTGGAACTATAAAACTGGTACCACTTGCTATTTAGCTAACGTGTTAACTCGTCAAAGTAAGTTATTTTTCTCTAAATGACGTTGGCAGGAATTATAGGGCACCAAACACTGCATTTATGGTAAAAATAACAAAATATTTTAATATTTTAAGGGTTTTTTTTTTGCCAATAAAATCGAAACTGTCCCAGCTAGAACTATAAAACTGGTACCACTTGCTATCTAGCTAACGTGTTAACTCGTCAAAGTAAATTATTTTTCTCTAAATGACGTTGGCAGGAATTATAGGGCACCAAACTCTGCATTAATGGTAAAAATAATAAAATATTTTAATATTTTAAAAGTTTTTTTTTGCCAATAAAATCAAAACTGTCCCAGCTGGAACTATAAAACTGGTACCACTTGCTATTTAGCTAACGTGCTAAATCGTCGAAGTAAATTGTTTTTCTCTAAATGACGTTGGCAGGAATTATAGGGCACCAAACACTGCATTTATGGTAAAAATAACAAAATATTTCAATATTTGAAGGGGTTTTTTTTTGCCAATAAAATCGAAACTGTCTCAGCTGGAACTATAAAACTGGTACCACTTGCTATTTAGCTAACGTGCTAAATCGTCGAAGTAAATTGTTTTTCTCTAAATGACGTTGGCAGGAATTATAGGGCACCAAACACTGCATTTATGGTAAAAATAACAAAATATTTCAATATTTTATGGGGTTTTTTTTTGCCAATAAAATCAAAACTGTCCCAGCTGGAACTATAAAACTGGTACCACTTGCTATTTAGCTAACGTGTTAACTCGTACCGATGTTGGCAGGAATTATAGGGCACCAAACTCTGCATTAATGGTAAAAATAATAAAATATTTTAATATTTTAAGGGTTTTTTTTTTGCCAATAAAATCGAAACTGTCCCAGCTGGAACTATAAAACTGGTACCACTTGCTATTTAGCTAACGTGCTAAATCGTCGAAGTAAATTGTTTTTCTCTAAATGACGTTGGCAGGAATTATAGGGCACCAAACTCTGCATTAATGGTAAAAATAATAAAATATTTTAATATTTTAAGGGTTTTTTTTTTGCCAATAAAATCGAAACTGTCCCAGCTGGAACTATAAAACTGGTACCACTTGCTATTTAGCTAACGTGCTAAATCGTCGAAGTAAATTGTTTTTCTCTAAATGACGTTGGCAGGAATTATAGGGCACCAAACACTGCATTTATGGTAAAAATAACAAAATATTTTAATATTTTAAGGGTTTTTTTTTGCCAATAAAATCGAAACTGTCCCAGCTGGAACTATAAAACTGGTACCACTTGCTATCTAGCTAACGTGCTAAATCGTCGAAGTAAATTGTTTTTCTCTAAATGACGTTGGCAGGAATTATAGGGCACCAAACACTGCATTTATGGTAAAAATAATAAAATATTTTAATATTTTAACGGGTTTTTTTGCCAATAAAATCGAAACAGTACCAGCTAGAACTATAAAACTGGTACCACTTGCTATCTAGCTAACGTGTTAACTCGTCAAAGTAAATTATTTTTCTAAAAATAACGCCGACAGCAATTATAGGGCACCAAACTCTGCATTAATGGTAAAAATAATAAAATATTTTAATATTTTAAGGGTTTTTTTGCCAATAAAATCGAAACTGTCCCAGATGGAACTATAAAACTGGTACCACTTGCTATTTAGCTAACGTGCTAAATCGTCGAAGTAAATTGTTTTTCTCTAAATGACGTTGGCAGGAATTATAGGGCACCAAACACTGCATTTATTGTAAAAATAATAAAATATTTTAATATTTTAAGGGGTTTTTTTGCCAATAAAATCGAAACAGTACCAGCTAGAACTATAAAACTGGTACCACTTGCTATCTAGCTAACGTGTTAACTCGTCAAAGTAAATTATTTTTCTAAAAATAACGCCGACAGGAATTATAGGGCACCAAACTCTGCATTAATGGTAAAAATAATAAAATATTTTAATATTTTAAGGGTTTTTTTTTTGCCAATAAAATCGAAACTGCTCCAGCTGGAACTATAAAACTGGTACCACTTGCTATTTAGCTAACGTGCTAAATCGTCGAAGTAAATTGTTTTTCTCTAAATGACGTTGGCAGGAATTATAGGGCACCAAACACTGCATTTATGGTAAAAATAATAAAATATTTTAATATTTTAAGGGGTTTTTTGCCAATAAAATCGAAACAGTACCAGCTAGAACTATAAAACTGGTACCACTTGCTATCTAGCTAACGTGTTAACACGTCAAAGTAAATTATTTTTCTCTAAATGACGTTGGCAGGAATTATAGGGCACCAAACACTGCATTTATGGTAAAAATAACAAAATATTTCAATATTTTAAGGGGTTTTTTTTTGCCAATAAAATCGAAACTGTCCCAGCTGGAACTATAAAACTGGTACCACTTGCTATCTAGCTAACGTGCTAACTCGTCAAAGTAAATTATTTTTCTAAAAATAACGCCGACAGGAATTATAGGGCACCAAACACTGCATTAATGATAAAAATAATAAAATATTTTAATATTTTAAGGGTTTTTTTTGCCAATAAAATCGAAACAGTACCAGCTAGAACTATAAAACTGGTACCACTTGCTATCTAGCTAACGTGTTAACTCGTCAAAGTAAATTATTTTTCTAAAAATAACGCCGACAGGAATTATAGGGCACCAAACTCTGCATTAATGGTAAAAATAATAAAATATTTCAATATTTTAAGGGGTTTTTTGCCAATAAAATCGAAACAGTACCAGCTAGAATTATAAAGCTGGTACCACTTCCTAATTAGCTAACGTGTTAACTTGTCGAAGTACATTTTTTTTCTCAAAATAACGCCGACAGGAACTATAGGGCACCAAACTCTGCATTAATCGAAAAATAATAAAATATTTTAATATTTTAAGGGGTTTTTTTGCCAATAAAATCGAAACAGTACCAGCTAGAACTATAAAGCTGGTATCACTTGCTATCTAGCTAACGTGCTAAATCGTCGAAGTAAATTGTTTTTCTCTAAATTACGTTGGCAGGAATTAGAGGGCACCAAACTCTGCATTAATGGTAAAAATAATAAAATATTTCAATATTTTAAGGGGTTTTTTTTTTTGCCAATAAAATCGAAACAGTACCAGCGAGAACTATAAAACTGGTACCACTTGCTACCTAGCTAACGTGTTAACTCGTCGAAGTAAATTTTTTTCTCTAAATGACGTTGGCAGGAATTAGAGGGCACCAAACACTGCATTGATGGTAAAAATAATAAAATATTTTAATATTTTAAGGGGATTTTTTTGCCAATAAAATCCAAACATTACCAGCTACAACCACAAAACTAGTACCACTTGCTATCAAGCTAACGTGTTAACTCGTTGAAGTAAATTTTTTTTCCAAAAATAACGCCGACAGGAATTATAGGGCACCAAACCCTGCATTAATGGTAACGCCGACAGGAATTATAGGGCACCAAACTCTGCATTAATGGTAAAAATAATAAAATATTTCAATATTTTAAGGGGTTTTTTGCCAATAAAATCGAAACAGTACCAGCTAGAATTATAAAGCTGGTACCACTTGCTATCTAGCTAACGTGTTAACTCGTCAAAGTAAATTATTTTTCTCTAAATGACGTTGGCAGGAATTATAGGGCACCAAACACTGCATTTAGGGTAAAAATAACAAAATATTTTAATATTTTAAGGGTTTTTTTTTTTGCCAATAAAATCGAAACTGTCCCAGCTGGAACTATAAAACTGGTACCACTTGCTATTTAGCTAACGTGCTAAATCGTCGAAGTAAATTGTTTTTCTCTAAATGACGTTGGCAGGAATTATAGGGCACCAAACACTGCATTTATTGTAAAAATAATAAAATATTTTAATATTTTAAGGGGTTTTTTTGCCAATAAAATCGAAACAGTACCAGCTAGAACTATAAAACTGGTACCACTTGCTATCTAGCTAACGTGTTAACTCGTCAAAATAAATTATTTTTCTCTAAATGACGTTGGCAGGAATTATAGGGCACCAAACTCTGCATTAATGGTAAAAATAATAAAATATTTTAATATTTTAAGGGTTTTTTTTTTTGCCAATAAAATCAAAACTGTCCCAGCTGGAACTATAAAACTGGTACCACTTGCTATTTAGCTAACGTGCTAAATCGTCGAAGTAAATTGTTTTTCTCTAAATGACGTTGGCAGGAATTATAGGGCACCAAACACTGCATTTATGGTAAAAATAACAAAATATTTCAATATTTTAAGGGTTTTTTTTTTGCCAATAAAATCGAAACTGTCCCAGCTGGAACTATAAAACTGGTACCACTTGCTATTTAGCTAACGTGCTAAATCGTCGAAGTAAATTGTTTTTCTCTAAATGACGTTGGCAGGAATTATACGGCACCAAACACTGCATTTATGGTAAAAATAACAAAATATTTCAATATTTTAAGGGGTTTTTTTTTGCCAATAAAATCGAAACTGTCCCAGCTGGAACCATAAAACTGGTACCACTTGCTATTTAGCTAACGTGTTAACTCGTACCGATGTTGGCAGGAATTATAGGGCACCAAATTCTGCATTAATGGTAAAAATAATAAAAAATTTTAATATTTTAAGGGTTTTTTTTTGCCAATAAAATCGAAACTGTCCCAGCTGGAACTATAAAACTGGTACCACTTGCTATTTAGCTAACGTGCTAAATCGTCGAAGTAAATTGTTTTTCTCTAAATGACGTTGGCAGGAATTATAGGGCACCAAACACTGCATTAATGGTAAAAATAACAAAATATTTCAATATTTTAAGGGGTTTTTTTTTTGCCAATAAAATCGAAACTGTACCAGCTAGAACTATAAAACTGGTACCACTTGCTATTTAGCTAACGTGTTAACTCGTACCGATGTTGGCGGGAATTATAGGGCACCAAACTCTGCATTAATGGTAAAAATAATGAAATATTTTAAGGGGTTTTTTCTGCCAATAAAATCGAAACAGTACCAGCTAGAATTATAAAGCTGGTACCACTTCCTAATTAGCTAACGTGTTAACTTGTCGAAGTACATTTTTTTTTTCTCAAAATAACGCTGACAGGAACTATAGGGCACCAAACTCTTCATTAATGGAAAAATAATAAAATATTTTAATATTTAAAGGGGTTTTTTTGCCAATAAAATTGAAACACTACCAGCTAGAACTTTGAAACTGGTACCACTTGCTATCTAGCTAACGTGTTAACTCGTCCTGACGTTGGCAGGAATTATAGGGCACCAAACTCTGCATTAATGGTAAAAATAATAAAATATTTTAATATTTTAAGGGGTTTTTTGCCAATAAAATCGAAACTGTCCCAGCTGGAACTATAAAACTGGTACCACTTGCTATTTAGCTAACGTGCTAAATCGTCGAAGTAAATTGTTTTTCTCTAAATGACGTTGGCAGGAATTATAGGGCACCAAACACTGCATTTATTGTAAAAATAATAAAATATTTTAATATTTTAAGGGGTTTTTTTGCCAATAAAATCGAAACAGTACCAGCTAGAACTATAAAACTGAAACAACTTGCTATCTAGCTAACGTGTTAACTCGTCAAAGTAAATTATTTTTCTAAAAATAACGCCGACAGGAATTATAGGGCACCAAACTCTGCATTAATGGTACAAATAATAAAATATTTCAATATTTTAAGGGGTTTTTTTGCCAATAAAATCGAAACTGTACCAGCTAGAACTATAAAACTGGTACCACTTGCTATTTAGCTAACGTGTTAACTCGTCGAAGTAAATTATTTTTCTAAAAATAAAGCCGACAGGAATTATAGGGCACCAAACTCTGCATTAATGGTAAAAATAATAAAATATTTTAATATTTTAAGGGTTTTTTTTTTGCCAATAAAATCGAAACTGTCCCAGCTGGAACTATAAAACTGGTACCACTTGCTATTTAGCTAACGTGCTAAATCGTCGAAGTAAATTGTTTTTCTCTAAATGACGTTGGCAGGAATTATAGGGCACCAAACACTGCATTTATGGTAAAAATAATAAAATATTTTAAGGGGTTTTTTCTGCCAATAAAATCGAAACAATACCAGCTAGAACTTTTGAACTGGCACAAACCGGTAGAAAACTAACGTGTTAACTCGTCGAAGTAATTTTTTTTTTAAAAATAACGCCGACAGGGCACCAAACTCTGCATTAATGGTAAAAATATTAAAATATTTTAATATTTTAAGGGGATTTTTTTGCCAATAAAATCGAAACAGTACCAGCTAGAATTATAAAGCTGGTACCACTTCCTAATTAGCTAAAGTGTTTACTTGTCGAAGTACATTTTTTTTTCTCAAAATAACGCCGACAGGAACTATAGGGCACCAAACTCTTCATTAATGGAAAAATAATAAAATATTTTAATATTTAAAGGGGTTTTTTTGCCAATAAAATTGAAACACTACCAGCTAGAACTTTGAAACTGGTACCACTTGCTATCTAGCTAACGTGTTTACTCGTCCTGACGTTGGCAGGAATTATAGGGCACCAAACTCTGCATTAATGGTAAAAATAATAAAATATTTTAATATTTTAAGGGTTTTTTTTGCCAATAAAATCGAAACTGTCCCAGCTGGAACTATAAAACTGGTACCACTTGCTATTTAGCTAACGTGCTAAATCGTCGAAGTAAATTGTTTTTCTCTAAATGACGTTGGCAGAAATTATAGGGCACCAAACACTGCATTTATGGTAAAAATAATAAAATATTTTAATATTTTAAGGGTTTTTTTTTGCCAATAAAATCGAAACAGTACCAGCTAGAACTATAAAACTGGTACCACTCGCTATCTAGCTAACGTGTTAACTCGTCAAAGTAAATTATTTTTCTAAAAATAACGCCGACAGGAATAACAGGGCACCAAACTCTGCATTAATGGTAAAAATAATAAGATATTTTAATATTTTAAGGGGTTTTTTTGCCAATAAAATCGAAACAGTACCAGCTAGAATTATAAAGCTGGTACCACTTCCTAATTAGCTAAAGTGTTTACTTGTCGAAGTACATTTTTTTTTCTCAAAATAACGCCGACAGGAACTATAGGGCACCAAACTCTTCATTAATGGAAAAATAATAAAATATTTTAATATTTAAAGGGGTTTTTTTGCCAATAAAATTGAAACACTACCAGCTAGAACTTTGAAACTGGTACCACTTGCTATCTAGCTAACGTGTTAACTCGTCCTGACGTTGGCAGGAATTATAGGGCACCAAACTCTGCATTAATGGTAAAAATAATAAAATATTTTAATATTTTAAGGGTTTTTTTTGCCAATAAAATCGAAACTGTCCCAGCTGGAACTATAAAACTGGTACCACTTGCTATTTAGCTAACGTGCTAAATCGTCGAAGTAAATTGTTTTTCTCTAAATGACGTTGGCAGAAATTATAGGGCACCAAACACTGCATTTATGGTAAAAATAATAAAATATTTTAATATTTTAAGGGTTTTTTTTGCCAATAAAATCGAAACAGTACCAGCTAGAACTATAAAACTGGTACCACTCGCTATCTAGCTAACGTGTTAACTCGTCAAAGTAAATTATTTTTCTAAAAATAACGCCGACAGGAATAACAGGGCACCAAACTCTGCATTAATGGTAAAAATAATAAGATATTTTAATATTTTAAGGGGTTTTTTTGCCAATAAAATCGAAACAGTACCAGCTAGAATTATAAAGCTGGTACCACTTCCTAATTAGCTAAAGTGTTTACTTGTCGAAGTACATTTTTTTTTCTCAAAATAACGCCGACAGGAACTATAGGGCACCAAACTCTTCATTAATGGAAAAATAATAAAATATTTTAATATTTAAAGGGGTTTTTTTGCCAATAAAATTGAAACACTACCAGCTAGAACTTTGAAACTGGTACCACTTGCTATCTAGCTAACGTGTTAACTCGTCCTGACGTTGGCAGGAATTATAGGGCACCAAACTCTGCATTAATGGTAAAAATAATAAAATATTTTAATATTTTAAGGGTTTTTTTTGCCAATAAAATCGAAACTGTCCCAGCTGGAACTATAAAACTGGTACCACTTGCTATTTAGCTAACGTGCTAAATCGTCGAAGTAAATTGTTTTTCTCTAAATGACGTTGGCAGAAATTATAGGGCACCAAACACTGCATTTATGGTAAAAATAATAAAATATTTTAATATTTTAAGGGTTTTTTTTGCCAATAAAATCGAAACAGTACCAGCTAGAACTATAAAACTAATACCACTCGCTATCTAGCTAACGTGTTAACTCGTCAAAGTAAATTATTTTTCTAAAAATAACGCCGACAGGAATAACAGGGCACCAAACACTGCATTTATGGTAAAAATAATAAAATATTTTAATATTTTAAGGGGTTTTTTTGCCAATAAAATCGAAACAGTACCAGCTAGAACTATAAAACTGGTACCACTTGCTATCAAGCTAACGTTTTAACTCGTCGAAATAAATTTTTTTTTTTTTAAATAACGCCGACAGGAATTAGAGCGCACCAAACTCAGCATTAATGGTAAAAATAATAAAATATTTTAATATTTTAAGGGGTTTTTTTTCAATAAAGTCGAAACAGTAGCAGCTAGAAGTATTAAACTGGTACCACTTACTATTTAGCTAAGTAAATTTTTTTTCAAAAAATTACGCCGACAGGAATTATAGGGCACCAAACTCTGCATTAATGGTAAAAATAATAAAATATTTTAATATTTTAAGAGGTTTTTTTGCCAATAAAATCTAAACAGTTCCAGCTAGAACAATAAAACTGGTACCACTTGCTATCTAGCTAACGTGTTAACTGGTCGAAGTAATTTTTTTCTCTAAATGACGTTGGCAGGAATTATAGGATACCAAACACTGCATTAATGATAAAAATAATAAAATATTTTAATATTTTAAGGGGTTTTTTTTGCCAATAAAATCGAAACAGTACCAGCTAGAACTATAAAACTGATACCAGTTGCTATCTAGCTAACGTGTTAACTCGTCGAAGTAAATTTTTTTTCCCTAAATGACGTTGGCAGGAATTATATGGCACCAAACACTGCATTAATGGTAAAAATAATAAAATATTTTAATATTTTAAGGGGTTTTTTTTCCAATAAAATCGAAACAGTACCAGCTAGAACTATAAACCTGGTATCACTTGCTATCTAGCTAACGTGCTAAATCGTCGAAGTAAATTTTTTTTCTCTAAATGACGTTGGCAGGAATTATAGGGTACCAAACACTGCATTAATGGTAAAAATAATAAAATATTTTAATATTTAAGGGGTTTTTTTGCCAATAAAATCGAAACAGTACCAGCTAGAACTATAAAACTGATACCAGTTGCTATCTAGCTAACGTGTTAACTCGTCCTGACGTTGGCGGGAATTATAGGGCACCAAACTCTGCATTAATCTTAAAAATAATAAAATATTTTAATGTTTTGAGGGGTTTTTTTGCCAATAAAATCGAAATAGTACCAGCTTGAACTATAAAACTGGTACCACTTGCTACCTAGCTAACGTGTTAACTCGTCGAAGTAAATTTTTTTCTCTAAGGGACGTTGGCAGGAATTATAGGATACCAAACACTGCATTAATGGTAAAAATAATAAAATATTTTAATATTTTAAGGGGTTTTTTTGCCAATAAAATCGAAACAGTACCAGCTAGAACTATAAAACTGGAACCACTTGCTATCTAGCTAACGTGTTAAATCGTCGAAGTAAATTTTTTCCTCTAAATAACGTTGGGAGAAATTATAGGGCACCAAACTCTGCATTAATGGTAAAAACAATAAAATATTTTAATATTTTAAGGGGTTTTTTTTTGCCAATAAAATCGAAACAGTACCAGCTAGAATTATAAAGCTGGTATCACTTCCTAATTAGCTAACGTGTTAACTCGTCGAAGTAAATTATTTTTCTAAAAATAAAGCCGACAGGAATTATAGGGCACCAAACTCTGCATTAATGGTAAAAATAATAAAATATTTTAATATTTTAAGGGTTTTTTTTTTGCCAATAAAATCGAAACTGTCCCAGCTGGAACTATAAAACTGGTACCACTTGCTATTTAGCTAACGTGCTAAATCGTCGAAGTAATATGTTTTTCTCTAAATGACGTTGGCAGGAATTATAGGGCACCAAACACTGCATTTATGGTAAAAATAATAAAATATTTTAATATTTTAAGGGGTTTTTTTGCCAATAAAATCGAAACAGTACCAGCTAGAACTATAAAACTGGTACCACTTGCTATCTAGCTAACGTGTTAACTCGTCAAAGTAAATTATTTTTCTAAAAATAACGCCGACAGGAATTATAGGGCACCAAACTCTGCATTAATGGTAAAAATAACAAAATATTTCAATATTTTAAGGGGTTTTTTTTTTGCCAATAAAATCGAAACTGTACCAGCTAGAACTATAAAACTGGTACCACTTGCTATTTAGCTAACGTGTTAACTCGTACCGATGTTGGCGGGAATTATAGGGCACCAAACTCTGCATTAATGGTAAAAATAATAAAATATTTTAAGGGGTTTTTTCTGCCAATAAAATCGAAACAATACCAGCTAGAACTTTTGAACTGGCACAAACCGGTAGAAAACTAACGTGTTAACTCGTCGAAGTGATTTTTTTTTTAAAAATAACGCCGACAGGGCACCAAACTCTGCATTAATGGTAAAAATATTAAAATATTTTAATATTTTAAGGGGATTTTTTTGCCAATAAAATCGAAACAGTACCAGCTAGAATTATAAAGCTGGTACCACTTCCTAATTAGCTAAAGTGTTTACTTGTCGAAGTACATTTTTTTTTCTCAAAATAACGCCGACAGGAACTATAGGGCACCAAACTCTTCATTAATGGAAAAATAATAAAATATTTTAATATTTAAAGGGGTTTTTTTGCCAATAAAATTGAAACACTACCAGCTAGAACTTTGAAACTGGTACCACTTGCTATCTAGCTAACGTGTTAACTCGTCCTGACGTTGGCAGGAATTATAGGGCACCAAACTCTGCATTAATGGTAAAAATAATAAAATATTTTAATATTTTAAGGGTTTTTTTTGCCAATAAAATCGAAACTGTCCCAGCTGGAACTATAAAACTGGTACCACTTGCTATTTAGCTAACGTGCTAAATCGTCGAAGTAAATTGTTTTTCTCTAAATGACGTTGGCAGAAATTATAGGGCACCAAACACTGCATTTATGGTAAAAATAATAAAATATTTTAATATTTTAAGGGTTTTTTTTGCCAATAAAATCGAAACAGTACCAGCTAGAACTATAAAACTGGTACCACTCGCTATCTAGCTAACGTGTTAACTCGTCAAAGTAAATTATTTTTCTAAAAATAACGCCGACAGGAATAACAGGGCACCAAACTCTGCATTAATGGTAAAAATAATAAGATATTTTAATATTTTAAGGGGTTTTTTTGCCAATAAAATCGAAACAGTACCAGCTAGAACTATAAAACTGGTACCATTTGCTATCTAGGTAACGTGTTAACTCGTCAAAGTAAATTATTTTTCTAAAAATAACGCCGACAGGAATTATAGGGCACCAAACTCTGCATTAATGGTAAAAATAATAAGATATTTTAATATTTTAAGGGGTTTTTTTTGCCAATAAAATCGAAACAGTACCAGCTAGAATTATAAAGCTGGTATCACTTCCTAACTAGCTAACGTGTTAACTCGTCGAAGTAAATTATTTTTCTAAAAATAAAGCCGACAGGAATTATAGGGCACCAAACTCTGCATTAATGGTAAAAATAATAAAATATTTTAATATTTTAAGGGTTTTTTTTTGCCAATAAAATCGAAACTGTCCCAGCTGGAACTATAAAACTGGTACCCACTTGCTATTTAGCTAACGTGCTAAATCGTCGAAGTAAATTGTTTTTCTCTAAATGACGTTGGCAGGAATTATAGGGCACCAAACACTGCATTTATGGTAAAAATAATAAAATATTTTAATATTTTAAGGGGTTTTTTTGCCAACAAAATCGAAACAGTACCAGCTAGAACCATAAAACTGGTACCACTTGCTATCTAGCTAACGTTTTAACTCGTCGAAGTAAATATTTTTTTTTAAATAACGCCGATAGGAATTAGAGCGCACCAAACTCAGCATTAATGGTAAAAATAATAAAATATTTTAATATTTTAAGGGGTTTTTTTTCCAATAAAGTCGAAACAGTAGCAGCTAGAACTATAAAACTGGTATCACTTGCTATCTAGCTAACGTGCTAAATCGTCGAAGTAAATTGTTTTTCTCTAAATGACGTTGGCAGGAATTATAGGGTACCAAACGCTGCATTAATGGTAAAAATAATAAAATATTTTAATATTTTAAGGGGTTTTTTTGCCAATAAAATCGAAACAGTACCAGCTAGAACTATAAAACTGATACCAGTTGCTATCTAGCTAACGTGTTAACTCGTCCTGACGTTGGCGGGAATTATAGGGCAATAAACTCTGCATTAATCTTAAAAATAATAAAATATTCTAATGTTTTGAGGGGTTTTTTTGCCAATAAAATCGAAATAGTACCAGCTAGAACTATAAAACTGGTACCACTTGCTACTTAGCTAACGTGTTAACTCGTCGAAGTAAATTTTTTTCTCTAAGGGACGTTGGCAGGAATTATAGGATACCAAACACTGCATTAATGGTAAAAACAATAAAATATTTTAATATTTTAAGGGGTCTTTTTTTGCCAATTAAATCGAAACAGTACCAGCTAGAAATTTAAAACTGGTACCACTTGCTATCTAGCTAACATGTTAACTCGTACAAGTAATTTTTTTTTTCTCTAAATGACGTCGGCAGGAATTACAGGGCACCAATCCCTGCATTAATGGTAAAAATAATAAAATATTTTAATATTTTAAGGGGTTTTTTTTGCCAATAAAATCGAAACAGTACCATCTAGAATTATAAAGCTGGTACCACTTCCTAATTAGCTAACGTGTTAACTCGTCGAAGTAAATCATTTTTCTAAAAATAACGCCGACAGGAATTATAGGGAACCAAACTCTGCATTAATGGTAAAAATAATAAAATATTTTAATATTTTAAGGGTTTTTTTGACAATAAAATCGAAACAGTACCAGCTAGAATTATAAAGCTGGCACCACTTCCTAATTAGCTAACGTGTTAACTAGTCGAAGTAAATTTTTTTCTCTAAATGACGTTGGCAGGAATTATAGGGCACCAAACACTGCATTTATGGTAAAAATAATAAAATATTTTAAGGGGTTTTTTTGCCAATAAAATCGAAACAGTACCAGCTAGAACTATAAAACTGGTACCACTTGCTATCTAGCTAACGTGTTAACTCGTCCTGACGTTGGCGGGAATTATAGGGCACCAAACTCTGCATTAATCTTAAAAATAATAAAATATTTTAATGTTTTGAGGGGTTTTTTTGCCAATAAAATCGAAACAGTACCAGCTAGAACTATAAAACTGGTACCACTTGCTACCTAGCTAACGTGTTAACTCGTCGAAGTAAATTTTTTTCTCTAAGGGACGTTGGGAGAAATTATAGGGCACTAAACACTGCATTAATGGTAAAAATAATAAAATATTTTAATATTTTAAGGGGTTTTTTTTGACAATAAAATCGAAACAGTACCAGCTAGAATTATAAAGCTGGTACCACTTCCTAATTAGCTAACGTGTTAACTCGTCGAAGTAAATTTTTTTCTCTAAATGACGTTGGCAGGAATTATAGGGCACCAAACACTGCATTTATGGTAAAAATAAAAAAATATTTTAATATTTTAAGGGGTTTTTTTTGCCAATTAAATCGAAACAGTACCAGCTAGAACTATAAAACTGGTACCACTTGCTATCTAGCTAACGTGTTAACTCGTCAAAGTAAATTATTTTTCTAAAAATAACACCGACAGGAATTATAGGGCACCAAACTCTGCATTAATGGTAAAAATAATAAGATATTTTAATATTTTAAGGGGTTTTTTTTGCCAATAAAATCGAAACAGTACCAGCTAGAACTATAAAACTGGTACCACTTGCTATCTAGCTAACGTGTTAACTCGTCAAAGTAAATTATTTTTCTAAAAATAACGCCGACAGGAATTATAGGGCACCAAACTCTGCATTAATGGTAAAAATAATAAGATATTTTAATATTTTAAGGGGTTTTTTTGCCAATAAAATCGAAACAGTACCAGCTAGAATTATAAAGCTGGTATCACTTCCTAATTAGCTAACGTGTTAACTCGTCGAAGTAAATTATTTTTCTAAAAATAAAGCCGACAGGAATTATAGGGCACCAAACTCTGCATTAATGGTAAAAATAATAAAATATTTTAATATTTTAAGGGTTTTTTTTTGCCAATAAAATCGAAACTGTCCCAGCTGGAACTATAAAACTGGTACCACTTGCTATTTAGCTAACGTGCTAAATCGTCGAAGTAAATTGTTTTTCTCTAAATGACGTTGGCAGGAATTATAGGGCACCAAACACTGCATTTATGGTAAAAATAATAAAATATTTTAATATTTTAAGGGGTTTTTTTGCCAATAAAATCGAAACAGTACCAGCTAGAACTATAAAACTGGTACCACTTGCTATCTAGCTAACGTGTTAACTCGTCAAAGTAAATTATTTTTCTAAAAATAACGCCGACAGGAATTATAGGGCACCAAACTCTGCATTAATGGTAAAAATAACAAAATATTTCAATATTTTAAGGGGTTTTTTTTTTGCCAATAAAATCGAAACTGTACCAGCTAGAACTATAAAACTGGTACCACTTGCTATTTAGCTAACGTGTTAACTCGTCGAAGTAAATTATTTTTCTAAAAATAAAGCCGACAGGAATTATAGGGCACCAAACTCTGCATTAATGGTAAAAATAATAAAATATTTTAATATTTTAAGGGTTTTTTTTTTTGCCAATAAAATCGAAACTGTCCCAGCTGGAACTATAAAGCTGGTACCACTTGCTATTTAGCTAACGTGCTAAATCATCGAAGTAAATTGTTTTTCTCTAAATGACGTTGGCAGGAATTATAGGGCACCAAACACTGCATTTATGGTAAAAATAATAAAATATTTTAATATTTTAAGGGGTTTTTTTGCCAATAAAATCGAAACAGTACCAGCTAGAACTATAAAACTGGTACCACTTGCTATCTAGCTAACGTGTTAACTCGTCAAAGTAAATTATTTTTCTCTAAATGACGTTGGCAGGAATTATAGGGCACCAAACACTGCATTTAGGGTAAAAATAACAAAATATTTTAATATTTTAAGGGTTTTTTTTTTGCCAATAAAATCGAAACTGTCCCAGCTGGAACTATAAAACTGGTACCACTTGCTATTTAGCTAACGTGCTAAATCGTCGAAGTAAATTGTTTTTCTCTAAATGACGTTGGCAGGAATTATAGGGCACCAAACACTGCATTTATTGTAAAAATAATAAAATATTTTAATATTTTAAGGGGTTTTTTTGCCAATAAAATCGAAACAGTACCAGCTAGAACTATAAAACTGGTACCACTTGCTATCTAGCTAACGTGTTAACTCGTCAAAATAAATTATTTTTCTCTAAATGACGTTGGCAGGAATTATAGGGCACCAAACTCTGCATTAATGGTAAAAATAATAAAATATTTTAATATTTTAAGGGTTTTTTTTTTTTGCCAATAAAATCAAAACTGTCCCAGCTGGAACTATAAAACTGGTACCACTTGCTATTTAGCTAACGTGCTAAATCGTCGAAGTAAATTGTTTTTCTCTAAATGACGTTGGCAGGAATTATAGGGCACCAAACACTGCATTTATGGTAAAAATAACAAAATATTTCAATATTTTAAGGGGTTTTTTTTTGCCAATAAAATCGAAACTGTCCCAGCTGGAACTATAAAACTGGTACCACTTGCTATTTAGCTAACGTGCTAAATCGTCGAAGTAAATTGTTTTTCTCTAAATGACGTTGGCAGGAATTATACGGCACCAAACACTGCATTTATGGTAAAAATAACAAAATATTTCAATATTTTAAGGGGTTTTTTTTTGCCAATAAAATCGAAACTGTCCCAGCTGGAACCATAAAACTGGTACCACTTGCTATTTAGCTAACGTGTTAACTCGTACCGATGTTGGCAGGAATTATAGGGCACCAAATTCTGCATTAATGGTAAAAATAATAAAATATTTTAATATTTTAAGGGTTTTTTTTTTTGCCAATAAAATCGAAACTGTCCCAGCTGGAACTATAAAACTGGTACCACTTGCTATTTAGCTAACGTGCTAAATCGTCGAAGTAAATTGTTTTTCTCTAAATGACGTTGGCAGGAATTATAGGGCACCAAACTCTGCATTAATGGTAAAAATAACAAAATATTTCAATATTTTAAGGGGTTTTTTTTTTTGCCAATAAAATCGAAACTGTACCAGCTAGAACTATAAAACTGGTACCACTTGCTATTTAGCTAACGTGTTAACTCGTCGAAGTAAATTATTTTTCTAAAAATAAAGCCGACAGGAATTATAGGGCACCAAACTCTGCATTAATGGTAAAAATAATAAAATATTTTAATATTTTAAGGTTTTTTTTTTTTTGCCAATAAAATCGAAACTGTCCCAGCTGGAACTATAAAACTGGTACCACTTGCTATTTAGCTAACGTGCTAAATCGTCGAAGTAAATTGTTTTTCTCTAAATGACGTTGGCAGGAATTATAATGCACCAAACACTGCATTTATTGTAAAAATAATAAAATATTTTAATATTTTAAGGGGTTTTTTTGCCAATAAAATCGAAACAGTACAAGCTAGAACTATAAAACTGAAACAACTTGCTATCTAGCTAACGTGTTAACTTGTCAAAGTAAATTATTTTTCTAAAAATAACGCCGACAGGAATTATAGGGCACCAAACTCTGCATTAATGGTAAAAATAATAAAATATTTCAATATTTTAAGGGGTTTTTTTGCCAATAAAATCGAAACTGTACCAGCTAGAACTATAAAACTGGTACCACTTGCTATTTAGCTAACGTGTTAACTCGTCGAAGTAAATTATTTTTCTAAAAATAAAGCCGACAGGAATTATAGGGCACCAAACTCTGCATTAATGGTAAAAATAATAAAATATTTTAATATTTTAAGGGTTTTTTTTTTGCCAATAAAATCGAAACTGTCCCAGCTGAAACTATAAAACTGGTACCACTTGCTATTTAGCTAACGTGCTAAATCGTCGAAGTAAATTGTTTTTCTCTAAATGACGTTGGCAGGAATTATAGGGCACCAAACACTGCATTTATGGTAAAAATAATAAAATGTTTTAATATTTGAGGGGTTTTTTTTGCCAATAAAATCGAAACAGTACCAGCTAGAACTATAAAACTGGTACCACTTGCTATCTAGCTAACGTGCTAACTCGTCAAAGTAAATTATTTTTCTAAAAATAACGCCGACAGGAATTATAGGGCACCAAACACTGCATTAATGATAAAAATAATAAAATATTTTAATATTTTAAGGGTTTTTTTTTGCCAATAAAATCGAAACTGTCCCAGCTGGAACTATAAAACTGGTACCACTTGCTATCTAGCTAACGTGCTAAATCGTCGAAGTAAATTGTTTTTCTCTAAATGACGTTGGCAGGAATTATAGGGCACCAAACACTGCATTTATGGTAAAAATAATAAAATATTTTAATATTTTAAGGGGTTTTTTTGCCAATAAAATCGAAACAGTACCAGCTAGAACTATAAAACTGGTACCACTTGCTATCTAGCTAACGTGTTAACTCGTCAAAGTAAATTATTTTTCTAAAAATAACGCCGACAGCAATTATAGGGCACCAAACTCTGCATTAATGGTAAAAATAATAAAATATTTTAATATTTTAAGGGTTTTTTTTGCCAATAAAATCGAAACTGTCCCAGATGGAACTATAAAACTGGTACCACTTGCTATTTAGCTAACGTGCTAAATCGTCGAAGTAAATTGTTTTTCTCTAAATGACGTTGGCAGGAATTATAGGGCACCAAACACTGCATTTATTGTAAAAATAATAAAATATTTTAATATTTTAAGGGGTTTTTTTTGCCAATAAAATCGAAACAGTACCAGCTAGAACTATAAAACTGGTACCACTTGCTATCTAGCTAACGTGTTAACTCGTCAAAGTAAATTATTTTTCTAAAAATAACGCCGACAGGAATTATAGGGCACCAAACTCTGCATTAATGGTAAAAATAATAAAATATTTTAATATTTTAAGGGTTTTTTTTTTGCCAATAAAATCGAAACTGCTCCAGCTGGAACTATAAAACTGGTACCACTTGCTATTTAGCTAACGTGCTAAATCGTCGAAGTAAATTGTTTTTCTCTAAATGACGTTGGCAGGAATTATAGGGCACCAAACACTGCATTTATGGTAAAAATAATAAAATATTTTAATATTTTAAGGGGTTTTTTGCCAATAAAATCGAAACAGTACCAGCTAGAACTATAAAACTGCTACCACTTGCTATCTAGCTAACGTGTTAACTCGTCAAAGTAAATTATTTTTCTCTAAATGAAGTTGGCAGGAATTATAGGGCACCAAACACTGCATTTATGGTAAAAATAACAAAATATTTTAATATTTTAAGGTTTTTTTTTGCCAATAAAATTGAAACTGTCCCAGCTGGAACTATAAAACTGGTACCACTTGCTATTTAGCTAACGTGTTAACTCGTCAAAGTAAATTATTTTTCTCTAAATGACGTTGGCAGGAATTATAGGGCACCAAACACTGCATTTATGGTAAAAATAACAAAATATTTTAATATTTTAAGGGTTTTTTTTTTTGCCAATAAAATCGAAACTGTCCCAGCTAGAACTATAAAACTGGTACCACTTGCTATCTAGCTAACGTGTTAACTCGTCAAAGTAAATTATTTTTCTCTAAATGACGTTGGCAGGAATTATAGGGCACCAAACTCTGCATTAATGGTAAAAATAATAAAATATTTCAATATTTGAAGGGGTTTTTTTTTGCCAATAAAATCGAAACTGTCTCAGCTGGAACTATAAAACTGGTACCACTTGCTATTTAGCTAACGTGCTAAATCGTCGAAGTAAATTGTTTTTCTCTAAATGACGTTGGCAGGAATTATAGGGCACCAAACACTGCATTTATGGTAAAAATAACAAAATATTTCAATATTTTAAGGGGTTTTTTTTTGCCAATAAAATCAAAACTGTCCCAGCTGGAACTATAAAACTGGTACCACTTGCTATTTAGCTAACGTGTTAACTCGTACCGATGTTGGCAGGAATTATAGGGCACCAAACTCTGCATTAATGGTAAAAATAATAAAATATTTTAATATTTTAAGGGTTTTTTCTTTTGCCAATAAAATCGAAACTGTCCCAGCTGGAACTATAAAACTGGTACCACTTGCTATTTAGCTAACGTGCTAAATCGTCGAAGTAAATTGTTTTTCTCTAAATGACGTTGGCAGGAATTATAGGGCACCAAACTCTGCATTAATGGTAAAAATAATAAAATATTTTAATATTTTAAGGGTTTTTTTTTTGCCAATAAAATCGAAACTGTCCCAGCTGGAACTATAAAACTGGTACCACTTGCTATTTAGCTAACGTGTTAACTCGTACCGATGTTGGCAGGAATTATAGGGCACCAAACTCTGCATTAATGGTAAAAATAATAAAATATTTTAAGGGGTTTTTTCTGCAAATAAAATCGAAACAATACCAGCTAGAACTTTGGAACTGGCACAAACCGGTAGAAAACTAACGTGTTAACTCGTCGAAGTGAATTTTTTTTTTAAAATAACGCCGACAGGAATTATAGGGCACCAAACTCTGCATTAATGGTAAAAATATTAAAATATTTTAATATTTTAAGGGGATTTTTTTGCCAATAAAATCGAAACAGTACCAGCTAGAATTATAAAGCTGGTACCACTTCCTAATTAGCTAACGTGTTAACTTGTCGAAGTACATTTTTTTTTCTCAAAATAACGCCGACAGGCACTATAGGGCACTACACTCTTCTTTAATGGAAAAATAATAAAATATTTTATTGGCAATAAACTGGTACCACTTGCTATCTAGCTAACGTGTTAACTCGTCAAAGTAAATTATTTTTCTAAAAATAACGCCGACAGGAATTATAGGGCACCAAACTCTGCATTAATGGTAAAAATAATAAAATATTTCAATATTTTAAGGGGTTTTTTGCCAATAAAATCGAAACAGTACCAGCTAGAATTATAAAGCTGGTACCACTTCCTAATTAGCTAACGTGTTAACTTGTCGAAGTACATTTTTTTTCTCAAAATAACGCCGACAGGAACTATAGGGCACCAAACTCTGCATTAATCGAAAAATAATAAAATATTTTAATATTTTAAGGGGTTTTTTTGCCAATAAAATCGAAACAGTACCAGCTAGAACTATAAAACTGGTACCACTTGCTATCTAGCTAACGTGTTAACTCGTCAAAGTAAATTATTTTTCTCTAAATGACGTTGGCAGGAATTATAGGGCACCAAACACTGCATTTAGGGTAAAAATAACAAAATATTTTAATATTTTAAGGGTTTTTTTTTTTGCCAATAAAATCGAAACTGTCCCAGCTGGAACTATAAAACTGGTACCACTTGCTATTTAGCTAACGTGCTAAATCGTCGAAGTAAATTGTTTTTCTCTAAATGACGTTGGCAGGAATTATAGGGCACCAAACACTGCATTTATTGTAAAAATAATAAAATATTTTAATATTTTAAGGGGTTTTTTTGCCAATAAAATCGAAACAGTACCAGCTAGAACTATAAAACTGGTACCACTTGCTATCTAGCTAACGTGTTAACTCGTCAAAATAAATTATTTTTCTCTAAATGACGTTGGCAGGAATTATAGGGCACCAAACTCTGCATTAATGGTAAAAATAATAAAATATTTTAATATTTTAAGGGTTTTTTTTTTGCCAATAAAATCAAAACTGTCCCAGCTGGAACTATAAAACTGGTACCACTTGCTATTTAGCTAACGTGCTAAATCGTCGAAGTAAATTGTTTTTCTCTAAATGACGTTGGCAGGAATTATAGGGCACCAAACACTGCATTTATGGTAAAAATAACAAAATATTTCAATATTTTAAGGGGTTTTTTTTTGCCAATAAAATCGAAACTGTCCCAGCTGGAACTATAAAACTGGTACCACTTGCTATTTAGCTAACGTGCTAAATCGTCGAAGTAAATTGTTTTTCTCTAAATGACGTTGGCAGGAATTATACGGCACCAAACACTGCATTTATGGTAAAAATAACAAAATATTTCAATATTTTAAGGGGTTTTTTTTTGCCAATAAAATCGAAACTGTCCCAGCTGGAACCATAAAACTGGTACCACTTGCTATTTAGCTAACGTGTTAACTCGTACCGATGTTGGCAGGAATTATAGGGCACCAAATTCTGCATTAATGGTAAAAATAATAAAATATTTTAATATTTTAAGGGTTTTTTTTTGCCAATAAAATCGAAACTGTCCCAGCTGGAACTATAAAACTGGTACCACTTGCTATTTAGCTAACGTGCTAAATCGTCGAAGTAAATTGTTTTTCTCTAAATGACGTTGGCAGGAATTATAGGGCACCAAACACTGCATTAATGGTAAAAATAACAAAATATTTCAATATTTTAAGGGGTTGTTTTTTTTGCCAATAAAATCGAAACTGTACCAGCTAGAACTATAAAACTGGTACCACTTGCTATTTAGCTAACGTGTTAACTCGTACCGATGTTGGCGGGAATTATAGGGCACCAAACTCTGCATTAATGGTAAAAATAATGAAATATTTTAAGGGGTTTTTTCTGCCAATAAAATCGAAACAGTACCAGCTAGAATTATAAAGCTGGTACCACTTCCTAATTAGCTAACGTGTTAACTTGTCGAAGTACATTTTTTTTTCTCAAAATAACGCTGACAGGAACTATAGGGCACCAAACTCTTCATTAATGGAAAAATAATAAAATATTTTAATATTTAAAGGGGTTTTTTTGCCAATAAAATTGAAACACTACCAGCTAGAACTTTGAAACTGGTACCACTTGCTATCTAGCTAACGTGTTAACTCGTCCTGACGTTGGCAGGAATTATAGGGCACCAAACTCTGCATTAATGGTAAAAATAATAAAATATTTTAATATTTTAAGGGTTTTTTTGCCAATAAAATCGAAACTGTCCCAGCTGGAACTATAAAACTGGTACCACTTGCTATTTAGCTAACGTGCTAAATCGTCGAAGTAAATTGTTTTTCTCTAAATGACGTTGGCAGGAATTATAGGGCACCAAACACTGCATTTATTGTAAAAATAATAAAATATTTTAATATTTTAAGGGGTTTTTTTGCCAATAAAATCGAAACAGTACCAGCTAGAACTATAAAACTGAAACAACTTGCTATCTAGCTAACGTGTTAACTCGTCAAAGTAAATTATTTTTCTAAAAATAACGCCGACAGGAATTATAGGGCACCAAACTCTGCATTAATGGTACAAATAATAAAATATTGAAATATTTTAAGGGGTTTTTTTGCCAATAAAATCGAAACTGTACCAGCTAGAACTATAAAACTGGTACCACTTGCTATTTAGCTAACGTGTTAACTCGTCGAAGTAAATTATTTTTCTAAAAATAAAGCCGACAGGAATTATAGGGCACCAAACTCTGCATTAATGGTAAAAATAATAAAATATTTTAATATTTTAAGGGTTTTTTTTTTGCCAATAAAATCGAAACTGTCCCAGCTGGAACTATAAAACTGGTACCACTTGCTATTTAGCTAACGTGCTAAATCGTCGAAGTAAATTGTTTTTCTCTAAATGACGTTGGCAGGAATTATAGGGCACCAAACACTGCATTTATGGTAAAAATAATAAAATATTTTAATATTTTAAGGGGTTTTTTTGCCAATAAAATCGAAACAGTACCAGCTAGAACTATAAAACTGGTACCACTTGCTATCTAGCTAACGTGTTAACTCGTCAAAGTAAATTATTTTTCTCTAAATGACGTTGGCAGGAATTAAGGGCACCAAACACTGCATTTATGGTAAAAATAACAAAATATTTTAATATTTTAAGGGTTTTTTTTTGCCAATAAAATCGAAACTGTCCCAGCTGGAACTATAAAACTGGTACCACTTGCTATCTAGCTAACGTGCTAAATCGTCGAAGTAAATTGTTTTTCTCTAAATGACGTTGGCAGGAATTATAGGGCACCAAACACTGCATTTATGGTAAAAATAATAAAATATTTTAATATTTTAACGGGTTTTTTTGCCAATAAAATCGAAACAGTACCAGCTAGAACTATAAAACTGGTACCACTTGCTATCTAGCTAACGTGTTAACTCGTCAAAGTAAATTATTTTTCTAAAAATAACGCCGACAGCAATTATAGGGCACCAAACTCTGCATTAATGGTAAAAATAATAAAATATTTTAATATTTTAAGGGTTTTTTTGCCAATAAAATCGAAACTGTCCCAGATGGAACTATAAAACTGGTACCACTTGCTATTTAGCTAACGTGCTAAATCGTCGAAGTAAATTGTTTTTCTCTAAATGACGTTGGCAGGAATTATAGGGCACCAAACACTGCATTTATTGTAAAAATAATAAAATATTTTAATATTTTAAGGGGTTTTTTTGCCAATAAAATCGAAACAGTACCAGCTAGAACTATAAAACTGGTACCACTTGCTATCTAGCTAACGTGTTAACTCGTCAAAGTAAATTATTTTTCTAAAAATAACGCCGACAGGAATTATAGGGCACCAAACTCTGCATTAATGGTAAAAATAATAAAATATTTTAATATTTTAAGGGTTTTTTTTTTGCCAATAAAATCGAAACTGCTCCAGCTGGAACTATAAAACTGGTACCACTTGCTATTTAGCTAACGTGCTAAATCGTCGAAGTAAATTGTTTTTCTCTAAATGACGTTGGCAGGAATTATAGGGCACCAAACACTGCATTTATGGTAAAAATAATAAAATATTTTAATATTTTAAGGGGTTTTTTGCCAATAAAATCGAAACAGTACCAGCTAGAACTATAAAACTGGTACCACTTGCTATCTAGCTAACGTGTTAACTCGTCAAAGTAAATTATTTTTCTCTAAATGACGTTGGCAGGAATTATAGGGCACCAAACACTGCATTTATGGTAAAAATAACAAAATATTTTAATATTTTAAGGTTTTTTTTTTGCCAATAAAATTGAAACTGTCCCAGCTGGAACTATAAAACTGGTACCACTTGCTATTTAGCTAACGTGTTAACTCGTCAAAGTAAATTATTTTTCTCTAAATGACGTTGGCAGGAATTATAGGGCACCAAACACTGCATTTATGGTAAAAATAACAAAATATTTTAATATTTTAAGGGTTTTTTTTTTTGCCAATAAAATCGAAACTGTCCCAGCTAGAACTATAAAACTGGTACCACTTGCTATCTAGCTAACGTGTTAACTCGTCAAAGTAAATTATTTTTCTCTAAATGACGTTGGCAGGAATTATAGGGCACCAAACTCTGCATTAATGGTAAAAATAATAAAATATTTTAATATTTTAAGGGTTTTTTTTTGCCAATAAAATCAAAACTGTCCCAGCTGGAACTATAAAACTGGTACCACTTGCTATTTAGCTAACGTGCTAAATCGTCGAAGTAAATTGTTTTTCTCTAAATGACGTTGGCAGGAATTATAGGGCACCAAACACTGCATTTATGGTAAAAATAACAAAATATTTCAATATTTGAAGGGGTTTTTTTTGCCAATAAAATCGAAACTGTCTCAGCTGGAACTATAAAACTGGTACCACTTGCTATTTAGCTAACGTGCTAAATCGTCGAAGTAAATTGTTTTTCTCTAAATGACGTTGGCAGGAATTATAGGGCACCAAACACTGCATTTATGGTAAAAATAACAAAATATTTCAATATTTTAAGGGGTTTTTTTTTGCCAATAAAATCAAAACTGTCCCAGCTGGAACTATAAAACTGGTACCACTTGCTATTTAGCTAACGTGTTAACTCGTACCGATGTTGGCAGGAATTATAGGGCACCAAACTCTGCATTAATGGTAAAAATAATAAAATATTTTAATATTTTAAGGGTTTTTTTTTTGCCAATAAAATCGAAACTGTCCCAGCTGGAACTATAAAACTGGTACCACTTGCTATTTAGCTAACGTGCTAAATCGTCGAAGTAAATTGTTTTTCTCTAAATGACGTTGGCAGGAATTATAGGGCACCAAACTCTGCATTAATGGTAAAAATAATAAAATATTTTAAGGGGTTTTTTCTGCAAATAAAATCGAAACAATACCAGCTAGAACTTTGGAACTGGCACAAACCGGTAGAAAACTAACGTGTTAACTCGTCGAAGTGAATTTTTTTTTTTAAATAACGCCGACAGGAATTATAGGGCACCAAACTCTGCATTAATGGTAAAAATATTAAAATATTTTAATATTTTAAGGGGATTTTTTTGCCAATAAAATCGAAACAGTACCAGCTAGAATTATAAAGCTGGTACCACTTCCTAATTAGCTAACGTGTTAACTTGTCGAAGTACATTTTTTTTTCTCAAAATAACGCCGACAGGAACTATAGGGCACTACACTCTTCTTTAATGGAAAAATAATAAAATATTTTAATATTTAAAGGGGTTTTTTTGCCAATAAAATTAAAACACTACCAGCTAGAACTTTGAAACTGGTACCACTTGCTATCTAGCTAACGTGTTAACTCGTCCTGACGTTGGCAGGAATTATAGGGCACCAAACTCTGCATTAATGGTAAAAATAATAAAATATTTTAATATTTTAAGGGTTTTTTTTTTGCCAATAAAATCGAAACTGTCCCAGCAGGAACTATAAAACTGGTACCACTTGCTATTTAGCTAACGTGCTAAATCGTCGAAGTAAATTGTTTTTCTCTAAATGACGTTGGCAGGAATTATAGGGCACCAAACACTGCATTTATTGTAAAAATAATAAAATATTTTAATATTTTAAGGGGTTTTTATGCCAATAAAATCGAAACAGTACCAGCTAGAAACATAAAACTGGTACCACTTGCTATCTAGCTAACGTGTTAACTCGTCAAAGTAAATTATTTTTCTAAAAATAACGCCGACAGGAATTATAGGGCCAAACTCTGCATTAATGGTAAAAATAATAAAATATTTCAATATTTTAAGGGGTTTTTTTGCCAATAAAATCGAAACTGTACCAGCTAAAACTATAAAACTGGTACCACTTGCTATTTAGCTAACGTGTTAACTAGTACCGATGTTGGCAGGAATTATAGGGCACCAAACTCTGCATTAATGGTAAAAATAATAAAATATTTTAAGAGGTTTTTTCTGCCAATAAAATCGAAACAATACCAGCTAGAACTTTGGAACTGGCACAAACCGGTAGAAAACTAACGTGTTAACTCGTCGAAGTGAATTTTTTTTTAAACATAACGCCGACAGGAATTATAGGGCACCAAACTCTGCATTAATGGTAAAAAAAAATATTAAAATATTTTAATATTTTAAGGGGATTTTTTTGCCAATAAAATCGAAACAGTACCAGCTAGAATTATAAAGCTGGTACCACTTCCTAATTAGCTAACGTGTTAACTTGTCGAAGTACATTTTTTTTCTCAAAATAACGCCGACAGGAACTATAGGGCACCAAACTCTTCATTAATGGAAAAATAATAAAATATTTTAATATATAAAGGGGTGTTTTTGCCAATAAAATTGAAACACTACCAGCTAGAACTTTGAAACTGGTACCACTTGCTATCTAGCTAACGTGTTAACTCGTCCTGACGTTGGCAGGAATTATAGGGCACCAAACTCTGCATTAATTGTAAAAATAATAGAATATTTTAATATTTTAAGGGGTTTTTTTTGCCAATAAAATCGAAACAGTACCAGCTAGAACTATAAAACTGGTATGACTTGCTATCTAGCTAACGTGCTAAATCGTCGAAGTAAATTGTGTTTCTCTAAATGACGTTGGCAGCAATTAGAGGGCACCAAACTCTGCATTAATGGTAAAAATAATAAAATATTTTAATATTTTAAGGGGTTTTTTTTGCCAATAAAATCGAAACAGTACCAGCTAGAATTATAAAGCTTGTACCACTTCCTAATTAGCTAACGTGTTAACTTGTCGAAGTACATTTTTTTTTCTCAAAATAACGCCGACAGGAACTATAGGGCACTACACTCTTCTTTAATGGAAAAATAATAAAATATTTTAATATTTAAAGGGGTTTTTTTGCCAATAAAATTAAAACACTACCAGCTAGAACTTTGAAACTGGTACCACTTGCTATCTAGCTAACGTGTTAACTCGTCCTGACGTTGGCAGGAATTATAGGGCACCAAACTCTGCATTAATGGTAAAAATAATAAAATATTTTAATATTTTAAGGGTTTTTTTTTTGCCAATAAAATCGAAACTGTCCCAGCTGGAACTATAAAACTGGTACCACTTGCTATTTAGCTAACGTGTTAACTCGTACCGATGTTGGCAGGAATTATAGGGCACCAAACTCTGCATTAATGGTAAAAATAATAAAATATTTTAAGGGGTTTTTTCTGCAAATAAAATCGAAACAATACCAGCTAGAACTTTGGAACTGGCACAAACCGGTAGAAAACTAACGTGTTAACTCGTCGAAGTGAATTTTTTTTTTTAAATAACGCCGACAGGAATTATAGGGCACCAAACTCTGCATTAATGGTAAAAATATTAAAATATTTTAAGGGGATTTTTTTGCCAATAAAATCGAAACAGTACCAGCTAGAATTATAAAGCTGGTACCACTTCCTAATTAGCTAACGTGTTAACTTGTCGAAGTACATTTTTTTTTCTCAAAATAACGCCGACAGGAACTATAGGGCACTACACTCTTCTTTAATGGAAAAATAATAAAATATTTTAATATTTAAAGGGGTTTTTTTGCCAATAAAATTAAAACACTACCAGCTAGAACTTTGAAACTGGTACCACTTGCTATCTAGCTAACGTGTTAACTCGTCCTGACGTTGGCAGGAATTATAGGGCACCAAACTCTGCATTAATGGTAAAAATAATAAAATATTTTAATATTTTAAGGGTTTTTTTTTTTGCCAATAAAATCGAAACTGTCCCAGCAGGAACTATAAAACTGGTACCACTTGCTATTTAGCTAACGTGCTAAATCGTCGAAGTAAATTGTTTTTCTCTAAATGACGTTGGCAGGAATTATAGGGCACCAAACACTGCATTTATTGTAAAAATAATAAAATATTTTAATATTTTAAGGGGTTTTTTTGCCAATAAAATCGAAACAGTACCAGCTAGAAACATAAAACTGGTACCACTTCCTAATTAGCTAACGTGTTAACTTGTCGAAGTACATTTTTTTTTTCTCAAAATAACGCCGACAGGAACTATAGGGCACTACACTCTTCTTTAATGGAAAAATAATAAAATATTTTAATATTTAAAGGGGTTTTTTTGCCAATAAAATTAAAACACTACCAGCTAGAACTTTGAAACTGGTACCACTTGCTATCTAGCTAACGTGTTAACTCGTACCGATGTTGGCGGGAATTATAGGGCACCAAACTCTGCATTAATGGTAAAAATAATGAAATATTTTAAGGGGTTTTTTCTGCCAATAAAATCGAAACAGTACCAGCTAGAATTATAAAGCTGGTACCACTTCCTAATTAGCTAACGTGTTAACTTGTCGAAGTACATTTTTTTTTCTCAAAATAACGCTGACAGGAACTATAGGGCACCAAACTCTTCATTAATGGAAAAATAATAAAATATTTTAATATTTAAAGGGGTTTTTTTGCCAATAAAATTGAAACACTACCAGCTAGAACTTTGAAACTGGTACCACTTGCTATCTAGCTAACGTGTTAACTCGTCCTGACGTTGGCAGGAATTATAGGGCACCAAACTCTGCATTAATGGTAAAAATAATAAAATATTTTAATATTTTAAGGGTTTTTTTGCCAATAAAATCGAAACTGTCCCAGCTGGAACTATAAAACTGGTACCACTTGCTATTTAGCTAACGTGCTAAATCGTCGAAGTAAATTGTTTTTCTCTAAATGACGTTGGCAGGAATTATAGGGCACCAAACACTGCATTTATTGTAAAAATAATAAAATATTTTAATATTTTAAGGGGTTTTTTTGCCAATAAAATCGAAACAGTACCAGCTAGAACTATAAAACTGAAACAACTTGCTATCTAGCTAACGTGTTAACTCGTCAAAGTAAATTATTTTTCTAAAAATAACGCCGACAGGAATTATAGGGCACCAAACTCTGCATTAATGGTAAAAATAATAAAATATTTCAATATTTTAAGGGGTTTTTTTGCCAATAAAATCGAAACTGTACCAGCTAGAACTATAAAACTGGTACCACTTGCTATTTAGCTAACGTGTTAACTCGTCGAAGTAAATTATTTTTCTAAAAATAAAGCCGACAGGAATTATAGGGCACCAAACTCTGCATTAATGGTAAAAATAATAAAATATTTTAATATTTTAAGGGTTTTTTTTTGCCAATAAAATCGAAACTGTCCCAGCTGGAACTATAAAACTGGTACCACTTGCTATTTAGCTAACGTGCTAAATCGTCGAAGTAAATTGTTTTTCTCTAAATGACGTTGGCAGGAATTATAGGGCACCAAACACTGCATTTATGGTAAAAATAATAAAATATTTTAATATTTTAAGGGGTTTTTTTGCCAATAAAATCGAAACAGTACCAGCTAGAACTATAAAACTGGTACCACTTGCTATCTAGCTAACGTGTTAACTCGTCAAAGTAAATTATTTTTCTCTAAATGACGTTGGCAGGAATTAAGGGCACCAAACACTGCATTTATGGTAAAAATAACAAAATATTTTAATATTTTAAGGGTTTTTTTTTGCCAATAAAATCGAAACTGTCCCAGCTGGAACTATAAAACTGGTACCACTTGCTATCTAGCTAACGTGCTAAATCGTCGAAGTAAATTGTTTTTCTCTAAATGACGTTGGCAGGAATTATAGGGCACCAAACACTGCATTTATGGTAAAAATAATAAAATATTTTAATATTTTAACGGGTTTTTTTGCCAATAAAATCGAAACAGTACCAGCTAGAACTATAAAACTGGTACCACTTGCTATCTAGCTAACGTGTTAACTCGTCAAAGTAAATTATTTTTCTAAAAATAACGCCGACAGCAATTATAGGGCACCAAACTCTGCATTAATGGTAAAAATAATAAAATATTTTAATATTTTAAGGGTTTTTTTGCCAATAAAATCGAAACTGTCCCAGATGGAACTATAAAACTGGTACCACTTGCTATTTAGCTAACGTGCTAAATCGTCGAAGTAAATTGTTTTTCTCTAAATGACGTTGGCAGGAATTATAGGGCACCAAACACTGCATTTATTGTAAAAATAATAAAATATTTTAATATTTTAAGGGGTTTTTTTGCCAATAAAATCGAAACAGTACCAGCTAGAACTATAAAACTGGTACCACTTGCTATCTAGCTAACGTGTTAACTCGTCAAAGTAAATTATTTTTCTAAAAATAACGCCGACAGGAATTATAGGGCACCAAACTCTGCATTAATGGTAAAAATAATAAAATATTTTAATATTTTAAGGGTTTTTTTTTTGCCAATAAAATCGAAACTGCTCCAGCTGGAACTATAAAACTGGTACCACTTGCTATTTAGCTAACGTGCTAAATCGTCGAAGTAAATTGTTTTTCTCTAAATGACGTTGGCAGGAATTATAGGGCACCAAACACTGCATTTATGGTAAAAATAATAAAATATTTTAATATTTTAAGGGGTTTTTTGCCAATAAAATCGAAACAGTACCAGCTAGAACTATAAAACTGGTACCACTTGCTATCTAGCTAACGTGTTAACACGTCAAAGTAAATTATTTTTCTCTTAATGACGTTGGCAGGAATTATAGGGCACCAAACACTGCATTTATGGTAAAAATAACAAAATATTTTAATATTTTAAGGTTTTTTTTTGCCAATAAAATTGAAACTGTCCCAGCTGGAACTATAAAACTGGTACCACTTGCTATTTAGCTAACGTGTTAACTCGTCAAAGTAAATTATTTTTCTCTAAATGACGTTGGCAGGAATTATAGGGCACCAAACTCTGCATTAATGGTAAAAATAATAAAATATTTTAATATTTTAAAAGTTTTTTTTTGCCAATAAAATCAAAACTGTCCCAGCTGGAACTATAAAACTGGTACCACTTGCTATTTAGCTAACGTGCTAAATCGTCGAAGTAAATTGTTTTTCTCTAAATGACGTTGGCAGGAATTATAGGGCACCAAACACTGCATTTATGGTAAAAATAATAAAATATTTTAATATTTTAAAAGTTTTTTTTTGCCAATAAAATCAAAACTGTCCCAGCTGGAACTATAAAACTGGTACCACTTGCTATTTAGCTAACGTGCTAAATCGTCGAAGTAAATTGTTTTTCTCTAAATGACGTTGGCAGGAATTATAGGGCACCAAACACTGCATTTATGGTAAAAATAACAAAATATTTCAATATTTGAAGGGGTTTTTTTTTGCCAATAAAATCGAAACTGTCTCAGCTGGAACTATAAAACTGGTACCACTTGCTATTTAGCTAACGTGCTAAATCGTCGAAGTAAATTGTTTTTCTCTAAATGACGTTGGCAGGAATTATAGGGCACCAAACACTGCATTTATGGTAAAAATAACAAAATATTTCAATATTTTAAGGGGTTTTTTTTTGCCAATAAAATCAAAACTGTCCCAGCTGGAACTATAAAACTGGTACCACTTGCTATTTAGCTAACGTGTTAACTCGTACCGATGTTGGCAGGAATTATAGGGCACCAAACTCTGCATTAATGGTAAAAATAATAAAATATTTTAATATTTTAAGGGTTTTTTTTTTGCCAATAAAATCGAAACTGTCCCAGCTGGAACTATAAAACTGGTACCACTTGCTATTTAGCTAACGTGCTAAATCGTCGAAGTAAATTGTTTTTCTCTAAATGACGTTGGCAGGAATTATAGGGCACCAAACTCTGCATTAATGGTAAAAATAATAAAATATTTTAATATTTTAAGGGTTTTTTTTTTGCCAATAAAATCGAAACTGTCCCAGCTGGAACTATAAAACTGGTACCACTTGCTATTTAGCTAACGTGTTAACTCGTACCGATGTTGGCAGGAATTATAGGGCACCAAACTCTGCATTAATGGTAAAAATAATAAAATATTTTAATATTTTAACGGGTTTTTATGCCAATAAAATCGAAACAGTACCAGCTAGAACTATAAAACTGGTACCACTTGCTATCTAGCTAACGTGTTAACTCGTCAAAGTAAATTATTTTTCTAAAAATAACGCCGACAGCAATTATAGGGCACCAAACTCTGCATTAATGGTAAAAATAATAAAATATTTTAATATTTTAAGGGTTTTTTTGCCAATAAAATCGAAACTGTCCCAGATGGAACTATAAAACTGGTACCACTTGCTATTTAGCTAACGTGCTAAATCGTCGAAGTAAATTGTTTTTCTCTAAATGACGTTGGCAGGAATTATAGGGCACCAAACACTGCATTTATGGTAAAAATAATAAAATATTTTAATATTTTAAGGGGTTTTTTGCCAATAAAATTGAAACTGTCCCAGCTGGAACTATAAAACTGGTACCACTTGCTATCTAGCTAACGTGTTAACTCGTCAAAGTAAATTATTTTTCTCTAAATGACGTTGGCAGGAATTATAGGGCACCAAACTCTGCATTAATGGTAAAAATAATAAAATATTTTAATATTTTAAAAGTTTTTTTTTGCCAATAAAATCAAAACTGTCCCAGCTGGAACTATAAAACTGGTACCACTTGCTATTTAGCTAACGTGCTAAATCGTCGAAGTAAATTGTTTTTCTCTAAATGACGTTGGCAGGAATTATAGGGCACCAAACACTGCATTTATGGTAAAAATAACAAAATATTTCAATATTTGAAGGGGTTTTTTTTTGCCAATAAAATCGAAACTGTCTCAGCTGGAACTATAAAACTGGTACCACTTGCTATTTAGCTAACGTGCTAAATCGTCGAAGTAAATTGTTTTTCTCCAAATGACGTTGGCAGGAATTATAGGGCACCAAACACTGCATTTATGGTAAAAATAACAAAATATTTCAATATTTTAAGGGGTTTTTTTTTGCCAATAAAATCAAAACTGTCCCAGCTGGAACTATAAAACTGGTACCACTTGCTATTTAGCTAACGTGTTAACTCGTACCGATGTTGGCAGGAATTATAGGGCACCAAACTCTGCATTAATGGTAAAAATAATAAAATATTTTAATATTTTAAGGGTTTTTTTTTTGCCAATAAAATCGAAACTGTCCCAGCTGGAACTATAAAACTGGTACCACTTGCTATTTAGCTAACGTGCTAAATCGTCGAAGTAAATTGTTTTTCTCTAAATGACGTTGGCAGGAATTATAGGGCACCAAACTCTGCATTAATGGTAAAAATAATAAAATATTTTAATATTTTAAGGGTTTTTTTTTTGCCAATAAAATCGAAACTGTCCCAGCTGGAACTATAAAACTGGTACCACTTGCTATTTAGCTAACGTGTTAACTCGTACCGATGTTGGCAGGAATTATAGGGCACCAAACTCTGCATTAATGGTAAAAATAATAAAATATTTTAAGGGGTTTTTTCTGCAAATAAAATCGAAACAATACCAGCTAGAACTTTGGAACTGGCACAAACCGGTAGAAAACTAACGTGTTAACTCGTCGAAGTGAATTTTTTTTTTAAAATAACGCCGACAGGAATTATAGGGCACCAAACTCTGCATTAATGGTAAAAATATTAAAATATTTTAATATTTTAAGGGGATTTTTTTGCCAATAAAATCGAAACAGTACCAGCTAGAATTATAAAGCTGGTACCACTTCCTAATTAGCTAACGTGTTAACTTGTCGAAGTACATTTTTTTTTCTCAAAATAACGCCGACAGGAACTATAGGGCACTACACTCTTCTTAAATGGAAAAATAATAAAATATTTTAATATTTAAAGGGGTTTTTTTGCCAATAAAATTAAAACGCTACCAGCTAGAACTTTGAAACTGGTACCACTTGCTATCTAGCTAACGTGTTAACTCGTCCTGACGTTGGCAGGAATTATAGGGCACCAAACTCTGCATTAATGGTAAAAATAATAAAATATTTTAATATTTTAAGGGTTTTTTTTTTGCCAATAAAATCGAAACTGTCCCAGCAGGAACTATAAAACTGGTACCACTTGCTATTTAGCTAACGTGCTAAATCGTCGAAGTAAATTGTTTTTCTCTAAATGACGTTGGCAGGAATTATAGGGCACCAAACACTGCATTTATTGTAAAAATAATAAAATATTTTAATATTTTAAGGGGTTTTTTTGCCAATAAAATCGAAACAGTACCAGCTAGAAACATAAAACTGGTACCACTTGCTATCTAGCTAACGTGTTAACTCGTCAAAGTAAATTATTTTTCTAAAAATAACGCCGACAGGAATTATAGGGCACCAAACTCTGCATTAATGGTAAAAATAATAAAATATTTCAATATTTTAAGGGGTTTTTTTGCCAATAAAATCGAAACTGTACCAGCTAAAACTATAAAACTGGTACCACTTGCTATTTAGCTAACGTGTTAACTAGTACCGATGTTGGCAGGAATTATAGGGCACCAAACTCTGCATTAATGATAAAAATAATAAAATATTTTAAGAGGTTTTTTCTGCCAATAAAATCGAAACAATACCAGCTAGAACTTTGGAACTGGCACAAACCGGTAGAAAACTAACGTGTTAACTCGTCGAAGTGAATTTTTTTTTAAAAATAACGCCGACAGGAATTATAGGGCACCAAACTCTGCATTAATGGTAAAAAAAAATATTAAAATATTTTAATATTTTAAGGGGATTTTTTTGCCAATAAAATCGAAACAGTACCAGCTAGAATTATAAAGCTGGTACCACTTCCTAATTAGCTAACGTGTTAACTTGTCGAAGTACATTTTTTTTCTCAAAATAACGCCGACAGGAACTATAGGGCACCAAACTCTTCATTAATGGAAAAATAATAAAATATTTTAATATATAAAGGGGTGTTTTTGCCAATAAAATTGAAACTGGTACCACTTGCTATCTAGCTAACGTGTTAACTCGTCCTGACGTTGGCAGGAATTATAGGGCACCAAACTCTGCATTAATTGTAAAAATAATAGAATATTTTAATATTTTAAGGGGTTTTTTTTGCCAATAAAATCGAAACAGTACCAGCTAGAACTATAAAACTGGTATGACTTGCTATCTAGCTAACGTGCTAAATCGTCGAAGTAAATTGTGTTTCTCTAAATGACGTTGGCAGCAATTAGAGGGCACCAAACTCTGCATTAATGGTAAAAATAATAAAATATTTTAATATTTTAAGGGTTTTTTTTTGCCAATAAAATCGAAACAGTACCAGCTAGAACTATGGAACTGGTATCACTTGCTATCTAGCTGACGTGCTAAACCGTCGAAGTAAATTGTTTTTCTCTAAATGACGTTGGCAGGAATTAGAGGGCACCAAACTCTGCATTAATGGTAAAAATAATAAAAAATTTTAATATTTTAAGGGGTTTTTTTTTGCCAATAAAATCGAAACAGTACCAGCTAGAACTATAAAACTGGTACCACTTGTTACTTAGCTAACGTGTTAACTCGTCAAAGTAAATTATTTTTCTAAAAATAACGCCGACAGGAATTATAGGGCACCAAACACTGCATTAATGATAAAAATAATAAAATATTTTAATATTTTAAGGGTTTTTTTTGCCAATAAAATCGAAACAGTACCAGCTAGAACTATAAAACTGGTACCACTTGCTATCTAGCTAACGTGTTAACTCGTCAAAGTAAATTATTTTTCTAAAAATAACGCCGACAGGAATTATAGGGCACCAAACTCTGCATTAATGGTAAAAATAATAAAATATTTCAATATTTTAAGGGGTTTTTTGCCAATAAAATCGAAACAGTACCAGCTAGAATTATAAAGCTGGTACCACTTCCTAATTAGCTAACGTGTTAACTTGTCGAAGTACATTTTTTTTCTCAAAATAACGCCGACAGGAACTATAGATCACCAAACTCTGCATTAATCGAAAAATAATAAAATATTTTAATATTTTAAGGGGTTTTTTTGCCAATAAAATCGAAACAGTACCAGCTAGAACTATAAAGCTGGTATCACTTGCTATCTAGCTAACGTGCTAAATCGTCGAAGTAAATTGTTTTTCTCTAAATTACGTTGGCAGGAATTAGAGGGCACCAAACTCTGCATTAATGGTAAAAATAATAAAATATTTCAATATTTTAAGGGGTTTTTTTTTTGCCAATAAAATCGAAACAGTACCAGCGAGAACTATAAAACTGGTACCACTTGCTACCTAGCTAACGTGTTAACTCGTCGAAGTAAATTTTTTTCTCTAAATGACGTTGGCAGGAATTAGAGGGCACCAAACACTGCATTGATGGTAAAAATAATAAAATATTTTAATATTTTAAGGGGATTTTTTTGCCAATAAAATCCAAACATTACCAGCTACAACCACAAAACTAGTACCACTTGCTATCAAGCTAACGTGTTAACTCGTTGAAGTAAATTTTTTTTCCAAAAATAACGCCGACAGGAATTATAGGGCACCAAACCCTGCATTAATGGTAACGCCGACAGGAATTATAGGGCACCAAACTCTGCATTAATGGTAAAAATAATAAAATATTTCAATATTTTAAGGGGTTTTTTGCCAATAAAATCGAAACAGTACCAGCTAGAATTATAAAGCTGGTACCACTTGCTATCTAGCTAACGTGTTAACTCGTCAAAGTAAATTATTTTTCTCTAAATGACGTTGGCAGGAATTATAGGGCACCAAACACTGCATTTAGGGTAAAAATAACAAAATATTTTAATATTTTAAGGGTTTTTTTTTTTGCCAATAAAATCGAAACTGTCCCAGCTGGAACTATAAAACTGGTACCACTTGCTATTTAGCTAACGTGCTAAATCGTCGAAGTAAATTGTTTTTCTCTAAATGACGTTGGCAGGAATTATAGGGCACCAAACACTGCATTTATTGTAAAAATAATAAAATATTTTAATATTTTAAGGGGTTTTTTTGCCAATAAAATCGAAACAGTACCAGCTAGAACTATAAAACTGGTACCACTTGCTATCTAGCTAACGTGTTAACTCGTCAAAATAAATTATTTTTCTCTAAATGACGTTGGCAGGAATTATAGGGCACCAAACTCTGCATTAATGGTAAAAATAATAAAATATTTTAATATTTTAAGGGTTTTTTTTTTTGCCAATAAAATCAAAACTGTCCCAGCTGGAACTATAAAACTGGTACCACTTGCTATTTAGCTAACGTGCTAAATCGTCGAAGTAAATTGTTTTTCTCTAAATGACGTTGGCAGGAATTATAGGGCACCAAACACTGCATTTATGGTAAAAATAACAAAATATTTCAATATTTTAAGGGGTTTTTTTTTGCCAATAAAATCGAAACTGTCCCAGCTGGAACTATAAAACTGGTACCACTTGCTATTTAGCTAACGTGCTAAATCGTCGAAGTAAATTGTTTTTCTCTAAATGACGTTGGCAGGAATTATACGGCACCAAACACTGCATTTATGGTAAAAATAACAAAATATTTCAATATTTTAAGGGGTTTTTTTTTGCCAATAAAATCGAAACTGTCCCAGCTGGAACCATAAAACTGGTACCACTTGCTATTTAGCTAACGTGTTAACTCGTACCGATGTTGGCAGGAATTATAGGGCACCAAATTCTGCATTAATGGTAAAAATAATAAAATATTTTAATATTTTAAGGGTTTTTTTTTGCCAATAAAATCGAAACTGTCCCAGCTGGAACTATAAAACTGGTACCACTTGCTATTTAGCTAACGTGCTAAATCGTCGAAGTAAATTGTTTTTCTCTAAATGACGTTGGCAGGAATTATAGGGCACCAAACACTGCATTAATGGTAAAAATAACAAAATATTTCAATATTTTAAGGGGTTTTTTTTTTGCCAATAAAATCGAAACTGTACCAGCTAGAACTATAAAACTGGTACCACTTGCTATTTAGCTAACGTGTTAACTCGTACCGATGTTGGCGGGAATTATAGGGCACCAAACTCTGCATTAATGGTAAAAATAATGAAATATTTTAAGGGGTTTTTTCTGCCAATAAAATCGAAACAGTACCAGCTAGAATTATAAAGCTGGTACCACTTCCTAATTAGCTAAGGTGTTAACTTGTCGAAGTACATTTTTTTTTTCTCAAAATAACGCTGACAGGAACTATAGGGCACCAAACTCTTCATTAATGGAAAAATAATAAAATATTTTAATATTTAAAGGGGTTTTTTTGCCAATAAAATTGAAACACTACCAGCTAGAACTTTGAAACTGGTACCACTTGCTATCTAGCTAACGTGTTAACTCGTCCTGACGTTGGCAGGAATTATAGGGCACCAAACTCTGCATTAGTGGTAAAAATAATAAAATATTTTAATATTTTAAGGGGTTTTTTGCCAATAAAATCGAAACTGTCCCAGCTGGAACTATAAAACTGGTACCACTTGCTATTTAGCTAACGTGCTAAATCGTCGAAGTAAATTGTTTTTCTCTAAATGACGTTGGCAGGAATTATAGGGCACCAAACACTGCATTTATTGTAAAAATAATAAAATATTTTAATATTTTAAGGGGTTTTTTGCCAATAAAATCGAAACAGTACCAGCTAGAACTATAAAACTGGTACCACTTGCTATCTAGCTAACGTGTTAACTCGTCAAAGTAAATTATTTTTCTCTAAATGACGTTGGCAGGAATTATAGGGCACCAAACACTGCATTTATGGTAAAAATAACAAAATATTTTAATATTTTAAGGTTTTTTTTTTGCCAATAAAATTGAAACTGTCCCAGCTGGAACTATAAAACTGGTACCACTTGCTATTTAGCTAACGTGTTAACTCGTCAAAGTAAATTATTTTTCTCTAAATGACGTTGGCAGGAATTATAGGGCACCAAACACTGCATTTATGGTAAAAATAACAAAATATTTTAATATTTTAAGGGTTTTTTTTTGCCAATAAAATCGAAACTGTCCCAGCTAGAACTATAAAACTGGTACCACTTGCTATCTAGCTAACGTGTTAACTCGTCAAAGTAAATTATTTTTCTCTAAATGACGTTGGCAGGAATTATAGGGCACCAAACTCTGCATTAATGGTAAAAATAATAAAATATTTTAATATTTTAAGGGTTTTTTTTTTGCCAATAAAATCAAAACTGTCCCAGCTGGAACTATAAAACTGGTACCACTTGCTATTTAGCTAACGTGCTAAATCGTCGAAGTAAATTGTTTTTCTCTAAATGACGTTGGCAGGAATTATAGGGCACCAAACACTGCATTTATGGTAAAAATAACAAAATATTTCAATATTTGAAGGGGTTTTTTTTGCCAATAAAATCGAAACTGTCTCAGCTGGAACTATAAAACTGGTACCACTTGCTATTTAGCTAACGTGCTAAATCGTCGAAGTAAATTGTTTTTCTCTAAATGACGTTGGCAGGAATTATAGGGCACCAAACACTGCATTTATGGTAAAAATAACAAAATATTTCAATATTTTAAGGGGTTTTTTTTTGCCAATAAAATCAAAACTGTCCCAGCTGGAACTATAAAACTGTCACCACTTGCTATTTAGCTAACGTGTTAACTCGTACCGATGTTGGCAGGAATTATAGGGCACCAAACTCTGCATTAATGGTAAAAATAATAAAATATTTTAATATTTTAAGGGTTTTTTTTTTGCCAATAAAATCGAAACTGTCCCAGCTGGAACTATAAAACTGGTACCACTTGCTATTTAGCTAACGTGCTAAATCGTCGAAGTAAATTGTTTTTCTCTAAATCACGTTGGCAGGAATTATAGGGCACCAAACTCTGCATTAATGGTAAAAATAATAAAATATTTTAATATTTTAAGGGTTTTTTTTTTGCCAATAAAATCGAAACTGTCCCAGCTGGAACTATAAAACTGGTACCACTTGCTATTTAGCTAACGTGTTAACTCGTACCGATGTTGGCAGGAATTATAGGGCACCAAACTCTGCATTAATGGTAAAAATAATAAAATATTTTAAGGGGTTTTTTCTGCAAATAAAATCGAAACAATACCAGCTAGAACTTTGGAACTGGCACAAACCGGTAGAAAACTAACGTGTTAACTCGTCGAAGTGAATTTTTTTTTTTAAATAACGCCGACAGGAATTATAGGGCACCAAACTCTGCATTAATGGTAAAAATATTAAAATATTTTAAGGGGATTTTTTTGCCAATAAAATCGAAACAGTACCAGCTAGAATTATAAAGCTGGTACCACTTCCTAATTAGCTAACGTGTTAACTTGTCGAAGTACATTTTTTTTTCTCAAAATAACGCCGACAGGAACTATAGGGCACTACACTCTTCTTTAATGGAAAAATAATAAAATATTTTAATATTTAAAGGGGTTTTTTTGCCAATAAAATTAAAACACTACCAGCTAGAACTTTGAAACTGGTACCACTTGCTATCTAGCTAACGTGTTAACTCGTCCTGACGTTGGCAGGAATTATAGGGCACCAAACTCTGCATTAATGGTAAAAATAATAAAATATTTTAATATTTTAAGGGTTTTTTTTTGCCAATAAAATCGAAACTGTCCCAGCAGGAACTATAAAACTGGTACCACTTGCTATTTAGCTAACGTGCTAAATCGTCGAAGTAAATTGTTTTTCTCTAAATGACGTTGGCAGGAATTATAGGGCACCAAACACTGCATTTATTGTAAAAATAATAAAATATTTTAATATTTTAAGGGGCTTTTTTGCCAATAAAATCGAAACAGTACCAGCTAGAAACATAAAACTGGTACCACTTCCTAATTAGCTAACGTGTTAACTTGTCGAAGTACATTTTTTTTTCTCAAAATAACGCCGACAGGAACTATAGGGCACTACACTCTTCTTTAATGGAAAAATAATAAAATATTTTAATATTTAAAGGGGTTTTTTTGCCAATAAAATTAAAACACTACCAGCTAGAACTTTGAAACTGGTACCACTTGCTATCTAGCTAACGTGTTAACTCATCCTGACGTTGGCAGGAATTATAGGGCACCAAACTCTGCATTAATGGTAAAAATAATAAAATATTTTAATATTTTAAGGGGTTTTTTTTGCCAATAAAATCAAAACAGTACCAGCTAGAACTATGGAACTGGTATCACTTGCTATCTAGCTGACGTGCTAAACCGTCGAAGTAAATTGTTTTTCTCTAAATGACGTTGGCAGGAATTAGAGGGCACCAAACTCTGCATTAATGGTAAAAATAATAAAAAATTTTAATATTTTAAGGGGTTTTTTTTTGCCAATAAAATCGAAACAGTACCAGCTAGAACTATAAAACTGGTACCACTTGTTACTTAGCTAACGTGTTAACTCGCTAAGGTAAATTTTTTTTCTAAAAATAACGCCGACAGGAATTATAGGGCACTAAACTCTGCATTAATGGTAAAAATAATAAAATGTTTTAATATTTAAGGGGTTTTTTTTGCCAATAAAATCGAAACAGTACCAGCTAGAACTATAAAACTGGTACCACTTGCTATCTAGCTAACGTGCTAACTCGTCAAAGTAAATTATTTTTCTAAAAATAACGCCGACAGGAATTATAGGGCACCAAACACTGCATTAATGATAAAAATAATAAAATATTTTAATATTTTAAGGGTTTTTTTTGCCAATAAAATCGAAACAGTACCAGCTAGAACTATAAAACTGGTACCACTTGCTATCTAGCTAACGTGTTAACTCGTCAAAGTAAATTATTTTTCTAAAAATAACGCCGACAGGAATTATAGGGCACCAAACTCTGCATTAATGGTAAAAATAATAAAATATTTCAATATTTTAAGGGGTTTTTTGCCAATAAAATCGAAACAGTACCAGCTAGAATTATAAAGCTGGTACCACTTCCTAATTAGCTAACGTGTTAACTTGTCGAAGTACATTTTTTTTCTCAAAATAACGCCGACAGGAACTATAGGGCACCAAACTCTGCATTAATCGAAAAATAATAAAATATTTTAATATTTTAAGGGGTTTTTTTGCCAATAAAATCGAAACAGTACCAGCTAGAACTATAAAGCTGGTATCACTTGCTATCTAGCTAACGTGCTAAATCGTCGAAGTAAATTGTTTTTCTCTAAATTACGTTGGCAGGAATTAGAGGGCACCAAACTCTGCATTAATGGTAAAAATAATAAAATATTTCAATATTTTAAGGGGTTTTTTTTTTGCCAATAAAATCGAAACAGTACCAGCGAGAACTATAAAACTGGTACCACTTGCTACCTAGCTAACGTGTTAACTCGTCGAAGTAAATTTTTTTCTCTAAATGACGTTGGCAGGAATTAGAGGGCACCAAACACTGCATTGATGGTAAAAATAATAAAATATTTTAATATTTTAAGGGGATTTTTTTGCCAATAAAATCCAAACATTACCAGCTACAACCACAAAACTAGTACCACTTGCTATCAAGCTAACGTGTTAACTCGTTGAAGTAAATTTTTTTTCCAAAAATAACGCCGACAGGAATTATA
This sequence comes from Phyto melanocephala, assembly GCA_941918925.1. NCBI lineage: Eukaryota > Metazoa > Arthropoda > Insecta > Diptera > Rhinophoridae > Phyto > Phyto melanocephala. The sequence goes on from OW799233.1 coordinate 67,587,769, forward strand.
GGGCACCAAACCCTGCATTAATGGTAACGCCGACAGGAATTATAGGGCACCAAACTCTGCATTAATGGTAAAAATAATAAAATATTTCAATATTTTAAGGGGTTTTTTGCCAATAAAATCGAAACAGTACCAGCTAGAATTATAAAGCTGGTACCACTTGCTATCTAGCTAACGTGTTAACTCGTCAAAGTAAATTATTTTTCTCTAAATGACGTTGGCAGGAATTATAGGGCACCAAACACTGCATTTAGGGTAAAAATAACAAAATATTTTAATATTTTAAGGGTTTTTTTTTTTGCCAATAAAATCGAAACTGTCCCAGCTGGAACTATAAAACTGGTACCACTTGCTATTTAGCTAACGTGCTAAATCGTCGAAGTAAATTGTTTTTCTCTAAATGACGTTGGCAGGAATTATAGGGCACCAAACACTGCATTTATTGTAAAAATAATAAAATATTTTAATATTTTAAGGGGTTTTTTTGCCAATAAAATCGAAACAGTACCAGCTAGAACTATAAAACTGGTACCACTTGCTATCTAGCTAACGTGTTAACTCGTCAAAATAAATTATTTTTCTCTAAATGACGTTGGCAGGAATTATAGGGCACCAAACTCTGCATTAATGGTAAAAATAATAAAATATTTTAATATTTTAAGGGTTTTTTTTTTTGCCAATAAAATCAAAACTGTCCCAGCTGGAACTATAAAACTGGTACCACTTGCTATTTAGCTAACGTGCTAAATCGTCGAAGTAAATTGTTTTTCTCTAAATGACGTTGGCAGGAATTATAGGGCACCAAACACTGCATTTATGGTAAAAATAACAAAATATTTCAATATTTTAAGGGGTTTTTTTTTGCCAATAAAATCGAAACTGTCCCAGCTGGAACTATAAAACTGGTACCACTTGCTATTTAGCTAACGTGCTAAATCGTCGAAGTAAATTGTTTTTCTCTAAATGACGTTGGCAGGAATTATACGGCACCAAACACTGCATTTATGGTAAAAATAACAAAATATTTCAATATTTTAAGGGGTTTTTTTTGCCAATAAAATCGAAACTGTCCCAGCTGGAACCATAAAACTGGTACCACTTGCTATTTAGCTAACGTGTTAACTCGTACCGATGTTGGCAGGAATTATAGGGCACCAAATTCTGCATTAATGGTAAAAATAATAAAATATTTTAATATTTTAAGGGTTTTTTTTTGCCAATAAAATCGAAACTGTCCCAGCTGGAACTATAAAACTGGTACCACTTGCTATTTAGCTAACGTGCTAAATCGTCGAAGTAAATTGTTTTTCTCTAAATGACGTTGGCAGGAATTATAGGGCACCAAACACTGCATTAATGGTAAAAATAACAAAATATTTCAATATTTTAAGGGGTTTTTTTTTTGCCAATAAAATCGAAACTGTACCAGCTAGAACTATAAAACTGGTACCACTTGCTATTTAGCTAACGTGTTAACTCGTACCGATGTTGGCGGGAATTATAGGGCACCAAACTCTGCATTAATGGTAAAAATAATGAAATATTTTAAGGGGTTTTTTCTGCCAATAAAATCGAAACAGTACCAGCTAGAATTATAAAGCTGGTACCACTTCCTAATTAGCTAACGTGTTAACTTGTCGAAGTACATTTTTTTTTTCTCAAAATAACGCTGACAGGAACTATAGGGCACCAAACTCTTCATTAATGGAAAAATAATAAAATATTTTAATATTTAAAGGGGTTTTTTTGCCAATAAAATTGAAACACTACCAGCTAGAACTTTGAAACTGGTACCACTTGCTATCTAGCTAACGTGTTAACTCGTCCTGACGTTGGCAGGAATTATAGGGCACCAAACTCTGCATTAATGGTAAAAATAATAAAATATTTTAATATTTTAAGGGGTTTTTTGCCAATAAAATCGAAACTGTCCCAGCTGGAACTATAAAACTGGTACCACTTGCTATTTAGCTAACGTGCTAAATCGTCGAAGTAAATTGTTTTTCTCTAAATGACGTTGGCAGGAATTATAGGGCACCAAACACTGCATTTATTGTAAAAATAATAAAATATTTTAATATTTTAAGGGGTTTTTTTGCCAATAAAATCGAAACAGTACCAGCTAGAACTATAAAACTGAAACAACTTGCTATCTAGCTAACGTGTTAACTCGTCAAAGTAAATTATTTTTCTAAAAATAACGCCGACAGGAATTATAGGGCACCAAACTCTGCATTAATGGTACAAATAATAAAATATTTCAATATTTTAAGGGGTTTTTTTGCCAATAAAATCGAAACTGTACCAGCTAGAACTATAAAACTGGTACCACTTGCTATTTAGCTAACGTGTTAACTCGTCGAAGTAAATTATTTTTCTAAAAATAAAGCCGACAGGAATTATAGGGCACCAAACTCTGCATTAATGGTAAAAATAATAAAATATTTTAATATTTTAAGGGTTTTTTTTTTGCCAATAAAATCGAAACTGTCCCAGCTGGAACTATAAAACTGGTACCACTTGCTATTTAGCTAACGTGCTAAATCGTCGAAGTAAATTGTTTTTCTCTAAATGACGTTGGCAGGAATTATAGGGCACCAAACACTGCATTTATGGTAAAAATAATAAAATATTTTAATATTTTAAGGGGTTTTTTTGCCAATAAAATCGAAACAGTACCAGCTAGAACTATAAAACTGGTACCACTTGCTATCTAGCTAACGTGTTAACTCGTCAAAGTAAATTATTTTTCTCTAAATGACGTTGGCAGGAATTAAGGGCACCAAACACTGCATTTATGGTAAAAATAACAAAATATTTTAATATTTTAAGGGTTTTTTTTGCCAATAAAATCGAAACTGTCCCAGCTGGAACTATAAAACTGGTACCACTTGCTATCTAGCTAACGTGCTAAATCGTCGAAGTAAATTGTTTTTCTCTAAATGACGTTGGCAGGAATTATAGGGCACCAAACACTGCATTTATGGTAAAAATAATAAAATATTTTAATATTTTAACGGGTTTTTTTGCCAATAAAATCGAAACAGTACCAGCTAGAACTATAAAACTGGTACCACTTGCTATCTAGCTAACGTGTTAACTCGTCAAAGTAAATTATTTTTCTAAAAATAACGCCGACAGCAATTATAGGGCACCAAACTCTGCATTAATGGTAAAAATAATAAAATATTTTAATATTTTAAGGGTTTTTTTGCCAATAAAATCGAAACTGTCCCAGATGGAACTATAAAACTGGTACCACTTGCTATTTAGCTAACGTGCTAAATCGTCGAAGTAAATTGTTTTTCTCTAAAAGACGTTGGCAGGAATTATAGGGCACCAAACACTGCATTTATTGTAAAAATAATAAAATATTTTAATATTTTAAGGGGTTTTTTTGCCAATAAAATCGAAACAGTACCAGCTAGAACTATAAAACTGGTACCACTTGCTATCTAGCTAACGTGTTAACTCGTCAAAGTAAATTATTTTTCTAAAAATAACGCCGACAGGAATTATAGGGCACCAAACTCTGCATTAATGGTAAAAATAATAAAATATTTTAATATTTTAAGGGTTTTTTTTTTGCCAATAAAATCGAAACTGCTCCAGCTGGAACTATAAAACTGGTACCACTTGCTATTTAGCTAACGTGCTAAATCGTCGAAGTAAATTGTTTTTCTCTAAATGACGTTGGCAGGAATTATAGGGCACCAAACACTGCATTTATGGTAAAAATAATAAAATATTTTAATATTTTAAGGGGTTTTTTGCCAATAAAATCGAAACAGTACCAGCTAGAACTATAAAACTGGTACCACTTGCTATCTAGCTAACGTGTTAACTCGTCAAAGTAAATTATTTTTCTCTAAATGACGTTGGCAGGAATTATAGGGCACCAAACACTGCATTAATGGTAAAAATAACAAAATATTTTAATATTTTAAGGTTTTTTTTTTGCCAATAAAATTGAAACTGTCCCAGCTGGAACTATAAAACTGGTACCACTTGCTATTTAGCTAACGTGTTAACTCGTCAAAGTAAATTATTTTTCTCTAAATGACGTTGGCAGGAATTATAGGGCACCAAACACTGCATTTATGGTAAAAATAACAAAATATTTTAATATTTTATGGGTTTTTTTTTTGCCAATAAAATCGAAACTGTCCCAGCTAGAACTATAAAACTGGTACCACTTGCTATCTAGCTAACGTGTTAACTCGTCAAAGTAAATTATTTTTCTCTAAATGACGTTGGCAGGAATTATAGGGCACCAAACTCTGCATTAATGGTAAAAATAATAAAATATTTTAATATTTTAAGGGTTTTTTTTTGCCAATAAAATCAAAACTGTCCCAGCTGGAACTATAAAACTGGTACCACTTGCTATTTAGCTAACGTGCTAAATCGTCGAAGTAAATTGTTTTTCTCTAAATGACGTTGGCAGGAATTATACGGCACCAAACACTGCATTTATGGTAAAAATAACAAAATATTTCAATATTTGAAGGGGTTTTTTTTTGCCAATAAAATCGAAACTGTCTCAGCTGGAACTATAAAACTGGTACCACTTGCTATTTAGCTAACGTGCTAAATCGTCGAAGTAAATTGTTTTTCTCTAAATGACGTTGGCAGGAATTATAGGGCACCAAACACTGCATTTATGGTAAAAATAACAAAATATTTCAATATTTTAAGGGGTTTTTTTTTGCCAATAAAATCAAAACTGTCCCAGCTGGAACTATAAAACTGGTACCACTTGCTATTTAGCTAACGTGTTAACTCGTACCGATGTTGGCAGGAATTATAGGGCACCAAACTCTGCATTAATGGTAAAAATAATAAAATATTTTAATATTTTAAGGGTTTTTTTTTTGCCAATAAAATCGAAACTGTCCCAGCTGGAACTATAAAACTGGTACCACTTGCTATTTAGCTAACGTGCTAAATCGTCGAAGTAAATTGTTTTTCTCTAAATGACGTTGGCAGGAATTATAGGGCACCAAACTCTGCATTAATGGTAAAAATAATAAAATATTTTAATATTTTAAGGGTTTTTTTTTTGCCAATAAAATCGAAACTGTCCCAGCTGGAACTATAAAACTGGTACCACTTGCTATTTAGCTAACGTGCTAAATCGTCGAAGTAAATTGTTTTTCTCTAAATGACGTTGGCAGGAATTATAGGGCACCAAACACTGCATTTATGGTAAAAATAATAAAATATTTTAATATTTTAAGGGGTTTTTTTGCCAATAAAATCGAAACAGTACCAGCTAGAACTATAAAACTGGTACCACTTGCTATCTAGCTAACGTGTTAACTCGTCAAAGTAAATTATTTTTCTAAAAATAACGCCGACAGCAATTATAGGGCACCAAACTCTGCATTAATGGTAAAAATAATAAAATATTTTAATATTTTAAGGGTTTTTTTGCCAATAAAATCGAAACTGTCCCAGATGGAACTATAAAACTGGTACCACTTGCTATTTAGCTAACGTGCTAAATCGTCGAAGTAAATTGTTTTTCTCTAAATGACGTTGGCAGGAATTATAGGGCACCAAACACTGCATTTATTGTAAAAATAATAAAATATTTTAATATTTTAAGGGGTTTTTTTGCCAATAAAATCGAAACAGTACCAGCTAGAACTATAAAACTGGTACCACTTGCTATCTAGCTAACGTGTTAACTCGTCAAAGTAAATTATTTTTCTAAAAATAACGCCGACAGGAATTATAGGGCACCAAACTCTGCATTAATGGTAAAAATAATAAAATATTTTAATATTTTAAGGGTTTTTTTTTTTGCCAATAAAATCGAAACTGCTCCAGCTGGAACTATAAAACTGGTACCACTTGCTATTTAGCTAACGTGCTAAATCGTCGAAGTAAATTGTTTTTCTCTAAATGACGTTGGCAGGAATTATAGGGCACCAAACACTGCATTTATGGTAAAAATAATAAAATATTTTAATATTTTAAGGGGTTTTTTGCCAATAAAATCGAAACAGTACCAGCTAGAACTATAAAACTGGTACCACTTGCTATCTAGCTAACGTGTTAACTCGTCAAAGTAAATTATTTTTCTCTAAATGACGTTGGCAGGAATTATAGGGCACCAAACACTGCATTTATGGTAAAAATAACAAAATATTTTAATATTTTAAGGTTTTTTTTTTGCCAATAAAATTGAAACTGTCCCAGCTGGAACTATAAAACTGGTACCACTTGCTATTTAGCTAACGTGTTAACTCGTCAAAGTAAATTATTTTTCTCTAAATGACGTTGGCAGGAATTATAGGGCACCAAACACTGCATTTATGGTAAAAATAACAAAATATTTTAATATTTTAAGGGTTTTTTTTTTGCCAATAAAATCGAAACTGTCCCAGCTAGAACTATAAAACTGGTACCACTTGCTATCTAGCTAACGTGTTAACTCGTCAAAGTAAATTATTTTTCTCTAAATGACGTTGGCAGGAATTATAGGGCACCAAACTCTGCATTAATGGTAAAAATAATAAAATATTTTAATATTTTAAGGGTTTTTTTTTGCCAATAAAATCAAAACTGTCCCAGCTGGAACTATAAAACTGGTACCACTTGCTATTTAGCTAACGTGCTAAATCGTCGAAGTAAATTGTTTTTCTCTAAATGACGTTGGCAGGAATTATAGGGCACCAAACACTGCATTTATGGTAAAAATAACAAAATATTTCAATATTTGAAGGGGTTTTTTTTTGCCAATAAAATCGAAACTGTCTCAGCTGGAACTATAAAACTGGTACCACTTGCTATTTAGCTAACGTGCTAAATCGTCGAAGTAAATTGTTTTTCTCTAAATGACGTTGGCAGGAATTATAGGGCACCAAACACTGCATTTATGGTAAAAATAACAAAATATTTCAATATTTTAAGGGGTTTTTTTTTGCCAATAAAATCAAAACTGTCCCAGCTGGAACTATAAAACTGGTACCACTTGCTATTTAGCTAACGTGTTAACTCGTACCGATGTTGGCAGGAATTATAGGGCACCAAACTCTGCATTAATGGTAAAAATAATAAAATATTTTAATATTTTAAGGGTTTTTTTTTTGCCAATAAAATCGAAACTGTCCCAGCTGGAACTATAAAACTGGTACCACTTGCTATTTAGCTAACGTGCTAAATCGTCGAAGTAAATTGTTTTTCTCTAAATGACGTTGGCAGGAATTATAGGGCACCAAACTCTGCATTAATGGTAAAAATAATAAAATATTTTAATATTTTAAGGGTTTTTTTTTTGCCAATAAAATCGAAACTGTCCCAGCTGGAACTATAAAACTGGTACCACTTGCTATTTAGCTAACGTGTTAACTCGTACCGATGTTGGCAGGAATTATAGGGCACCAAACTCTGCATTAATGGTAAAAATAATAAAATATTTTAAGGGGTTTTTTCTGCAAATAAAATCGAAACAATACCAGCTAGAACTTTGGAACTGGCACAAACCGGTAGAAAACTAACGTGTTAACTCGTCGAAGTGAATTTTTTTTTTTAAATAACGCCGACAGGAATTATAGGGCACCAAACTCTGCATTAATGGTAAAAATATTAAAATATTTTAAGGGGATTTTTTTGCCAATAAAATCGAAACAGTACCAGCTAGAATTATAAAGCTGGTACCACTTCCTAATTAGCTAACGTGTTAACTTGTCGAAGTACATTTTTTTTTCTCAAAATAACGCCGACAGGAACTATAGGGCACTACACTCTTCTTTAATGGAAAAATAATAAAATATTTTAATATTTAAAGGGGTTTTTTTGCCAATAAAATTAAAACACTACCAGCTAGAACTTTGAAACTGGTACCACTTGCTATCTAGCTAACGTGTTAACTCGTCCTGACGTTGGCAGGAATTATTGGGCACCAAACTCTGCATTAATGGTAAAAATAATAAAATATTTTAATATTTTAAGGGTTTTTTTTTGCCAATAAAATCGAAACTGTCCCAGCAGGAACTATAAAACTGGTACCACTTGCTATTTAGCTAACGTGCTAAATCGTCGAAGTAAATTGTTTTTCTCTAAATGACGTTGGCAGGAATTATAGGGCACCAAACACTGCATTTATTGTAAAAATAATAAAATATTTTAATATTTTAAGGGGCTTTTTTGCCAATAAAATCGAAACAGTACCAGCTAGAAACATAAAACTGGTACCACTTCCTAATTAGCTAACGTGTTAACTTGTCGAAGTACATTTTTTTTTCTCAAAATAACGCCGACAGGAACTATAGGGCACTACACTCTTCTTTAATGGAAAAATAATAAAATATTTTAATATTTAAAGGGGTTTTTTTGCCAATAAAATTAAAACACTACCAGCTAGAACTTTGAAACTGGTACCACTTGCTATCTAGCTAACGTGTTAACTCGTACCGATGTTGGCGGGAATTATAGGGCACCAAACTCTGCATTAATGGTAAAAATAATGAAATATTTTAAGGGGTTTTTTCTGCCAATAAAATCGAAACAGTACCAGCTAGAATTATAAAGCTGGTACCACTTCCTAATTAGCTAACGTGTTAACTTGTCGAAGTACATTTTTTTTTTCTCAAAATAACGCTGACAGGAACTATAGGGCACCAAACTCTTCATTAATGGAAAAATAATAAAATATTTTAATATTTAAAGGGGTTTTTTTGCCAATAAAATTGAAACACTACCAGCTAGAACTTTGAAACTGGTACCACTTGCTATCTAGCTAACGTGTTAACTCGTCCTGACGTTGGCAGGAATTATAGGGCACCAAACTCTGCATTAATGGTAAAAATAATAAAATATTTTAATATTTTAAGGGTTTTTTTGCCAATAAAATCGAAACTGTCCCAGCTGGAACTATAAAACTGGTACCACTTGCTATTTAGCTAACGTGCTAAATCGTCGAAGTAAATTGTTTTTCTCTAAATGACGTTGGCAGGAATTATAGGGCACCAAACACTGCATTTATTGTAAAAATAATAAAATATTTTAATATTTTAAGGGGTTTTTTTGCCAATAAAATCGAAACAGTACCAGCTAGAACTATAAAACTGAAACAACTTGCTATCTAGCTAACGTGTTAACTCGTCAAAGTAAATTATTTTTCTAAAAATAACGCCGACAGGAATTATAGGGCACCAAACTCTGCATTAATGGTAAAAATAATAAAATATTTCAATATTTTAAGGGGTTTTTTTGCCAATAAAATCGAAACTGTACCAGCTAGAACTATAAAACTGGTACCACTTGCTATTTAGCTAACGTGTTAACTCGTCGAAGTAAATTATTTTTCTAAAAATAAAGCCGACAGGAATTATAGGGCACCAAACTCTGCATTAATGGTAAAAATAATAAAATATTTTAATATTTTAAGGGTTTTTTTTTTGCCAATAAAATCGAAACTGTCCCAGCTGGAACTATAAAACTGGTACCACTTGCTATTTAGCTAACGTGCTAAATCGTCGAAGTAAATTGTTTTTCTCTAAATGACGTTGGCAGGAATTATAGGGCACCAAACACTGCATTTATGGTAAAAATAATAAAATATTTTAATATTTTAAGGGGTTTTTTTGCCAATAAAATCGAAACAGTACCAGCTAGAACTATAAAACTGGTACCACTTGCTATCTAGCTAACGTGTTAACTCGTCAAAGTAAATTATTTTTCTCTAAATGACGTTGGCAGGAATTAAGGGCACCAAACACTGCATTTATGGTAAAAATAACAAAATATTTTAATATTTTAAGGGTTTTTTTTTTGCCAATAAAATCGAAACTGTCCCAGCTGGAACTATAAAACTGGTACCACTTGCTATCTAGCTAGCGTGCTAAATCGTCGAAGTAAATTGTTTTTCTCTAAATGACGTTGGCAGGAATTATAGGGCACCAAACACTGCATTTATGGTAAAAATAATAAAATATTTTAATATTTTAAGGGTTTTTTTTTTGCCAATAAAATCGAAACTGTCCCAGCTAGAACTATAAAACTGGTACCACTTGCTATCTAGCTAACGTGTTAACTCGTCAAAGTAAATTATTTTTCTCTAAATGACGTTGGCAGGAATTATAGGGCACCAAACTCTGCATTAATGGTAAAAATAATTAAATATTTTAATATTTTAAAAGTTTTTTTTTGCCAATAAAATCAAAACTGTCCCAGCTGGAACTATAAAACTGGTACCACTTGCTATTTAGCTAACGTGCTAAATCGTCGAAGTAAATTGTTTTTCTCTAAATGACGTTGGCAGGAATTATAGGGCACCAAACACTGCATTTATGGTAAAAATAACAAAATATTTCAATATTTGAAGGGGTTTTTTTTTGCCAATAAAATCGAAACTGTCTCAGCTGGAACTATAAAACTGGTACCACTTGCTATTTAGCTAACGTGCTAAATCGTCGAAGTAAATTGTTTTTCTCTAAATGACGTTGGCAGGAATTATAGGGCACCAAACACTGCATTTATGGTAAAAATAACAAAATATTTCAATATTTTAAGGGGTTTTTTTTGCCAATAAAATCAAAACTGTCCCAGCTGGAACTATAAAACTGGTACCACTTGCTATTTAGCTAACGTGTTAACTCGTACCGATGTTGGCAGGAATTATAGGGCACCAAACTCTGCATTAATGGTAAAAATAATAAAATATTTTAATATTTTAAGGGTTTTTTTTTTGCCAATAAAATCGAAACTGTCCCAGCTGGAACTATAAAACTGGTACCACTTGCTATTTAGCTAACGTGCTAAATCGTCGAAGTAAATTGTTTTTCTCTAAATGACGTTGGCAGGAATTATAGGGCACCAAAGTCTGCATTAATGGTAAAAATAATAAAATATTTTAATATTTTAAGGGTTTTTTTTTTGCCAATAAAATCGAAACTGTCCCAGCTGGAACTATAAAACTGGTACCACTTGCTATTTAGCTAACGTGTTAACTCGTACCGATGTTGGCAGGAATTATAGGGCACCAAACTCTGCATTAATGGTAAAAATAATAAAATATTTTAAGGGGTTTTTTCTGCAAATAAAATCGAAACAATACCAGCTAGAACTTTGGAACTGGCACAAACCGGTAGAAAACTAACGTGTTAACTCGTCGAAGTGAATTTTTTTTTTAAAATAACGCCGACAGGAATTATAGGGCACCAAACTCTGCATTAATGGTAAAAATATTAAAATATTTTAATATTTTAAGGGGATTTTTTTGCCAATAAAATCGAAACAGTACCAGCTAGAATTATAAAGCTGGTACCACTTCCTAATTAGCTAACGTGTTAACTTGTCGAAGTACATTTTTTTTTCTCAAAATAACGCCGACAGGAACTATAGGGCACTACACTCTTCTTTAATGGAAAAATAATAAAATATTTTAATATTTAAAGGGGTTTTTTTGCCAATAAAATTAAAACGCTACCAGCTAGAACTTTGAAACTGGTACCACTTGCTATCTAGCTAACGTGTTAACTCGTCCTGACGTTGGCAGGAATTATAGGGCACCAAACTCTGCATTAATGGTAAAAATAATAAAATATTTTAATATTTTAAGGGTTTTTTTTTTGCCAATAAAATCGAAACTGTCCCAGCAGGAACTATAAAACTGGTACCACTTGCTATTTAGCTAACGTGCTAAATCGTCGAAGTAAATTGTTTTTCTCTAAATGACGTTGGCAGGAATTATAGGGCACCAAACACTGCATTTATTGTAAAAATAATAAAATATTTTAATATTTTAAGGGGTTTTTTTGCCAATAAAATCGAAACAGTACCAGCTAGAAACATAAAACTGGTACCACTTGCTATCTAGCTAACGTGTTAACTCGTCAAAGTAAATTATTTTTCTAAAAATAACGCCGACAGGAATTATAGGGCACCAAACTCTGCATTAATGGTAAAAATAATAAAATATTTCAATATTTTAAGGGGTTTTTTTGCCAATAAAATCGAAACTGTACCAGCTAAAACTATAAAACTGGTACCACTTGCTATTTAGCTAACGTGTTAACTAGTACCGATGTTGGCAGGAATTATAGGGCACCAAACTCTGCATTAATGGTAAAAATAATAAAATATTTTAAGAGGTTTTTTCTGCCAATAAAATCGAAACAATACCAGCTAGAACTTTGGAACTGGCACAAACCGGTAGAAAACTAACGTGTTAACTCGTCGAAGTGAATTTTTTTTTAAAAATAACGCCGACAGGAATTATAGGGCACCAAACTCTGCATTAATGGTAAAAAAAAATATTAAAATATTTTAATATTTTAAGGGGATTTTTTTGCCAATAAAATCGAAACAGTACCAGCTAGAATTATAAAGCTGGTACCACTTCCTAATTAGCTAACGTGTTAACTTGTCGAAGTACATTTTTTTTCTCAAAATAACGCCGACAGGAACTATAGGGCACCAAACTCTTCATTAATGGAAAAATAATAAAATATTTTAATATATAAAGGGGTGTTTTTGCCAATAAAATTGAAACACTACCAGCTAGAACTTTGAAACTGGTACCACTTGCTATCTAGCTAACGTGTTAACTCGTCCTGACGTTGGCAGGAATTATAGGGCACCAAACTCTGCATTAATTGTAAAAATAATAGAATATTTTAATATTTTAAGGGGTTTTTTTGCCAATAAAATCGAAACAGTACCAGCTAGAACTATAAAACTGGTATGACTTGCTATCTAGCTAACGTGCTAAATCGTCGAAGTAAATTGTGTTTCTCTAAATGACGTTGGCAGCAATTAGAGGGCACCAAACTCTGCATTAATGGTAAAAATAATAAAATATTTTAATATTTTAAGGGGTTTTTTTTGCCAATAAAATCGAAACAGTACCAGCTAGAACTATGGAACTGGTATCACTTGCTATCTAGCTGACGTGCTAAACCGTCGAAGTAAATTGTTTTTCTCTAAATGACGTTGGCAGGAATTAGAGGGCACCAAACTCTGCATTAATGGTAAAAATAATAAAAAATTTTAATATTTTAAGGGGTTTTTTTTTGCCAATAAAATCGAAACAGTACCAGCTAGAACTATAAAACTGGTACCACTTGTTACTTAGCTAACGTGTTAACTCGCTAAGGTAAATTTTTTTTCTAAAAATAACGCCGACAGGAATTATAGGGCACTAAACTCTGCATTAATGGTAAAAATAATAAAATGTTTTAATATTTGAGGGGTTTTTTTTGCCAATAAAATCGAAACAGTACCAGCTAGAACTATAAAACTGGTACCACTTGCTATCAGCTAACGTGCTAACTCGTCAAAGTAAATTATTTTTCTAAAAATAACGCCGACAGGAATTATAGGGCACCAAACACTGCATTAATGATAAAAATAATAAAATATTTTAATATTTTAAGGGTTTTTTTTGCCAATAAAATCGAAACAGTACCAGCTAGAACTATAAAACTGGTACCACTTGCTATCTAGCTAACGTGTTAACTCGTCAAAGTAAATTATTTTTCTAAAAATAACGCCGACAGGAATTATAGGGCACCAAACTCTGCATTAATGGTAAAAATAATAAAATATTTCAATATTTTAAGGGGTTTTTTGCCAATAAAATCGAAACAGTACCAGCTAGAATTATAAAGCTGGTACCACTTCCTAATTAGCTAACGTGTTAACTTGTCGAAGTACATTTTTTTTCTCAAAATAACGCCGACAGGAACTATAGGGCACCAAACTCTGCATTAATCGAAAAATAATAAAATATTTTAATATTTTAAGGGGTTTTTTTGCCAATAAAATCGAAACAGTACCAGCTAGAACTATAAAGCTGGTATCACTTGCTATCTAGCTAACGTGCTAAATCGTCGAAGTAAATTGTTTTTCTCTAAATTACGTTGGCAGGAATTAGAGGGCACCAAACTCTGCATTAATGGTAAAAATAATAAAATATTTCAATATTTTAAGGGGTTTTTTTTTTGCCAATAAAATCGAAACAGTACCAGCGAGAACTATAAAACTGGTACCACTTGCTACCTAGCTAACGTGTTAACTCGTCGAAGTAAATTTTTTTCTCTAAATGACGTTGGCAGGAATTAGAGGGCACCAAACGCTGCATTGATGGTAAAAATAATAAAATATTTTAATATTTTAAGGGGATTTTTTTGCCAATAAAATCCAAACATTACCAGCTACAACCACAAAACTAGTACCACTTGCTATCAAGCTAACGTGTTAACTCGTTGAAGTAAATTTTTTTTCCAAAAATAACGCCGACAGGAATTATAGGGCACCAAACCCTGCATTAATGGTAACGCCGACAGGAATTATAGGGCACCAAACTCTGCATTAATGGTAAAAATAATAAAATATTTCAATATTTTAAGGGGTTTTTTGCCAATAAAATCGAAACAGTACCAGCTAGAATTATAAAGCTGGTACCACTGCCTAATTAGCTAACGTGTTAACTTGTCGAAGTACATTTTTTTTCTCAAAATAACGCCGACAGGAACTATAGGGCACTAAACTCTGCATTAATGGTAAAAATAATAAAATGTTTTAATATTTGAGGGGTTGTTTTTGCCAATAAAATCGAAACAGTACCAGCTAGAACTATAAAACTGGTACCACTTGCTATCTAGCTAAAGTGCTAACTCGTCAAAGTAAATTATTTTTCTAAAAATAACGCCGACAGGAATTATAGGGCACCAAACACTGCATTAATGATAAAAATAATAAAATATTTTAATATTTTAAGGGTTTTTTTTGCCAATAAAATCGAAACAGTACCAGCTAGAACTATAAAACTGGTACCACTTGCTATCTAGCTAACGTGTTAACTCGTCAAAGTAAATTATTTTTCTAAAAATAACGCCGACAGGAATTATAGGGCACCAAACTCTGCATTAATGGTAAAAATATTAAAATATTTTAATATTTTAAGGGGATTTTTTTGCCAATAAAATCGAAACAGTACCAGCTAGAATTATAAAGCTGGTACCACTTCCTAATTAGCTAACGTGTTAACTTGTCGAAGTACATTTTTTTTCTCAAAATAACGCCGACAGGAACTATAGGGCACCAAACTCTGCATTAATGGAAAAATAATAAAATATTTTAATATTTTAAGGGGTTTTTTTGCCAATAAAATCGAAACAGTACCAGCTAGAACTATAAAACTGGTACCGCTTGCTATCTAAGTAACGTGTTAACTTGTCGAAGTAAATTGTTTTTCTCTAAATGACGTTGGCAGGAATTAGAGGGCACCAAACTCTGCATTAATGGTAAAAATAATAAAATATTTTAATATTTTAAGGCGTTTTTTTGCCAATAAAATCGAAACAGTGCCAGCTAGAACTATAAAACTGGTACCACTTGCTATCTAGCTAACGTGTTAACTCGTCCTGACGTTGGCGGGAATTATAGGGCACCAAACTCTGCATTAATGGTAAAAATAATAAAATATTTTAATGTTTTGAGAGGTTTTGTTTGCCAATAAAATCGAAACAGTACCAGCTAGAACTATAAAACTGGTACCACTTGCTACCTAGCTAACGTGTTAACTCGTCGAAGTAAATTTTTTTCTCTAAATGACGTTGGCAGGAATTATAGGGCACCAAACCCTGCATTAATGGTAAAAATAATAAAATATTTTAATATTTTAAGAGGTTTTTTCTGCCAATAAAATCGAAACAATACCAGCTAGAACTTTGGAACTGGCAGAAACCGGTAAAAGACTATCGTGTTAACTCGCCGAAGTGAATTTTTTTTTTTAAATAAAGCCGACAGGAATTATAGGGCACCAAACTCTGCATTAATGGTAAAAATATTAAAATATTTTAATATTTTAAGGGGATTTTTTTGCCAATAAAATCGAAACAGTACCAGCTAGAACTATAAAACTGGTACCACTTGCTATCCAGCTAACGTGTTAACTCGTCAAAGTAAATTTTTTTATCTAAATGACGTTGGCAGGAACTAGAGGGCACCAAACACTGCATTAATGGTAAAAATAATAAAATATTTTAATATTTTAAGGGGTTTTTTCTGCCAATAAAAGCGAAACAGTACCAGCTTGAACTATAAAACTGGTACCACTTGCTATCCAGCTAACGTGTTAACTCGTCAAAGTAAATTTTTTTATCTAAATGACGTTGGCAGGAATTATAGGGCACCAAACCCTGCATTAATGGTAAAAATAATAAAATATTTTAATATTTTAAGGGGTTTTTTCTGCCAATAAAATCGAAACAATACCAGCTAGAACTTTGGAACTGGCACAAACCGGTAGAAAACTAACGTGTTAACTCGCCGAAGTGAATTTTTTTTTTTAAATAACGCCGACAGGAATTATAGGGCACCAAACTCTGCATTAATGGTAAAAATAATAAAATATTTTTATATTTTAAGGGGTTTTTTCTGCCAATAAAATCGAAACAGTACCAGCTAGAATTATAAAGCTGGTACCACTTCCTAATTAGCTAACGTGTTAACTCGTCAAAGTAAATTTTTTTTTAAAATAACGCGGACAGGAATTAGAGGGCACCAAACTCAGCATTAATGGTAAAAATAATAAAATATTTCAATATTTTAAGGGGTTTTTTTTGCCAATAAAATCGAAACAGTACCAGCTAGAACTATAAAACTGGTACCACTTGCTATCCAGCTGACGTGTTAACTCGTCAAAATAATTTTTTTTATCTAAATGACGTTAGCACGAACTAGAGGGCACCAAACACTGCATTAATGGTAAAAATAATAAAATATTTCAATATTTTAAGGGGTTTTTTTGCCAATAAAATCGAAACTGTACCAGCTAGAACTATAAAACTGGTATCACTTGCTACTTAGCTAACGTGTGAACTCGCTAAAGTAAATTTTTTTTTCTAAAAATAACGCCGACAGGAATTATAGGGCACCAAACTCTGCATTAATGGTAAAAATAATAAAATATTTTTATATTTTAAGGGGTTTTTTCTGCCAATAAAATCGAAACAGTACCAGCTAGAATTATAAAGCTGGTACCACTTCCTAACTAGCTAACGTGTTAACTCGTCAAAGTAAATTTTTTTTTAAAATAACGCGGACAGGAATTAGAGGGCACCAAACTCAGCATTAATGGTAAAAATAATAAAATATTTTAATATTTTAAGGGGTTTTTTTTCCAATAAAGTCGAAACAGTAGCAGCTAGAAGTATTAAACTGGTACCACTTGCTATTTAGCTAAGTAAATTTTTTTTCAAAAAATTACGCCGACAGGAATTATAGAGCACCAAACTCTGCATTAATGGTAAAAATAATAAAATGTTTTAAAGTTTGAGGGGTTTTTTTTGCCAATAAAATCGAAACAGTACCAGCTAGAACTATAAAACTGATACCAGTTGCTATCTAGCTAACGTGTTAACTCGTCGAAGTAATTTTTTTGTTCTCTAAATGACGTTGGCACGAATTATAGGGCACCAAACACTGCATTAATGATAAAAATAATAAAATATTTTAATATTTTAAGGGTTTTTTTTTGCCAATAAAATCGAAACAGTACCAGCTAGAACTATAAAACTGGTACCACTTGCTATCTAGCTAACGTGTTAACTCGTCGAAGTAAATTTTTTTCTCTAAATGACATTGGCAGGAATTATAGGGCACCAAACACTGCATTAATGGTAAAAATAATAAAATATTTTAATATTTTAAGGGGTTTTTTTGCCAATAAAATCGAAACAGTACCAGCTAGAACTATAAAGCTGGTATCACTTGCTATCTAGCTAACGTGCTAAATCGTCGAAGTAAATTGTTTTTCTCTAAATTACGTTGGCAGGAATTAGAGGGCACCAAACTCTGCATTAATGGTAAAAATAATAAAATATTTCAATATTTTAAGGGGTTTTTTTATGCCAATAAAATCGAAACAGTACCAGCGAGAACTATAAAACTGGTACCACTTGCTACCTAGCTAACGTGCTAACTCGTCGAAGTAAATTGTTTTCTCTAAATGACGTTGGCAGGAATTAGAGGGCACCAAACACTGCATTGATGGTAAAAATAATAAAATATTTTAATATTTTAAGGGGATTTTTTTGCCAATAAAATCCAAACATTACCAGCTACAACCACAAAACTGGTACCACTTGCTATCAAGTTAACGTGTTATTTCGTTGAAGTAAATTTTTTTTTCTAAAAATAACGCCGACAGGAATTATAGGGCACCAAACTCTGCATTAATGGTAAAAATAATAAAATATTTTAATATTTTAAGGGGTTTTTTCTGCCAATAAAATCGAAACAATACCAGCTAGAACTTTGGAACTGGCACAAACCGGTAGAAAACTAACGTGTTAACTCGCCGAAGTGAATTTTTTTCTTTAAATAACGCCGACAGAAATTATAGGGCACCAAACTCTGCATTAATGGTAAAAATATTAAAATATTTTAATATTTTAAGGGGATTTTTTTGCCAATAAAATCGAAACAGTACCAGCTAGAATTATAAAGCTGGTACCACTTCCTAATTAGCTAACGTGTTAACTTGTCGAAGTACATTTTTTTTTTCTCAAAATAACGCCGACAGGAACTATAGGGCACCAATCCCTGCATTAATGGTAAAAATAATAAAATATTTTTATATTTTAAGGGGATTTTTTTGCCAATAAAATCGAAACAGTACCAGCTAGAATTATAAAGCTGGTACCACTTCCTAATTAGCTAACGTGTTAACTTGTCGAAGTACATTTTTTTTCTCAAAATAACGCCGACAGAAATTATAGGGCACCAAACTCTGCATTAATGGTAAAAATATTAAAATATTTTAATATTTTAAGGGGATTTTTTTGCCAATAAAATCGAAACAGTACCAGCTAGAATTATAAAGCTGGTACCACTTCCTAATTAGCTAACGTGTTAACTTGTCGAAGTACATTTTTTTTCTCAAAATAACGCCGACAGAAATTATAGGGCACCAAACTCTGCATTAATGGAAAAATAGTATTTTAATATTTTAAGGGGTTTTTTTGCCAATAAAATCGAAACAGTACCAGCTAGAAAATAACGCCGACAGGAACTATAGGGCACCAAACTCTGCATTAATGGTAAAAATAATAAAATATTTTAATATTTTAAGGGGTTTTTTCTGCCAATAAAATCGAAACAATACCAGCTAGAACTTTGGAACTGGCACAAACCGATAGAAAACTAACGTGTTTACTCGTCGAAGTGAATTTTTTTTTAAATAACGCCGACAGGAATTATAGGGCACCAAACTCTGCATTAATGGTAAAAATATTAAAATATTTTAATATTTTAATATTTTAAGGGGATTTTTTTGCCAATAAAATCGAAACAGTACCAGCTAGAATTATAAAGCTGGTACCACTTCCTAATTAGCTAACGTGTTAACTTGTCGAAGTACATTTTTTTTCTCAAAATAAAGCCGACAGGAATTATAGGGCACCAAACTCTGCATTAATGGAAAAATAATAAAATATTTTAATATTTTAAGGGGTTTTTTTGCCAATAAAATCGAAACAGTATCAGCTAGAACTATAAAACTGGTACCACTTGCTATCTAGCTAACGTGTTAACTCGTCCTGACGTTGGCAGGAATTATAGGGCACCAAACTCTGCATTAATGGTAAAAATAATAAAATATTTTAATGTTTTGAGGGGTTTTGTTTGCCAATAAAATCGAAACAGTACCAGCTAGAACTATAAAACTGGTACCACTTGCTACCTAACTAACGTGTTAACTCGTCGAAGTAAATTTTTTTCTCTAAATGACGTTGGCAGGAATTATAGGGTACCAAACACTGCATTAATGGTAACAATACCAGCTAGAACTATAAAACTGGTACCACTTGCTATCTAGCTAACGTGTTAACTCGTTGAAGTAAATTTTTTTTTTAAATAACGCCGACAGGAATTATAGGGCACCAAACTCTGCATTAATGGTAAAAATATTAAAATATTAAAATATTTTAATATTTTAAGGGGATTTTTTTGTCAATAAAATCGAAACAGTACCAGCTAGAACTATAAAACTGGTACCACTTCCTAATTAGCTAACGTGTTAACTTGTCGAAGTACATTTTTTTTTTCCCAAAATAACGCCGACAGGAACTATAGGGCACCAAACTCTGCATTAATGGAAAAATAGTAAAATATTTTAATATTTTAAGGGGTTTTTTTTGTCAATAAAATCGAAACAGTACCAGCTAGAACTATAAAACTGGTCCACTTGCTATCTTTTAATATTTTAAGGGGATTTTTTGGCCAATAAAATCGAAACAGTACCAGCTAGAATTATAAAGCTATTACCACTTCCTAATTAGCTAACGTATTAACTTGTCGAAGTAAATTTTTTTTCTCAAAATAACACCGACAGGAATAATAGGGCACCAAACTCTGCATTAATGGAAAAATAATAAAATATTTTAATATTTTAAGGGGTTCTTTTGCGAATAAAATCGAAACAGTAACAGCTAGAACTGTGAAACTGGTACCACTTGCTATTTAGCTAAGTAAATTTTTTTTTTCAAAAAATTACGCCGACAGGAATTATAGGGCACCAAACACTGCATTAATGGTAAAAATAATAAAATATTTTAAGGGGTTTTTTTTGCCAATAAAATCAAACAGTACCAGCTAGAACTATAAAGCTACCACTTGCTATCTAGCCAACGTGCTAATTCGTCGAAGTAAATTGTTTTTCTCTAAATGACGTTGGCAGGAATTAGAGGGCACCAAACTCTGCATTAATGGTAAAAATAATAAAATATTTTAATATTTTAAGGGGTTTTTTTGCCAATAAAATCGAAACAGTACCAGCTAAAACTATAAAACTGGTATCATTTGCTATCTAGCTAACGTGCTAAATCGTCGAAGTAAATTGTTTTTCTCTAAATGACGTTGGCAGGAATTAGAGGGCACCAAACTCTGCATTAATGCTAAAAATAATAAAATATTTTAATATTTTAAGCGGTTTTTTTTTGCCAATAAAATCGAAACAGTAGCAGCTAGAACTATAAAACTGGTACCACTTGCTATCTAGCTAACGTGTTAACTCGTCAAAGTAAATTATTTTCTGTAAATGACGTTGGCAGGAATTATAGGGCACCAATCCCTGCATTAATGGTAAAAATAATAAAATATTTTTATATTTTAAGGGGATTTTTTTGCCAATAAAATCCAAACATTACCAGCTACAACTATAAAACTGGTACCACTTCCTATAAAGCTAACGTGTTAACTCGTTGAAGTAAATTTTTTTTCTAAAAATAACGCCGACAGGAATTATAGGGCACCAAACTCTGCACTAATGGTAAAAATAATAAAATATTTTAATATTTAAAGGGGTTTTTTCTGCCAATAAAATCGAAACAATACCAGCTAGAACTTTGGAACTGGCACAAGCCGGTAGAAAACTAACGTGTTAACTGGTCGAAGTGAATTTTTTCTAAAAATAACGCCGACAGGAATTATAGGGCACCAAACTCTGCATTAATGGTAAAAATAATAAAATATTTTAATATTTTAAGGGGTTTTTTCTGCCAATAAAATCGAAACAATACCAGCTAGAACTTTGGAACTGGCACAAGCCGGTAGAAAACTAACGTGTTAACTGGTCGAAGTGAATTTTTTCTAAAAATAACGCCGACAGGAATTATAGGGCACCAAACTCTGCATTAATGGTAAAAATAATAAAATATTTTAATATTTTAAGGGGTTTTTTCTGCAAATAAAATCGAAACAATACCAGCTAGAAATTTGAAACTGACACAAACCGGTAGAAAACTAACGTGTTAACTCGTCGAAGTGAATTTTTTTTTTTAAATAACGCCGACAGGAATTATAGGGCACCAAAATCTGCATTAATGGTAAAAATATTAAAATATTTAAATATTTAAAGGGGTTTTTTTGCCAATAAAATCGAAACAGTACCAGCTAGAACTATAAAACTGGTACCACTTGCTACCTAGCTAACGTGTTAACTCGTCGAAGTAAACTTTTTTCTCTAAATGACGTTGGCAGAAATTATAGGGCACCAAACACAGCATTAATGGTAAAAATACTAAAATATTTTAATATTTTAAGGGGTCTTTTTTTGCCAAGAAAATCGAAACAGCACCAGCTAGAACTATAAAACTGGTACCACTTGCTATCTAGCTAACATGTTAACTCGTCGAAGTAATTTTTTTTCTCTAAATGACGTTGGCAGGAATAACAGGGCACCAAACATTGCATTAATGGTAAAAATAATAAAATATTTTAATATTTTAAGGGTTTTTTTTGCCAATAAAATCGAAACAGTACCAGCTAGAACTATAAAGCTGGTATCACTTGCTATCTAGCTAACGTGCTAAATCGTCGAAGTAAATTGTTTTTCTCTAAATGACGTTGGCAGGAATTAGAGGGCCCCAAACTCTGCATTAATGGTAAAAATAATAAAATATTTTAATATTTTAAGGCGTTTTTTTGCCAATAAAATCGAAACAGTACCAGCTAGAACTATAAAACTGGTTCACTTGCTATCTAGCTAAAGTGTTAACTCGTCAAAGTAAATTTTTTTCTAAAAATAACGCCGACAGGAATTATAGGGCACCAAACTCTGCATTAATGGTAAAAATAATAAAATATTTTAATATTTTAAGGGTTTTTTTCTGCCAATAAAATCGAAACAATACCAGCTAGAACTTTGGAACTGGTACAAACCGGTAGAAAACTAACGTGTTAACTCGTCGAAGTGATTTTTTTTTTTAAATAACGCCGACAGGAATTATAGGGTACCAAACTCTGCATTAATGGTAAAAATATTAAGATATTTTAATATTTTAAGGGGATTTTTTTGCCAATAAAATCGAAACAGTACCAGCTAGAATTATAAAGCTGGTACCACTTCCTAATTAGCTAACGTGTTAACTTGTCGAAGTACATTTTTTTTCTCAAAATAACGCCGACAGGAACTACAGGGCACCAAACTCTGCATTAATGGAAAAATAATAAAATATTTTAATATTTTAAGGGGTTTTTTTGCCAATAAAATCGAAACAGTACCAGCTAGAACTATAAAACTGGTTCACTTGCTATCTAGCTAACGTGTTAACTTGTCGAAGTACATTTTTTTTTCTCAGAATAACGCCGACAGGAACTATAGGGCACCAAACTCTGCATTAATGGAAAAATAATAAAATATTTTAATATTTAAAGGAGTTTTTTTGCCAATAAAATTGAAACCATACCAGCTAGAACTTTGAAACTGGTAGCACTTGCTATCTAGCTAACGTGTTAACTCGTTGAAGTAAATTTTTTTCTCTAAATGACTTTGGCAGGAATTACAGGGCACCAAACACTGCATTAATGGTAAAAATAATAAAATATTTTAATATTTTAAGGGGTTTTTTTGTCAATAAAATCGAAACAGTACTAGCTAGATTTATAAAACTGGTACCACTTGCTATTTAGCTAACGTCGAAGTAAATTATTTTTCTAAAAATAACGCCGACAGGAATTATAGGGCACCAAACTCTGCACTAATGGTAAAAATAATAAAATATTTCAATATTTTAAGGGGTTTTTTTGCCAATAAAATCGAAACTGTACCAGCTAGAACTATAAAACTGGTACCACTTGCTATTTAGCTAACGTGTTAACTCATTGAAGTAAATTTTTTTTCTAAAAATAACGCCGACAGGAATTATAGTGCAGCAAACTCTGCACTAATGGTAAAAATAATAAAATATTTTAATATTTTAAGGGGTTTTTTCTGCCAATAAAATCGAAACAATACCAGCTAGAACTTGGAACTGGCAAAAACCGGTAGAAAACTAACGTGTTAACTGGCCGAAGTGAATTTTTTTTTAAATAACGCCGACAGGAATTAAAGGGCACCAAACTCTGCATTAATGATAAAAATAATAAAATACTTTAATATTTTAAGGGGTTTTTTTGCCAATAAAATCGAAACAGTACTAGCTAGATTTATAAAACTGGTACCACTTGTTATCTAACTAACGTCGAAGTAAATTATTTTTCTAAAAATAACGCCGACAGGAATTATAGGGCACCAAACTCTGCATTAATGGAAAAATAATAAAATACTTTAATATTTTAAGGGGTTTTTTTGCCAATAAAATCGAAACAGTACCAGCTAGAACTATAAAACTGGTACCACTTGTTATCTTACTAACGTCGAAGTAAATTATTTTTCTAAAAATAACGCCGGCAGGAATTATAGGGCACCAAACTCTGCACTAATGGTAAAAATAATAAAATATTTCAATATTTTAAGGGGTTTTTTTGCCAATAAAATCGAAACTGTACCAGCTAGAACTATAAAACTGGTACCACTTGCTATTTAGCTAACGTGTTAACTCATTGAAGTAAATTTTTTTTCTAAAAATAACGCCGACAGGAATTATAGTGCAGCAAACTCTGCATTAATGGTAAAAATAATAAAATATTTTAATATTTTAAGGGGTTTTTTCTGCCAATAAAATCGAAACAACACCAGCTAGAACTTGGAACTGGCAAAAACCGGTAGAAAACTAACGTGTTAACTGGCCGAAGTGAATTTTTTTTTAAATAACGCCGACAGGAATTAAAGGGCACCAAACTCTGCATTAATGGTAAAAATAATAAAATACTTTAATATTTTAAGGGGTTTTTTTGCCAATAAAATCGAAACAGTACCAGCTAGAATTATAAAGCTGGTACCACTTCCTAATTAGCTAACGTGTTAACTTGTCGAAGTACATTTTTTTTTTCAAAATAACACCGACAGGAATAATAGGGCACCAAACTCTGCATTAATTGAAAAATAATAAAATAATTTAATATTTTAAGGGGTTTTTTTGCGAATAAAATCGAAACAGCTAGAACTGTTAAACTAGTACCACTTGCTATTTAGCTAAGTAAATTTTTTTTTAAAAAAATTACGCCGACAGGAATTATAGGTCACCAAGCACTGCATTAATGGTAAAAATAATAAAATATTTTAATATTTTAAGGGGTTTTTTTGCCAATAAAATCGAAACAGTACCAGCTAGAACTATAAAACTGGTACCACTTGCTATCTAGCTAACGTGCTAAATCGTCGAAGTAAATTGTTTTTCCCTAAATGACGTTGGCAGGAATTAGAGGGCACCAAACTCTGCATTAATGGTAAAAATAATAAAATATTTTAATATTTTAAGGGGTTTTTTTGCCAATAAAATCGAAACAGTACCAGCTAGAACTATAAAAGTGGTATCACTTGCAATCTAGCTAACGTGCTAAATCGTCGAAGTAAATTGTTTTTCTCTAAATGACGTTGGCAGGAATTAGAGGGCACCAAACTCTGCATTAATGGTAAAAATAATAAAATATTTTAATATTTTAAGGGGTTTTTTTTTCCAATAAAATCGAAACAGTAGCAGCTAGAACTTTGGAACTGGCACAAACCGGTAGAAAACTAACGTGTTAACTCGTTGAAGTGAATTTTTTTAAATAACGCCGACAGGAATTATAGGGCACAAAACTCTGCATTAATGATAAAAATATTAAAATATTTTAATATTTTAAGGGGATTTTTTTGCCAATAAAATCGAAACAGTACCAGCTAGAATTATAAAGCTGGTACCACTTCCTAATTAGCTAACGTGTTAACTTGTCGAAGTACATTTGTTTTCTCAAAATAACGCCGACAGGAACTATAGGGCACCAAACTCTGAATTAATGGAAAAATAATAAAATATTTTAATATTTTAAGGGTTTTTTTGCGAATAAAATCGAAACAGTAACAGCTAAAACTGTTAAACTGGTACCACTTGCTATTTAGCTAAGTAAATTTTTTTTTTCAAAAAATTACGCCGACAGGAATTATAGGGCACCAAGCACTGCATTAATGGTAAAAATAATAAAATATTTTAATATTTGAAGGGGTTTTTTTGCCAATAAAATCGAAACAGTACCAGCTAGAACTATAAAACTGGTACCACTTGCTATCTAGCTAACGTGCTAAATCGTCGAAGTAAATTGTTTTTCTCTAAATGACGTTGGCAGGAATTAGAGGGCACCAAACTCTGCATTAATGGTAAAAATAATAAAATATTTTAATATTTTAAGGGGTTTTTTTGCCAATAAAATCGAAACAGTACCAGCTAGAACTATAAAACTGGTATCACTTGCTATCTAGCTAACGTGCTAAATCGTCGAAGTAAATTGTTTTTCCTAAATGACGTTGGCAGGAATTAGAGGGCACCAAACTCTGCATTAATGGTAAAAATAATAAAATATTTTAATATTTTAAGGGGTTTTAGGGCACCAAACTGTGCATTAATGGTAAAAATAATAAAATATTTTAATATTTTAAGGGGTTTTTTCTGCCAATAAAATCGAAACAGTACCAGCTAGAATTATAAAGCTGGTACCACTTCCTAATTAGCTAACGTGTTAACTTGTCGAAGTACATTTTTTTTTTTCTCAAAATAACGCCGACAGGAACTATAGGGCACCAAACTCTGCATTAATGGAAAAATAATAAAATATTTTAATATTTTAAGGGGTTTTTTGCCAATAAAATCGAAACAGTACCAGCTAGAACTATAACACTGGTACCACTTGTTATCTTTTAATATTTTAAGGGGTTTTTTCTGCCAATAAAATCGAAACAATACCAGCTAGAACTTTGGAACTGGCACAAGCCGGTAGAAAACTAACGTGTTAACTGGTCGAAGTGAATTTTTTTTAAAAATAACGCCAACAGGAATTATAGGGCACCAAACTCTGCATAAATGGTAAAAATATTAAAATATTTCAATATTTTAAGGGGATTTTTTTGCCAATAAAATCGAAACAGCACCAGCTAGAATTATAAAGCTGGTACCACTTCCTAATTAGCTAACGTGTTAACTTGTCGAAGTACATTTTTTTTTCTCAAAATAACGCCGACAGGAATAATAGGGCACCTAACTCTGCATTAATGGAAAAATAATTAAATATTTTAAGGGGTTTCTTTGCGAATAAAATCGCAACAGTAACAGCTAGAACTGTTAAACTGGTACCACTTGCTATTTAGCTAAGTAAATTTTGTTTCAAAAAATTACGCCGACAGGAATTATAGGGCACCAAACTCTGCATTAATGGTAAAAATAATAAAATATTTTAATATTTTAAGGGGTCTTTTTTTGCCAAGAAAATCGAAACAGCACCAGCTAGAACTATAAAACTGGTACCACTTGCTATCTGGCTAACATGTTAACTCGTCGAAGTAATTTTTTTTCTCTAAATGACGTTGGCAGGAATAACAGGGCACCAAACACTGCATTAATGGTAAAAATAATAAAATATTTTAATATTTTAAAGGGTTTTTTTGCCAATAAAATCGAAACAGTACCAGCTAGAACTATAAAACTACTACCACTTGCTATCTAGCTAACGTGTTGACTCGTTGAAGTAAATTATTTTGCAAAAATAACGCCGACAGGAATTATAGGGCACCAAACTCTCATGTAAATTAAAAACTGATTTTTAAATTTTTTAAGCTTGGAAAAATAAACTTGATAGAGAAAACCATACGGCAACACAATTAAAAAATGATTTCAATGTACAATTGACAACTAAAATTATTGCCCTTTTTTCAAATTTTGCTGACTTATTGGAGATACCTCATGTAGCAAAAAAAACTAATTAAACATCTTCATGTTTAGAATAAATAAATTGATAGAAACAACTTGTGGAAACACAATTAAAAATTGATTTTAATTTAAACTTAAATTTATTTTGTTTTTTTTTTTTAATTTTTGTTATCTCATTGGAGATAAATAAAAATATCATCTAGTAAAAAACTAATTTAAAAATTTTATATATTCTTAAGATCGGAACAAAGAAAATTTATTAAAAAAACCTATGGAAACACAATTAAAATTAATTGCGATTTAAAATTGACACCAAAAATTATTGCGGTTATTTTCGAGTTTTGCTGGCTCTTTTGTTAGAGAAAAGAAGTAAATTGATAGAAAAAACAATTTGAGAACACAATTAATCTTTCTTCCAATTTAAAATTCACAATTGAATTTATGGCAGTTTTTTCGAGAATTGCTGCCTCATTGGTGATTTCTTATCAAAATCCTCATGTAAATAAAAATTAATTTTTAAATCTTTTAGCTTGGAAAAATAAACTAGATAGATAAAACCATGCGGCAACACATTAAAAAAAGATTTCAATTTAAAATTGACAATTTTAATTAAAATTATTGCCCTTTTTTCAAATTTTGCAGTCTTATTGGAAATTGATATGAACCTCATGTAGCTAAAAAACTAATTTTAAACATCTTTATGTTAAATAAAGTAAATTGATAGACAAAACTTATGGAAACACAATTAAAAATTGATTTTAATTTAAACTTAAATTTTTTGCGCTTCTTTGATAGAAACAACTTGTGGAAACACAATTAAAAATTGATTATTTAAACTTAAATTTATCTTGTTTTTTTTTTTTTTTTAATTTTTGTTATCTCATTGGAGATAAATAAAAATATCATCTAGTAAAAAACTAATTTAAAAATTTTATATATTCTTAAGATCGGAACAAAGAAAATTTATTAAAAAAACCTATGGAAGCACAATTAAAATTAATTGCGATTTAAAATTGACACTAAAAATTATTGCGGTTATTTTCGAGTTTTGCTGGCTCTTTTGTTAGAGAAAAGAAGTAAATTGATAGAAAAAACAATTTGAGAACACAATTAATCTTTCTTCCAATTTAAAATTCACAATTGAATTTATGGCAGTTTTTTCGAGAATTGCTGCCTCATTGGTGATTTCTTATCAAAATCCTCATGTAAATAAAAATAAATTTTTAAATCTTTTAGCTTGAAAAATAAACTAGATAGATAAAACCATGCGGCAACACAATTAAAAAAAGATTTCAATTTAAATTGACAATTTTAATTAAAATTATTGCCCTTTTTTCAAATTTTGCAGTCTTATTGGAGATTGATAAGAACCTCATGTAGCTAAAAAACTAATTTTAAACATCTTCATGTTAAATAAAGTGAATTGATAGACAAAACTTATGGAAACACAATTAAAAATTGATTTTAATTTAAACTTAAATTTATTGCGCTTCTTTTCAATTTTTGTTATCTTATTGGAGACAAATAAAAATATCATCTAGAAAAAACTAATTTAAAAATTTTATATATTCTTAAGATTGGAACAAAGAAAATTTATTGAAAAAACTTATGGAAGCACAATTAAAATTGATTGCGATTTAAAATTGACACTTATTTGCAAGTTGTTGTCTATTGGTGGTTAGTTAGAGAAAAGAAGTAAATTGTTAGAAAAAACAATTTGAGAACACAATTAATCTTTCTTCCAATTTAAAATTCACAATTGAATTTATTGCAGTTTTTTCGAGTATTGCTGCCTCATTGGTGATTTCTTATCAAAATCCTCATATAAATTAAAAATTAGTTTTTAAATTTTGTAACCTTGGAAAAATAAACATGATAGAAAAAACCATACGGAAACACAATTAAAAATAGATTTCAATTTAAAATTGACAATTAAAATTATTGCCCTTTTTTCAAATTTTGCTGACTTATTGGAGATTGATAAGAACCTCATGTAGCTAAAAAAAACTAATTAACATCTTCATGTTTAGAAAAAGTAAATTGATAAAAAAAACATATGGAAGCACAATTAAAATTGATTGCGATTTAAAATTGACATTTAAAATTTATTGCAGTTTTTTCGAGTATTGCTGCTCATTGGTGGTTTCTTATTAAAATCCTCATGTAAATAAAAAACTAATTTTTAAATTTTTTAAGCTTGGAAAAATAAACTTAATGGAAAAAATCCATACGGCAACACAATTAAAAATTGATTTCAATTTAAAATTGACAATTAAAATTATTGCCCTTTTTCAAATTTTGCTGACTTATTGGAGATTGATAAGAACCTCTTGTAGCTAAAAAACTAATTTTAAACATCTTCATGTTTAGAAAAAGTAAATTGATAGACAAAACTTATGGAAACACAATAAAAATTGATTTTAATCTAAACTTAAATTTATTGCAGTTTTTTCGATTTTTGTTATCTCATTGGAGATAAATAAGAATATCATCTAGCTAAAAAACTAATTTAAAAATTTTACATATTCTTAAGATCGGAACAAAGAAAATTTATTGAAAAAAACCTATGGAAGCACAATTAGAATTGATTGCGATTTAAAATTGAAACTTAAATTTATTGTGGTTATTTTCGAGTTTTGCTGCCTCACTGGTGGGTAATAAGAAAATTAATTTCAATTTAAAATTTACACTTATTTCCAAGATTATAATAAGAGAAAAGTTAATTGAAAAAACTAATTTAAAAATTTTACATATTCTTAAGATCGGTACAAAGAAAATTTATTGAAAAAACCTATGGAAGCACAGTTAAAATTGATTGCGATTTAAAATTGTGTTTTTTTTTCGAGTTTTGCTCATTAGTGAGTAATAAGAAAATTGATTTCAATTTAAAATAGTCACTTATTTACAAGTTTTGCTGCCTCATTGGTGGTTAATAAGAGCAAAGTTAATTGAAAAAACTAATTTAAAAATTTTACATATTCTTAAGATCGGAACAAAGAAAATTTATTGAAAAAACCTATGGAAGCACAGTTAAAATTGATTGCGATTAAAATTGTGTTTTTTTTCGAGTTTTGCTCATTAGTGAGTAATAAGAAAATTGATTTCAATTTAAAATTGACACTTATTTGCAATTTTTGCTGCCTTATTGGGGGTTACTAAGAGAAGAGAAGTAAATTGATAGAAAAAACAATTTGAGAACACAATTAATCTTCCTTCCAATTTAAAATAAACAATGGAATTTATTGCAGTTTTTTCGAGTATTGCAGCATCATTGGTGGTTTCTTATTAAAATCCTCATGTAAATAAAAAACTTGATTGCGATTTAAAATTGACACATAAAATTGATTGCAGTTTTTTCGAGTATTGCTGCCTCACTGGTGGGTAACAAGAAAATTGATTTTAATTTAAAATTGACACTTATTTGCAATTTTTGCTGCCTTATTGGGGGTTACTAAGAGAAGAGAAGTAAATTGATAGAAAAAACAATTTGAGAACACAATTAATCTTCCTTCCAATTTAAAATAAACAATGGAATTTATTGCAGTTTTTTCGAGTATTGCTGCCCATTGGTGGTTTCTTACTAAATTCCTCATGTAAATAAAAAACTAATTATTTAAGCTTGGAAAAATAAACTTTATAGAAAAAACCATACGGCAACACAATTGAAAATAGATTTCAATTTAAAATTGACAATTAAAATTATGCCCTTTTTTCAAATTTTGCTCACTTATTGGAGATTGATAAGAACCTCATGTAGCTAAAAAACTAATTTTAAACATCTTCATGTTTAGAAAAAGTAAATTTATAGAAAAAACTCATGGAAACACAATAAAAATTGATTGCGATTTAAAATTTACACTTAAAATTTATTGCGGTTATTTTCGAGTTTTGCTGTCTCACTGGTGGGTAACAAGAAAATTGATTTCAATTTAAAATTGACACTTATTTGCAATTTTTGCTCCCTTATTGGTGGTTACTAAGAGAAAAGAAGTAAATTGATAGAAAAAACAATTTGAGAACACAATTAATCTTCCTTCCAATTTAAAATAAACAATGGAATTTATTGCATGTTTTTCGAGTATTGCTGCCCATTGGTGGTTTCTTACTAAATTCCTCATGTAAATAAAAAACTAATTTTTTAAGCTTGGAAAAATAAACTTGTTGAAAAAACCATACGGCAACACAATTAAAAATAGATTTCAATTTAAAATTGACAATTAAAATTATTGCCTTTTTTTCAAATTTCTCTGATTTATTGGAGATTGATAAGAACCTCATGTAGCTAAAAAACCTAATTCAACATCTTCATGTTTAGAAAAAGTAAATTGATAGACAAAACTTATGGAAACACAATTAAAAATTGATTTTAATCTCGACTTAAATTTATTGCAGTTTTTTCGGTTTTTGTTATCTCATTGGAGATAAATAAGAATATCATCTAGCTAAAAAACTAATTTAAAATTTTACATATTCTTACGATCTGAACAAAGAAAATTTATTGAAAAAACCTATGGAAGCACAATTAAAATTGATTGCGATTTAAAATTGGCACATAAAATTGTTTGCGGTAATTTTCGAGTTTTGCTGCCTCACTGGTGGGTAATAAGAAAATTGATTTCAATTTAAAATTGACACTATTTGCAAGTTGTTGCCTCATTGGTGGTTAGTTAGAGAAAAGAAGTAAATTGATAGAAAAAACAATTTGAAAACACAATAAAACTTGCTTTCAATATATATAAACAATTGAATTTATTGCAGTTTTTTCGAGTATTGCTGCCTCATTGGTGATTTCTTATCAAAATCCTCATGTAAATTAAAAACTGATTTTTAAATTTTTTAAGCTTGGAAAAATAAACTTGATAGAAAAAACCCATACGGCAACACAATTAAAAAAAGATTTCAATTTAAAATTGACAATTAAAATTATTGCCCTTTTTCAAATTTTGCTGACTTATTAGAGATTGATAAGAACCTCATGTAGCAAAAAAAACTAATTAAACATCTTCATGTTTAGAATAAGTAAATTGATAGAAAAAACTTGTGGAAACACAATTAAAAATTGATTTTAATTTAAACTTAAATTTATTTTGTTTTTTTTTTTTTAATTTTTGTTATCTCATTGAATTTAAACTTAAATTTATTTTGTTTTTTTTTTTTTTTAATTTTTGTTATCTCATTGAAGATAAATAAAAATATCATCTAGTAAAAAACTAATTTAAAAATTTTATATATTCTTAAGATCGGAACAAAGAAAATTTATAAAAAAAACTTTGGAAGCACAATTAAAATTGATTGCGATTTAAAATTGACACTTAAAATTTATTGCGGTTATTTTCGAGTTTTGCTGGCTCATTAGTTAGAGAAAAGAAGTAAATTGATAGAAAAAACAATTTGAAAACACAATTAATCTTTCTTCCAATTTAAAAT
The DNA here is from genome assembly GCA_941918925.1 of Phyto melanocephala. Lineage (NCBI taxonomy): Eukaryota > Metazoa > Arthropoda > Insecta > Diptera > Rhinophoridae > Phyto > Phyto melanocephala. The sequence continues at coordinate 67,620,774 of OW799233.1, forward strand.
TCACAATTGAATTTATTGCAGTTTTTTCGAGAATTGCTGCCTCACTGGTGATTTCTTGTCAAAATCCTCATGTAAATAAAAACTAATTTTTAAATCTTTTAGCTTGGAAAAATAAACTTGATAGATAAAACCATGCGGCAACACAATTAAAAAAAGATTTCAATTTAAAATTGACAATTTTAATTAAAATTATTGCCCTTTTTTCAAATTTTGCAGTCTTATTGGAAATTGATATGAACCTCATGTAGCTAAAAAACTAATTTTAAACATCTTTATGTTAAATAAAGTAAATTGATAGACAAAACTTATGGAAACACAATTAAAAATTGATTTTAATTTAAACTTAAATTTTTTGCGCTTCTTTGATAGAAACAACTTGTGGAAACACAATTAAAAATTGATTATTTAAACTTAAATTTATCTTGTTTTTTTTTTTTTTTTAATTTTTGTTATCTCATTGGAGATAAATAAAAATATCATCTAGTAAAAAACTAATTTAAAAATTTTATATATTCTTAAGATCGGAACAAAGAAAATTTATTAAAAAAACCTATGGAAGCACAATTAAAATTAATTGCGATTTAAAATTGACACTAAAAATTATTGCGGTTATTTTCGAGTTTTGCTGGCTCTTTTGTTAGAGAAAAGAAGTAAATTGATAGAAAAAACAATTTGAGAACACAATTAATCTTTCTTCCAATTTAAAATTCACAATTGAATTTATGGCAGTTTTTTCGAGAATTGCTGCCTCATTGGTGATTTCTTATCAAAATCCTCATGTAAATAAAAATAAATTTTTAAATCTTTTAGCTTGAAAAATAAACTAGATAGATAAAACCATGCGGCAACACAATTAAAAAAAGATTTCAATTTAAAATTGACAATTTTAATTAAAATTATTGCCCTTTTTTCAAATTTTGCAGTCTTATTGGAGATTGATAAGAACCTCATGTAGCTAAAAAACTAATTTTAAACATCTTCATGTTAAATAAAGTAAATTGATAGACAAAACTTATGGAAACACAATTAAAAATTGATTTTAATTTAAACTTAAATTTATTGCGCTTCTTTTCAATTTTTGTTATCTCATTGGAGACAAATAAAAATATCATCTAGAAAAAACTAATTTAAAAATTTTATATATTCTTAAGATTGGAACAAAGAAAATTTATTGAAAAAACTTATGGAAGCACAATTAAAATTGATTGCGATTTAAAATTGACACTTATTTGCAAGTTGTTGTCTATTGGTGGTTAGTTAGAGAAAAGAAGTAAATTGTTAGAAAAAACAATTTCAGAACACAATTAATCTTTCTTCCAATTTAAAATTCACAATTGAATTTATTGCAGTTTTTTCGAGTATTGCTGCCTCATTGGTGATTTCTTATCAAAATCCTCATATAAATTAAAAACTAATTTTTAAATTTTGTAACCTTGGAAAAATAAACATGATAGAAAAAACCATACGGAAACACAATTAAAAATAGATTTCAATTTAAAATTGACAATTTAAATTATTGCCCTTTTTTCAAATTTTGCTGACTTATTGGAGATTGATAAGAACCTCATGTAGCTAAAAAAAACTAATTAACATCTTCATGTTTAGAAAAAGTAAATTGATAAAAAAAACATATGGAAGCACAATTAAAATTGATTGCGATTTAAAATTGACATTTAAAATTTATTGCAGTTTTTTCGAGTATTGCTGCTCATTGGTGGTTTCTTATTAAAATCCTCATGTAAATAAAAAACTAATTTTTAAATTTTTTAAGCTTGGAAAAATAAACTTAATGGAAAAAATCCATACGGCAACACAATTAAAAATTGATTTCAATTTAAAATTTACAATTAAAATTATTGCCCTTTTTCAAATTTTGCTGACTTATCGGAGATTGATAAGAACCTCTTGTAGCTAAAAAACTAATTTTAAACATATTCATGTTTAGAAAAAGTAAATTGATAGAAAAAACTTATGGAAACATAACATAAAAACCATACGGCAACACAATTAAAAATTGATTTAAATTTAAAATTGACAATTAAAATTATTGCCCTTTTTCAAATTTTGCTGACTTATCGGAGATTGATAAGAACCTCTTGTAGCTAAAAAACTAATTTTAAACATATTCATGTTTAGAAAAAGTAAATTGATAGAAAAAACTTATGGAAACATAACATAAAAACCATACGGCAACACAATTAAAAATTGATTTAAATTTAAAATTGACAATTAAAATTATTGCCCTTTTTCAAATTTTGCTGACTTATCGGAGATTGATAAGAACCTCTTGTAGCTAAAAAACTAATTTTAAACATATTCATGTTTAGAAAAAGTAAATTGATAGACAAAACTTATGGAAACACAATAAAAATTGATTTTAATCTAAACTTAAATTTATTGCAGTTTTTTCGATTTTTGTTATCTCATTGGAGATAAATAAGAATATCATCTAGCTAAAAAACTAATTTAAAAATTTTACATATTCTTAAGATCGGAACAAAGAAAATTTATTGAAAAAAACCTATGGAAGCACAATTAGAATTGATTGCGATTTAAAATTGAAACTTAAATTTATTGTGGTTATTTTCGAGTTTTGCTGCCTCACTGGTGGGTAATAAGAAAATTAATTTCAATTTAAAATTTACACTTATTTCCAAGATTTGCTGCCTCATTGGTGGTTAATAAGAGAAAAGTTAATTGAAAAAACTAATTTAAAAATTTTACATATTCTTAAGATCGGTACAAAGAAAATTTATTGAAAAAACCTATGGAAGCACAGTTAAAATTGATTGCGATTTAAAATTGTGTTTTTTTTTCGAGTTTTGCTCATTAGTGAGTAATAAGAATATTGATTTCAATTTAAAATAGTCACTTATTTCCAAGTTTTGCTGCTCATTGGTGGTTAAGAAGAGAAAAGAAGTAAATTGATAGAAAAAATAATTTGAGAACACAATTAATCTTCCTTCCAATTTAAAATTCACAATTGAATTTATTGCAGTTTTTTCGAGTATTGCTGCCTCATTGGTGATTTTTTTATCAAAATCCTCATGTAAATTAAAAACTAATTTTTAAATTTTGTAAGCTTGGAAAAATAATCATGATAGAAAAAACCATACGGAAACACAATTTAAAATTGACAATTAAAATTATTGCTCTTTTTACATGAAGAAATCAATTTTTATTTGTGATAATGAAAGAATATAATGGAAAAGTAAGTTTTAATCCCGACACCAGCCGAGTGGAATGCATTTTCGAAACCAGCTACGGTTTCATCATCAGCACTCTTTGATCGGAATGTCTTAGTGTTGGATGTAAATATCATCTATTTAACTCACAAGTTTATACGAAATTTGATTTTGTGAATTAAACTTCACAAACATATTCATATCTTTTGCTGTAGTGAGTGAGAACGAAATTTACCAAACTTAAGCTTTTCCCCTTTTTGTTATTCTATTCAATTATCACATTTTTTTAACGCAAGAATAAATTAATTTATTTAAAATTTACACTTATTTACAAGTTTTGCTGCCTCATTGGTGGTTAATAAGAGCAAAGTTAATTGAAAAAACTAATTTAAAAATTTTACATATTCTTAAGATCGGAACAAAGAAAATTTATTGAAAAAACCTATGGAAGCACAGTTAAAATTGATTGCGATTAAAATTGTGTTTTTTTTCGAGTTTTGCTCATTAGTGAGTAATAAGAAAATTGATTTCAATTTAAAATTGACACTTATTTGCAATTTTTGCTGCCTTATTGGGGGTTACTAAGAGAAGAGAAGTAAATTGATAGAAAAAACAATTTGAGAACACAATTAATCTTCCTTCCAATTTAAAATAAACAATGGAATTTATTGCAGTTTTTTCGAGTATTGCAGCATCATTGGTGGTTTCTTATTAAAATCCTCATGTAAATAAAAAACTTGATTGCGATTTAAAATTGACACATAAAATTGATTGCAGTTTTTTCGAGTATTGCTGCCTCACTGGTGGGTAACAAGAAAATTGATTTTAATTTAAAATTGACACTTATTTGCAATTTTTGCTGCCTTATTGGGGGTTACTAAGAGAAGAGAAGTAAATTGATAGAAAAAACAATTTGAGAACACAATTAATCTTCCTTCCAATTTAAAATAAACAATGGAATTTATTGCAGTTTTTTCGAGTATTGCTGCCCATTGGTGGTTTCTTACTAAATTCCTCATGTAAATAAAAAACTAATTATTTAAGCTTGGAAAAATAAACTTTATAGAAAAAACCATACGGCAACACAATTGAAAATAGATTTCAATTTAAAATTGACAATTAAAATTATGCCCTTTTTTCAAATTTTGCTCACTTATTGGAGATTGATAAGAACCTCATGTAGCTAAAAAACTAATTTTAAACATCTTCATGTTTAGAAAAAGTAAATTTATAGAAAAAACTCATGGAAACACAATAAAAATTGATTGCGATTTAAAATTTACACTTAAAATTTATTGCGGTTATTTTCGAGTTTTGCTGTCTCACTGGTGGGTAACAAGAAAATTGATTTCAATTTAAAATTGACACTTATTTGCAATTTTTGCTCCCTTATTGGTGGTTACTAAGAGAAAAGAAGTAAATTGATAGAAAAAACAATTTGAGAACACAATTAATCTTCCTTCCAATTTAAAATAAACAATGGAATTTATTGCATGTTTTTCGAGTATTGCTGCCCATTGGTGGTTTCTTACTAAATTCCTCATGTAAATAAAAAACTAATTTTTTAAGCTTGGAAAAATAAACTTGTTGAAAAAACCATACGGCAACACAATTAAAAATAGATTTCAATTTAAAATTGACAATTAAAATTATTGCCTTTTTTTCAAATTTCTCTGATTTATTGGAGATTGATAAGAACCTCATGTAGCTAAAAAACCTAATTCAACATCTTCATGTTTAGAAAAAGTAAATTGATAGACAAAACTTATGGAAACACAATTAAAAATTGATTTTAATCTAGACTTAAATTTATTGCAGTTTTTTCGGTTTTTGTTATCTCATTGGAGATAAATAAGAATATCATCTAGCTAAAAAACTAATTTAAAATTTTACATATTCTTACGATGTGAACAAAGAAAATTTATTGAAAAAACCTATGGAAGCACAATTAAAATTGATTGCGATTTAAAATTGGCACATAAAATTGTTTGCGGTAATTTTCGAGTTTTGCTGCCTCACTGGTGGGTAATAAGAAAATTGATTTCAATTTAAAATTGACACTATTTGCAAGTTGTTGCCTCATTGGTGGTTAGTTAGAGAAAAGAAGTAAATTGATAGAAAAAACAATTTGAAAACACAATAAAACTTGCTTTCAATATATATAAACAATTGAATTTATTGCAGTTTTTTCGAGTATTGCTGCCTCATTGGTGATTTCTTATCAAAATCCTCATGTAAATTAAAAACTGATTTTTAAATTTTTTAAGCTTGGAAAAATAAACTTGATAGAAAAAACCCATACGGCAACACAATTAAAAAAAGATTTCAATTTAAAATTGACAATTAAAATTATTGCCCTTTTTCAAATTTTGCTGACTTATTAGAGATTGATAAGAACCTCATGTAGCAAAAAAAACTAATTAAACATCTTCATGTTTAGAATAAGTAAATTGATAGAAAAAACTTGTGGAAACACAATTAAAAATTGATTTTAATTTAAACTTAAATTTATTTTGTTTTTTTTTTTTAATTTTTGTTATCTCATTGAATTTAAACTTAAATTTATTTTGTTTTTTTTTTTTTTAATTTTTGTTATCTCATTGAAGATAAATAAAAATATCATCTAGTAAAAAACTAATTTAAAAATTTTATATATTCTTAAGATCGGAACAAAGAAAATTTATAAAAAAAACTTTGGAAGCACAATTAAAATTGATTGCGATTTAAAATTGACAATAAAAAAAATAAACTTGATAGAAAAAACCATACGGCAGCACAATTAAAAATAGATATCAATTTAAAATTGACAATTAAAATTATTGTCCTTTTTTTTAAATTTTGTTGACTTATTGGAGATTGATAAGAACCTCATGTATCTAAAAAAACTAATTTAGCATCTTTATGTTTAGGAAAAGTAAATTGATAGAAACAATATGGAAACACAATTAAAAATTGATTTTAATTTAAACTTAAATTAATTGCGTTTTTTTGATTTTTGTAATCTCATTGGAGATAAATAAAAATATCATATAGTAAAAAACTAATTTAAAAATTTTATATATTCTTAAGATCGGAACAAAGTAAATTTATTAAAAAAAACCCATGGAAACACAATTAAAATTGATTGCGATTTAAAATTGACACTTAAAATTTATTGCGGTTATTTTAGAGTATTGCTGCCTCATTGGTGGTTTCTTATTAAATTCCTCATGTAAATAAAAAACTCATTTTTAAATTTTTTAAGCTTGGAAAAATAAACTTGATAAAAAAACCATACGGCAACACAATTAAAAATTGATTTTAATTTAAAATTGACAGTTAAAATTTTTACCCTTTTTCAAATTTTTCTGACTTATTGGAGATTGATAAGAACCTCATGTATCTAAAAAAACTAATTAAACATCTTTATGTTTATAAAAAGTAAATTGATAGAAAAAACTTATGGAAACACAATTAAAAATTGATTTTAATATAAACTTAAATTAATTTCGTTTTTTTCGATTTTTGTTATCTCATTGGTGGTTAATAAGAGAAAAGAAGTAAATTGATAGAAAAAACAATTTGAAAACACAATAAAACTTGCTTTCAATTTAAAATAAACAATTGAATTTATTGCAGTTTTTTCTTGTATTGCTGCCTCATTGGTGATTTCTTATCTAAATCCTCATGTAAATAAAAACTAATTTTTAAATCTTTTAGCTTGGAAAAATAAACTTGATAGATAAAACCATGCGGCACCACAATTAAAAAAATATTTCAATTTAAAATTGACAATTTTAATAAAAATTATTGCCCTTTTTTCAAATTTTGCAGTCTTATTGGAGATTCATAAGAACCTTATGTAGCTAAAAAACTAATTTTAAACATCTTCATGTTTAGATAAAGTAAATTGATAGAAAAAACTTATGGAAACACAATGAAAAATTGATTTTAATTTAAACTTAAATTTATTGCAGTTTTTTCGATTTTTGTTATCTCATTAGAGATAAATAAGAATATCATCTAGTTAAAAAACTAATTTAAAAATTTTACATATTCTTAAGATCGGAACAAAGAAAATTTATTGAAAAAACCTATGGAAGCACAGTTAAAATTAATTGCGATTTAAAATTGACACTTAAAATTTATTGCCCTTTTTTCAAATTTTGCTGACTTATTGGAGATTGATAAGAACCTCATGTAGCTAAAAAACTAATTTTCAACATCTTGATGTTTAAATAAAATAAATTGATAGACAAAACTTATGGAAACACAATTAAAAATTTATTTTAATTTAAACTTAAATTTATTTCTAATTTATTCATGTCTTTCATATAACACTGAGTTAGTACGAAATTTACCAACATCTGTTTTTCCTGTATTCTTTTTGCACGTCATTACCACAAGTAATTAAAGGTTGCCTTTAGCTAGATCCACAGATGTCGCTAAAGCAATTTTTGCAATTATGCAGTTGCATTATATGTCACATGTGTTCTAAACAAGATGGTATTAGTTGAACAATGTTTTATTTTTACACCATGCCCTGTGTTTGTTTGTTTTATTTTTAAAGTATTACATTTGAACTTTTCTTTTTAATTTGTAATATATTTTATATTAGGCTATGTGATAATGACAGAATATCTAGGAAAAGTTAGTTATCCGATACTAGCTGAGTGGAATGCATTTTCGAAACCAGCTACGGTTTCATCATCAGCACTGTTTTGATCAGAACTACAAATGTTGTGTGTAAATATCAACTATTTAACTCAGTATTTTATTGAAAATTGAAATATAGAATTATATGTTCTAATTTATTCATGTCTTTCAATAACACTGAGTTAGTACTAAATTTACCAACATATGTTTTTCCTGTATTCTTTTTGCACGTCATTACCACAAGTAATTAATGGTTTCCTTAAGCTACAGATCCACAGATGTCGCTAAAGCAATTTTTGCAATTATGCAGTTGCATTATATGTCAAATGTGTTCTAAACAAGATGGTATTAGTTGAACAATGTTTTATTTTTACACCATGCCCTGTGATTGTTTGTTGTATTTTTAAAGTATTACATTTGAACTTTTCTTTTTAATTTGTAATATATTTTATATTAGGCTAGAAGTTCTATGTGATAATGACAGAATATCTAGGAAAAGTTAGTTATCCGATACTAGCTGAGTGGAATGCATTTTCGAAACCAGCTACGGTTTCTTCATCAGCACTCTTTTGATCAGAACTACAAATGTTGTGTGTAAATATCAACTATTTAACTCAGTATTTTATTGAAAATTGAAATATAGAATTATTTGTTCTAATTTATTCATGTTTTTCATATAACACTGAGTTAGTACGAAATTTACCAACGTCTGTTTTTCCTGTATTCTTTTTGCACGTCATTACCACAAGTAATTAAAGGTTGCCTTTAGCTACAGATCCCGTCATTGGTGGTTTCCTATTAAAATCCTCATGTAAACTAAAAACTAATATTGCAGTTTTTTCGAGTATTGCTGCCCATTGGTGGTTTCTTACTAAATTTCTCATGTAAATAAAAAAATAATTTTTAAATTTTTTAAGCTTGGAAAAATAAACTTGATAGAAAGACCATACGGCAACACAATTAGAAATTGATTTCAATTTAAAATTGATAATTAAAATTATTGCCCTTTTTAAAATTTTGCTGACTTATTGGAGATTGATAAGAACCTCATGTAGCTAAACAAAATTTAAAAATTTTACATATTTTTAAGATCGGACAAAGAAAATTTTTGAAAAAAACCTATGGAAGCACAAGTAGAATTGGTTGCGATTTAAAATTGACACTTAAATTTATTGTGGTTATTTTCGAGTTTTGCTGACTCACTGGTGGGTAACAAGAAAATTGATTTCAATTTAAAATTGACACTTATTTGCAAGTTGTTGCCTCATTGGTGGTTAAAAGAGAAAAGAAGTATATTGATAGAAAAAACAATTTGAAAACACAATTAATCTTTCTTCCAATTTAAAATTCACAATTGAATTTATTGCAGTTTTTTCGAGTATTGCTTCCTCATTGGTGATTTCTATCAAAATCCTCATGTAAATTTAAAACTAATTTTTATATTTTTTAAGCTTGGAAAAATAAACTTGATAGAAAAAACCATACGGCAACACAATTAAAAATTGATTTCAATTTAAAATTGACAATTAAAATTATTGTCCTTTTTTCAAATTTTGCTGACTTATTGGAGATTGATAAGAACCTCATGTAGCTAAACAAAATTTAAAAATTTTACATATTTTTAAGATCGGACAAAGAAAATTTTTGAAAAAAACCTATGGAAGCACAAGTAGAATTGGTTGCGATTTAAAATTGACACTTAAATTTATTGTGGTTATTTTCGAGTTTTGCTGACTCACTGGTGGGTAACAAGAAAATTGATTTCAATTTAAAATTGACACTTATTTGCAAGTTGTTGCCTCATTGGTGGTTAAAAGAGAAAAGAAGTATATTGATAGAAAAAACAATTTGAAAACACAATTAATCTTTCTTCCAATTTAAAATTCACAATTGAATTTATTGCAGTTTTTTCGAGTATTGCTTCCTCATTGGTGATTTCTATCAAAATCCTCATGTAAATTTAAAACTAATTTTTATATTTTTTAAGCTTGGAAAAATAAACTTGATAGAAAAAACCATACGGCAACACAATTAAAAATAGATTTCAATTTAAAATTGACAATTAAAATTATTGCGCTTCTTAAAATTTTGCTGACTTATTGGAGATTGATAAGAACCTCTTGTAGCTAAAAAACTAATTTTAAACATCTTCATGTTTAGAAAAAGTAAATTGATAGACAGGACTTATGGAAACACAATAAAAATTGATTTTAATCTAAACTTAAATTTATTGCAGTTTTTTCGATTTTTGTTATCTCATTGGAGATAAATAAGAATATTATCTAGCTAAAAAACTAATTTAAAAATTTTACATATTCTTACGATTTGAACAAAGAAAATTTATTGAAAAAACCTATGGAAGCACTATTCAAATTGTGATGAGAATTGTTGCCTCATTGGTGATTTCTTATCAAAATCCTCATGTAAATAAAAACTAATTTTTAAACTTGATATCTATCAACACAACACAACAAAAAAAAAAGATTTCAATTTAAAATTGACAATTAAAATTATTGCCCTTTTTTAAAATTTTGCTTTCTTATTGGAGATTGATAAGAACCTCATGTAGCTAAAAAACTAATTTTAAACATCTTGATGTTTAAATAAAATAAATTGATAGACAAAACTTATGGAAACACAATTAAAAATTGATTTTAATTTAAACTTAAATTTATTGCGTATTATATTTTATATTATTATATTATATTCTATGTGATAATGACAGAATATCTAGGAAAAGTAAGTTATCCGATACTAGCTGAGTGGAATGCATTTTAGAAACCAGCTACGGTTTCATCAACAGCACTCTTTTGATCAGAACTACAAATGTTGTGTGTAAATATCAACTATATAACTCAGTATTTTATTGAAAATTGAAATATAGAATTATTTATTCATGTCTTTCATATAACACTGAGTTAGTACGAAATTTACCAACATCTGTTTTTCCTGTATTCTTTTTGCACGTCATTACCACAAGTAATTAATGGTTGCCTTCAGCTACAGATCCACAGATGTCGCTAAAGCAATTTTTGCAATTATGCAGTTGCATTATATGTCACGTGTGTTCTAAACAAGATGGTATTAATTGAACAATGTTTTATTTTTACACCATGTCCTGTGTTTGTTTGTTGTATTTTTAAAGTATTACATTTGAACTTTTCTTTTTAATTTGTATTAGATTTTATATTAGGCTAGAAGTTCTATGTGATAATGACAGAATATCTAGGAAAAGTTAGTTATCCGGTAGTATCTGAGTGGAATGCATTTTCGAAACCAGCTACGGTTTCATCATCAGCACTCTTTTGATCAGAACTACAAATGTTGTATGTAAATATCAACTATTTAACTCAGTATTTTATTGAAAATTGAAATATAGAATTATTTGTTCTAATTTATTCCTAAAAAAAATAAACTTGATAGAAAAAACCATACACAATTAAAAATAGATATCAATTTAAAATTGACAATTAAAATTATTGTCCTTTTTTCAAATTTTGTTGACTTATTGGAGATTGATAAGAACCTCATGTATCTAAAAAAACTAATTTAGCATCTTTATGTTTAGGAAAAGTAAATTGATAGAAACAACTTATGGAAACACAATTAAAAATTGATTTTAATTTAAACTTAAATTAATTGCGTTTTTTTTGATTTTTGTAATCTCATTGGAGATAAATAAAAATATCATATAGTAAAAAACTAATTTAAAAATTTTATATATTCTTAAGATCGGAACAAAGTAAATTTATTGAAAAAAACTATGGAAACACAATTAAAATTGATTGCGATTTAAAATTGACACTTAAAATTTATTGCGGTTATTTTCGAGTATTGCTGCCTTATTGGTGGTTTCTTATTAAATTCCTCATGTAAATAAAAAACTCATTTTTACATTTTTTAAGCTTGGAAAAATAAACTTGATAAAAAAACCATACGGCAACACAATTAAAGATTGATTTTAATTTAAAATTGACAATTAAAATTTTTACCCTTTTTCAAATTTTTCTGACTTATTGGAGATTGATAAGAACCTCATGTATCTAAAAAAACTAATTAAGCATCTTTATGTTTAAAAAAGTAAATTGATAGAAAAAACTTATGGAAACACATTTAAAAATTGATTTTAATTTAAACTTAAATTAATTGCGTTTTTTTGATTTTTGTAATCTCATTGGAGATAAATAAGAATATCATCTAGATAACAACTAATTTAAAAATTTTACATATTCTTAAGATCGGAACGGTTTTTTTCGATTTGTGTTATTTCTTGGAGAACACCAAGAACTTTAGCTAAAAAACTAATTAAAAATTTTACATATTTATGATCGGAATAAAGAAAATTTATTAAAACAAACTATGGAAGTACAATTAAAACTGATTGCGACCTTACATTTATTGCGGTTATTTTCGAGTTTCGTTGCCGCACTGGTGGGTAATAATTTAACTGCCTGTTCAACGATGTCGAAAGAAAACTCTAGCGCAATTTCATTCATACAAATACGTTGAAAACAAAAACAAATTTTTAGTTTTTGTTGTTGTTTTTAATATATTTGTACGAATGAAATTTCGCTTGGGTTTTCTTTCGACATCGTTGAACAGGCAGTAAAATTGATACATATTTGCAATTTTTGCTGCCAATAAGGTGGTTACTAAGAGAAAACAAGTAAATTGATAGAAAACACAATTTGAAAACACAATAAAACTTGCTTTCAATTTAAAATAAACAATGGAATTTATTGCAGTTTTTCGAGTATTGAGCCTCATTGGTGGTTTCCTATTAAAATCCTCATGTAAACTAAAAACTAATTTTTAAATTTTTTAAGCTTAGAAAAATAAACTTGATAGAAAAAACCCTACGGCAACACAATTAAAAAAAGATTTCATTTTAAAATTGACAATTAAAATTATTGCCCTTTTTTCAAATTTTGCTGACTTATTGGAGATTGATAAGAACCTCATGTAGCTAAAAAACAAATTTTAAACATAAGAATAAATAAGAATATCATCTAGGTAAACAACTAAACAAAATTTTTAAATATTTTACATATTGTTAAGATCGGAACAAAGAAAATTTATTGAAAAAACCTATGGAAGCACAATTCAAATTGATTGTGATGTAAAATTGACACTTAAATTTATTGTGTTTTTTTTCGAGTTTTGCTGCCTCACTAGTGGGTAACAAGAAATTTGATTTCAATTTAAAATTGTCACTTATTTCCAAGTTTTGCTGCCTCATTGGTGGGTAATAAGAGAAAAGAAGTTAATTGATAGAAAAAACAATGTGAAAACACAATAAAATTTGCTTTTAATTTAAAATAAACAATGGCATTTATTGCAGTTTTTTCGAGTATTGCTGCCCATTGGTGGTTTCTTACTAAATTTCTCATGTAAATAAAAAAATAATTTTTAAATTTTTTAAGCTTGGAAAAATAAACTTGATAGAAAGACCATACGGCAACACAATTAGAAATTGATTTCAATTTAAAATTGATAATTAAAATTATTGCCCTTTTTAAAATTTTGCTGACTTATTGGAGATTGATAAGAACCTCTTGTAGCTAAAAAACTAATTTTAAACATCTTCATGTTTAGAAAAAGTAAATTGATAGACAAGACTTATGGAAACACAATAAAAATTGATTTTAATCTAAACTTAAATTTATTGCAGTTTTTTTCTATTTTTGTTATCTCATTAGAGATAAATAAGAATATCATCTAGCTAAAAAACTAATTTAAAAATTTTACATATTCTTACGATCTGAACAAAGAAAATTTATTGAAAAAACCTATGGAAGCACAATTCAAATTGATTGTGATTTCAAATTGACACTTAACTTTATGTTGTTTTTTTCGAGTTTTGCTGGCTTATTAGTGAGTAATAAGAAAATTTATTTCAATTTAAAATAGTCACTTATATAAAAGTTTTGCTGCCTCATTGGTGGTTAATAAGAGAAAAGAGTAAATTGATAGAAAAAACAATTTGAAAACACAATAAAACTTGCTTTCAATTTAAAATAAACAATTGAATTTATTGCAGTTTTTTCTAGTATTGCTGCCTCATTGGTGATTTCTTATCAAAATCCTCATGTAAATAAAAAACTAATTTTTAAATTTTTTAAGCTTGGAAAAATAAACTTGATAGAAAAAACCCAACGGCAACACAATTAAAAATTGATTTCAATTTAAAATTGACAATTAAAATTAGTGCCCTTTTTTCAAATTTTGCTGACTTATTGGAGATTGATAAGAACCTCATGTAGCTAAAAAAACTAATTAACATCTTCATGTTTAGAATAAGTAAATTGAAAAAAAAAACTTGTGGAAACACAATAAAAATTCATTGCGATTTAAAATTGACACTTAAAATTTATTGCGGTTATTTTCAGTATTGCTGCCTCATTGATAGAAAAAACAATTTGAAAACACAATAAAACTTGCTTTCAATTTAAAATAAACAATTGAGTTTATTGCAGTTTTTTCTAGTATTGCTGCCTCATTGGTGATTTCTTATCAAAATCCTCATGTAAATAAAAAACTAATTTTTAAATTTTTTAAGCTTGGAAAAATAAACTTGATAGAAAAAACCATACGGCAACACAATTAAAAATTGATTTCAGTTTAAAATTTTGCTGACTTATTGGAGATTGATAACAACCTTATGTAGCCAAAAAACTAATTTTAAACATCTTCATGTTTAGAAAAAGTAAATTGATAGACAAGACTTATGGAAAAACAATAAAAATTGATTTTAATCTAAACTTACATTTATTGCAGTTTTTTCGATTTTTGTTATCTCATTGGAGATAAATAAGATATCATCTAGCTAAAAAACTAATTTAAAAATTTTACATATTCTTACGATCTGAACAAAGAAAATTTATTAAAAAAACCTATGGAAGCACAATTCAAATTGATTGGATTTAAAATTGACACTTAAATTTATTGTTGTTTTTTTTCGAGTTTTGCTGCCTCACTGGTGGGTAATAAGAAAATTGATTTCAATTTAAAATTGACACTTATTTGCAAGTTGTTGCCTCATTGGTGGTTAGTTAGAGAAAAGAAGTAAATTGATAGAAATAACACAATTAATCTTTCTTCCAATTTAAAATTCACAATTGAATTTATTGCAGTTTTTCTAGTATTGCTCATTGGTGATTTCTTATCAAAATCCTCATGTAAATTAAATTAAAATTTTTAAATTTTTAAATTTTTTAAGCTAGGACAAATTAACAATTAGAATTGATTGCGATTTAAAATTGACACTTAAATTTATTGTGGTTATTTTTGAGTTTTGCTGCCTCACTGGTTGGTAATAAGAAAATTAATTTCAATTTAAAATTTACACTTATTTCCAAGTTTTGCTGCCTCATTGGTGGGTAATAAGAGAAAAGTTAATTGAAAAAACTAATTTAAAAATTTTACATATTCTTAAGATCGGAACAAAGAAAATTTATTGAAAAAACCTATGGAAGCACAGTTAAAATTGATTGCGATTTAAAATTGACACTTTTTTTCGAGTTTTGCTGCCTCATTAGTGAGTAATAAGACAATTGATTTCAATTTAAAATAGTCACTTATTTCCAAGTTTTGCTGCTCATTGGTGGTTAAGAAGAGAAAAGAAGTAAATTGATAGAAAAAATAATTTGAGAACACAATTAATCTTCCTTCCAATTTAAAATTTACAATTGAATTTATTGTAGTTTTTTCGAGTATTGCTGCCTCATTGGTGGTTTCTTACTAAATTTCTCATATAAATAAAAAACTAATTTTTAAATTTTTTAAGCTTGGAAAAATAAACTTGATAGAAAACAATACGGCAACACAATTACAAATTGATTTCAATTTCAAATTGACAATTAAAATTATTGCCCTTTTAAAATTTTGCTGACTTATTGGAGATTGATAAGAACCTCTTGTAGCTAAAAAACTAATTTTAAACATCTTCATGTTTAGAAAAAGTAAATTGATAGAAACAACTTATGGAAACACAATTGAAAATTGATTTTAATTTAAACTTAAATTAATTGCGTTTTTTTGATTTTTGTAATCTCATTGGAGATAAATAAAAATATCATATAGTAAAAACCTAATTTGAAAATTTTATAAATTCTTTAGATCTGAACAAAGTAAATTAATTAAAAAAACCTATGGAAACACAATTAAAATTGATTGCGATTTAAAATTGACACTTAAAATTTATTGCGGTTATTTTCGAGTTTTGCTGCCTCACTGGTGGGTAACAAGAAAATTGATTTCAATTTAAAATTGACACTTATTTGCAAGTTGTTGCCTCATTGGTAGTTAGTTAGAGAAAAGAAGTAAATTGATAGAAAAAACAATTGAACTTTTCTTTTAAATTTGTATTATATTTTATATTAGACTAGAAGTTCTATGTGATAATGACAGAATATCTAGGAAAAGTTAGTTATCCGGTACTAGCTGAGTGGAATGCATTTTCGAAACCAGCTACGGTTTCATCATCAGCACTCTTTTGATCAGAACTAAAAATGTTGTGTGTAAATATCAACTATTTAACTCAGTATTTTATTGAAAATTGAAATATAGAAGTATTTGTTCTAATTTATTCATGACTTTCATATAACACTGAGTTAGTACGAAATTTACCAACATCTGTTTTTCCTGTATTCTTTTTGCACGTCATTACCACAAGTAATTAAAGGTTGCCTTTAGCTACAGATGTCGCTAAAGCAATTTTTGCAATTATGCAGTTGCATTATATGTCACATGTGTTCTAAACAAGATGGTATTAGTTGAACAATGTTTTATTTTTACACCATGCCCTGTGTTTGTTTGTTGTATTTTTAAAGTATTACATTTGAACTTTTCTTTTTAATTTGTATTATATTTTATATTAGGCTAGAAGTTCTATGTGATAATGACAGAATATCTAGGAAAAGTTAGTTATCCGGTACTAGCTGAGTGGAATGCAGTTTCGAAATCAGCTACGGTTTCATCATCAGCACTCTTTTGATCAGAACTACAAATGTTGTGTGTAAATATCAACTATTTAACTCAGTATTTTATTGAAAATTGAAATATAGAATTATTTGTTCTAATTTATTCATAAAAAAAATAAACTTGATAGAAAAAACCATACGGCAGCACAATTAAAAATAGATATCAATTTAAAATTGACAATTAAAATTATTGTCCTTTTTTTTAAATTTTGTTGACTTATTGGAGATTGATAAGAACCTCATGTATCTAAAAAAACTAATTTAGCATCTTTATGTTTAGGAAAAGTAAATTGATAGAAACAATATGGAAACACAATTAAAAATTGATTTTAATTTAAACTTAAATTAATTGCGTTTTTTTGATTTTTGTAATCTCATTGGAGATAAATAAAAATATCATATAGTAAAAAACTAATTTAAAAATTTTATATATTCTTAAGATCGGAACAAAGTAAATTTATTAAAAAAAACCCATGGAAACACAATTAAAATTGATTGCGATTTAAAATTGACACTTAAAATTTATTGCGGTTATTTTAGAGTATTGCTGCCTCATTGGTGGTTTCTTATTAAATTCCTCATGTAAATAAAAAACTCATTTTTAAATTTTTTAAGCTTGGAAAAATAAACTTGATAAAAAAACCATACGGCAACACAATTAAAAATTGATTTTAATTTAAAATTGACAGTAAAATTTTTACCCTTTTTCAAATTTTTCTGACTTATTGGAGATTGATAAGAACCTCATGTATCTAAAAAAACTAATTAAACATCTTTATGTTTATAAAAAGTAAATTGATAGAAAAAACTTATGGAAACACAATTAAAAATTGATTTTAATATAAACTTAAATTAATTTCGTTTTTTTCGATTTTTGTTATCTCATTGGTGGTTAATAAGAGAAAAGAAGTAAATTGATAGAAAAAACAATTTGAAAACACAATAAAACTTGCTTTCAATTTAAAATAAACAATTGAATTTATTGCAGTTTTTTCTTGTATTGCTTTCTCATTGGTGATTTCTTATCTAAATCCTCATGTAAATAAAAACTAATTTTTAAATCTTTTAGCTTGGAAAAATAAACTTGATAGATAAAACCATGCGGCACCACAATTAAAAAAATATTTCAATTTAAAATTGACAATTTTAATAAAAATTATTGCCCTTTTTTCAAATTTTGCAGTCTTATTGGAGATTCATAAGAACCTTATGTAGCTAAAAAACTAATTTTAAACATCTTCATGTTTAGATAAAGTAAATTGATAGAAAAAACTTATGGAAACACAATGAAAAATTGATTTTAATTTAAACTTAAATTTATTGCAGTTTTTTCGATTTTTGTTATCTCATTAGAGATAAATAAGAATATCATCTAGTTAAAAAACTAATTTAAAAATTTTACATATTCTTAAGATCGGAACAAAGAAAATTTATTGAAAAAACCTATGGAAGCACAGTTAAAATTAATTGCGATTTAAAATTGACACTTAAAATTTATTGCCCTTTTTTCAAATTTTGCTGACTTATTGGAGATTGATAAGAACCTCATGTAGCTAAAAAACTAATTTTCAACATCTTGATGTTTAAATAAAATAAATTGATAGACAAAACTTATGGAAACACAATTAAAAATTTATTTTAATTTAAACTTAAATTTATTTCTAATTTATTCATGTCTTTCATATAACACTGAGTTAGTACGAAATTTACCAACATCTGTTTTTCCTGTATTCTTTTTGCACGTCATTACCACAAGTAATTAAAGGTTGCCTTTAGCTAGATCCACAGATGTCGCTAAAGCAATTTTTGCAATTATGCAGTTGCATTATATGTCACATGTGTTCTAAACAAGATGGTATTAGTTGAACAATGTTTTATTTTTACACCATGCCCTGTGTTTGTTTGTTTTATTTTTAAAGTATTACATTTGAACTTTTCTTTTTAATTTGTAATATATTTTATATTAGGCTATGTGATAATGACAGAATATCTAGGAAAAGTTAGTTATCCGATACTAGCTGAGTGGAATGCATTTTCGAAACCAGCTACGGTTTCATCATCAGCACTGTTTTGATCAGAACTACAAATGTTGTGTGTAAATATCAACTATTTAACTCAGTATTTTATTGAAAATTGAAATATAGAATTATATGTTCTAATTTATTCATGTCTTTCATATAACACTGAGTTAGTACCAAATTTACCAACATATGTTTTTCCTGTATTCTTTTTGCACGTCATTACCACAAGTAATTAATGGTTTCCTTAAGCTACAGATCCACAGATGTCGCTAAAGCAATTTTTGCAATTATGCAGTTGCATTATATGTCAAATGTGTTCTAAACAAGATGGTATTAGTTGAACAATGTTTTATTTTTACACCATGCCCTGTGATTGTTTGTTGTATTTTTAAAGTATTACATTTGAACTTTTCTTTTTAATTTGTAATATATTTTATATTAGGCTAGAAGTTCTATGTGATAATGACAGAATATCTAGGAAAAGTTAGTTATCCGATACTAGCTGAGTGGAATGCATTTTCGAAACCAGCTACGGTTTCTTCATCAGCACTCTTTTGATCAGAACTACAAATGTTGTGTGTAAATATCAACTATTTAACTCAGTATTTTATTGAAAATTGAAATATAGAATTATTTGTTCTAATTTATTCATGTTTTTCATATAACACTGAGTTAGTACGAAATTTACCAACGTCTGTTTTTCCTGTATTCTTTTTGCACGTCATTACCACAAGTAATTAAAGGTTGCCTTTAGCTACAGATCCCGTCATTGGTGGTTTCCTATTAAAATCCTCATGTAAACTAAAAACTAATTTTTAAATTTTTTAAGCTTAGAAAAATAAACTTAATAGAAAAAACCCATACGGCAACACAATTAAAAAAAGATTTCAATTTAAAATTGACAATTAAAATTATTGCCCTTTTTTCAAATTTTGCTGACTTATTGGAGATTGATAAGAACCTCATGTAGCTAAAAAACAAATTTTAAACATAAGAATAAATAAGAATATCATCTAGCTAAACAACTAAACAAAATTTTTAAATATTTTACATATTGTTAAGATCGGAACAAAGAAAATTTATTGAAAAAACCTATGGAAGCACAATTCAAATTGATTGTGATTTAAAATTGACACTTAAATTTATTGTGTTTTTTTTTCGAGTTTTGCTGCCTCACTGGTGGGTAACAAGAAAATTGATTTCAATTTAAAATTGACACTTATTTCCAAGTTTTGCTGCCTCATTGGGTAATAAGAGAAAAGAAGTTAATTGATAGAAAAAACAATGTGAAAACACAATAAAATTTGCTTTTAATTTAAAATAAACAATGGCATTTATTGCAGTTTTTTCGAGTATTGCTGCCCATTGGTGGTTTCTTACTAAATTTCTCATGTAAATAAAAAAATAATTTTTAAATTTTTTAAGCTTGGAAAAATAAACTTGATAGAAAGACCATACGGCAACACAATTACAAATTGATTTCAATTTAAAATTGATAATTAAAATTATTGCCCTTTTTAAAATTTTGCTGACTTCTTGGAGATTGATAAGAACCTCTTGTATCTAAAAAACTAATTTTAAACATCTTCATGTTTAGAAAAAGTAAATTGATAGACAAGACTTATGGAAACACACTAAAAATTGATTTTAATCTAAACTAAAATTTATTGCAGTTTTTTCGATTTTTGTTATCTCATTGGAGATAAATAAGATATCATCTAGCTAAAAAACTAATTTAAAAATTTTACATATTCTTACGATTTGAACAAAGAAAATTTATTGAAAAAACCTATGGAAGCACAATTCAAATTGATTGTGATTTAAAATTGACACTTAAATTTATTGTTGTTTTTTTCGAGTTTTGCTGGCTCATTAGTGAGTAATAAGAAAATTTATTTCAATTTAAAATAGTCACTTATATAAAAGTTTTGCTGCCTCATTGGTGGTTAATAAGAGAAAAGAAGTAAAATGATAGAAAAAACAATTTGAAAACACAATAAAATTTGCTTTCAATTTAAAATAAACAATTGAGTTTATTGCAGTTTTTTCTAGTATTGCTGCCTCATTGGTGATTTCTTATCAAAATCCTCATGTAAATAAAAAACTAATTTTTAAATTTTTTAAGCTTGGAAAAATAAACTTGATAGAAAAAACCATACGGAAACACAATTAAAAATTGATTTCAGTTTAAAATTGACAATTAAAATTATTGCCCTTTTTAAAATTTTGCTGACTTTTTGGAGATTGATAACAACCTTATGAAGCCAAAAAACTAATTTTAAACATATTCATGTTTAGAATAAGTAAATTGATAGACAAGACTTATGGAAACACAATAAAAATTGATTTTAATCTAACCTTAAATTTATTGCAGTTTTTTCGATTTTTGTTATCTCATTGAAGATAAATAAGAATATCATCTAGCTAAAAAACTAATTTAAAAATTTTACACATTCTTACGATCTGAACAAAGAAAATTTATTGAAAAAACCTATGGAAGCACTATTCAAATTATGATGAGAATTGCTGCCTCATTGGTGATTTCTTATCAAAATCCTCATGTAAATAAAAACTAATTTTTAAATCTTTTATCTTGGAAAAATAAACTTGATATCTATCAACACAACACAACAAAAAAAAAGATTTCAATTTAAAATTGACAATTAAAATTATTGCCCTTTTTTCAAATTTTGCTGTCTTATTGGAGATTGATAACAACCTCATGTAGCCAAAAAACTAATTTTAAACATATTCATGTTTAGAATAAGTAAATTGATAGAAAAAACTTGTGGAAACACAATTAAAAATTGTTTTTAATTTAAACTTAAATTTATTGCGTTTTTTTTTTTTTAATTTTTGTTATCTCATTGGAGATAAATAAAAAGATCATCTAGTAAAAAACTAATTTAAAAATTTTATATATTCTTAAGATCGGAACAAAGAAAATTTATTAAAAAAAAACCTATGGAAGCACAATTAAAATTTATTGCGATTTAAGATTGACACTTAAAATTTATTGCGGTTATTTTCGAGTTTTACTGCCTCACTGGTGGGTAATAAGAAAATTGATTTCAATTTAAAATTGACACTTATTTGCAAGTTGTTGCCTCATAGGTGGTTAGTTAGAGAAAAGAATTCATAGAAAAAACAATTTGAAAACACAATTAATCTTTCTTCCAATTTAAAATTAACAATTGAATTTATGGCAGTGTTTTCAGGTATTGCTACCTCATTGGTGATTTCTTATCTAAGTCCTCATGTAAATAAAAACTAATTTTTAAATCTTTTAGCTTGGAAAAATAAACTTAATAGATAAAACCATGCGGCAACACAATTAAAAAAAGATTTCATTTTAAAATTGACAATTTTAATTAAAATTATTGCCCTTTTTTCAAATTTTGCAGTCTTATTGGAGATTCATAAGAACCTTATGTAGCTAAAAAACTAATTTTAAACATCTTCATGTTTAGATAAAGTAAATTGATAGAAAAAACTTATGGAAACACAATGAAAAATTGATTTTAATTTAAACTTAAATTTATTGCAGTTTTTTCGATTTTTGTTATCTCATTAGAGATAAATAAGAATATCATCTAGCTAAAAAACTAATTTAAAAATTTTACATATTCTTAAGATCGGAACAAAGAAAATTTATTGAAAAAACCTATGCAAGCACAATTAAAATTGATTGCGATTTAAAATTGACACTTAAAATTTATTGCCCTTTTTTCAAATTTTGCTGACTTATTGGAGATTGATAAGAACCTCATGTAGCTAAAAAACTAATTTTCAACATCTTGATGTTTAAATAAAATAAATTGATAGACAAAACTTATGGAAACACAATTAAAAATTGATTTTAATTTAAACTTAAATTTATTTCGTTTTTTTTTTTTAATTTTTGTTATCTCATTGGAGATAAATAAAAAGATCATCTAGTAAAAAACTAATTTAAAAATTTTATATATTCTTAAGATCGGAACAAAGAAAATTTATTAAAAAAACCTATGGAAGCACAATTAAAATTTATTGCGATTTAAGATTGACACTTAAAATTTATTGCGGTTATTTTCGAGTTTTACTGCCTCACTGGTGGGTAATAAGAAAATTGATTTCAATTTAAAATTGACACTTATTTGCAAGTTGTTGCCTCATAGGTGGTTAGTTAGAGAAAAGAATTCATAGAAAAAACAATTTGAAAACACAATTAATCTTTCTTCCAATTTAAAATTAACAATTGAATTTATGGCAGTGTTTTCAGGTATTGCTACCTCATTGGTGATTTCTTATCTAAGTCCTCATGTAAATAAAAACTAATTTTTAAATCTTTTAGCTTGGAAAAATAAACTTAATAGATAAAACCATGCGGCAACACAATTAAAAAAAGATTTCAATTTAAAATTGACAATTTTAATTAAAATTATTGCCCTTTTTTCAAATTTTGCAGTCTTATTGGAGATTCATAAGAACCTTATGTAGCTAAAAAACTAATTTTAAACATCTTCATGTTTAGATAAAGTAAATTGATAGAAAAAACTTATGGAAACACAATGAAAAATTGATTTTAATTTAAACTTAAATTTATTGCAGTTTTTTCGATTTTTGTTATCTCATTAGAGATAAATAAGAATATCATCTAGCTAAAAAACTAATTTAAAAATTTTACATATTCTTAAGATCGGAACAAAGAAAATTTATTGATGATCTGGCATAAGCACCAGTGAAATGCATATAAACCAGCTTAAACCCAACAACCAAATAAATATTATTGAAAAATTAAGGGAGCATATCCTGAATAATTTAGTAAATATATAATAGAAGAAGATTTTATTTTTCGGTTGTCCCTCTAGGCATTTAGTGTTAACCAACGGTTAGCCAAATGCAGAGGGGATTAGAAAAATAAAATAAATTAAAATTGAAAAATTGTTGGTTGGGTTTTTGAAAAAGTTTTTTATAGTTTTTTGTTTTATTTTTGAATTCTCATTTTGTTAATGAGAATTAAAAATATAACTTATAACATTTTAAACTTTTTCAAGAATTTGGGTAAAGGTTTACTGATGATCCGGCATAAGCACCAGTGAAATGCATATAAACCAGCTTAAACCCAACAACCAAATAAATATTATTGAAAAATTAAGGGAGCATATCCCGAATAATTTAGTAAATATATAATAGAAGAAGATTTTATTTTTCGGTTGTCCCTCTAGGCATTTAGTGTTAACCAACGGTTAGCCAAATGCAGAGGGGATTAGAAAAATAAAATAAATTAAAATTGAAAAATTGTTGGTTGGGTTTTTGAAAAAGTTTTTTATAGTTTTTTGTTTTATTTTTGAATTCTCATTTTGTTAATGAGAATTTAAAAATATAACTTATAACATTTTAAACTTTTTCAAGAATTTGGGTAAAGGTTTACTGATGATCTAGCATAAGCACCAGTGAAATGCATATAAACCAGCTTAAACCCAACAACCAAATAAATATTATTGAAAAATTAAGGGAGCATATCCCGAATAATTTAGTAAATATATAATAGAAGAAGATTTTATTTTTCGGTTGTCCCTCTAGGCATTTAGTGTTAACCAACGGTTAGCCAAATGCAGAGGGGATTAGAAAAATAAAATAAATTAAAATTGAAAAATTGTTGGTTGGGTTTTTGAAAAAGTTTTTTATAGTTTTTTGTTTTATTTTTGAATTCTCATTTTGTTAATGAGAATTTAAAAATATAACTTATAACATTTTAAACTTTTTCAAGAATTTGGGTAAAGGTTTACTGATGATCTGGCATAAGCACCAGTGAAATGCATATAAACCAGTTTAAACCCAACAACCAAATAAATATTATTGAAAAATTAAGGGAGCATATCCCGAATAATTTAGTAAATATATAATAGAAGAAGATTTTATTTTTCGGTTGTCCCTCTAGGCATTTAGTGTTAACCAACGGTTAGCCAAATGCAGAGGGGATTAGAAAAATAAAATAAATTAAAATTGAAAAATTGTTGGTTGGGTTTTTGAAAAAGTTTTTTATAGTTTTTTGTTTTATATATTTATATTTTATTCGAACTTTTTTCTATATATTAAATTTTAATGTGAACCATTTTTTATTTTGGCTTAAGTTCATTTGTTTCTTTATTTTTAATTTTATAATTCAAATTAAATTAAACTGTAACCATTGTAGGAATATTCTTTCTAAAAATTATTTCCGATATTAGCCGAGTGGAATGCATTTTCGAAATCAGCTACGATTTCATCATCAGCACTCTTTATCGGTATACTACTATGTAACTTAAAATTCCCATTTATGTTACAACTGAATGAAATTTGAATTAGTGAATCTTAGTATTAATTTTCATATTTTGTTGAATATTTAATTTCACCTATCAAATGACAATTCATAATTCAACATGTTCATATTCTTCTATATTCGTAATACATTTTCGTTATGCTTTCAATATCCATCCTTTGGCTGGAATTATTGAAAACAAGGTTGTATTTACATTTTTCATTTATATAAGTCCATCTAGGTGATAGACACTGAACAATGAATTCTTGAATGTCATTAACACCGTGCCATGTGTGTTATAATTATATATTTATATTTTATTCGAACTTTTTTCTATATATTAAATTTTAATGTGAACCATTTTTTATTTTGGCTTAAGTTCATTTGTTTCTTTATTTTTAATTTTATAATTCAAATTAAATTAAACTGTAACCATTGTAGGAATATTCTTTCTAAAAATTATTTCCGATATTAGCCGAGTGGAATGCATTTTCGAAATCAGCTACGATTTCATCATCAGCACTCTTTATCGGTATACTACTATGTAACTTAAAATTCCCATTTATGTTACAACTGAATGAAATTTGAATTAGTGAATCTTAGTATTAATTTTCATATTTTGTTGAATATTTAATTTCACCTATCAAATGACAATTCATAATTCAACATGTTCATATTCTTCTATATTCGTAATACATTTTCGTTATGCTTTCAATATCCATCCTTTGGCTGGAATTATTGAAAACAAGGTTGTATTTACATTTTTCATTTATATAAGTCCATCTAGGTGATAGACACTGAACAATGAATTCTTGAATGTCATTAACACCGTGCCATGTGTGTTATAATTATATATTTATATTTTATTCGAACTTTTTTCTATATATTAAATTTTAATGTGAACCATTTTTTATTTTGGCTTAAGTTCATTTGTTTCTTTATTTTTAATTTTATAATTCAAATTAAATTAAACTGTAACCATTGTAGGAATATTCTTTCTAAAAATTATTTCCGATATTAGCCGAGTGGAATGCATTTTCGAAATCAGCTACGATTTCATCATCAGCACTCTTTATCGGTATACTACTATGTAACTTAAAATTCCCATTTATGTTACAACTGAATGAAATTTGAATTAGTGAATCTTAGTATTAATTTTCATATTTTGTTGAATATTTAATTTCACCTATCAAATGACAATTCATAATTCAACATGTTCATATTCTTCTATATTCGTAATACATTTTCGTTATGCTTTCAATATCCATCCTTTGGCTGGAATTATTGAAAACAAGGTTGTATTTACATTTTTCATTTATATAAGTCCATCTAGGTGATAGACACTGAACAATGAATTCTTGAATGTCATTAACACCGTGCCATGTGTGTTATAATTATATATTTATATTTTATTCGAACTTTTTTCTATATATTAAATTTTAATGTGAACCATTTTTTATTTTGGCTTAAGTTCATTTGTTTCTTTATTTTTAATTTTATAATTCAAATTAAATTAAACTGTAACCATTGTAGGAATATTCTTTCTAAAAATTATTTCCGATATTAGCCGAGTGGAATGCATTTTCGAAATCAGCTACGATTTCATCATCAGCACTCTTTATCGGTATACTACTATGTAACTTAAAATTCCCATTTATGTTACAACTGAATGAAATTTGAATTAGTGAATCTTAGTATTAATTTTCATATTTTGTTGAATATTTAATTTCACCTATCAAATGACAATTCATAATTCAACATGTTCATATTCTTCTATATTCGTAATACATTTTCGTTATGCTTTCAATATCCATCCTTTGGCTGGAATTATTGAAAACAAGGTTGTATTTACATTTTTCATTTATATAAGTCCATCTAGGTGATAGACACTGAACAATGAATTCTTGAATGTCATTAACACCGTGCCATGTGTGTTATAATTATATATTTATATTTTATTCGAACTTTTTTCTATATATTAAATTTTAATGTGAACCATTTTTTATTTTGGCTTAAGTTCATTTGTTTCTTTATTTTTAATTTTATAATTCAAATTAAATTAAACTGTAACCATTGTAGGAATATTCTTTCTAAAAATTATTTCCGATATTAGCCGAGTGGAATGCATTTTCGAAATCAGCTACGATTTCATCATCAGCACTCTTTATCGGTATACTACTATGTAACTTAAAATTCCCATTTATGTTACAACTGAATGAAATTTGAATTAGTGAATCTTAGTATTAATTTTCATATTTTGTTGAATATTTAATTTCACCTATCAAATGACAATTCATAATTCAACATGTTCATATTCTTCTATATTCGTAATACATTTTCGTTATGCTTTCAATATCCATCCTTTGGCTGGAATTATTGAAAACAAGGTTGTATTTACATTTTTCATTTATATAAGTCCATCTAGGTGATAGACACTGAACAATGAATTCTTGAATGTCATTAACACCGTGCCATGTGTGTTATAATTATATATTTATATTTTATTCGAACTTTTTTCTATATATTAAATTTTAATGTGAACCATTTTTTATTTTGGCTTAAGTTCATTTGTTTCTTTATTTTTAATTTTATAATTCAAATTAAATTAAACTGTAACCATTGTAGGAATATTCTTTCTAAAAATTATTTCCGATATTAGCCGAGTGGAATGCATTTTCGAAATCAGCTACGATTTCATCATCAGCACTCTTTATCGGTATACTACTATGTAACTTAAAATTCCCATTTATGTTACAACTGAATGAAATTTGAATTAGTGAATCTTAGTATTAATTTTCATATTTTGTTGAATATTTAATTTCACCTATCAAATGACAATTCATAATTCAACATGTTCATATTCTTCTATATTCGTAATACATTTTCGTTATGCTTTCAATATCCATCCTTTGGCTGGAATTATTGAAAACAAGGTTGTATTTACATTTTTCATTTATATAAGTCCATCTAGGTGATAGACACTGAACAATGAATTCTTGAATGTCATTAACACCGTGCCATGTGTGTTATAATTATATATTTATATTTTATTCGAACTTTTTTCTATATATTAAATTTTAATGTGAACCATTTTTTATTTTGGCTTAAGTTCATTTGTTTCTTTATTTTTAATTTTATAATTCAAATTAAATTAAACTGTAACCATTGTAGGAATATTCTTTCTAAAAATTATTTCCGATATTAGCCGAGTGGAATGCATTTTCGAAATCAGCTACGATTTCATCATCAGCACTCTTTATCGGTATACTACTATGTAACTTAAAATTCCCATTTATGTTACAACTGAATGAAATTTGAATTAGTGAATCTTAGTATTAATTTTCATATTTTGTTGAATATTTAATTTCACCTATCAAATGACAATTCATAATTCAACATGTTCATATTCTTCTATATTCGTAATACATTTTCGTTATGCTTTCAATATCCATCCTTTGGCTGGAATTATTGAAAACAAGGTTGTATTTACATTTTTCATTTATATAAGTCCATCTAGGTGATAGACACTGAACAATGAATTCTTGAATGTCATTAGCACCGTGCCATGTGTGTTATAATTATATATTTATATTTTATTCGAACTTTTTTCTATATATTAAATTTTAATGTGAACCATTTTTTATTTTGGCTTAAGTTCATTTGTTTCTTTATTTTTAATTTTATAATTCAAATTAAATTAAACTGTAACCATTGTAGGAATATTCTTTCTAAAAATTATTTCCGATATTAGCCGAGTGGAATGCATTTTCGAAATCAGCTACGATTTCATCATCAGCACTCTTTATCGGTATACTACTATGTAACTTAAAATTCCCATTTATGTTACAACTGAATGAAATTTGAATTAGTGAATCTTAGTATTAATTTTCATATTTTGTTGAATATTTAATTTCACCTATCAAATGACAATTCATAATTCAACATGTTCATATTCTTCTATATTCGTAATACATTTTCGTTATGCTTTCAATATCCATCCTTTGGCTGGAATTATTGAAAACAAGGTTGTATTTACATTTTTCATTTATATAAGTCCATCTAGGTGATAGACACTGAACAATGAATTCTTGAATGTCATTAACACCGTGCCATGTGTGTTATAATTATATATTTATATTTTATTCGAACTTTTTTCTATATATTAAATTTTAATGTGAACCATTTTTTATTTTGGCTTAAGTTCATTTGTTTCTTTATTTTTAATTTTATAATTCAAATTAAATTAAACTGTAACCATTGTAGGAATATTCTTTCTAAAAATTATTTCCGATATTAGCCGAGTGGAATGCATTTTCGAAATCAGCTACGATTTCATCATCAGCACTCTTTATCGGTATACTACTATGTAACTTAAAATTCCCATTTATGTTACAACTGAATGAAATTTGAATTAGTGAATCTTAGTATTAATTTTCATATTTTGTTGAATATTTAATTTCACCTATCAAATGACAATTCATAATTCAACATGTTCATATTCTTCTATATTCGTAATACATTTTCGTTATGCTTTCAATATCCATCCTTTGGCTGGAATTATTGAAAACAAGGTTGTATTTACATTTTTCATTTATATAAGTCCATCTAGGTGATAGACACTGAACAATGAATTCTTGAATGTCATTAACACCGTGCCATGTGTGTTATAATTATATATTTATATTTTATTCGAACTTTTTTCTATATATTAAATTTTAATGTGAACCATTTTTTATTTTGGCTTAAGTTCATTTGTTTCTTTATTTTTAATTTTATAATTCAAATTAAATTAAACTGTAACCATTGTAGGAATATTCTTTCTAAAAATTATTTCCGATATTAGCCGAGTGGAATGCATTTTCGAAATCAGCTACGATTTCATCATCAGCACTCTTTATCGGTATACTACTATGTAACTTAAAATTCCCATTTATGTTACAACTGAATGAAATTTGAATTAGTGAATCTTAGTATTAATTTTCATATTTTGTTGAATATTTAATTTCACCTATCAAATGACAATTCATAATTCAACATGTTCATATTCTTCTATATTCGTAATACATTTTCGTTATGCTTTCAATATCCATCCTTTGGCTGGAATTATTGAAAACAAGGTTGTATTTACATTTTTCATTTATATAAGTCCATCTAGGTGATAGACACTGAACAATGAATTCTTGAATGTCATTAACACCGTGCCATGTGTGTTATAATTATATATTTATATTTTATTCGAACTTTTTTCTATATATTAAATTTTAATGTGAACCATTTTTTATTTTGGCTTAAGTTCATTTGTTTCTTTATTTTTAATTTTATAATTCAAATTAAATTAAACTGTAACCATTGTAGGAATATTCTTTCTAAAAATTATTTCCGATATTAGCCGAGTGGAATGCATTTTCGAAATCAGCTACGATTTCATCATCAGCACTCTTTATCGGTATACTACTATGTAACTTAAAATTCCCATTTATGTTACAACTGAATGAAATTTGAATTAGTGAATCTTAGTATTAATTTTCATATTTTGTTGAATATTTAATTTCACCTATCAAATGACAATTCATAATTCAACATGTTCATATTCTTCTATATTCGTAATACATTTTCGTTATGCTTTCAATATCCATCCTTTGGCTGGAATTATTGAAAACAAGGTTGTATTTACATTTTTCATTTATATAAGTCCATCTAGGTGATAGACACTGAACAATGAATTCTTGAATGTCATTAACACCGTGCCATGTGTGTTATAATTATATATTTATATTTTATTCGAACTTTTTTCTATATATTAAATTTTAATGTGAACCATTTTTTATTTTGGCTTAAGTTCATTTGTTTCTTTATTTTTAATTTTATAATTCAAATTAAATTAAACTGTAACCATTGTAGGAATATTCTTTCTAAAAATTATTTCCGATATTAGCCGAGTGGAATGCATTTTCGAAATCAGCTACGATTTCATCATCAGCACTCTTTATCGGTATACTACTATGTAACTTAAAATTCCCATTTATGTTACAACTGAATGAAATTTGAATTAGTGAATCTTAGTATTAATTTTCATATTTTGTTGAATATTTAATTTCACCTATCAAATGACAATTCATAATTCAACATGTTCATATTCTTCTATATTCGTAATACATTTTCGTTATGCTTTCAATATCCATCCTTTGGCTGGAATTATTGAAAACAAGGTTGTATTTACATTTTTCATTTATATAAGTCCATCTAGGTGATAGACACTGAACAATGAATTCTTGAATGTCATTAACACCGTGCCATGTGTGTTATAATTATATATTTATATTTTATTCGAACTTTTTTCTATATATTAAATTTTAATGTGAACCATTTTTTATTTTGGCTTAAGTTCATTTGTTTCTTTATTTTTAATTTTATAATTCAAATTAAATTAAACTGTAACCATTGTAGGAATATTCTTTCTAAAAATTATTTCCGATATTAGCCGAGTGGAATGCATTTTCGAAATCAGCTACGATTTCATCATCAGCACTCTTTATCGGTATACTACTATGTAACTTAAAATTCCCATTTATGTTACAACTGAATGAAATTTGAATTAGTGAATCTTAGTATTAATTTTCATATTTTGTTGAATATTTAATTTCACCTATCAAATGACAATTCATAATTCAACATGTTCATATTCTTCTATATTCGTAATACATTTTCGTTATGCTTTCAATATCCATCCTTTGGCTGGAATTATTGAAAACAAGGTTGTATTTACATTTTTCATTTATATAAGTCCATCTAGGTGATAGACACTGAACAATGAATTCTTGAATGTCATTAACACCGTGCCATGTGTGTTATAATTATATATTTATATTTTATTCGAACTTTTTTCTATATATTAAATTTTAATGTGAACCATTTTTTATTTTGGCTTAAGTTCATTTGTTTCTTTATTTTTAATTTTATAATTCAAATTAAATTAAACTGTAACCATTGTAGGAATATTCTTTCTAAAAATTATTTCCGATATTAGCCGAGTGGAATGCATTTTCGAAATCAGCTACGATTTCATCATCAGCACTCTTTATCGGTATACTACTATGTAACTTAAAATTCCCATTTATGTTACAACTGAATGAAATTTGAATTAGTGAATCTTAGTATTAATTTTCATATTTTGTTGAATATTTAATTTCACCTATCAAATGACAATTCATAATTCAACATGTTCATATTCTTCTATATTCGTAATACATTTTCGTTATGCTCACATTAAAATTTAATATATAGAAAAAAGTTCGAATAAAATATAAATATATAATTATAACACACATGGCACGGTGTTAATGACATTCAAGAATTCATTGTTCAGTGTCTATCACCTAGATGGACTTATATAAATGAAAAATGTAAATACAACCTTGTTTTCAATAATTCCAGCCAAAGGATGGATATTGAAAGCATAACGAAAATGTATTACGAATATAGAAGAATATGAACATGTTGAATTATGAATTGTCATTTGATAGGTGAAATTAAATATTCAACAAAATATGAAAATTAATACTAAGATTCACTAATTCAAATTTCATTCAGTTGTAACATAAATGGGAATTTTAAGTTACATAGTAGTATACCGATAAAGAGTGCTGATGATGAAATCGTAGCTGATTTCGAAAATGCATTCCACTCGGCTAATATCGGAAATAATTTTTAGAAAGAATATTCCTACAATGGTTACAGTTTAATTTAATTTGAATTATAAAATTAAAAATAAAGAAACAAATGAACTTAAGCCAAAATAAAAAATGGTTCACATTAAAATTTAATATATAGAAAAAAGTTCGAATAAAATATAAATATATAATTATAACACACATGGCACGGTGTTAATGACATTCAAGAATTCATTGTTCAGTGTCTATCACCTAGATGGACTTATATAAATGAAAAATGTAAATACAACCTTGTTTTCAATAATTCCAGCCAAAGGATGGATATTGAAAGCATAACGAAAATGTATTACGAATATAGAAGAATATGAACATGTTGAATTATGAATTGTCATTTGATAGGTGAAATTAAATATTCAACAAAATATGAAAATTAATACTAAGATTCACTAATTCAAATTTCATTCAGTTGTAACATAAATGGGAATTTTAAGTTACATAGTAGTATACCGATAAAGAGTGCTGATGATGAAATCGTAGCTGATTTCGAAAATGCATTCCACTCGGCTAATATCGGAAATAATTTTTAGAAAGAATATTCCTACAATGGTTACAGTTTAATTTAATTTGAATTATAAAATTAAAAATAAAGAAACAAATGAACTTAAGCCAAAATAAAAAATGGTTCACATTAAAATTTAATATATAGAAAAAAGTTCGAATAAAATATAAATATATAATTATAACACACATGGCACGGTGTTAATGACATTCAAGAATTCATTGTTCAGTGTCTATCACCTAGATGGACTTATATAAATGAAAAATGTAAATACAACCTTGTTTTCAATAATTCCAGCCAAAGGATGGATATTGAAAGCATAACGAAAATGTATTACGAATATAGAAGAATATGAACATGTTGAATTATGAATTGTCATTTGATAGGTGAAATTAAATATTCAACAAAATATGAAAATTAATACTAAGATTCACTAATTCAAATTTCATTCAGTTGTAACATAAATGGGAATTTTAAGTTACATAGTAGTATACCGATAAAGAGTGCTGATGATGAAATCGTAGCTGATTTCGAAAATGCATTCCACTCGGCTAATATCGGAAATAATTTTTAGAAAGAATATTCCTACAATGGTTACAGTTTAATTTAATTTGAATTATAAAATTAAAAATAAAGAAACAAATGAACTTAAGCCAAAATAAAAAATGGTTCACATTAAAATTTAATATATAGAAAAAAGTTCGAATAAAATATAAATATATAATTATAACACACATGGCACGGTGTTAATGACATTCAAGAATTCATTGTTCAGTGTCTATCACCTAGATGGACTTATATAAATGAAAAATGTAAATACAACCTTGTTTTCAATAATTCCAGCCAAAGGATGGATATTGAAAGCATAACGAAAATGTATTACGAATATAGAAGAATATGAACATGTTGAATTATGAATTGTCATTTGATAGGTGAAATTAAATATTCAACAAAATATGAAAATTAATACTAAGATTCACTAATTCAAATTTCATTCAGTTGTAACATAAATGGGAATTTTAAGTTACATAGTAGTATACCGATAAAGAGTGCTGATGATGAAATCGTAGCTGATTTCGAAAATGCATTCCACTCGGCTAATATCGGAAATAATTTTTAGAAAGAATATTCCTACAATGGTTACAGTTTAATTTAATTTGAATTATAAAATTAAAAATAAAGAAACAAATGAACTTAAGCCAAAATAAAAAATGGTTCACATTAAAATTTAATATATAGAAAAAAGTTCGAATAAAATATAAATATATAATTATAACACACATGGCACGGTGTTAATGACATTCAAGAATTCATTGTTCAGTGTCTATCACCTAGATGGACTTATATAAATGAAAAATGTAAATACAACCTTGTTTTCAATAATTCCAGCCAAAGGATGGATATTGAAAGCATAACGAAAATGTATTACGAATATAGAAGAATATGAACATGTTGAATTATGAATTGTCATTTGATAGGTGAAATTAAATATTCAACAAAATATGAAAATTAATACTAAGATTCACTAATTCAAATTTCATTCAGTTGTAACATAAATGGGAATTTTAAGTTACATAGTAGTATACCGATAAAGAGTGCTGATGATGAAATCGTAGCTGATTTCGAAAATGCATTCCACTCGGCTAATATCGGAAATAATTTTTAGAAAGAATATTCCTACAATGGTTACAGTTTAATTTAATTTGAATTATAAAATTAAAAATAAAGAAACAAATGAACTTAAGCCAAAATAAAAAATGGTTCACATTAAAATTTAATATATAGAAAAAAGTTCGAATAAAATATAAATATATAATTATAACACACATGGCACGGTGTTAATGACATTCAAGAATTCATTGTTCAGTGTCTATCACCTAGATGGACTTATATAAATGAAAAATGTAAATACAACCTTGTTTTCAATAATTCCAGCCAAAGGATGGATATTGAAAGCATAACGAAAATGTATTACGAATATAGAAGAATATGAACATGTTGAATTATGAATTGTCATTTGATAGGTGAAATTAAATATTCAACAAAATATGAAAATTAATACTAAGATTCACTAATTCAAATTTCATTCAGTTGTAACATAAATGGGAATTTTAAGTTACATAGTAGTATACCGATAAAGAGTGCTGATGATGAAATCGTAGCTGATTTCGAAAATGCATTCCACTCGGCTAATTTCGGAAATAATTTTTAGAAAGAATATTCCTACAATGGTTACAGTTTAAGTTTTTTGTTTTATTTTTGAATTCTCATTTTGTTAATGAGAATTTAAAAATATAACTTATAACATTTTAAACTTTTTCAAGAATTTGGGTAAAGGTTTACTGATGATCTGGCATAAGCACCAGTGAAATGCATATAAACCAGCTTAAACCCAACAACCAAATAAATATTATTAAAAAATTAAGGGAGCATATCCCGAATAATTTAGTAAATATATTTTTTATTATTTTTACCATTAATGCAGAGTTTGGTGCCCTAAAATTCCTGTCGGCCTTTTTTTTAGAAAAAAAATTTACTTCGGCGAGTTAACACGTTAGTTTTCTAGCGACTGGTACCAGCTTTATAGTTCTATCTGGTATTGTTTCAACTTTCTTGGCAAAAGAACTCCTTAAAATATTAAAATATAAAAATATATTGTTTCGATTATTTTTAGAAAAAAAATGTAGATTGACGAGTTAGCACGTTTGTTTTCTAGCGATTGGTACCAGTTTCATAGTTCTAGCTGGTATTGTTTTGATTTTATTGGCAAAAAAACCCCTTAAAAATATTCTTAAGATCGGAACAAAGAAAATTTTTGAAAAAAACCTATGGAAGCACAAATAGAATTGATTGAGATTTAAAATTGACACTTAAATTTATTGTGGTTATCTTCGAGTTTTGCTGACTCACTGGTGGGTAACAAGAAAATTGATTTCAATTTAAAATTGAGACTTATTTGCAAGTTGTTGCCTCATTGGTAGTTAGATAGAGAAAAGAAGTAAATTGATAGAAAAAACAATTTGAAAACACAATTAATCTTTCTTACAATTTAAAATTCACAATTTAATTTATTGCAGTTTTTTCTAGTATTGCTGCCTCATTGGTGATTTCTTACTAAATTTCTCATGTAAATAAAAAGCTAATTTTTAAATTTTTTAAGCTTGGAAAAATAAACTTGATAGAAAGACCATACGGCAACACAATTACAAATTGATTTCAATTTAAAATTGACAATTAAAATTATTGCCCTTTTTAAAATTTTGCTGACTTATTGGAGATTGATAAGAACCTCTTGTAGCTAAAAAACTAATTTTAAACATCTTCATGTTTAGAAAAAGTAAATTGATAGACAAGACTTATGGAAACACAATAAAAATTGATTTTAATCTAAACTAAAATTTATTGCAGTTTTTTCGATTTTTGTTATCTCATTGAAGATAAATAAGATATCATCTAGCTAAAAAACTAATTTAAAAATTTTACATATTCTTACGATCTGAACAAAGAAAATTTATTGAAAAAACCTATGGAAGCACAATTCAAATTGATTGTGATTTAAAATTGACACTTAAATTTATTGTTGTTTTTTTCGAGTTTTGCTGGCTCATTAGTGAGTAATAAGAAAATTTATTTCAATTTAAAATAGTCACTTATATAAAAGTTTTGCTGCCTCATTGGTGGTTAATAAGAGAAAAGAAGTAAATTGATAGAAAAAACAATTTGAAAACACAATAAAACTTGCTTTCAATTTAAAATAAACAATTTAATTTATTGCAGTTTTTTCTAGTATTGCTGCCTCATTGGTGATTTCTTATCAAAATCCTCATGTAAATAAAAAACTAATTTTTAAATTTTTTAAGCTTGGAAAATAAACTTGATAGAAAAAACCCAACGGCAACACAATTAAAAATTGATTTCAATTTAAAATTGACAATTAAAATTAGTGCCCTCTTTTCAAATTTTGCTGACTTATTGGAGATTGATAAGAACCTCATGTAGCTAAAAAAACTAATTAAACATCTTCATGTTTAGAATAAGTAAATTGAAAAAAAAACTTGTGGAAACACAATGAAAATTCATTGCGATTTAAAATTGACACTTAAAATTTATTGCTGCCTCATTGATAGAAAAAACAATTTGAAAACACAATAAAACTTGCTTTCAATTTAAAATAAACAATTGAGTTTATTGCAGTTTTTTCTAGTATTGCTGCCTCATTGGTGATTTCTTATCAAAATCCTCATGTAAATAAAAAACTAATTTTTAAAATTTTTAAGCTTGGAAAAATAAACTTGATAGAAAAAACCATACGGCAACACAATTAAAAATTGATTTCAGTTTAAAATTTTGCTGACTTATTGGAGATTGATAAGAACCTCTTGTAGCTAAAAAACTAATTTTAAACATATTCATGTTTAGAATAAGTAAATTGATAGAAAAAACTTGTGGAAACACAATTAAAAATTGTTTTTAATTTAAACTTAAATTTATTGCGTTTTTTTTTTTTTTAATTTTTGTTATCTCATTGGAGATAAATAAAAAGATCATCTAGTAAAAAACTAATTTAAAAATTTTATATATTCTTAAGATCGGAACAAAGAAAATTTATTAAAAAAACCTATGGAAGCACAATTAAAATTTATTGCGATTTAAGATTGACACTTAAAATTTATTGCGGTTATTTTCGAGTTTTACTGCCTCACTGGTGGGTAATAAGAAAATTGATTTCAATTTAAAATTGACACTTATTTGCAAGTTGTTGCCTCATAGGTGGTTAGTTAGAGAAAAGAATTCATAGAAAAAACAATTTGAAAACACAATTAATCTTTCTTCCAATTTAAAATTAACAATTGAATTTATGGCAGTGTTTTCAGGTATTGCTACCTCATTGGTGATTTCTTATCTAAGTCCTCATGTAAATAAAAACTAATTTTTAAATCTTTTAGCTTGGAAAAATAAACTTAATAGATAAAACCATGCGGCAACACAATTAAAAAAAGATTTCAATTTAAAATTGACAATTTTAATTAAAATTATTGCCCTTTTTTCAAATTTTGCAGTCTTATTGGAGATTCATAAGAACCTTATGTAGCTAAAAAACTAATTTTAAACATCTTCATGTTTAGATAAAGTAAATTGATAGAAAAAACTTATGGAAACACAATGAAAAATTGATTTTAATTTAAACTTAAATTTATTGCAGTTTTTTCGATTTTTGTTATCTCATTAGAGATAAATAAGAATATCATCTAGCTAAAAAACTAATTTAAAAATTTTACATATTCTTAAGATCGGAACAAAGAAAATTTATTGAAAAAACCTATGCAAGCACAATTAAAATTGATTGCGATTTAAAATTGACACTTAAAATTTATTGCCCTTTTTTCAAATTTTGCTGACTTATTGGAGATTGATAAGAACCTCATGTAGCTAAAAAACTAATTTTCAACATCTTGATGTTTAAATAAAATAAATTGATAGACAAAACTTATGGAAACACAATTAAAAATTGATTTTAATTTAAACTTAAATTTATTTCTAATTTATTCATGTCTTTCATATAACACTGAGTTAGAAAAAAACTTTACTTCGACGAGTTAACGTCTCAGCTTTTTAGCGATTGATACTAGTTTTATAGCTTTAGCTGGTATTGCTTTGATTTTATTGGCAAAAGAACCCCTTAAAATATTAAAATATTTTATTATTTTTACCATTAATGCAGAGTTTTGTGCCCTAAAATTCCTGTCGGCCTTTTAGAGAAAAGTTAATTGAAAAAACTAATTTAAAAATTTTACATATTCTTAAGATCGGAACAAAGAAAATTTATTGATGATCTGGCATAAGCACCAGTGAAATGCATATAAACCAGCTTAAACCCAACAACCAAATAAATATTATTGAAAAATTAAGGGAGCATATCCTGAATAATTTAGTAAATATATAATAGAAGAAGATTTTATTTTTCGGTTGTCCCTCTAGGCATTTAGTGTTAACCAACGGTTAGCCAAATGCAGAGGGGATTAGAAAAATAAAATAAATTAAAATTGAAAAATTGTTGGTTGGGTTTTTGAAAAAGTTTTTTATAGTTTTTTGTTTTATTTTTGAATTCTCATTTTGTTAATGAGAATTTAAAAATATAACTTATAACATTTTAAACTTTTTCAAGAATTTGGGTAAAGGTTTACTGATGATCCGGCATAAGCACCAGTGAAATGCATATAAACCAGCTTAAACCCAACAACCAAATAAATATTATTGAAAAATTAAGGGAGCATATCCCGAATAATTTAGTAAATATATAATAGAAGAAGATTTTATTTTTCGGTTGTCCCTCTAGGCATTTAGTGTTAACCAACGGTTAGCCAAATGCAGAGGGGATTAGAAAAATAAAATAAATTAAAATTGAAAAATTGTTGGTTGGGTTTTTGAAAAAGTTTTTTATAGTTTTTTGTTTTATTTTTGAATTCTCATTTTGTTAATGAGAATTTAAAAATATAACTTATAACATTTTAAACTTTTTCAAGAATTTGGGTAAAGGTTTACTGATGATCTAGCATAAGCACCAGTGAAATGCATATAAACCAGCTTAAACCCAACAACCAAATAAATATTATTGAAAAATTAAGGGAGCATATCCCGAATAATTTAGTAAATATATAATAGAAGAAGATTTTATTTTTCGGTTGTCCCTCTAGGCATTTAGTGTTAACCAACGGTTAGCCAAATGCAGAGGGGATTAGAAAAATAAAATAAATTAAAATTGAAAAATTGTTGGTTGGGTTTTTGAAAAAGTTTTTTATAGTTTTTTGTTTTATTTTTGAATTCTCATTTTGTTAATGAGAATTTAAAAATATAACTTATAACATTTTAAACTTTTTCAAGAATTTGGGTAAAGGTTTACGATGATCTGGCATAAGCACCAGTGAAATGCATATAAACCAGCTTAAACCCAACAACCAAATAAATATTATTGAAAAATTAAGGGAGCATATCCCGAATAATTTAGTAAATATATAATAGAAGAAGATTTTATTTTTCGGTTGTCCCTCTAGGCTTTTAGTGTTAACCAACGGTTAGCCAAATGCAGAGGGGATTAGAAAAATAAAATAAATTAAAATTGAAAAATTGTTGGTTGGGTTTTTGAAAAAGTTTTTTATAGTTTTTTGTTTTATTTTTGAATTCTCATTTTGTTAATGAGAATTTAAAAATATAACTTATAACATTTTAAACTTTTTCAAGAATTTGGGTAAAGGTTTACTGATGATCTGGCATAAGCACCAGTGAAATGCATATAAACCAGTTTAAACCCAACAACCAAATAAATATTATTGAAAAATTAAGGGAGCATATCCCGAATAATTTAGTAAATATATAATAGAAGAAGATTTTATTTTTCGGTTGTCCCTCTAGGCATTTAGTGTTAACCAACGGTTAGCCAAATGCAGAGGGGATTAGAAAAATAAAATAAATTAAAATTGAAAAATTGTTGGTTGGGTTTTTGAAAAAGTTTTTTATAGTTTTTTGTTTTATTTTTGAATTCTCATTTTGTTAATGAGAATTTAAAAATATAACTTATAACATTTTAAACTTTTTCAAGAATTTGGGTAAAGGTTTACTGATGATCTGGCATAAGCACCAGTGAAATGCATATAAACCAGCTTAAACCCAACAACCAAATAAATATTATTGAAAAATTAAGGGAGCATATCCCGAATAATTTAGTAAATATATTTTTTATTATTTTTACCATTAATGCAGAGTTTGGTGCCCTAAAATTCCTGTCGGCCTTTTTTTTAGAAAAAAAATTTACTTCGGCGAGTTAACACGTTAGTTTTCTAGCGACTGGTACCAGCTTTATAGTTCTATCTGGTATTGTTTCAACTTTCTTGGCAAAAGAACTCCTTAAAATATTAAAATATAAAAATATATTGTTTCGATTATTTTTAGAAAAAAAATGTAGATTGACGAGTTAGCACGTTTGTTTTCTAGCGATTGGTACCAGTTTCATAGTTCTAGCTGGTATTGTTTTGATTTTATTGGCAAAAAAACCCCTTAAAAATATTCTTAAGATCGGAACAAAGAAAATTTTTGAAAAAAACCTATGGAAGCACAAATAGAATTGATTGAGATTTAAAATTGACACTTAAATTTATTGTGGTTATCTTCGAGTTTTGCTGACTCACTGGTGGGTAACAAGAAAATTGATTTCATTTTAAAATTGAGACTTATTTGCAAGTTGTTGCCTCATTGGTAGTTAGATAGAGAAAAGAAGTAAATTGATAGAAAAAACAATTTGAAAACACAATTAATCTTTCTTACAATTTAAAATTCACAATTTAATTTATTGCAGTTTTTTCTAGTATTGCTGCCTCATTGGTGATTTCTTACTAAATTTCTCATGTAAATAAAAAGCTAATTTTTAAATTTTTTAAGCGTGGAAAAATAAACTTGATAGAAAGACCATACGGCAACACAATTACAAATTGATTTCAATTTAAAATTGACAATTAAAATTATTGCCCTTTTTAAAATTTTGCTGACTTATTGGAGATTGATAAGAACCTCTTGTAGCTAAAAAACTAATTTTAAACATCTTCATGTTTAGAAAAAGTAAATTGATAGACAAGACTTATGGAAACACAATAAAAATTGATTTTAATCTAAACTAAAATTTATTGCAGTTTTTTCGATTTTTGTTATCTCATTGAAGATAAATAAGATATCATCTAGCTAAAAAACTAATTTAAAAATTTTACATATTCTTACGATCTGAACAAAGAAAATTTATTGAAAAAACCTATGGAAGCACAATTCAAATTGATTGTGATTTAAAATTGACACTTAAATTTATTGTTGTTTTTTTCGAGTTTTGCTGGCTCATTAGTGAGTAATAAGAAAATTTATTTCAATTTAAAATAGTCACTTATATAAAAGTTTTGCTGCCTCATTGGTGGTTAATAAGAGAAAAGAAGTAAATTGATAGAAAAAACAATTTGAAAACACAATAAAACTTGCTTTCAATTTAAAATAAACAATTTAATTTATTGCAGTTTTTTCTAGTATTGCTGCCTCATTGGTGATTTCTTATCAAAATCCTCATGTAAATAAAAAACTAATTTTTAAATTTTTTAAGCTTGGAAAATAAACTTGATAGAAAAAACCCAACGGCAACACAATTAAAAATTGATTTCAATTTAAAATTGACAATTAAAATTAGTGCCCTCTTTTCAAATTTTGCTGACTTATTGGAGATTGATAAGAACCTCATGTAGCTAAAAAAACTAATTAAACATCTTCATGTTTAGAATAAGTAAATTGAAAAAAAAACTTGTGGAAACACAATGAAAATTCATTGCGATTTAAAATTGACACTTAAAATTTATTGCTGCCTCATTGATAGAAAAAACAATTTGAAAACACAATAAAACTTGCTTTCAATTTAAAATAAACAATTGAGTTTATTGCAGTTTTTTCTAGTATTGCTGCCTCATTGGTGATTTCTTATCAAAATCCTCATGTAAATAAAAAACTAATTTTTAAAATTTTTAAGCTTGGAAAAATAAACTTGATAGAAAAAACCATACGGCAACACAATTAAAAATTGATTTCAGTTTAAAATTTTGCTGACTTATTGGAGATTGATAAAAACCTTATGTAGCCAAAAAACTAATTTTAAATATATTCATGTTTAGAATAAGTAAATTGATAGACAAGACTTATGGAAACACAATAAAAATTGATTTTAATCTAAACTTAAATTTATTGCAGTTTTTTCGATTTTTGTTATCTCATTGGAGATAAATAAGAATATCATCTAGCTAAAAAACTAATTTAAAAATTTTACATATTCTTACGATCTGAACAAAGAAAATTTATTGAAAAAACCTATGGAAGCACTATTCAAATTATGATGAGAATTGCTGCCTCATTGGTGATTTCTTATCAAAATCCTCATGTAAATAAAAACTAATTTTTAAATCTTTTAGCTTGGAAAAATAAACTTGATAGATAAAACCATGCGGCAACACAATTAAAAAAAGATTTCAATTTAAAATTGACAATTTTAATTAAAATTATTGCCCTTTTTTCAAATTTTGCAGTCTTATTGGAGATTCATAAGAACCTTATGTAGCTAAAAAACTAATTTTAAACATCTTCATGTTTAGATAAAGTAAATTGATAGAAAAAACTTATGGACACAATGAAAAATTGATTTTAATTTAAACTTAAATTTATTGCAGTTTTTTCGATTTTTGTTATCTCATTAGAGATAGATAAGAATATCATCTAGCTAAAAAACTAATTTAAAAATTTTACATATTCTTAAGATCGGAACAAAGAAAATTTATTGAAAAAACCTATGCAAGCACAATTAAAATTGATTGCGATTTAAAATTGACACTTAAAATTTATTGCCCTTTTTTCAAATTTTGCTGACTTATTGGAGATTGATAAGAACCTCATGTAGCTAAAAAACTAATTTTAAACATCTTGATGTTTAAATAAAATAAATTGATAGACAAAACTTATGGAAACACAATTAAAAATTGATTTTAATTTAAACTTAAATTTATTTCTAATTTATTCATGTCTTTCATATAACACTGAGTTAGTACGAAATTTACCAACATCTGTTTTTCCTGTATTCTTTTTGCACGTCATTACCACAAGTAATTAATGGTTGCCTTCAGCTACAGATTCACAGATGTCGCTAAAGCAATTTTTGCAATTATGCAGTTGCATTATATGTCACGTGTGTTCTAAACAAGATGGTATTAGTTGAACAATGTTTTATTTTTACACCATGCCCTGTGTTTGTTTGTTGTATTTTAAAGTATTACATTTGAACTTTTCTTTTTAATTTGTATTATATTTTATATTAGGCTAGAAGTTCTATGTGATAATGACAGAATATCTAGGAAAAGTTAGTTATCCGGTACTAGCTGAGTGGAAT
The DNA here is from genome assembly GCA_941918925.1 of Phyto melanocephala. NCBI lineage: Eukaryota > Metazoa > Arthropoda > Insecta > Diptera > Rhinophoridae > Phyto > Phyto melanocephala. The sequence goes on from OW799233.1 coordinate 67,665,062, forward strand.
GCATTTTCGAAACCAGCTACGGTTTCATCATCAGCACTCTTTTGATCAGAACTACAAATGTTGTGTGTAAATATCAACTATTTAACTCAGTATTTTATTGAAAATTGAAATATAGAATTATTTGTTCTAATTTATTCATGTCTTTCATATAACACTGAGTTAGTACGAAATTTACCAACATCTGATTTTCCTGTATTCTTTTTGCACGTCATTACCACAAGTAATTAATGGTTGCCTTAAGCTACAGATCCACAGATGTCGCTAAAGCAATTTTTGCAATTATGCAGTTGCATTATATGTCACATGTGTTCTAAACAAGATGGTATTAGTTAAACAATGTTTTTTGCAATTATGCAGTTTCATTATAAGTCACAAGTGTTCTAAACAAGATGGTATTAGTTGAACAATGTTTTATTTTTACACCATGCCCTGTGTTTGTTTGTTGTACTTTTAAAGTATTACATTTGAACTTTTCTTTTTAATTTGTATTATAATTTAATTTGTATTTATATTATTAGGCTAGAAGTTCTATGTGATAATGACAGAATATCTAATTAACCAACATCTGTTTTTCCTGTATTATTTTTGCACGTGATTACCACAAGTAATTAAAGGTTGCCTTTAGCTACAGATCCACAGATGTCGCTAAAGCAATTTTTGCAATTATGCAGTTGCATTATATGTCACAAGTGTTCTAAACAAAATGGTATTAGTTGAACAATGTTTTATTTTTACACCATGCCCTGTGTTTGTTTGTTTGTTTGTTGTACTTTTAAAGTATTACATTTGAACTTTTCTTTTTAATTTGTATTATAATTTAATTTGTATTTATATTATTAGGCTAGAAGTTCTATGTGATAATGACAGAATATCTAGGAAAAGTTAGTTATCCGATACTAGCTGAGTGGAATGCATTTTCGAAACCAGCTACGGTTTCATCATCAGCACTCTTTTGATCAGAACTATAAATGTTGTGTTTAAATATCAACTATTTAACTCAGTATTTTATTGAAAATTGAAATATAGAATTATTTGTTCTAATTTATTCATGTCTTTCATATAACAGTGAGTTAGTACGAAATTTACCAACATCTGTTTTTCTTGTATTCTTTTTGCACGTCATTACCACAAGTAATTAATGGTTGCCTTAAGCTACAGATCCACAGATGTCGCTAAAGCAATTTTTGCAATTATGCAGTTGCATTATATGTCACATGTGTTCTAAACAAGAACAATGTTTTATTTTTACACCATGCCCTGTGTTTGTTTGTTGTATTTTTAAAGTATTACATTTGAACTTTTCTTTTTAATTTGTATTATATTTTATATTAGGCTAGAAGTTCTATGTGATAATGACAGAATATCTAGGAAAAGTTAGTTATCCGATACTAGCTGAGTGGAATGCATTTTCGAAACCAGCTACGGTTTCATCATCAGCACTCTTTTGATCAGAACTACAAATGTTGTGTGTAAATATCAACTATTTAACTCAGTATTTTATTGAAAATTGAAATATAGAATTATTTGTTCTAATTTATTCATGTCTTTCATATAACACTGAGTTAGTACGAAATTTACCAACATCTGATTTTCCTGTATTCTTTTTGCACGTCATTGCCACAAGTAATTAATGGTTGCCTTAAGCTACAGATCCACAGATGTCGCTAAAGCAATTTTTGCAATTATGCAGTTGCATTATATGTCACATGTGTTCTAAACAAGATGGTATTAGTTAAACAATGTTTTTTGCAATTATGCAGTTGCATTATATGTCACAAGTGTTCTAAACAAGATGGTATTAGTTGAACAATGTTTTATTTTTACACCATGCCCTGTGTTTGTTTGTTGTACTTTTAAAGTATTACATTTGAACTTTTCTTTTTAATTTGTATTAAAATTTAATTTGTATTTATATTATTAGGCTAGAAGTTCTATGTGATAATGACAGAATATCTAATTAACCAACATCTGTTTTTCCTGTATTCTTTTTGCACGTCATTACCACAAGTAATTAAAGGTTGCCTTTAGCTACAGATCCACAGATGTCGCTAAAGCAATTTTTGCAATTATGCAGTTGCATTATATGTCACAAGTGTTCTATGAACAATGTTTTATTATTACACCATGACCTGTGTTTGTTTGTTGTACTTTTAAAGTATTACATTTGAACTTTTCTTTTTAATTTGTATTATAATTTAATTTGTATTTATATTATTAGGCTAGAAGTTCTATGTGATAATGACAGAATATCTAGGAAAAGTTAGTTATCCGATACTAGCTGAGTGGAATGCATTTTCGAAACCAGCTACGGTTTCATCATCAGCACTCTTTTGATCAGAACTACAAATGTTGTGTGTAAATATCAACTATTTAACTCAGTATTTTATTGAAAATTGAAATATAGAATTATTTGTTCTAATTTATTCATGTCTTTCATATAACACTGAGTTAGTACGAAATTTACCAACATCTGTTTTTCCTGTATTCTTTTTGCACGTCATTACCACAAGTAATTAATGGTTGCCTTAAGCTACAGATCCACAGATGTCGCTAAAGCAATTTTTGCAATTATGCAGTTGCATTATATGTCACATGTGTTCTAAACAAGATGGTATTAGTTGAACAATGTTTTATTTTTACACCATGCCCTGTGTTTGTTTGTTGTATTTTTAAAGTATTACATTTGAACTTTTCTTTTTAATTTGTATTTTATTTTATATTAGGCTAGAAGTTCTATGTGATAATGACAGAATATCTAGGAAAAGTTAGTTATCCGATACTAGCTGAGTGGAATGCAATTTCGAAACCAGCTACGGTTTCATCATCAGCACTCTTTTGATCAGAACTACAAATGTTGTGTGTAAATATCAACTATTAAACTCAGCATTTTATTGAAAATTGAAATATAGAATTATTTGTTCTAATTTATTCATGTCTTTCATATAACACTGAGTTAGTACGAAATTAACCAACATCTGTTTTTCCTGTATTCTTTTTGCACGTCATTACCACAAGTAATTAAAGGTTGCCTTTAGCTACAGATCCACAGATGTCGCTAAAGCAATTTTTGCAATTATGCAGTTGCATTATATGTCACAAGTGTTCTAAACAAGATTTTTCGATTTTTGTTATCTCATTGGAGATAAATAAGAATATCATCTAGCTAAAAAACTAATTTAAAAATTTTACATATTCTTACGATCTGAACAAAGAAAATTTATTGAAAAAACCTATGGAAGCACTATTCAAATTATGATGAGAATTGCTGCCTCATTGGTGATTTCTTATCAAAATCCTCATGTAAATAAAAACTAATTTTTAAATCTTTTAGCTTGGAAAAATAAACTTGATATCTATCAACACAACACAACAAAAAAAAGATTTCAATTTAAAATTGACAATTAAAATTATTGCCCTTTTTTTCAAATTTTGCTGTCTTATTGGAGATTGATAACAACCTCATGTAGCCAAAAAACTAATTTTAAACATATTCATGTTTAGAATAAGTAAATTGATAGAAAAAACTTGTGGAAACACAATTAAAAATTGTTTTTAATTTAAACTTAAATTTATTGCGTTTTTTTTTTAATTTTTGTTATCTCATTGGAGATAAATAAAAATATCATCTAGTAAAAAACTAATTTAAAAATTTTATATATTCTTAAGATCGGAACAAAGAAAATTTATTAAAAAAACCTATGGAAGCACAATTAAAATTTATTGCGATTTAAAATTGACACTTAAAATTTATTGCGGTTATTTTCGAGTTTTACTGCCTCACTGGTGGGTAATAAGAAAATTGATTTCAATTTAAAATTGACACTTATTTGCAAGTTGTTGCCTCATTGGTGGTTAGTTAGAGAAAAGAATTCATAGAAAAAACAATTTGAAAACAAAATTAATCTTTCTTCCAATTTAAAATTCACAATTGAATTTATGGCAGTGTTTTCAGGTATTGCTCAGAATATCTAGGAAAAGTTAGTTATCCGATACTAGCTGAGTGGAATGCATTTTCGAAACCAGCTACGGTTTCATCATCAGCACTCTTTTGATCAGAACTATAAATGTTGTGTTTAAATATCAACTATTTAACTCAGTATTTTATTGAAAATTGAAATATAGAATTATTTGTTCTAATTTATTCATGTCTTTCATATAACAGTGAGTTAGTACGAAATTTACCAACATCTGTTTTTCTTGTATTCTTTTTGCACGTCATTACCACAAGTAATTAATGGTTGCCTTAAGCTACAGATCCACAGATGTCGCTAAAGCAATTTTTGCAATTATGCAGTTGCATTATATGTCACATGTGTTCTAAACAAGAACAATGTTTTATTTTTACACCATGCCCTGTGTTTGTTTGTTGTATTTTTAAAGTATTACATTTGAACTTTTCTTTTTAATTTGTATTATATTTTATATTAGGCTAGAAGTTCTATGTGATAATGACAGAATATCTAGGAAAAGTTAGTTATCCGATACTAGCTGAGTGGAATGCATTTTCGAAACCAGCTACGGTTTCATCATCAGCACTCTTTTAATCAGAACTACAAATGTTGTGTGTAAATATCAACTATTTAACTCAGTATTTTATTGAAAATTGAAATATAGAATTATTTGTTCTAATTTATTCATGTCTTTCATATAACACTGAATTAGTTCGAAATTTACCAACATCTGTTTTTCCTGTATTCTTTTTGCACGTCATTACTACAAGTAATTAATGGTTTCCTTAACCTACAGATCCACAGATGTCGCTAAAGCAATTTTTGCAATTATGCAGTTGCATTATATGTCAAATGTGTTTTAAACAAGATGGTATTAGTTGAACAATGTTTTATTTTTACACCATGCCCTGTGTTTGGTTGTTGTATTTTTAAAGTATTACATTTGAACTTTTCTTTTTAATTTGTAATATATTTTATATTAGGCTAGAAGTTCTATGTGATAATGACAGAATATCTAGGAAAAGTTAGTTATCCGATACTAGCTGAGTGGAATGCATTTTCGAAACCAGCTACGGTTTCATCATCAGCACTCTTTTGATCAGAACTACAAATGTTGTATGTAAATATCAACTATTTAACTCAGTATTTTATTGAAAATTGAAATATAGAATTATTTGTTCTAATTTATTCATAAAAAAAAAAACTTGATAGAAAAAACCATACACAATTAAAAATAGATATCAATTTAAAATTGACAATTAAAATTATTGTCCTTTTTTCAAATTTTGTTGACTTATTGGAGATTGATAAGAACCTCATGTATCTAAAAAAACTAATTTAACATCTTTATGTTTAGGAAAAGTAAATTGATAGAAACAACTTATGGAAACACAATTAAAAATTGATTTTAATTTAAACTTAAATTAATTGCGTTTTTTTTGATTTTTGTAATCACATTGGAGATAAATAAAAATATCATATAGTAAAAAACTAATTTAAAAATTTTATATATTCTTAAGATAGGAACAAAGTAAATTTATTAAAAAAAACCTATGGAAACACAATTAAAATTGATTGCGATTTAAAATTGACACTTAAAATTTATTGCGGTTATTTTCGTGTATTGCTGCCTCATTGGTGGTTTCTTATTAAATTCCTCATGTAAATAAAAAACTCATTTTTAAATTTTTTAAGCTTGGAAAAATAAACTTGATAAAAAGACCATACGGCAACACAATTAAAAATTGATTTTAATTTAAAATTGACAATTAAAATGTTTACCCTTTTTCAAATTTTTCTGACTTATTGGAGATTGATAAGAACCTCATGTATCTAAAAAAACTATCTAAGCATCTTTATGTTTAGAAAAAGTAAATTGATAGAAAAAACTTATGGAAACACAATTAAAAATTGATTTTAATATAAACTTAAATTAATTTCGTTTTTTTTTCGATTTTTGTTATCTCATTGGAAAAACAAATAAGAATATCATCTAGTTAACAACTAATTTAAAAATTTTACATATTCTTAAGATCGGAACGGTTTTTTTCGATTTGTGTTATTTCTTGGAGAACACCAAGAACTTTAGCTAAAAAACTAATTAAAAATTTTACATATTTATGATCGGAATAAAGAAAATTTATTAAAACAAACTATGGAAGCACAATTAAAACTAATTGCGACCTTACATTTATTGCGGTTATTTTCGAGTTTTGCTGCCTCACTGGTGGGTAATAAGAAAATTAATTTCAATTTAAAATTTACACTTATTTACAAGTTTTGCTGCCTCATTGGTGGGTAATAAGAGAAAAGAAGTTAATTGATAGAAAAAACAATGTGAAAACACAATAAAATTTGCTTTTAATTTAAAATAAACAATGGCATTTATTGCAGTTTTTTCGAGTATTGCTGCCCATTGGTGGTTTCTTACTAAATTTCTCATGTAAATAAAAAAATAATTTTTAAATTTTTTAAGCTTGGAAAAATAAACTTGATAGAAAGACCATACGGCAACACAATTAGAAATTGATTTCAATTTAAAATTGATAATTAAAATTATTGCCCTTTTTAAAATTTTGCTGACTTATTGGAGATTGATAAGAACCTCATGTAGCTAAACAAAATTTAAAAATTTTACATATTTTTAAGATCGGACAAAGAAAATTTTTGAAAAAAACCTATGGAAGCACAAGTAGAATTGGTTGCGATTTAAAATTGACACTTAAATTTATTGTGGTTATTTTCGAGTTTTGCTGACTCACTGGTGGGTAACAAGAAAATTGATTTCAATTTAAAATTGACACTTATTTGCAAGTTGTTGCCTCATTGGTGGTTAAAAGAGAAAAGAAGTATATTGATAGAAAAAACAATTTGAAAACACAATTAATCTTTCTTCCAATTTAAAATTCACAATTGAATTTATTGCAGTTTTTTCGAGTATTGCTTCCTCATTGGTGATTTCTATCAAAATCCTCATGTAAATTTAAAACTAATTTTTATATTTTTTAAGCTTGGAAAAATAAACTTGATAGAAAAAACCATACGGCAACACAATTAAAAATTGATTTCAATTTAAAATTGACAATTAAAATTATTGTCCTTTTTTCAAATTTTGCTGACTTATTGGAGATTGATAAGAACCTCATGTAGCTAAACAAAATTTAAAAATTTTACATATTTTTAAGATCGGACAAAGAAAATTTTTGAAAAAAACCTATGGAAGCACAAGTAGAATTGGTTGCGATTTAAAATTGACACTTAAATTTATTGTGGTTATTTTCGAGTTTTGCTGACTCACTGGTGGGTAACAAGAAAATTGATTTCAATTTAAAATTGACACTTATTTGCAAGTTGTTGCCTCATTGGTGGTTAAAAGAGAAAAGAAGTATATTGATAGAAAAAACAATTTGAAAACACAATTAATCTTTCTTCCAATTTAAAATTCACAATTGAATTTATTGCAGTTTTTTCCTCATTGGTGATTTCTATCAAAATCCTCATGTAAATTTAAAACTAATTTTTATATTTTTTAAGCTTGGAAAAATAAACTTGATAGAAAAAACCATACGGCAACACAATTAAAAATAGATTTCAATTTAAAATTGACAATTAAAATTATTGCGCTTCTTAAAATTTTGCTGACTTATTGGAGATTGATAAGAACCTCTTGTAGCTAAAAAACTAATTTTAAACATCTTCATGTTTAGAAAAAGTAAATTGATAGACAGGACTTATGGAAACACAATAAAAATTGATTTTAATCTAAACTTAAATTTATTGCAGTTTTTTCGATTTTTGTTATCTCATTGGAGATAAATAAGAATATTATCTAGCTAAAAAACTAATTTAAAAATTTTACATATTCTTACGATTTGAACAAAGAAAATTTATTGAAAAAACCTATGGAAGCACTATTCAAATTGTGATGAGAATTGTTGCCTCATTGGTGATTTCTTATCAAAATCCTCATGTAAATAAAAACTAATTTTTAAACTTGATATCTATCAACACAACACAACAAAAAAAAAAGATTTCAATTTAAAATTGACAATTAAAATTATTGCCCTTTTTTAAAATTTTGCTTTCTTATTGGAGATTGATAAGAACCTCATGTAGCTAAAAAACTAATTTTAAACATCTTGATGTTTAAATAAAATAAATTGATAGACAAAACTTATGGAAACACAATTAAAAATTGATTTTAATTTAAACTTAAATTTATTGCGTATTATATTTTATATTATTATATTATATTCTATGTGATAATGACAGAATATCTAGGAAAAGTAAGTTATCCGATACTAGCTGAGTGGAATGCATTTTAGAAACCAGCTACGGTTTCATCAACAGCACTCTTTTGATCAGAACTACAAATGTTGTGTGTAAATATCAACTATATAACTCAGTATTTTATTGAAAATTGAAATATAGAATTATTTATTCATGTCTTTCATATAACACTGAGTTAGTACGAAATTTACCAACATCTGTTTTTCCTGTATTCTTTTTGCACGTCATTACCACAAGTAATTAATGGTTGCCTTCAGCTACAGATCCACAGATGTCGCTAAAGCAATTTTTGCAATTATGCAGTTGCATTATATGTCACGTGTGTTCTAAACAAGATGGTATTAATTGAACAATGTTTTATTTTTACACCATGCCCTGTGTTTGTTTGTTGTATTTTTAAAGTATTACATTTGAACTTTTCTTTTTAATTTGTATTAGATTTTATATTAGGCTAGAAGTTCTATGTGATAATGACAGAATATCTAGGAAAAGTTAGTTATCCGGTAGTATCTGAGTGGAATGCATTTTCGAAACCAGCTACGGTTTCATCATCAGCACTCTTTTGATCAGAACTACAAATGTTGTATGTAAATATCAACTATTTAACTCAGTATTTTATTGAAAATTGAAATATAGAATTATTTGTTCTAATTTATTCCTAAAAAAAATAAACTTGATAGAAAAAACCATACACAATTAAAAATAGATATCAATTTAAAATTGACAATTAAAATTATTGTCCTTTTTTCAAATTTTGTTGACTTATTGGAGATTGATAAGAACCTCATGTATCTAAAAAAACTAATTTAGCATCTTTATGTTTAGGAAAAGTAAATTGATAGAAACAACTTATGGAAACACAATTAAAAATTGATTTTAATTTAAACTTAAATTAATTGCGTTTTTTTTGATTTTTGTAATCTCATTGGAGATAAATAAAAATATCATATAGTAAAAAACTAATTTAAAAATTTTATATATTCTTAAGATCGGAACAAAGTAAATTTATTGAAAAAAACTATGGAAACACAATTAAAATTGATTGCGATTTAAAATTGACACTTAAAATTTATTGCGGTTATTTTCGAGTATTGCTGCCTTATTGGTGGTTTCTTATTAAATTCCTCATGTAAATAAAAAACTCATTTTTACATTTTTTAAGCTTGGAAAAATAAACTTGATAAAAAAACCATACGGCAACACAATTAAAGATTGATTTTAATTTAAAATTGACAATTAAAATTTTTACCCTTTTTCAAATTTTTCTGACTTATTGGAGATTGATAAGAACCTCATGTATCTAAAAAAACTAATTAAGCATCTTTATGTTTAGAAAAAGTAAGTTGATAGAAAAAACTTCTGGAAACACATTTAAAAATTGATTTTAATTTAAACTTAAATTAATTGCGTTTTTTTGATTTTTGTAATCTCATTGGAGATAAATAAGAATATCATCTAGATAACAACTAATTTAAAAATTTTACATATTCTTAAGATCGGAACGGTTTTTTTCGATTTGTGTTATTTCTTGGAGAACACCAAGAACTTTAGCTAAAAAACTAATTAAAAATTTTACATATTTATGATCGGAATAAAGAAAATTTATTAAAACAAACTATGGAAGTACAATTAAAACTGATTGCGACCTTACATTTATTGCGGTTATTTTCGAGTTTCGTTGCCGCACTGGTGGGTAATAATTTAACTGCCTGTTCAACGATGTCGAAAGAAAACTCTAGCGCAATTTCATTCATACAAATACGTTGAAAACAAAAACAAATTTTTAGTTTTTGTTGTTGTTTTTAATATATTTGTACGAATGAAATTTCGCTTGGGTTTTCTTTCGACATCGTTGAACAGGCAGTAAAATTGATACATATTTGCAATTTTTGCTGCCAATAAGGTGGTTACTAAGAGAAAACAAGTAAATTGATAGAAAACACAATTTGAAAACACAATAAAACTTGCTTTCAATTTAAAATAAACAATGGAATTTATTGCAGTTTTTCGAGTATTGAGCCTCATTGGTGGTTTCCTATTAAAATCCTCATGTAAACTAAAAACTAATTTTTAAATTTTTTAAGCTTAGAAAAATAAACTTGATAGAAAAAACCCTACGGCAACACAATTAAAAAAAGATTTCATTTTAAAATTGACAATTAAAATTATTGCCCTTTTTTCAAATTTTGCTGACTTATTGGAGATTGATAAGAACCTCATGTAGCTAAAAAACAAATTTTAAACATAAGAATAAATAAGAATATCATCTAGGTAAACAACTAAACAAAATTTTTAAATATTTTACATATTGTTAAGATCGGAACAAAGAAAATTTATTGAAAAAACCTATGGAAGCACAATTCAAATTGATTGTGATGTAAAATTGACACTTAAATTTATTGTGTTTTTTTTCGAGTTTTGCTGCCTCACTAGTGGGTAACAAGAAATTTGATTTCAATTTAAAATTGTCACTTATTTCCAAGTTTTGCTGCCTCATTGGTGGGTAATAAGAGAAAAGAAGTTAATTGATAGAAAAAACAATGTGAAAACACAATAAAATTTGCTTTTAATTTAAAATAAACAATGGCATTTATTGCAGTTTTTTCGAGTATTGCTGCCCATTGGTGGTTTCTTACTAAATTTCTCATGTAAATAAAAAAATAATTTTTAAATTTTTTAAGCTTGGAAAAATAAACTTGATAGAAAGACCATACGGCAACACAATTAGAAATTGATTTCAATTTAAAATTGATAATTAAAATTATTGCCCTTTTTAAAATTTTGCTGACTTATTGGAGATTGATAAGAACCTCTTGTAGCTAAAAAACTAATTTTAAACATCTTCATGTTTAGAAAAAGTAAATTGATAGACAAGACTTATGGAAACACAATAAAAATTGATTTTAATCTAAACTTAAATTTATTGCAGTTTTTTTCTATTTTTGTTATCTCATTAGAGATAAATAAGAATATCATCTAGCTAAAAAACTAATTTAAAAATTTTACATATTCTTACGATCTGAACAAAGAAAATTTATTGAAAAAACCTATGGAAGCACAATTCAAATTGATTGTGATTTCAAATTGACACTTAACTTTATGTTGTTTTTTTCGAGTTTTGCTGGCTTATTAGTGAGTAATAAGAAAATTTATTTCAATTTAAAATAGTCACTTATATAAAAGTTTTGCTGCCTCATTGGTGGTTAATAAGAGAAAAGAGTAAATTGATAGAAAAAACAATTTGAAAACACAATAAAACTTGCTTTCAATTTAAAATAAACAATTGAATTTATTGCAGTTTTTTCTAGTATTGCTGCCTCATTGGTGATTTCTTATCAAAATCCTCATGTAAATAAAAAACTAATTTTTAAATTTTTTAAGCTTGGAAAAATAAACTTGATAGAAAAAACCCAACGGCAACACAATTAAAAATTGATTTCAATTTAAAATTGACAATTAAAATTAGTGCCCTTTTTTCAAATTTTGCTGACTTATTGGAGATTGATAAGAACCTCATGTAGCTAAAAAAACTAATTAACATCTTCATGTTTAGAATAAGTAAATTGAAAAAAAAAACTTGTGGAAACACAATAAAAATTCATTGCGATTTAAAATTGACACTTAAAATTTATTGCGGTTATTTTCAGTATTGCTGCCTCATTGATAGAAAAAACAATTTGAAAACACAATAAAACTTGCTTTCAATTTAAAATAAACAATTGAGTTTATTGCAGTTTTTTCTAGTATTGCTGCCTCATTGGTGATTTCTTATCAAAATCCTCATGTAAATAAAAAACTAATTTTTAAATTTTTTAAGCTTGGAAAAATAAACTTGATAGAAAAAACCATACGGCAACACAATTAAAAATTGATTTCAGTTTAAAATTTTGCTGACTTATTGGATATTGATAACAACCTTATTTAGCCAAAAAACTAATTTTAAACATCTTCATGTTTAGAAAAAGTAAATTGATAGACAAGACTTATGGAAAAACAATAAAAATTGATTTTAATCTAAACTTACATTTATTGCAGTTTTTTCGATTTTTGTTATCTCATTGGAGATAAATAAGATATCATCTAGCTAAAAAACTAATTTAAAAATTTTACATATTCTTACGATCTGAACAAAGAAAATTTATTAAAAAAACCTATGGAAGCACAATTCAAATTGATTGGATTTAAAATTGACACTTAAATTTATTGTTGTTTTTTTTCGAGTTTTGCTGCCTCACTGGTGGGTAATAAGAAAATTGATTTCAATTTAAAATTGACACTTATTTGCAAGTTGTTGCCTCATTGGTGGTTAGTTAGAGAAAAGAAGTAAATTGATAGAAATAACACAATTAATCTTTCTTCCAATTTAAAATTCACAATTGAATTTATTGCAGTTTTTCTAGTATTGCTCATTGGTGATTTCTTATCAAAATCCTCATGTAAATTAAATTAAAATTTTTAAATTTTTAAATTTTTTAAGCTAGGACAAATTAACAATTAGAATTGATTGCGATTTAAAATTGACACTTAAATTTATTGTGGTTATTTTTGAGTTTTGCTGCCTCACTGGTTGGTAATAAGAAAATTAATTTCAATTTAAAATTTACACTTATTTCCAAGTTTTGCTGCCTCATTGGTGGGTAATAAGAGAAAAGTTAATTGAAAAAACTAATTTAAAAATTTTACATATTCTTAAGATCGGAACAAAGAAAATTTATTGAAAAAACCTATGGAAGCACAGTTAAAATTGATTGCGATTTAAAATTGACACTTTTTTTCGAGTTTTGCTGCCTCATTAGTGAGTAATAAGACAATTGATTTCAATTTAAAATAGTCACTTATTTCCAAGTTTTGCTGCTCATTGGTGGTTAAGAAGAGAAAAGAAGTAAATTGATAGAAAAAATAATTTGAGAACACAATTAATCTTCCTTCCAATTTAAAATTTACAATTGAATTTATTGTAGTTTTTTCGAGTATTGCTGCCTCATTGGTGGTTTCTTACTAAATTTCTCATATAAATAAAAAACTAATTTTTAAATTTTTTAAGCTTGGAAAAATAAACTTGATAGAAAACAATACGGCAACACAATTACAAATTGATTTCAATTTCAAATTGACAATTAAAATTATTGCCCTTTTAAAATTTTGCTGACTTATTGGAGATTGATAAGAACCTCTTGTAGCTAAAAAACTAATTTTAAACATCTTCATGTTTAGAAAAAGTAAATTGATAGAAACAACTTATGGAAACACAATTGAAAATTGATTTTAATTTAAACTTAAATTAATTGCGTTTTTTTGATTTTTGTAATCTCATTGGAGATAAATAAAAATATCATATAGTAAAAACCTAATTTGAAAATTTTATAAATTCTTTAGATCTGAACAAAGTAAATTAATTAAAAAAACCTATGGAAACACAATTAAAATTGATTGCGATTTAAAATTGACACTTAAAATTTATTGCGGTTATTTTCGAGTTTTGCTGCCTCACTGGTGGGTAACAAGAAAATTGATTTCAATTTAAAATTGACACTTATTTGCAAGTTGTTGCCTCATTGGTAGTTAGTTAGAGAAAAGAAGTAAATTGATAGAAAAAACAATTGAACTTTTCTTTTAAATTTGTATTATATTTTATATTAGGCTAGAAGTTCTATGTGATAATGACAGAATATCTAGGAAAAGTTAGTTATCCGGTACTAGCTGAGTGGAATGCATTTTCGAAACCAGCTACGGTTTCATCATCAGCACTCTTTTGATCAGAACTAAAAATGTTGTGTGTAAATATCAACTATTTAACTCAGTATTTTATTGAAAATTGAAATATAGAATTATTTGTTCTAATTTATTCATGACTTTCATATAACACTGAGTTAGTACGAAATTTACCAACATCTGTTTTTCCTGTATTCTTTTTGCACGTCATTACCACAAGTAATTAAAGGTTGCCTTTAGCTACAGATGTCGCTAAAGCAATTTTTGCAATTATGCAGTTGCATTATATGTCACATGTGTTCTAAACAAGATGGTATTAGTTGAACAATGTTTTATTTTTACACCATGCCCTGTGTTTGTTTGTTGTATTTTTAAAGTATTACATTTGAACTTTTCTTTTTAATTTGTATTATATTTTATATTAGGCTAGAAGTTCTATGTGATAATGACAGAATATCTAGGAAAAGTTAGTTATCCGGTACTAGCTGAGTGGAATGCAGTTTCGAAATCAGCTACGGTTTCATCATCAGCACTCTTTTGATCAGAACTACAAATGTTGTGTGTAAATATCAACTATTTAACTCAGTATTTTATTGAAAATTGAAATATAGAATTATTTGTTCTAATTTATTCATAAAAAAAATAAACTTGATAGAAAAAACCATCCGGCAGCACAATTAAAAATAGATATCAATTTAAAATTGACAATTAAAATTATTGTCCTTTTTTTTAAATTTTGTTGACTTATTGGAGATTGATAAGAACCTCATGTATCTAAAAAAACTAATTTAGCATCTTTATGTTTAGGAAAAGTAAATTGATAGAAACAATATGGAAACACAATTAAAAATTGATTTTAATTTAAACTTAAATTAATTGCGTTTTTTTGATTTTTGTAATCTCATTGGAGATAAATAAAAATATCATATAGTAAAAAACTAATTTAAAAATTTTATATATTCTTAAGATCGGAACAAAGTAAATTTATTAAAAAAAACCCATGGAAACACAATTAAAATTGATTGCGATTTAAAATTGACACTTAAAATTTATTGCGGTTATTTTAGAGTATTGCTGCCTCATTGGTGGTTTCTTATTAAATTCCTCATGTAAATAAAAAACTCATTTTTAAATTTTTTAAGCTTGGAAAAATAAACTTGATAAAAAAACCATACGGCAACACAATTAAAAATTGATTTTAATTTAAAATTGACAGTTAAAATTTTTACCCTTTTTCAAATTTTTCTGACTTATTGGAGATTGATAAGAACCTCATGTATCTAAAAAAACTAATTAAACATCTTTATGTTTATAAAAAGTAAATTGATAGAAAAAACTTATGGAAACACAATTAAAAATTGATTTTAATATAAACTTAAATTAATTTCGTTTTTTTCGATTTTTGTTATCTCATTGGTGGTTAATAAGAGAAAAGAAGTAAATTGATAGAAAAAACAATTTGAAAACACAATAAAACTTGCTTTCAATTTAAAATAAACAATTGAATTTATTGCAGTTTTTTCTTGTATTGCTGCCTCATTGGTGATTTCTTATCTAAATCCTCATGTAAATAAAAACTAATTTTTAAATCTTTTAGCTTGGAAAAATAAACTTGATAGATAAAACCATGCGGCACCACAATTAAAAAAATATTTCAATTTAAAATTGACAATTTTAATAAAAATTATTGCCCTTTTTTCAAATTTTGCAGTCTTATTGGAGATTCATAAGAACCTTATGTAGCTAAAAAACTAATTTTAAACATCTTCATGTTTAGATAAAGTAAATTGATAGAAAAAACTTATGGAAACACAATGAAAAATTGATTTTAATTTAAACTTAAATTTATTGCAGTTTTTTCGATTTTTGTTATCTCATTAGAGATAAATAAGAATATCATCTAGTTAAAAAACTAATTTAAAAATTTTACATATTCTTAAGATCGGAACAAAGAAAATTTATTGAAAAAACCTATGGAAGCACAGTTAAAATTAATTGCGATTTAAAATTGACACTTAAAATTTATTGCCCTTTTTTCAAATTTTGCTGACTTATTGGAGATTGATAAGAACCTCATGTAGCTAAAAAACTAATTTTCAACATCTTGATGTTTAAATAAAATAAATTGATAGACAAAACTTATGGAAACACAATTAAAAATTTATTTTAATTTAAACTTAAATTTATTTCTAATTTATTCATGTCTTTCATATAACACTGAGTTAGTACGAAATTTACCAACATCTGTTTTTCCTGTATTCTTTTTGCACGTCATTACCACAAGTAATTAAAGGTTGCCTTTAGCTAGATCCACAGATGTCGCTAAAGCAATTTTTGCAATTATGCAGTTGCATTATATGTCACATGTGTTCTAAACAAGATGGTATTAGTTGAACAATGTTTTATTTTTACACCATGCCCTGTGTTTGTTTGTTTTATTTTTAAAGTATTACATTTGAACTTTTCTTTTTAATTTGTAATATATTTTATATTAGGCTATGTGATAATGACAGAATATCTAGGAAAAGTTAGTTATCCGATACTAGCTGAGTGGAATGCATTTTCGAAACCAGCTACGGTTTCATCATCAGCACTGTTTTGATCAGAACTACAAATGTTGTGTGTAAATATCAACTATTTAACTCAGTATTTTATTGAAAATTGAAATATAGAATTATATGTTCTAATTTATTCATGTCTTTCATATAACACTGAGTTAGTACCAAATTTACCAACATATGTTTTTCCTGTATTCTTTTTGCACGTCATTACCACAAGTAATTAATGGTTTCCTTAAGCTACAGATCCACAGATGTCGCTAAAGCAATTTTTGCAATTATGCAGTTGCATTATATGTCAAATGTGTTCTAAACAAGATGGTATTAGTTGAACAATGTTTTATTTTTACACCATGCCCTGTGATTGTTTGTTGTATTTTTAAAGTATTACATTTGAACTTTTCTTTTTAATTTGTAATATATTTTATATTAGGCTAGAAGTTCTATGTGATAATGACAGAATATCTAGGAAAAGTTAGTTATCCGATACTAGCTGAGTGGAATGCATTTTCGAAACCAGCTACGGTTTCTTCATCAGCACTCTTTTGATCAGAACTACAAATGTTGTGTGTAAATATCAACTATTTAACTCAGTATTTTATTGAAAATTGAAATATAGAATTATTTGTTCTAATTTATTCATGTTTTTCATATAACACTGAGTTAGTACGAAATTTACCAACGTCTGTTTTTCCTGTATTCTTTTTGCACGTCATTACCACAAGTAATTAAAGGTTGCCTTTAGCTACAGATCCCGTCATTGGTGGTTTCCTATTAAAATCCTCATGTAAACTAAAAACTAATTTTTAAATTTTTTAAGCTTAGAAAAATAAACTTGATAGAAAAAACCCATACGGCAACACAATTAAAAAAAGATTTCAATTTAAAATTGACAATTAAAATTATTGCCCTTTTTTCAAATTTTGCTGACTTATTGGAGATTGATAAGAACCTCATGTAGCTAAAAAACAAATTTTAAACATAAGAATAAATAAGAATATCATCTAGCTAAACAACTAAACAAAATTTTTAAATATTTTACATATTGTTAAGATCGGAACAAAGAAAATTTATTGAAAAAACCTATGGAAGCACAATTCAAATTGATTGTGATTTAAAATTGACACTTAAATTTATTGTGTTTTTTTTTCGAGTTTTGCTGCCTCACTGGTGGGTAACAAGAAAATTGATTTCAATTTAAAAT
Source organism: Phyto melanocephala (assembly GCA_941918925.1). NCBI lineage: Eukaryota > Metazoa > Arthropoda > Insecta > Diptera > Rhinophoridae > Phyto > Phyto melanocephala. Next base: position 67,682,776 of record OW799233.1, read on the forward strand.
TGACACTTATTTCCAAGTTTTGCTGCCTCATTGGGTAATAAGAGAAAAGAAGTTAATTGATAGAAAAAACAATGTGAAAACACAATAAAATTTGCTTTTAATTTAAAATAAACAATGGCATTTATTGCAGTTTTTTCGAGTATTGCTGCCCATTGGTGGTTTCTTACTAAATTTCTCATGTAAATAAAAAAATAATTTTTAAATTTTTTAAGCTTGGAAAAATAAACTTGATAGAAAGACCATACGGCAACACAATTACAAATTGATTTCAATTTAAAATTGATAATTAAAATTATTGCCCTTTTTAAAATTTTGCTGACTTCTTGGAGATTGATAAGAACCTCTTGTATCTAAAAAACTAATTTTAAACATCTTCATGTTTAGAAAAAGTAAATTGATAGACAAGACTTATGGAAACACACTAAAAATTGATTTTAATCTAAACTAAAATTTATTGCAGTTTTTTCGATTTTTGTTATCTCATTGGAGATAAATAAGATATCATCTAGCTAAAAAACTAATTTAAAAATTTTACATATTCTTACGATTTGAACAAAGAAAATTTATTGAAAAAACCTATGGAAGCACAATTCAAATTGATTGTGATTTAAAATTGACACTTAAATTTATTGTTGTTTTTTTCGAGTTTTGCTGGCTCATTAGTGAGTAATAAGAAAATTTATTTCAATTTAAAATAGTCACTTATATAAAAGTTTTGCTGCCTCATTGGTGGTTAATAAGAGAAAAGAAGTAAAATGATAGAAAAAACAATTTGAAAACACAATAAAATTTGCTTTCAATTTAAAATAAACAATTGAGTTTATTGCAGTTTTTTCTAGTATTGCTGCCTCATTGGTGATTTCTTATCAAAATCCTCATGTAAATAAAAAACTAATTTTTAAATTTTTTAAGCTTGGAAAAATAAACTTGATAGAAAAAACCATACGGAAACACAATTAAAAATTGATTTCAGTTTAAAATTGACAATTAAAATTATTGCCCTTTTTAAAATTTTGCTGACTTTTTGGAGATTGATAACAACCTTATGAAGCCAAAAAACTAATTTTAAACATATTCATGTTTAGAATAAGTAAATTGATAGACAAGACTTATGGAAACACAATAAAAATTGATTTTAATCTAACCTTAAATTTATTGCAGTTTTTTCGATTTTTGTTATCTCATTGAAGATAAATAAGAATATCATCTAGCTAAAAAACTAATTTAAAAATTTTACACATTCTTACGATCTGAACAAAGAAAATTTATTGAAAAAACCTATGGAAGCACTATTCAAATTATGATGAGAATTGCTGCCTCATTGGTGATTTCTTATCAAAATCCTCATGTAAATAAAAACTAATTTTTAAATCTTTTATCTTGGAAAAATAAACTTGATATCTATCAACACAACACAACAAAAAAAAAGATTTCAATTTAAAATTGACAATTAAAATTATTGCCCTTTTTTCAAATTTTGCTGTCTTATTGGAGATTGATAACAACCTCATGTAGCCAAAAAACTAATTTTAAACATATTCATGTTTAGAATAAGTAAATTGATAGAAAAAACTTGTGGAAACACAATTAAAAATTGTTTTTAATTTAAACTTAAATTTATTGCGTTTTTTTTTTTTTAATTTTTGTTATCTCATTGGAGATAAATAAAAAGATCATCTAGTAAAAAACTAATTTAAAAATTTTATATATTCTTAAGATCGGAACAAAGAAAATTTATTAAAAAAACCTATGGAAGCACAATTAAAATTTATTGCGATTTAAGATTGACACTTAAAATTTATTGCGGTTATTTTCGAGTTTTACTGCCTCACTGGTGGGTAATAAGAAAATTGATTTCAATTTAAAATTGACACTTATTTGCAAGTTGTTGCCTCATAGGTGGTTAGTTAGAGAAAAGAATTCATAGAAAAAACAATTTGAAAACACAATTAATCTTTCTTCCAATTTAAAATTAACAATTGAATTTATGGCAGTGTTTTCAGGTATTGCTACCTCATTGGTGATTTCTTATCTAAGTCCTCATGTAAATAAAAACTAATTTTTAAATCTTTTAGCTTGGAAAAATAAACTTAATAGATAAAACCATGCGGCAACACAATTAAAAAAAGATTTCATTTTAAAATTGACAATTTTAATTAAAATTATTGCCCTTTTTTCAAATTTTGCAGTCTTATTGGAGATTCATAAGAACCTTATGTAGCTAAAAAACTAATTTTAAACATCTTCATGTTTAGATAAAGTAAATTGATAGAAAAAACTTATGGAAACACAATGAAAAATTGATTTTAATTTAAACTTAAATTTATTGCAGTTTTTTCGATTTTTGTTATCTCATTAGAGATAAATAAGAATATCATCTAGCTAAAAAACTAATTTAAAAATTTTACATATTCTTAAGATCGGAACAAAGAAAATTTATTGAAAAAACCTATGCAAGCACAATTAAAATTGATTGCGATTTAAAATTGACACTTAAAATTTATTGCCCTTTTTTCAAATTTTGCTGACTTATTGGAGATTGATAAGAACCTCATGTAGCTAAAAAACTAATTTTCAACATCTTGATGTTTAAATAAAATAAATTGATAGACAAAACTTATGGAAACACAATTAAAAATTGATTTTAATTTAAACTTAAATTTATTTCGTTTTTTTTTTTTAATTTTTGTTATCTCATTGGAGATAAATAAAAAGATCATCTAGTAAAAAACTAATTTAAAAATTTTATATATTCTTAAGATCGGAACAAAGAAAATTTATTAAAAAAACCTATGGAAGCACAATTAAAATTTATTGCGATTTAAGATTGACACTTAAAATTTATTGCGGTTATTTTCGAGTTTTACTGCCTCACTGGTGGGTAATAAGAAAATTGATTTCAATTTAAAATTGACACTTATTTGCAAGTTGTTGCCTCATAGGTGGTTAGTTAGAGAAAAGAATTCATAGAAAAAACAATTTGAAAACACAATTAATCTTTCTTCCAATTTAAAATTAACAATTGAATTTATGGCAGTGTTTTCAGGTATTGCTACCTCATTGGTGATTTCTTATCTAAGTCCTCATGTAAATAAAAACTAATTTTTAAATCTTTTAGCTTGGAAAAATAAACTTAATAGATAAAACCATGCGGCAACACAATTAAAAAAAGATTTCAATTTAAAATTGACAATTTTAATTAAAATTATTGCCCTTTTTTCAAATTTTGCAGTCTTATTGGAGATTCATAAGAACCTTATGTAGCTAAAAAACTAATTTTAAACATCTTCATGTTTAGATAAAGTAAATTGATAGAAAAAACTTATGGAAACACAATGAAAAATTGATTTTAATTTAAACTTAAATTTATTGCAGTTTTTTCGATTTTTGTTATCTCATTAGAGATAAATAAGAATATCATCTAGCTAAAAAACTAATTTAAAAATTTTACATATTCTTAAGATCGGAACAAAGAAAATTTATTGATGATCTGGCATAAGCACCAGTGAAATGCATATAAACCAGCTTAAACCCAACAACCAAATAAATATTATTGAAAAATTAAGGGAGCATATCCTGAATAATTTAGTAAATATATAATAGAAGAAGATTTTATTTTTCGGTTGTCCCTCTAGGCATTTAGTGTTAACCAACGGTTAGCCAAATGCAGAGGGGATTAGAAAAATAAAATAAATTAAAATTGAAAAATTGTTGGTTGGGTTTTTGAAAAAGTTTTTTATAGTTTTTTGTTTTATTTTTGAATTCTCATTTTGTTAATGAGAATTAAAAATATAACTTATAACATTTTAAACTTTTTCAAGAATTTGGGTAAAGGTTTACTGATGATCCGGCATAAGCACCAGTGAAATGCATATAAACCAGCTTAAACCCAACAACCAAATAAATATTATTGAAAAATTAAGGGAGCATATCCCGAATAATTTAGTAAATATATAATAGAAGAAGATTTTATTTTTCGGTTGTCCCTCTAGGCATTTAGTGTTAACCAACGGTTAGCCAAATGCAGAGGGGATTAGAAAAATAAAATAAATTAAAATTGAAAAATTGTTGGTTGGGTTTTTGAAAAAGTTTTTTATAGTTTTTTGTTTTATTTTTGAATTCTCATTTTGTTAATGAGAATTTAAAAATATAACTTATAACATTTTAAACTTTTTCAAGAATTTGGGTAAAGGTTTACTGATGATCTAGCATAAGCACCAGTGAAATGCATATAAACCAGCTTAAACCCAACAACCAAATAAATATTATTGAAAAATTAAGGGAGCATATCCCGAATAATTTAGTAAATATATAATAGAAGAAGATTTTATTTTTCGGTTGTCCCTCTAGGCATTTAGTGTTAACCAACGGTTAGCCAAATGCAGAGGGGATTAGAAAAATAAAATAAATTAAAATTGAAAAATTGTTGGTTGGGTTTTTGAAAAAGTTTTTTATAGTTTTTTGTTTTATATATTTATATTTTATTCGAACTTTTTTCTATATATTAAATTTTAATGTGAACCATTTTTTATTTTGGCTTAAGTTCATTTGTTTCTTTATTTTTAATTTTATAATTCAAATTAAATTAAACTGTAACCATTGTAGGAATATTCTTTCTAAAAATTATTTCCGATATTAGCCGAGTGGAATGCATTTTCGAAATCAGCTACGATTTCATCATCAGCACTCTTTATCGGTATACTACTATGTAACTTAAAATTCCCATTTATGTTACAACTGAATGAAATTTGAATTAGTGAATCTTAGTATTAATTTTCATATTTTGTTGAATATTTAATTTCACCTATCAAATGACAATTCATAATTCAACATGTTCATATTCTTCTATATTCGTAATACATTTTCGTTATGCTTTCAATATCCATCCTTTGGCTGGAATTATTGAAAACAAGGTTGTATTTACATTTTTCATTTATATAAGTCCATCTAGGTGATAGACACTGAACAATGAATTCTTGAATGTCATTAACACCGTGCCATGTGTGTTATAATTATATATTTATATTTTATTCGAACTTTTTTCTATATATTAAATTTTAATGTGAACCATTTTTTATTTTGGCTTAAGTTAATTTGTTTCTTTATTTTTAATTTTATAATTCAAATTAAATTAAACTGTAACCATTGTAGGAATATTCTTTCTAAAAATTATTTCCGATATTAGCCGAGTGGAATGCATTTTCGAAATCAGCTACGATTTCATCATCAGCACTCTTTATCGGTATACTACTATGTAACTTAAAATTCCCATTTATGTTACAACTGAATGAAATTTGAATTAGTGAATCTTAGTATTAATTTTCATATTTTGTTGAATATTTAATTTCACCTATCAAATGACAATTCATAATTCAACATGTTCATATTCTTCTATATTCGTAATACATTTTCGTTATGCTTTCAATATCCATCCTTTGGCTGGAATTATTGAAAACAAGGTTGTATTTACATTTTTCATTTTTATAAGTCCATCTAGGTGATAGACACTGAACAATGAATTCTTGAATGTCATTAACACCGTGCCATGTGTGTTATAATTATATATTTATATTTTATTCGAACTTTTTTCTATATATTAAATTTTAATGTGAACCATTTTTTATTTTGGCTTAAGTTCATTTGTTTCTTTATTTTTAATTTTATAATTCAAATTAAATTAAACTGTAACCATTGTAGGAATATTCTTTCTAAAAATTATTTCCGATATTAGCCGAGTGGAATGCATTTTCGAAATCAGCTACGATTTCATCATCAGCACTCTTTATCGGTATACTACTATGTAACTTAAAATTCCCATTTATGTTACAACTGAATGAAATTTGAATTAGTGAATCTTAGTATTAATTTTCATATTTTGTTGAATATTTAATTTCACCTATCAAATGACAATTCATAATTCAACATGTTCATATTCTTCTATATTCGTAATACATTTTCGTTATGCTTTCAATATCCATCCTTTGGCTGGAATTATTGAAAACAAGGTTGTATTTACATTTTTCATTTATATAAGTCCATCTAGGTGATAGACACTGAACAATGAATTCTTGAATGTCATTAACACCGTGCCATGTGTGTTATAATTATATATTTATATTTTATTCGAACTTTTTTCTATATATTAAATTTTAATGTGAACCATTTTTTATTTTGGCTTAAGTTCATTTGTTTCTTTATTTTTAATTTTATAATTCAAATTAAATTAAACTGTAACCATTGTAGGAATATTCTTTCTAAAAATTATTTCCGATATTAGCCGAGTGGAATGCATTTTCGAAATCAGCTACGATTTCATCATCAGCACTCTTTATCGGTATACTACTATGTAACTTAAAATTCCCATTTATGTTACAACTGAATGAAATTTGAATTAGTGAATCTTAGTATTAATTTTCATATTTTGTTGAATATTTAATTTCACCTATCAAATGACAATTCATAATTCAACATGTTCATATTCTTCTATATTCGTAATACATTTTCGTTATGCTTTCAATATCCATCCTTTGGCTGGAATTATTGAAAACAAGGTTGTATTTACATTTTTCATTTATATAAGTCCATCTAGGTGATAGACACTGAACAATGAATTCTTGAATGTCATTAACACCGTGCCATGTGTGTTATAATTATATATTTATATTTTATTCGAACTTTTTTCTATATATTAAATTTTAATGTGAACCATTTTTTATTTTGGCTTAAGTTCATTTGTTTCTTTATTTTTAATTTTATAATTCAAATTAAATTAAACTGTAACCATTGTAGGAATATTCTTTCTAAAAATTATTTCCGATATTAGCCGAGTGGAATGCATTTTCGAAATCAGCTACGATTTCATCATCAGCACTCTTTATCGGTATACTACTATGTAACTTAAAATTCCCATTTATGTTACAACTGAATGAAATTTGAATTAGTGAATCTTAGTATTAATTTTCATATTTTGTTGAATATTTAATTTCACCTATCAAATGACAATTCATAATTCAACATGTTCATATTCTTCTATATTCGTAATACATTTTCGTTATGCTTTCAATATCCATCCTTTGGCTGGAATTATTGAAAACAAGGTTGTATTTACATTTTTCATTTATATAAGTCCATCTAGGTGATAGACACTGAACAATGAATTCTTGAATGTCATTAACACCGTGCCATGTGTGTTATAATTATATATTTATATTTTATTCGAACTTTTTTCTATATATTAAATTTTAATGTGAACCATTTTTTATTTTGGCTTAAGTTCATTTGTTTCTTTATTTTTAATTTTATAATTCAAATTAAATTAAACTGTAACCATTGTAGGAATATTCTTTCTAAAAATTATTTCCGATATTAGCCGAGTGGAATGCATTTTCGAAATCAGCTACGATTTCATCATCAGCACTCTTTATCGGTATACTACTATGTAACTTAAAATTCCCATTTATGTTACAACTGAATGAAATTTGAATTAGTGAATCTTAGTATTAATTTTCATATTTTGTTGAATATTTAATTTCACCTATCAAATGACAATTCATAATTCAACATGTTCATATTCTTCTATATTCGTAATACATTTTCGTTATGCTTTCAATATCCATCCTTTGGCTGGAATTATTGAAAACAAGGTTGTATTTACATTTTTCATTTATATAAGTCCATCTAGGTGATAGACACTGAACAATGAATTCTTGAATGTCATTAACACCGTGCCATGTGTGTTATAATTATATATTTATATTTTATTCGAACTTTTTTCTATATATTAAATTTTAATGTGAACCATTTTTTATTTTGGCTTAAGTTCATTTGTTTCTTTATTTTTAATTTTATAATTCAAATTAAATTAAACTGTAACCATTGTAGGAATATTCTTTCTAAAAATTATTTCCGATATTAGCCGAGTGGAATGCATTTTCGAAATCAGCTACGATTTCATCATCAGCACTCTTTATCGGTATACTACTATGTAACTTAAAATTCCCATTTATGTTACAACTGAATGAAATTTGAATTAGTGAATCTTAGTATTAATTTTCATATTTTGTTGAATATTTAATTTCACCTATCAAATGACAATTCATAATTCAACATGTTCATATTCTTCTATATTCGTAATACATTTTCGTTATGCTTTCAATATCCATCCTTTGGCTGGAATTATTGAAAACAAGGTTGTATTTACATTTTTCATTTATATAAGTCCATCTAGGTGATAGACACTGAACAATGAATTCTTGAATGTCATTAACACCGTGCCATGTGTGTTATAATTATATATTTATATTTTATTCGAACTTTTTTCTATATATTAAATTTTAATGTGAACCATTTTTTATTTTGGCTTAAGTTCATTTGTTTCTTTATTTTTAATTTTATAATTCAAATTAAATTAAACTGTAACCATTGTAGGAATATTCTTTCTAAAAATTATTTCCGATATTAGCCGAGTGGAATGCATTTTCGAAATCAGCTACGATTTCATCATTAGCACTCTTTATCGGTATACTACTATGTAACTTAAAATTCCCATTTATGTTACAACTGAATGAAATTTGAATTAGTGAATCTTAGTATTAATTTTCATATTTTGTTGAATATTTAATTTCACCTATCAAATGACAATTCATAATTCAACATGTTCATATTCTTCTATATTCGTAATACATTTTCGTTATGCTTTCAATATCCATCCTTTGGCTGGAATTATTGAAAACAAGGTTGTATTTACATTTTTCATTTATATAAGTCCATCTAGGTGATAGACACTGAACAATGAATTCTTGAATGTCATTAACACCGTGCCATGTGTGTTATAATTATATATTTATATTTTATTCGAACTTTTTTCTATATATTAAATTTTAATGTGAACCATTTTTTATTTTGGCTTAAGTTCATTTGTTTCTTTATTTTTAATTTTATAATTCAAATTAAATTAAACTGTAACCATTGTAGGAATATTCTTTCTAAAAATTATTTCCGATATTAGCCGAGTGGAATGCATTTTCGAAATCAGCTACGATTTCGTCATCAGCACTCTTTATCGGTATACTACTATGTAACTTAAAATTCCCATTTATGTTACAACTGAATGAAATTTGAATTAGTGAATCTTAGTATTAATTTTCATATTTTGTTGAATATTTAATTTCACCTATCAAATGACAATTCATAATTCAACATGTTCATATTCTTCTATATTCGTAATACATTTTCGTTATGCTTTCAATATCCATCCTTTGGCTGGAATTATTGAAAACAAGGTTGTATTTACATTTTTCATTTATATAAGTCCATCTAGGTGATAGACACTGAACAATGAATTCTTGAATGTCATTAACACCGTGCCATGTGTGTTATAATTATATATTTATATTTTATTCGAACTTTTTTCTATATATTAAATTTTAATGTGAACCATTTTTTATTTTGGCTTAAGTTCATTTGTTTCTTTATTTTTAATTTTATAATTCAAATTAAATTAAACTGTAACCATTGTAGGAATATTCTTTCTAAAAATTATTTCCGATATTAGCCGAGTGGAATGCATTTTCGAAATCAGCTACGATTTCATCATCAGCACTCTTTATCGGTATACTACTATGTAACTTAAAATTCCCATTTATGTTACAACTGAATGAAATTTGAATTAGTGAATCTTAGTATTAATTTTCATATTTTGTTGAATATTTAATTTCACCTATCAAATGACAATTCATAATTCAACATGTTCATATTCTTCTATATTCGTAATACATTTTCGTTATGCTTTCAATATCCATCCTTTGGCTGGAATTATTGAAAACAAGGTTGTATTTACATTTTTCATTTATATAAGTCCATCTAGGTGATAGACACTGAACAATGAATTCTTGAATGTCATTAACACCGTGCCATGTGTGTTATAATTATATATTTATATTTTATTCGAACTTTTTTCTATATATTAAATTTTAATGTGAACCATTTTTTATTTTGGCTTAAGTTCATTTGTTTCTTTATTTTTAATTTTATAATTCAAATTAAATTAAACTGTAACCATTGTAGGAATATTCTTTCTAAAAATTATTTCCGATATTAGCCGAGTGGAATGCATTTTCGAAATCAGCTACGATTTCATCATCAGCACTCTTTATCGGTATACTACTATGTAACTTAAAATTCCCATTTATGTTACAACTGAATGAAATTTGAATTAGTGAATCTTAGTATTAATTTTCATATTTTGTTGAATATTTAATTTCACCTATCAAATGACAATTCATAATTCAACATGTTCATATTCTTCTATATTCGTAATACATTTTCGTTATGCTTTCAATATCCATCCTTTGGCTGGAATTATTGAAAACAAGGTTGTATTTACATTTTTCATTTATATAAGTCCATCTAGGTGATAGACACTGAACAATGAATTCTTGAATGTCATTAACACCGTGCCATGTGTGTTATAATTATATATTTATATTTTATTCGAACTTTTTTCTATATATTAAATTTTAATGTGAACCATTTTTTATTTTGGCTTAAGTTCATTTGTTTCTTTATTTTTAATTTTATAATTCAAATTAAATTAAACTGTAACCATTGTAGGAATATTCTTTCTAAAAATTATTTCCGATATTAGCCGAGTGGAATGCATTTTCGAAATCAGCTACGATTTCATCATCAGCACTCTTTATCGGTATACTACTATGTAACTTAAAATTCCCATTTATGTTACAACTGAATGAAATTTGAATTAGTGAATCTTAGTATTAATTTTCATATTTTGTTGAATATTTAATTTCACCTATCAAATGACAATTCATAATTCAACATGTTCATATTCTTCTATATTCGTAATACATTTTCGTTATGCTTTCAATATCCATCCTTTGGCTGGAATTATTGAAAACAAGGTTGTATTTACATTTTTCATTTATATAAGTCCATCTAGGTGATAGACACTGAACAATGAATTCTTGAATGTCATTAACACCGTGCCATGTGTGTTATAATTATATATTTATATTTTATTCGAACTTTTTTCTATATATTAAATTTTAATGTGAACCATTTTTTATTTTGGCTTAAGTTCATTTGTTTCTTTATTTTTAATTTTATAATTCAAATTAAATTAAACTGTAACCATTGTAGGAATATTCTTTCTAAAAATTATTTCCGATATTAGCCGAGTGGAATGCATTTTCGAAATCAGCTACGATTTCATCATCAGCACTCTTTATCGGTATACTACTATGTAACTTAAAATTCCCATTTATGTTACAACTGAATGAAATTTGAATTAGTGAATCTTAGTATTAATTTTCATATTTTGTTGAATATTTAATTTCACCTATCAAATGACAATTCATAATTCAACATGTTCATATTCTTCTATATTCGTAATACATTTTCGTTATGCTTTCAATATCCATCCTTTGGCTGGAATTATTGAAAACAAGGTTGTATTTACATTTTTCATTTATATAAGTCCATCTAGGTGATAGACACTGAACAATGAATTCTTGAATGTCATTAACACCGTGCCATGTGTGTTATAATTATATATTTATATTTTATTCGAACTTTTTTCTATATATTAAATTTTAATGTGAACCATTTTTTATTTTGGCTTAAGTTCATTTGTTTCTTTATTTTTAATTTTATAATTCAAATTAAATTAAACTGTAACCATTGTAGGAATATTCTTTCTAAAAATTATTTCCGATATTAGCCGAGTGGAATGCATTTTCGAAATCAGCTACGATTTCATCATCAGCACTCTTTATCGGTATACTACTATGTAACTTAAAATTCCCATTTATGTTACAACTGAATGAAATTTGAATTAGTGAATCTTAGTATTAATTTTCATATTTTGTTGAATATTTAATTTCACCTATCAAATGACAATTCATAATTCAACATGTTCATATTCTTCTATATTCGTAATACATTTTCGTTATGCTCACATTAAAATTTAATATATAGAAAAAAGTTCGAATAAAATATAAATATATAATTATAACACACATGGCACGGTGTTAATGACATTCAAGAATTCATTGTTCAGTGTCTTTAACTTAGATGGACTTATATAAATGAAAAATGTAAATACAACCTTGTTTTCAATAATTCCAGCCAAAGGATGGATATTGAAAGCATAACGAAAATGTATTACGAATATAGAAGAATATGAACATGTTGAATTATGAATTGTCATTTGATAGGTGAAATTAAATATTCAACAAAATATGAAAATTAATACTAAGATTCACTAATTCAAATTTCATTCAGTTGTAACATAAATGGGAATTTTAAGTTACATAGTAGTATACCGATAAAGAGTGCTGATGATGAAATCGTAGCTGATTTCGAAAATGCATTCCACTCGGCTAATATCGGAAATAATTTTTAGAAAGAATATTCCTACAATGGTTACAGTTTAATTTAATTTGAATTATAAAATTAAAAATAAAGAAACAAATGAACTTAAGCCAAAATAAAAAATGGTTCACATTAAAATTTAATATATAGAAAAAAGTTCGAATAAAATATAAATATATAATTATAACACACATGGCACGGTGTTAATGACATTCAAGAATTCATTGTTCAGTGTCTATCACCTAGATGGACTTATATAAATGAAAAATGTAAATACAACCTTGTTTTCAATAATTCCAGCCAAAGGATGGATATTGAAAGCATAACGAAAATGTATTACGAATATAGAAGAATATGAACATGTTGAATTATGAATTGTCATTTGATAGGTGAAATTAAATATTCAACAAAATATGAAAATTAATACTAAGATTCACTAATTCAAATTTCATTCAGTTGTAACATAAATGGGAATTTTAAGTTACATAGTAGTATACCGATAAAGAGTGCTGATGATGAAATCGTAGCTGATTTCGAAAATGCATTCCACTCGGCTAATATCGGAAATAATTTTTAGAAAGAATATTCCTACAATGGTTACAGTTTAATTTAATTTGAATTATAAAATTAAAAATAAAGAAACAAATGAACTTAAGCCAAAATAAAAAATGGTTCACATTAAAATTTAATATATAGAAAAAAGTTCGAATAAAATATAAATATATAATTATAACACACATGGCACGGTGTTAATGACATTCAAGAATTCATTGTTCAGTGTCTATCACCTAGATGGACTTATATAAATGAAAAATGTAAATACAACCTTGTTTTCAATAATTCCAGCCAAAGGATGGATATTGAAAGCATAACGAAAATGTATTACGAATATAGAAGAATATGAACATGTTGAATTATGAATTGTCATTTGATAGGTGAAATTAAATATTCAACAAAATATGAAAATTAATACTAAGATTCACTAATTCAAATTTCATTCAGTTGTAACATAAATGGGAATTTTAAGTTACATAGTAGTATACCGATAAAGAGTGCTGATGATGAAATCGTAGCTGATTTCGAAAATGCATTCCACTCGGCTAATATCGGAAATAATTTTTAGAAAGAATATTCCTACAATGGTTACAGTTTAATTTAATTTGAATTATAAAATTAAAAATAAAGAAACAAATGAACTTAAGCCAAAATAAAAAATGGTTCACATTAAAATTTAATATATAGAAAAAAGTTCGAATAAAATATAAATATATAATTATAACACACATGGCACGGTGTTAATGACATTCAAGAATTAATTGTTCAGTGTCTATCACCTAGATGGACTTATATAAATGAAAAATGTAAATACAACCTTGTTTTCAATAATTCCAGCCAAAGGATGGATATTGAAAGCATAACGAAAATGTATTACGAATATAGAAGAATATGAACATGTTGAATTATGAATTGTCATTTGATAGGTGAAATTAAATATTCAACAAAATATGAAAATTAATACTAAGATTCACTAATTCAAATTTCATTCAGTTGTAACATAAATGGGAATTTTAAGTTACATAGTAGTATACCGATAAAGAGTGCTGATGATGAAATCGTAGCTGATTTCGAAAATGCATTCCACTCGGCTAATATCGGAAATAATTTTTAGAAAGAATATTCCTACAATGGTTACAGTTTAATTTAATTTGAATTATAAAATTAAAAATAAAGAAACAAATGAACTTAAGCCAAAATAAAAAATGGTTCACATTAAAATTTAATATATAGAAAAAAGTTCGAATAAAATATAAATATATAATTATAACACACATGGCACGGTGTTAATGACATTCAAGAATTCATTGTTCAGTGTCTATCACCTAGATGGACTTATATAAATGAAAAATGTAAATACAACCTTGTTTTCAATAATTCCAGCCAAAGGATGGATATTGAAAGCATAACGAAAATGTATTACGAATATAGAAGAATATGAACATGTTGAATTATGAATTGTCATTTGATAGGTGAAATTAAATATTCAACAAAATATGAAAATTAATACTAAGATTCACTAATTCAAATTTCATTCAGTTGTAACATAAATGGGAATTTTAAGTTACATAGTAGTATACCGATAAAGAGTGCTGATGATGAAATCGTAGCTGATTTCGAAAATGCATTCCACTCGGCTAATATCGGAAATAATTTTTAGAAAGAATATTCCTACAATGGTTACAGTTTAATTTAATTTGAATTATAAAATTAAAAATAAAGAAACAAATGAACTTAAGCCAAAATAAAAAATGGTTCACATTAAAATTTAATATATAGAAAAAAGTTCGAATAAAATATAAATATATAATTATAACACACATGGCACGGTGTTAATGACATTCAAGAATTCATTGTTCAGTGTCTATCACCTAGATGGACTTATATAAATGAAAAATGTAAATACAACCTTGTTTTCAATAATTCCAGCCAAAGGATGGATATTGAAAGCATAACGAAAATGTATTACGAATATAGAAGAATATGAACATGTTGAATTATGAATTGTCATTTGATAGGTGAAATTAAATATTCAACAAAATATGAAAATTAATACTAAGATTCACTAATTCAAATTTCATTCAGTTGTAACATAAATGGGAATTTTAAGTTACATAGTAGTATACCGATAAAGAGTGCTGATGATGAAATCGTAGCTGATTTCGAAAATGCATTCCACTCGGCTAATTTCGGAAATAATTTTTAGAAAGAATATTCCTACAATGGTTACAGTTTAAGTTTTTTGTTTTATTTTTGAATTCTCATTTTGTTAATGAGAATTTAAAAATATAACTTATAACATTTTAAACTTTTTCAAGAATTTGGGTAAAGGTTTACTGATGATCTGGCATAAGCACCAGTGAAATGCATATAAACCAGCTTAAACCCAACAACCAAATAAATATTATTGAAAAATTAAGGGAGCATATCCCGAATAATTTAGTAAATATATTTTTTATTATTTTTACCATTAATGCAGAGTTTGGTGCCCTAAAATTCCTGTCGGCCTTTTTTTTAGAAAAAAAATTTACTTCGGCGAGTTAACACGTTAGTTTTCTAGCGACTGGTACCAGCTTTATAGTTCTATCTGGTATTGTTTCAACTTTCTTGGCAAAAGAACTCCTTAAAATATTAAAATATAAAAATATATTGTTTCGATTATTTTTAGAAAAAAAATGTAGATTGACGAGTTAGCACGTTTGTTTTCTAGCGATTGGTACCAGTTTCATAGTTCTAGCTGGTATTGTTTTGATTTTATTGGCAAAAAAACCCCTTAAAAATATTCTTAAGATCGGAACAAAGAAAATTTTTGAAAAAAACCTATGGAAGCACAAATAGAATTGATTGAGATTTAAAATTGACACTTAAATTTATTGTGGTTATCTTCGAGTTTTGCTGACTCACTGGTGGGTAACAAGAAAATTGATTTCAATTTAAAATTGAGACTTATTTGCAAGTTGTTGCCTCATTGGTAGTTAGATAGAGAAAAGAAGTAAATTGATAGAAAAAACAATTTGAAAACACAATTAATCTTTCTTACAATTTAAAATTCACAATTTAATTTATTGCAGTTTTTTCTAGTATTGCTGCCTCATTGGTGATTTCTTACTAAATTTCTCATGTAAATAAAAAGCTAATTTTTAAATTTTTTAAGCTTGGAAAAATAAACTTGATAGAAAGACCATACGGCAACACAATTACAAATTGATTTCAATTTAAAATTGACAATTAAAATTATTGCCCTTTTTAAAATTTTGCTGACTTATTGGAGATTGATAAGAACCTCTTGTAGCTAAAAAACTAATTTTAAACATCTTCATGTTTAGAAAAAGTAAATTGATAGACAAGACTTATGGAAACACAATAAAAATTGATTTTAATCTAAACTAAAATTTATTGCAGTTTTTTCGATTTTTGTTATCTCATTGAAGATAAATAAGATATCATCTAGCTAAAAAACTAATTTAAAAATTTTACATATTCTTACGATCTGAACAAAGAAAATTTATTGAAAAAACCTATGGAAGCACAATTCAAATTGATTGTGATTTAAAATTGACACTTAAATTTATTGTTGTTTTTTTCGAGTTTTGCTGGCTCATTAGTGAGTAATAAGAAAATTTATTTCAATTTAAAATAGTCACTTATATAAAAGTTTTGCTGCCTCATTGGTGGTTAATAAGAGAAAAGAAGTAAATTGATAGAAAAAACAATTTGAAAACACAATAAAACTTGCTTTCAATTTAAAATAAACAATTTAATTTATTGCAGTTTTTTCTAGTATTGCTGCCTCATTGGTGATTTCTTATCAAAATCCTCATGTAAATAAAAAACTAATTTTTAAATTTTTTAAGCTTGGAAAATAAACTTGATAGAAAAAACCCAACGGCAACACAATTAAAAATTGATTTCAATTTAAAATTGACAATTAAAATTAGTGCCCTCTTTTCAAATTTTGCTGACTTATTGGAGATTGATAAGAACCTCATGTAGCTAAAAAAACTAATTAAACATCTTCATGTTTAGAATAAGTAAATTGAAAAAAAAACTTGTGGAAACACAATGAAAATTCATTGCGATTTAAAATTGACACTTAAAATTTATTGCTGCCTCATTGATAGAAAAAACAATTTGAAAACACAATAAAACTTGCTTTCAATTTAAAATAAACAATTGAGTTTATTGCAGTTTTTTCTAGTATTGCTGCCTCATTGGTGATTTCTTATCAAAATCCTCATGTAAATAAAAAACTAATTTTTAAAATTTTTAAGCTTGGAAAAATAAACTTGATAGAAAAAACCATACGGCAACACAATTAAAAATTGATTTCAGTTTAAAATTTTGCTGACTTATTGGAGATTGATAAGAACCTCTTGTAGCTAAAAAACTAATTTTAAACATATTCATGTTTAGAATAAGTAAATTGATAGACAAGACTTATGGAAACACAATAAAAATTGATTTTAATCTAAACTTAAATTTATTGCAGTTTTTTCGATTTTTGTTATCTCATTGGAGATAAATAAGAATATCATCTAGCTAAAAAACTAATTTAAAAATTTTACATATTCTTACGATCTGAACAAAGAAAATTTATTGAAAAAACCTATGGAAGCACTATTCAAATTATGATGAGAATTGCTGCCTCATTGGTGATTTCTTATCAAAATCCTCATGTAAATAAAAACTAATTTTTAAATCTTTTAGCTTGGAAAAATAAACTTGATAGATAAAACCATGCGGCAACACAATTAAAAAAAGATTTCAATTTAAAATTGACAATTTTAATTAAAATTATTGCCCTTTTTTCAAATTTTGCAGTCTTATTGGAGATTCATAAGAACCTTATGTAGCTAAAAAACTAATTTTAAACATCTTCATGTTTAGATAAAGTAAATTGATAGAAAAAACTTATGGACACAATGAAAAATTGATTTTAATTTAAACTTAAATTTATTGCAGTTTTTTCGATTTTTGTTATCTCATTAGAGATAAATAAGAATATCATCTAGCTAAAAAACTAATTTAAAAATTTTACATATTCTTAAGATCGGAACAAAGAAAATTTATTGAAAAAACCTATGCAAGCACAATTAAAATTGATTGCGATTTAAAATTGACACTTAAAATTTATTGCCCTTTTTTCAAATTTTGCTGACTTATTGGAGATTGATAAGAACCTCATGTAGCTAAAAAACTAATTTTAAACATCTTGATGTTTAAATAAAATAAATTGATAGACAAAACTTATGGAAACACAATTAAAAATTGATTTTAATTTAAACTTAAATTTATTTCTAATTTATTCATGTCTTTCATATAACACTGAGTTAGTACGAAATTTACCAACATCTGTTTTTCCTGTATTCTTTTTGCACGTCATTACCACAAGTAATTAATGGTTGCCTTCAGCTACAGATTCACAGATGTCGCTAAAGCAATTTTTGCAATTATGCAGTTGCATTATATGTCACGTGTGTTCTAAACAAGATGGTATTAGTTGAACAATGTTTTATTTTTACACCATGCCCTGTGTTTGTTTGTTGTATTTTAAAGTATTACATTTGAACTTTTCTTTTTAATTTGTATTATATTTTATATTAGGCTAGAAGTTCTATGTGATAATGACAGAATATCTAGGAAAAGTTAGTTATCCGGTACTAGCTGAGTGGAATGCATTTTCGAAACCAGCTACGGTTTCATCATCAGCACTCTTTTGATCAGAACTACAAATGTTGTGTGTAAATATCAACTATTTAACTCAGTATTTTATTGAAAATTGAAATATAGAATTATTTGTTCTAATTTATTCATGTCTTTCATATAACACTGAGTTAGTACGAAATTTACCAACATCTGATTTTCCTGTATTCTTTTTGCACGTCATTACCACAAGTAATTAATGGTTGCCTTAAGCTACAGATCCACAGATGTCGCTAAAGCAATTTTTGCAATTATGCAGTTGCATTATATGTCACATGTGTTCTAAACAAGATGGTATTAGTTAAACAATGTTTTTTGCAATTATGCAGTTTCATTATAAGTCACAAGTGTTCTAAACAAGATGGTATTAGTTGAACAATGTTTTATTTTTACACCATGCCCTGTGTTTGTTTGTTGTACTTTTAAAGTATTACATTTGAACTTTTCTTTTTAATTTGTATTATAATTTAATTTGTATTTATATTATTAGGCTAGAAGTTCTATGTGATAATGACAGAATATCTAATTAACCAACATCTGTTTTTCCTGTATTATTTTTGCACGTGATTACCACAAGTAATTAAAGGTTGCCTTTAGCTACAGATCCACAGATGTCGCTAAAGCAATTTTTGCAATTATGCAGTTGCATTATATGTCACAAGTGTTCTAAACAAGATGGTATTAGTTGAACAATGTTTTATTTTTACACCATGCCCTGTGTTTGTTTGTTTGTTTGTTGTACTTTTAAAGTATTACATTTGAACTTTTCTTTTTAATTTGTATTATAATTTAATTTGTATTTATATTATTAGGCTAGAAGTTCTATGTGATAATGACAGAATATCTAGGAAAAGTTAGTTATCCGATACTAGCTGAGTGGAATGCATTTTCGAAACCAGCTACGGTTTCATCATCAGCACTCTTTTGATCAGAACTATAAATGTTGTGTTTAAATATCAACTATTTAACTCAGTATTTTATTGAAAATTGAAATATAGAATTATTTGTTCTAATTTATTCATGTCTTTCATATAACAGTGAGTTAGTACGAAATTTACCAACATCTGTTTTTCTTGTATTCTTTTTGCACGTCATTACCACAAGTAATTAATGGTTGCCTTAAGCTACAGATCCACAGATGTCGCTAAAGCAATTTTTGCAATTATGCAGTTGCATTATATGTCACATGTGTTCTAAACAAGAACAATGTTTTATTTTTACACCATGCCCTGTGTTTGTTTGTTGTATTTTTAAAGTATTACATTTGAACTTTTCTTTTTAATTTGTATTATATTTTATATTAGGCTAGAAGTTCTATGTGATAATGACAGAATATCTAGGAAAAGTTAGTTATCCGATACTAGCTGAGTGGAATGCATTTTCGAAACCAGCTACGGTTTCATCATCAGCACTCTTTTGATCAGAACTACAAATGTTGTGTGTAAATATCAACTATTTAACTCAGTATTTTATTGAAAATTGAAATATAGAATTATTTGTTCTAATTTATTCATGTCTTTCATATAACACTGAGTTAGAAAAAAACTTTACTTCGACGAGTTAACGTCTCAGCTTTTTAGCGATTGATACTAGTTTTATAGCTTTAGCTGGTATTGCTTTGATTTTATTGGCAAAAGAACCCCTTAAAATATTAAAATATTTTATTATTTTTACCATTAATGCAGAGTTTTGTGCCCTATAATTCCTGTCGGCGTTATTTTTAGAAAAAAAATTTACTTCGGCGAGTTGACACATTAGTTTTCTAGCGATTGGTTCCTGATTTATAGTTTTAGCTGGTATTGTTTTGATTTTATTGGCAAAAGAACTCCTTAAAATATTAAAATATTTTATTATTTTTACCATTAATGCAGAGTTTGGTGCCCTAAAATTCCTGTCGGCCTTTTTTTTAGAAAAAAAATTTACTTCGGCGAGTTAACACGTTAGTTTTCTAGCGACTGGTACCAGCTTTATAGTTCTATCTGGTATTGTTTCAATTTTCTTGGCAAAAGAACTCCTTAAAATATTAAAATATAAAAATATAAAAATATATTGTTTCGATTATTTTTAGAAAAAAATGTAGATTGACGAGTTAGCACGTTTGTTTTCTAGCGATTGGTACCAGTTTCATAGTTCTAGCTGGTATTGTTTTGATTTTATTGGCAAAAAAACCCCTTAAAAATATTCTTAAGATCGGAACAAAGAAAATTTTTGAAAAAAACCTATGGAAGCACAAATAGAATTGATTGAGATTTAAAATTGACACTTAAATTTATTGTGGTTATCTTCGAGTTTTGCTGACTCACTGGTGGGTAACAAGAAAATTGATTTCAATTTAAAATTGAGACTTATTTGCAAGTTGTTGCCTCATTGGTAGTTAGATAGAGAAAGAAAGTAAATTGATAGAAAAAACAATTTGAAAACACAATTAATCTTTCTTACAATTTAAAATTCACAATTGAATTTATTGCAGTTTTTTCGAGTATTGCTGCCCATTGGTGGTTTCTTACTAAATTTCTCATGTAAATAAAAAGCTAATTTTTAAATTTTTTAAGCTTGGAAAAATAAACTTGATAGAAAGACCATACGGCAACACAATTACAAATTGATTTCAATTTAAAATTGACAATTAAAATTATTGCCCTTTTTAAAATTTTGCTGACTTATTGGAGATTGATAAGAACCTCTTGTAGCTAAAAAACTAATTTTAAACATCTTCAGCTTGGAAAAATAAACTTGATAGAAAAAACCATACGGCAACACAATTAAAAATTGATTTCAGTTTAAAATTTTGCTGACTTATTGGAGATTGATAAAAACCTTATGTAGCCAAAAAACTAATTTTAAACATATTCATGTTTAGAATAAGTAAATTGATAGACAAGACTTATGGAAACACAATAAAAATTGATTTTAATCTAAACTTAAATTTATTGCAGGTTTTTCGATTTTTGTTATCTCATTGGAGATAAATAAGAATATCATCTAGCTAAAAACTAATTTAAAAATTTTACATATTCTTACGATCTGAACAAAGAAAATTTATTGAAAAAACCTATGGAAGCACTATTCAAATTATGATGAGAATTGCTGCCTCATTGGTGATTTCTTATCAAAATCCTCATGTAAATAAAAACTAATTTTTAAATCTTTTAGCTTGGAAAAATAAACTTGATAGATAAAACCATGCGGCAACACAATTAAAAAAAGATTTCAATTTAAAATTGACAATTTCAATTAAAATTATTGCCCTTTTTTCAAATTTTGCAGTCTTATTGGAGATTCATAAGAACCTTATGTAGCTAAAAAACTAATTTTAAACATCTTCATGTTTAGATAAAGTAAATTGATAGAAAAAACTTATGGACACAATGAAAAATTGATTTTAATTTAAACTTAAATTTATTGCAGTTTTTTCGATTTTTGTTATCTCATTAGAGATAGATAAGAATATCATCTAGCTAAAAAACTAATTTAAAAATTTTACATATTCTTAAGATCGGAACAAAGAAAATTTATTGAAAAAACCTATGCAAGCACAATTAAAATTGATTGCGATTTAAAATTAACACTTAAAATTTATTACCCTTTTTTCAAATTTTGCTGACTTATTGGAGATTGATAAGAACCTCATGTAGCTAAAAAACTAATTTTCAACATCTTGATGTTTAAATAAAATAAATTGATAGACAAAACTTATGGAAACACAATTAAAAATTGATTTTAATTTAAACTTAAATTTATTTCTAATTTATTCATGTCTTTCATATAACACTTAGTTAGTACGAAATTTACCAACATCTGTTTTTCCTGTATTCTTTTTGCACGTCATTACCACAAGTAATTAATGGTTGCCTTCAGCTACAGATCCACAGATGTCGCTAAAGCAATTTTTGCAATTATGCAGTTGCATTATATGTCACGTGTGTTCTAAACAAGATGGTATTAGTTGAACAATGTTTTATTTTTACACCATGCCCTGTGTTTGTTTGTTGTATTTTTAAAGTATTATATTTGAACTTTTCTTTTTAATTTGTATTATATTTTATATTAGGCTAGAAGTTCTATGTGATAATGACAGAATATCTAGGAAAAGTTAGTTATCCGGTACTAGCTGAGTGGAATGCATTTTCGAAACCAGCTACGGTTTCATCATCAGCACTCTTTTGATCAGAACTACAAATGTTGTGTGTAAATATCAACTATTTAACTCAGTATTTTATTAAAAATTGAAATATAGAATTATTTGTTCTAATTTATTCATGTCTTTCATATAACACTGAGTTAGTACGAAATTTACCAACATCTGTTTTTCCTGTATTCTTTTTGCACGTCATTACCACAAGTAATTAAAGGTTGCCTTTAGCTACAGATGTCGCTAAAGCAATTTTTGCAATGATGCAGTTGCATTATATGTCACATGTGTTCTAAACAAGATGGTATTAGTTGAACAATTTTTTATTTTTACACCATGCCCTGTGTTTGTTTGTTGTATTTTTAAAGTATTACATTTGAACTTTTCTTTTTAATTTGTAATATATTTAATATTAGGCTAGAAGTTCTATGTGATAATGACAGAATATCTAGGAAAAGTTAGTTATCCGATACTAGCTGAGTGGAATGCATTTTCGAAACCAGCTACGGTTTCATCATCAGCACTCTTTTGATCAGAACTACAAATGTTGTGTGTAAATATCAACTATTTAACTCAGTATTTTATTGAAAATTGAAATATAGAATTATTTGTTCTAATTTATTCATGTCTTTCATATAACACTGAGTTAGTACGAAATTTACCAACATCTGATTTTCCTGTATTCTTTTTGCACGTCATTACCACAAGTAATTAAAGGTTGCCTTAAGCTACAGATCCACAGATGTCGCTAAAGCAATTTTTGCAATTATGCAGTTGCATTATATGTCACATGTGTTCTAAACAAGATGGTATTAGTTAAACAATGTTTTTTGCAATTATGCAGTTGCATTATATGTCACAAGTGTTCTAAACAAGATGGTATTAGTTGAACAATGTTTTATTTTTACACCATGCCCTGTGTTTGTTTGTTGTACTTTTAAAGTATTACATTTGAACTTTTCTTTTTAATTTGTATTATAATTTAATTTGTATTTATATTATTAGGCTAGAAGTTCTATGTGATAATGACAGAATATCTAGGAAAAGTTAGTTATCCGATACTAGCTGAGTGGAATGCATTTTCGAAACCAGCTACGGTTTCATCATCAGCACTCTTTTGATCAGAACTACAAATGTTGTGTGTAAATATCAACTATTTAACTCAGTATTTTATTGAAAATTGAAATATAGAATTATTTGTTCTAATTTATTCATGTCTTTCATATAACACTGAGTTAGTACGAAATTTACCAACATCTGATTTTCCTGTATTCTTTTTGCACGTCATTGCCACAAGTAATTAATGGTTGCCTTAAGCTACAGATCCACAGATGTCGCTAAAGCAATTTTTGCAATTATGCAGTTGCATTATATGTCACATGTGTTCTAAACAAGATGGTATTAGTTAAACAATGTTTTTTGCAATTATGCAGTTGCATTATATGTCACAAGTGTTCTAAACAAGATGGTATTAGTTGAACAATGTTTTATTTTTACACCATGCCCTGTGTTTGTTTGTTGTACTTTTAAAGTATTACATTTGAACTTTTCTTTTTAATTTGTATTAAAATTTAATTTGTATTTATATTATTAGGCTAGAAGTTCTATGTGATAATGACAGAATATCTAATTAACCAACATCTGTTTTTCCTGTATTCTTTTTGCACGTCATTACCACAAGTAATTAAAGGTTGCCTTTAGCTACAGATCCACAGATGTCGCTAAAGCAATTTTTGCAATTATGCAGTTGCATTATATGTCACAAGTGTTCTATGAACAATGTTTTATTATTACACCATGACCTGTGTTTGTTTGTTGTACTTTTAAAGTATTACATTTGAACTTTTCTTTTTAATTTGTATTATAATTTAATTTGTATTTATATTATTAGGCTAGAAGTTCTATGTGATAATGACAGAATATCTAGGAAAAGTTAGTTATCCGATACTAGCTGAGTGGAATGCATTTTCGAAACCAGCTACGGTTTCATCATCTGCACTCTTTTGATCAGAACTACAAATGTTGTGTGTAAATATCAACTATTTAACTCAGTATTTTATTGAAAATTGAAATATAGAATTATTTGTTCTAATTTATTCATGTCTTTCATATAACACTGAGTTAGTACGAAATTTACCAACATCTGTTTTTCCTGTATTCTTTTTGCACGTCATTACCACAAGTAATTAATGGTTGCCTTAAGCTACAGATCCACAGATGTCGCTAAAGCAATTTTTGCAATTATGCAGTTGCATTATATGTCACATGTGTTCTAAACAAGATGGTATTAGTTAAACAATGTTTTATTTTTACACCATGCCCTGTGTTTGTTTGTTGTATTTTTAAAGTATTACATTTGAACTTTTCTTTTTAATTTGTATTTTATTTTATATTAGGCTAGAAGTTCTATGTGATAATGACAGAATATCTAGGAAAAGTTAGTTATCCGATACTAGCTGAGTGGAATGCAATTTCGAAACCAGCTACGGTTTCATCATCAGCACTCTTTTGATCAGAACTACAAATGTTGTGTGTAAATATCAACTATTAAACTCAGCATTTTATTGAAAATTGAAATATAGAATTATTTGTTCTAATTTATTCATGTCTTTCATATAACACTGAGTTAGTACGAAATTAACCAACATCTGTTTTTCCTGTATTCTTTTTGCACGTCATTACCACAAGTAATTAAAGGTTGCCTTTAGCTACAGATCCACAGATGTCGCTAAAGCAATTTTTGCAATTATGCAGTTGCATTATATGTCACAAGTGTTCTAAACAAGATTTTTCGATTTTTGTTATCTCATTGGAGACAAATAAGAATATCATCTAGCTAAAAAACTAATTTAAAAATTTTACATATTCTTACGATCTGAACAAAGAAAATTTATTGAAAAAACCTATGGAAGCACTATTCAAATTATGATGAGAATTGCTGCCTCATTGGTGATTTCTTATCAAAATCCTCATGTAAATAAAAACTAATTTTTAAATCTTTTAGCTTGGAAAAATAAACTTGATATCTATCAACACAACACAACAAAAAAAAGATTTCAATTTAAAATTGACAATTAAAATTATTGCCCTTTTTTTCAAATTTTGCTGTCTTATTGGAGATTGATAACAACCTCATGTAGCCAAAAAACTAATTTTAAACATATTCATGTTTAGAATAAGTAAATTGATAGAAAAAACTTGTGGAAACACAATTAAAAATTGTTTTTAATTTAAACTTAAATTTATTGCGTTTTTTTTTTAATTTTTGTTATCTCATTGGAGATAAATAAAAATATCATCTAGTAAAAAACTAATTTAAAAATTTTATATATTCTTAAGATCGGAACAAAGAAAATTTATTAAAAAAACCTATGGAAGCACAATTAAAATTTATTGCGATTTAAAATTGACACTTAAAATTTATTGCGGTTATTTTCGAGTTTTACTGCCTCACTGGTGGGTAATAAGAAAATTGATTTCAATTTAAAATTGACACTTATTTGCAAGTTGTTGCCTCATTGGTGGTTAGTTAGAGAAAAGAATTCATAGAAAAAACAATTTGAAAACAAAATTAATCTTTCTTCCAATTTAAAATTCACAATTGAATTTATGGCAGTGTTTTCAGGTATTGCTCAGAATATCTAGGAAAAGTTAGTTATCCGATACTAGCTGAGTGGAATGCATTTTCGAAACCAGCTACGGTTTCATCATCAGCACTCTTTTGATCAGAACTATAAATGTTGTGTTTAAATATCAACTATTTAACTCAGTATTTTATTGAAAATTGAAATATAGAATTATTTGTTCTAATTTATTCATGTCTTTCATATAACAGTGAGTTAGTACGAAATTTACCAACATCTGTTTTTCTTGTATTCTTTTTGCACGTCATTACCACAAGTAATTAATGGTTGCCTTAAGCTACAGATCCACAGATGTCGCTAAAGCAATTTTTGCAATTATGCAGTTGCATTATATGTCACATGTGTTCTAAACAAGAACAATGTTTTATTTTTACACCATGCCCTGTGTTTGTTTGTTGTATTTTTAAAGTATTACATTTGAACTTTTCTTTTTAATTTGTATTATATTTTATATTAGGCTAGAAGTTCTATGTGATAATGACAGAATATCTAGGAAAAGTTAGTTATCCGATACTAGCTGAGTGGAATGCATTTTCGAAACCAGCTACGGTTTCATCATCAGCACTCTTTTAATCAGAACTACAAATGTTGTGTGTAAATATCAACTATTTAACTCAGTATTTTATTGAAAATTGAAATATAGAATTATTTGTTCTAATTTATTCATGTCTTTCATATAACACTGAGTTAGAAAAAAACTTTACTTCGACGAGTTAACGTCTCAGCTTTTTAGCGATTGATACTAGTTTTATAGCTTTAGCTGGTATTGCTTTGATTTTATTGGCAAAAGAACCCCTTAAAATATTAAAATATTTTATTATTTTTACCATTAATGCAGAGTTTTGTGCCCTATAATTCCTGTCGGCGTTATTTTTAGAAAAAAAATTTACTTCGGCGAGTTGACACATTAGTTTTCTAGCGATTGGTTCCTGATTTATAGTTTTAGCTGGTATTGTTTTGATTTTATTGGCAAAAGAACTCCTTAAAATATTAAAATATTTTATTATTTTTACCATTAATGCAGAGTTTGGTGCCCTAAAATTCCTGTCGGCCTTTTTTTTAGAAAAAAAATTTACTTCGGCGAGTTAACACGTTAGTTTTCTAGCGACTGGTACCAGCTTTATAGTTCTATCTGGTATTGTTTCAATTTTCTTGGCAAAAGAACTCCTTAAAATATTAAAATATAAAAATATAAAAATATATTGTTTCGATTATTTTTAGAAAAAAATGTAGATTGACGAGTTAGCACGTTTGTTTTCTAGCGATTGGTACCAGTTTCATAGTTCTAGCTGGTATTGTTTTGATTTTATTGGCAAAAAAACCCCTTAAAAATATTCTTAAGATCGGAACAAAGAAAATTTTTGAAAAAAACCTATGGAAGCACAAATAGAATTGATTGAGATTTAAAATTGACACTTAAATTTATTGTGGTTATCTTCGAGTTTTGCTGACTCACTGGTGGGTAACAAGAAAATTGATTTCAATTTAAAATTGAGACTTATTTGCAAGTTGTTGCCTCATTGGTAGTTAGATAGAGAAAGGAAGTAAATTGATAGAAAAAACAATTTGAAAACACAATTAATCTTTCTTACAATTTAAAATTCACAATTGAATTTATTGCAGTTTTTTCGAGTATTGCTGCCCATTGGTGGTTTCTTACTAAATTTCTCATGTAAATAAAAAGCTAATTTTTAAATTTTTTAAGCTTGGAAAAATAAACTTGATAGAAAGACCATACGGCAACACAATTACATATTGATTTCAATTTAAAATTGACAATTAAAATTATTGCCCTTTTTAAAATTTTGCTGACTTATTGGAGATTGATAAGAACCTCTTGTAGCTAAAAAACTAATTTTAAACATCTTCATGTTTAGAAAAAGTAAATTGATAGACAAGACTTATGGAAACACAATAAAAATTGATTTTAATATAAACTAAAATTTATTGCAGTTTTTTCGATTTTTGTTATCTCATTGGAGATAAATAAGATATCATCTAGCTAAAAAACTAATTTAAAAATTTTACATATTCTTAGGATCTGAACAAAGAAAATTTATTAAAAAAACCTATGGAAGCACAATTTAAATTGATTGTGATTTAAAATTGACACTTAATTTATTGTTGTTTTTTTCGAGTTTTGCTGGCTCATTAGTGAGTAATAAGAAAATTTATTTCAATTTAAAATAGTCACTTATATAAAAGTTTTGCTGCCTCATTGGTGGTTAATAAGAGAAAAGAAGTAAATTGATAGAAAAAACAATTTGAAAACACAATAAAACTTGCTTTCAATTTAAAATAAACAGTTGAATTTATTGCAGTTTTTTCTAGTATTGCTGCCTCATTGGTGATTTCTTATCAAAATCCTCATGTAAATAAAAAACTAATTTTTAAATTTTTTAAGCTTGAAAAAATAAACTTGATAGAAAAAACCCAACGGCAACACAATTAAAAATTGATTTCAATTTAAAATTGACAATTAAAATTTTTACCCTTTTTCAAATTTTTCTGACTTATTGGAGATTGATAAGAACCTCATGTATCTAAAAAAACTAATTCAGCATCTTTATGTTTAGAAAAATTAAATTGATAGAAAAAACTTATGGAAACACAATTAAAAATTGATTTTAATATAAACTTAAATTAATTTCGTTTTTTTCGATTTTGGTTATCTCATTGGAAAAACAAATAAGAATATCATCTAGTTAACAACTAATTTAAAAATTTTACATATTCTTAAGATCGGAACGGTTTTTTTCGATTTGTGTTATTTCTTGGAGAACACCAAGAACTTTAGCTAAAAAACTAATTAAAAATTTTACATATTTATGATCGGAATAAAGAAAATTTATTAAAACAAACTATGGAAGCACAATTAAAACTGATTGCGACCTTACATTTATTGCGGTTATTTTCGAGTTTCGTTGCCGCACTGGTGGTAATAATTTAACTGCCTGTTCAACGATGTCGAAAGAAAACTCTAGCGCAATTTCATTCGTACAAATACGTTGAAAACAAAAACAAATTTTTAGTTTTTGTAGTTGTTTTTAATATATTTGTACGAATGAAATTTCGCTTGGATTTTCTTTCGACATCGTTGAACAGGCAGTAAAATTTAAAATTGATACATATTTGCAATTTTTGCTGCCAATAAGGTGGTTACTAAGAGAAAACAAGTAAATTGATAGAATTGATTGATAGAAAACACAATTTGAAAACACAATAAAACTTGCTTTCAATTTAAAATAAACAATGGAATTTATTGCAGTTTTTCGAGTATTGCAGCCTCATTGGTGGTTTCCTATTAAAATTCTCATGTAAACTAAAAACTAATTTTTTAATTTTTTAAGCTTAGAAAAATAAACCTGATAGAAAAAACCCATACGGAAACACAATTAAAAAAAGATTTCAATTTAAAATTGACAAATAAAATTATTGCCCTTTTTTCAAATTTTGCTGACTTATTGGAGATTGATAAGAACCTCATGTAGCTAAAAAACAAATTTTAAACATAAGAATAAATAAGAATATCATCTAGCTAAACAACTTAACAAAATTTTTAAATATTTTACATATTGTTAAGATCGGAATAAAGAAAATTTATTGAAAAAACCTATGGAAGCACAATTCAAATTGATTGTGATTTAAAATTGACACTTAAATTTATTGTGTTTTTTTTCGAGTTTTGCTGCCTCACTGGTGGGTAATAAGAGAAAAGAAGTTAATTGATAGAAAAAACAATGTGAAAACACAATAAAATTTGCTTTTAATTTAAAATAAACAATGGCATTTATTGCAGTTTTTTCGAGTATTGCTGCCCATTGGTGGTTTCTTACTAAATTTCTCATGTAAATAAAAAAATAATTTTTAAATTTTTTAAGCTTGGAAAAATAAACTTGATAGAAAGACCATACGGCAACACAATTACAAATTGATTTCAATTTAAAATTGACAATTAAAATTATTGCCCTTTTTAAAATTTTGCTGACTTATTGGAGATTGATAAGAACCTCTTGTAGCTAAAAAACTAATTTTAAACATCTTCATGTTTAGAAAAAGTAAATTGATAGACAAGACTTATGGAAACACAATAAAAATTGATTTTAATCTAAACTAAAATTTATTGCAGTTTTTTCGATTTTTGTTATCTCATTGAAGATAAATAAGATATCATCTAGCTAAAAAACTAATTTAAAAATTTTACATATTCTTACGATCTGAACAAAGAAAATTTATTGAAAAAACTTATGGAAGCACAATTCAAATTGATTGTGATTTAAAATTGACACTTAAATTTATTGTTGTTTTTTTCGAGTTGTGCTGGCTCATTAGTGAGTAATAAGAAAATTTATTTCAATTTAAAATAGTCACTTATATAAAAGTTTTGCTGCCTCATTGGTGGTTAATAAGAGAAAAGAAGTAAATTGATAGAAAAAACAATTTGAAAACACAATAAAACTTGCTTTCAATTTAAAATAAACAATTGAATTTATTGCAGTTTTTTCTAGTATTGCTGCCTCATTGGTGATTTCTTATCAAAATCCTCTAGTAAATAAAAAACTAATTTTTAAATTTTTTAAGCTTGGAAAAATAAACTTGATAGAAAAAACCATACGGCAACACAATTAAAAATTGATTTCAGTTTAAAATTTTGCTGACTTATTGGAGATTGATAAAAACCTTATGTAGCCAAAAAACTAATTTTAAACATATTCATGTTTAGAATAAGTAAATTGATAGACAAGACTTATGGAAACACAATAAAAATTGATTTTAATCTAAACTTAAATTTATTGCAGGTTTTTCGATTTTTGTTATCTCATTGGAGATAAATAAGAATATCATCTAGCTAAAAACTAATTTAAAAATTTTACATATTCTTACGATCTGAACAAAGAAAATTTATTGAAAAAACCTATGGAAGCACTATTCAAATTATGATGAGAATTGCTGCCTCATTGGTGATTTCTTATCAAAATCCTCATGTAAATAAAAACTAATTTTTAAATCTTTTAGCTTGGAAAAATAAACTTGATAGATAAAACCATGCGGCAACACAATTAAAAAAAGATTTCAATTTAAAATTGACAATTTTAATTAAAATTATTGCCCTTTTTTCAAATTTTGCAGTCTTATTGGAGATTCATAAGAACCTTATGTAGCTAAAAAACTAATTTTAAACATCTTCATGTTTAGATAAAGTAAATTGATAGAAAAAACTTATGGACACAATGAAAAATTGATTTTAATTTAAACTTAAATTTATTGCAGTTTTTTCGATTTTTGTTATCTCATTAGAGATAGATAAGAATATCATCTAGCTAAAAAACTAATTTAAAAATTTTACATATTCTTAAGATCGGAACAAAGAAAATTTATTGAAAAAACCTATGCAAGCACAATTAAAATTGATTGCGATTTAAAATTAACACTTAAAATTTATTACCCTTTTTTCAAATTTTGCTGACTTATTGGAGATTGATAAGAACCTCATGTAGCTAAAAAACTAATTTTCAACATCTTGATGTTTAAATAAAATAAATTGATAGACAAAACTTATGGAAACACAATTAAAAATTGATTTTAATTTAAACTTAAATTTATTTCTAATTTATTCATGTCTTTCATATAACACTGAGTTAGTACGAAATTTACCAACTTCTGTTTTTCCTGTATTCTTTTTGCACGTCATTACCACAAGTAATTAATGGTTGCCTTCAGCTACAGATCCACAGATGTCGCTAAAGCAATTTTTGCATTATATGTCACGTGTGTTCTAAACAAGATGGTATTAGTTGAACAATGTTTTATTTTTACACCATGCCCTGTGTTTGTTTGTTGTATTTTTAAAGTATTATATTTGAACTTTTCTTTTTAATTTGTATTATATTTTATATTAGGCTAGAAGTTCTATGTGATAATGACAGAATATCTAGGAAAAGTTAGTTATCCGGTACTAGCTGAGTGGAATGCATTTTCGAAACCAGCTACGGTTTCATCATCAGCACTCTTTTGATCAGAACTACAAATGTTGTGTGTAAATATCAACTATTTAACTCAGTATTTTATTGAAAATTGAAATATAGAATTATTTGTTCTAATTTATTCATGTCTTTCATATAACACTGAGTTAGTACGAAATTTACCAACATCTGTTTTTCCTGTATTCTTTTTGCACGTCATTACCACAAGTAATTAAAGGTTGCCTTTAGCTACAGATGTCGCTAAAGCAATTTTTGCAATGATGCAGTTGCATTATATGTCACATGTGTTCTAAACAAGATGGTATTAGTTGAACAATTTTTTATTTTTACACCATGCCCTGTGTTTGTTTGTTGTATTTTTAAAGTATTACATTTGAACTTTTCTTTTTAATTTGTAATATATTTAATATTAGGCTAGAAGTTCTATGTGATAATGACAGAATATCTAGGAAAAGTTAGTTATCCGATACTAGCTGAGTGGAATGCATTTTCGAAACCAGCTACGGTTTCATCATCAGCACTCTTTTGATCAGAACTACAAATGTTGTGTGTAAATATCAACTATTTAACTCAGTATTTTATTGAAAATTGAAATATAGAATTATTTGTTCTAATTTATTCATGTCTTTCATATAACACTGAGTTAGTACGAAATTTACCAACATCTGATTTTCCTGTATTCTTTTTGCACGTCATTACCACAAGTAATTAATGGTTGCCTTAAGCTACAGATCCACAGATGTCGCTAAAGCAATTTTTGCAATTATGCAGTTGCATTATATGTCACATGTGTTCTAAACAAGATGGTATTAGTTAAACAATGTTTTTTGCAATTATGCAGTTGCATTATATGTCACAAGTGTTCTAAACAAGATGGTATTAGTTGAACAATGTTTTATTTTTACACCATGCCCTGTGTTTGTTTGTTGTACTTTTAAAGTATTACATTTGAACTTTTCTTTTTAATTTGTATTATAATTTAATTTGTATTTATATTATTAGGCTAGAAGTTCTATGTGATAATGACAGAATATCTAATTAACCAACATCTGTTTTTCCTGTATTCTTTTTGCACGTCATTACCACAAGTAATTAAAGGTTGCCTTTAGCTACAGATCCACAGATGCCGCTAAAGCAATTTTTGCAATTATGCAGTTGCATTATATGTCACAAGTGTTCTAAACAAGATGGTATTAGTTGAACAATGTTTTATTTTTACACCATGCCCTGTGTTTGTTTGTTGTACTTTTAAAGTATTACATTTGAACTTTTCTTTTTAATTTGTATTATAATTTAATTTGTATTTATATTATTAGGCTAGAAGTTCTATGTGATAATGACAGAATATCTAGGAAAAGTTAGTTATCCGATACTAGCTGAGTGGAATGCATTTTCGAAACCAGCTACGGTTTCATCATCAGCACTCTTTTGATCAGAACTACAAATGTTGTGTGTAAATATCAACTATTTAACTCAGTATTTTATTGAAAATTGAAATATAGAATTATTTGTTCTAATTTATTCATGTCTTTCATATAACACTGAGTTAGTACGAAATTAACCAACATCTGTTTTTCCTGTATTCTTTTTGCACGTCATTACCACAAGTAATTAATGGTTGCCTTAAGCTAAAGATCCACAGATGTCGCTAAAGCAATTTTTGCAATTATGCAGTTGCATTATATGTCACATGTGTTCTAAACAAGATGGTATTAGTTGAACAATGTTTTATTTTTACACCATGCCCTGTGTTTGTTTGTTGTACTTTTAAAGTATTACATTTGAACTTTTCTTTTTAATTTGTATTATAATTTAATTTGTATTTATATTATTAGGCTAGAAGTTCTATGTGATAATGACAGAATATCTAGGAAAAGTTAGTTATCCGATACTAGCTGAGTGGAATGCATTTTCGAAACCAGCTACGGTTTCATCATCAGCACTCTTTTGATCAGAACTACAAATGTTGTGTGAAAATATCAACTATTTAACTCAGTATTTTATTGAAAATTGAAATATAGAATTATTTGTTCTAATTTATTCATGTCTTTCATATAACACTGAGTTAGTACGAAATTTACCAACATCTGATTTTCCTGTATTCTTTTTGCACGTCATTACCACAAGTAATTAATGGTTGCCTTAAGCTACAGATCCACAGATGTCGCTAAAGCAATTTTTGCAATTATGCAGTTGCATTATATGTCACATGTGTTCTAAACAAGATGGTATTAGTTAAACAATGTTTTTTGCAATTATGCAGTTGCATTATATGTCACAAGTGTTCTAAACAAGATGGTATTAGTTGAACAATGTTTTATTTTTACACCATGCCCTGTGTTTGTTTGTTGTACTTTTAAAGTATTACATTTGAACTTTTCTTTTTAATTTGTATTAAAATTTAATTTGTATTTATATTATTAGGCTAGAAGTTCTATGTGATAATGACAGAATATCTAATTAACCAACATCTGTTTTTCCTGTATTCTTTTTGCACGTCATTACCACAAGTAATTAAAGGTTGCCTTTAGCTACAGATCCACAGATGTCGCTAAAGCAATTTTTGCAATTATGCAGTTGCATTATATGTCACAAGTGTTCTATGAACAATGTTTTATTATTACACCATGACCTGTGTTTGTTTGTTGTACTTTTAAAGTATTACATTTGAACTTTTCTTTTTAATTTGTATTATAATTTAATTTGTATTTATATTATTAGGCTAGAAGTTCTATGTGATAATGACAGAATATCTAGGAAAAGTTAGTTATCCGATACTAGCTGAGTGGAATGCATTTTCGAAACCAGCTACGGTTTCATCATCAGCACTCTTTTGATCAGAACTACAAATGTTGTGTGTAAATATCAACTATTAAACTCAGCATTTTATTGAAAATTGAAATATAGAATTATTTGTTCTAATTTATTCATGTCTTTCATATAACACTGAGTTAGTACGAAATTAACCAACATCTGTTTTTCCTGTATTCTTTTTGCACGTCATTACCACAAGTAATTAAAGGTTGCCTTTAGCTACAGATCCACAGATGTCGCTAAAGCAATTTTTGCAATTATGCAGTTGCATTATATGTCACAAGTGTTCTAAACAAGATTTTTCGATTTTTGTTATCTCATTGGAGATAAATAAGAATATCATCTAGCTAAAAAACTAATTTAAAAATTTTACATATTCTTACGATCTGAACAAAGAAAATTTATTGAAAAAACCTATGGAAGCACTATTCAAATTATGATGAGAATTGCTGCCTCATTGGTGATTTCTTATCAAAATCCTCATGTAAATAAAAACTAATTTTTAAATCTTTTAGCTTGGAAAAATAAACTTGATATCTATCAACACAACACAACAAAAAAAAGATTTCAATTTAAAATTGACAATTAAAATTATTGCCCTTTTTTTCAAATTTTGCTGTCTTATTGGAGATTGATAACAACCTCATGTAGCCAAAAAACTAATTTTAAACATATTCATGTTTAGAATAAGTAAATTGATAGAAAAAACTTGTGGAAACACAATTAAAAATTGTTTTTAATTTAAACTTAAATTTATTGCGTTTTTTTTTTAATTTTTGTTATCTCATTGGAGATAAATAAAAATATCATCTAGTAAAAAACTAATTTAAAAATTTTATATATTCTTAAGATCGGAACAAAGAAAATTTATTAAAAAAACCTATGGAAGCACAATTAAAATTTATTGCGATTTAAAATTGACACTTAAAATTTATTGCGGTTATTTTCGAGTTTTACTGCCTCACTGGTGGGTAATAAGAAAATTGATTTCAATTTAAAATTGACACTTATTTGCAAGTTGTTGCCTCATTGGTGGTTAGTTAGAGAAAAGAATTCATAGAAAAAACAATTTGAAAACAAAATTAATCTTTCTTCCAATTTAAAATTCACAATTGAATTTATGGCAGTGTTTTCAGGTATTGCTACCTCATTGGTGATTTCTTATCTAAATCCTCATGTAAATAAAAACAAATTTTTAGATCTTTTAGCTTGGAAAAATAAACTTGATAGATAAAACCATGCGGCAACACAATTAAAAAAAGATTTCAATTTAAAATTGACAATTTTAATTAAAATTATTGCCCTTTTTTCAAATTTTGCAGTCTTATTGGAGATTCATAAGAACCTTATGTAGCCAAAAAACTAATTTTAAACATATTCATGTTTAGAATAAGTAAATTGATAGACAAGACTTATGGAAACACAATGAAAAATTGATTTTAATTTAAACTTACATTTATTGCAGTTTTTTCGATTTTTGTTATCTCATTAGAGATAAATAAGAATATCATCTAGCTAAAAAACTAATTTAAAAATTTTACATATTCTTAAGATCGGAACAAAGAAAATTTATTGAAAAAACCTATGCAAGCACAATTAAAATTGATTGCGATTTAAATTGACACTTTTTTCATATAACACTGAGTTAGTACGAAATTTACCAACATCTGTTTTTCCTGTATTCTTTTTGCACGTCATTACCACAAGTAATTAATGGTTGCCTTAAGCTACAGATCCACAGATGTCGCTAAAGCAATTTTTGCAATTATGCAGTTGCATTATATGTCAAATGTGATTACATTTGAACTTTTCTTTTTAATTTGTATTATAATTTAATTTGTATTTATATTATTAGGCTAGAAGTTCTGTGTGATAATGACAGAATATCTAGGAAAAGTTAGTTATCCGATACTAGCTGAGTGGAATGCATTTTCGAAACCAGCTACGGTTTCATCATCAGCACTCTTTTGATCAGAACTACAAATGTTGTGTGTAAATATCAACTATTTAACTCAGTATTTTATTGAAAATTGAAATATAGAATTATTTGTTCTAATTTATTCATGTCTTTCATATAACACTGAGTTAGTACGAAATTTACCAACATCTGTTTTTCCTGTATTCTTTTTGCACGTCATTACCACAAGTAATTAATGGTTGCCTTAAGCTACAGATCCACAGATGTCGCTAAAGCAATTTTTGCAATTATGCAGTTGCATTATATGTCACATGTGTTCTAAACAAGATGGTATTAGTTGAACAATGTTTTATTTTTACACCATGCCCTGTGTTTGTTTGTTGTATTTTTAAAGTATTACATTTGAACTTTTCTTTTTAATTTGTATTATATTTTATATTAGGCTAGAAGTTCTATGTGATAATGACAGAATATCTAGGAAAAGTTAGTTATCCGATACTAGCTGAGTGGAATGCATTTTCGAAACCAGCTACGGTTTCATCATCAGCACTCTTTTGATCAGAACTACAAATGTTGTGTGTAAATATCAACTATTTAACTCAGTATTTTATTGAAAATTGAAATATAGAATTATTTGTTCTAATTTATTCATGTCTTTCATATAACACTGAGTTAGAAAAAAACTTTACTTCGACGAGTTAACGTCTCAGCTTTTTAGCGATTGATACTAGTTTTATAGCTTTAGCTGGTATTGCTTTGATTTTATTGGCAAAAGAACCCCTTAAAATATTAAAATATTTTATTATTTTTACCATTAATGCAGAGTTTTGTGCCCTATAATTCCTGTCGGCGTTATTTTTAGAAAAAAAATTTACTTCGGCGAGTTGACACATTAGTTTTCTAGCGATTGGTTCCTGATTTATAGTTTTAGCTGGTATTGTTT
This sequence comes from Phyto melanocephala, assembly GCA_941918925.1. NCBI lineage: Eukaryota > Metazoa > Arthropoda > Insecta > Diptera > Rhinophoridae > Phyto > Phyto melanocephala. The sequence goes on from OW799233.1 coordinate 67,720,859, forward strand.
TGATTTTATTGGCAAAAAAACCCCTTAAAAATATTCTTAAGATCGGAACAAAGAAAATTTTTGAAAAAAACCTATGGAAGCACAAATAGAATTGATTGAGATTTAAAATTGACACTTAAATTTATTGTGGTTATCTTCGAGTTTTGCTGACTCACTGGTGGGTAACAAGAAAATTGATTTCAATTTAAAATTGAGACTTATTTGCAAGTTGTTGCCTCATTGGTAGTTAGATAGAGAAAAGAAGTAAATTGATAGAAAAAACAATTTGAAAACACAATTAATCTTTCTTACAATTTAAAATTCACAATTGAATTTATTGCAGTTTTTTCGAGTATTGCTGCCCATTGGTGGTTTCTTACTAAATTTCTCATGTAAATAAAAAGCTAATTTTTAAATTTTTTAAGCTTGGAAAAATAAACTTGATAGAAAGACCATACGGCAACACAATTACAAATTGATTTCAATTTAAAATTGACAATTAAAATTATTGCCCTTTTTAAAATTTTGCTGACTTATTGGAGATTGATAAGAACCTCTTGTAGCTAAAAAACTAAACAGATGTCGCTAAAGCAATTTTTGCAATTATGCAGTTGCATTATATGTCACATGTGTTCTAAACAAGATGGTATTAGTTGAACAATGTTTTATTTTTACACCATGCCCTGTGTTTGTTTGTTGTATTTTTAAAGTATTACATTTGAACTTTTCTTTTTAATTTGTATTATATTTTATATTAGGCTAGAAGTTCTATGTGATAATGACAGAATATCTAGGAAAAGTTAGTTATCCGATACTAGCTGAGTGGAATGCATTTTCGAAACCAGCTACGGTTTCATCATCAGCACTCTTTTGATCAGAACTACAAATGTTGTGTGTAAATATCAACTATTTAACTCAGTATTTTATTGAAAATTGAAATATAGAATTATTTGTTCTAATTTATTCATGTCTTTCATATAACACTGAGTTAGAAAAAAACTTTACTTCGACGAGTTAACGTCTCAGCTTTTTAGCGATTGATACTAGTTTTATAGCTTTAGCTGGTATTGCTTTGATTTTATTGGCAAAAGAACCCCTTAAAATATTAAAATATTTTATTATTTTTACCATTAATGCAGAGTTTGGTGCCCTAAAATTCCTGTCGGCCTTTTTTTTAGAAAAAAAATTTACTTCGGCGAGTTAACACGTTAGTTTTCTAGCGACTGGTACCAGCTTTATAGTTCTATCTGGTATTGTTTCAATTTTCTTGGCAAAAGAACTCCTTAAAATATTAAAATATAAAAATATAAAAATATAAAAATATATTGTTTCGAGTTTGCACGTTTGTTTTCTAGCGATTGGTACCAGTTTCATAGTTCTAGCTGGTATTGGTTTGATTTTATTGGCAAAAAAACCCCTTAAAAATATTCTTAAGATCGGAACAAAGAAAATTTTTGAAAAAAACCTATGGAAGCACAAATAGAATTGATTGAGATTTAAAATTGACACTTAAATTTATTGTGGTTATCTTCGAGTTTTGCTGACTCACTGGTGGGTAACAAGAAAATTTATTTCAATTTAAAATTGAGACTTATTTGCAAGTTGTTGCCTCATTGGTAGTTAGATAGAGAAAAGAAGTAAATTGATAGAAAAAACCATTTGAAAACACAATTAATCTTTCTTACAATTTAAAATTCACAATTGAATTTTTTGCAGTTTTTTCGAGTATTGCTGCCCATTGGTGGTTTCTTACTAAATTTCTCATGTAAATAAAAAGCTAATTTTTAAATTTTTTAAGCTTGGAAAAATAAACTTGATAGAAAGACCATACGGCAACACAATTACAAATTGATTTCAATTTAAAATTGACAATTAAAATTATTGCCCTTTTTAAAATTTTGCTGACTTATTGGAGATTGATAAGAACCTCTTGTAGCTAAAAAACTAATTTTAAACATCTTCATGTTTAGAAAAAGTAAATTGATAGACAAGACTTATGGAAACACAATAAAAATTGATTTTAATCTAACCTTAAATTTATTGCAGTTTTTTTGATTTTTGTTATCTCATTGAAGATAAATAAGATATCATCTAGCTAAAAAACTAATTTAAAAATTTTACATATTCTTACGATCTGAACAAAGAAAATTTATTGAAAAAACCTATGGAAGCACAATTCAAATTGATTGTGATTTAAAAATGACACTTAAATTTATTGTTGTTTTTTTCGAGTTGTGCTGGCTCATTAGTGAGTAATAAGAAAATTTATTTCAATTTAAAATAGTCACTTATATAAAAGTTTTGCTGCCTCATTGGTGGTTAATAAGAGAAAAGAAGTAAATTGATAGAAAAAACAATTTGAAAACACAATAAAACTTGCTTTCAATTTAAAATAAACAATTGAATTTATTGCAGTTTTTTCTAGTATTGCTGCCTCATTGGTGATTTCTTATCAAAATCCTCATGTAAATAAAAAACTAATTTTTAAATTTTTTAAGCTTGGAAAAATAAACTTGATAGAAAAAACCATACGGCAACACAATTAAAAATTGATTTCAGTTTAAAATTTTGCTGACTTATTGGAGATTGATAAAAACCTTATGTAGCCAAAAAACTAATTTTAAACATATTCATGTTTAGAATAAGTAAATTGATAGACAAGACTTATGGAAACACATTAAAAATTGATTTTAATCTAAACTTAAATTTATTGCAGTTTTTTCGATTTTTGTTATCTCATTGGAGATAAATAAGAATATCATCTAGTTAAAAAACTAATTTAAAACTTTTACATATTCTTACGATCTGAACAAAGAAAATTTATTGAAAAAACCTATGGAAGCACTATTCAAATTATGATGAGAATTGCTGCCTCATTGGTGATTTCTTATCAAAATCCTCATGTAAATAAAAACTAATTTTTAAATCTTTTAGCTTGGAAAAATAAACTTGATAGATAAAACCATGCGGCAACACAATTAAAAAAAGATTTCAATTTAAAATTGACAATTTTAATTAAAATTATTGCCCTTTTTTCAAATTTTGCAGTCTTATTGGAGATTCATAAGAACCTTATGTAGCTAAAAAACTAATTTTAAACATCTTCATGTTTAGATAAAGTAAATTGATAGAAAAAACTTATGGACACAATGAAAAATTGATTTTAATTTAAACTTAAATTTATTGCAGTTTTTTCGATTTTTGTTATCTCATTAGAGATAGATAAGAATATCATCTAGCTAAAAAACTAATTTAAAAATTTTACATATTCTTAAGATCGGAACAAAGAAAATTTATTGAAAAAACCTATGCAAGCACAATTAAAATTGATTGCGATTTAAAATTGACACTTAAAATTTATTGCCCTTTTTTCAAATTTTGCTGACTTATTGGAGATTGATAAGAACCTCATGTAGCTAAAAAACTAATTTTCAACATCTTGATGTTTAAATAAAATAAATTGATAGACAAAACTTATGGAAACACAATTAAAAATTGATTTTAATTTAAACTTAAATTTATTTCTAATTTATTCATGTCTTTCATATAACACTGAGTTAGTACGAAATTTACCAACATCTGTTTTTCCTGTATTCTTTTTGCACGTCATTACCACAAGTAATTAATGGTTGCCTTCAGCTACAGATCCACAGATGTCGCTAAAGCAATTTTTGCAATTATGCAGTTGCATTATATGTCACGTGTGTTCTAAACAAGATGGTATTAGTTGAACAATGTTTTATTTTTACACCATGCCCTGTGTTTGTTTGTTGTATTTTTAAAGTATTATATTTGAACTTTTCTTTTTAATTTGTATTATATTTTATATTAGGCTAGAAGTTCTATGTGATAATGACAGAATATCTAGGAAAAGTTAGTTATCCGGTACTAGCTGAGTGGAATGCATTTTCGAAACCAGCTACGGTTTCATCATCAGCACTCTTTTGATCAGAACTACAAATGTTGTGTGTAAATATCAACTATTTAACTCAGTATTTTATTGAAAATTGAAATATAGAATTATTTGTTCTAATTTATTCATGTCTTTCATATAACACTAAGTTAGTACGAAATTTACCAACATCTGTTTTTCCTGTATTCTTTTTGCAAGTCATTACCACAAGTAATTAAAGGTTGCCTTTAGCTACAGATGTCGCTAAAGCAATTTTTGCAATGATGCAGTTGCATTATATGTCACATGTGTTCTAAACAAGATGGTATTAGTTGAACAATTTTTTATTTTTACACCATGCCCTGTGTTTGTTTGTTGTATTTTTAAAGTATTACATTTGAACTTTTCTTTTTAATTTGTAATATATTTAATATTAGGCTAGAAGTTCTATGTGATAATGACAGAATATCTAGGAAAAGTTAGTTATCCGATACTAGCTGAGTGGAATGCATTTTCGAAACCAGCTACGGTTTCATCATCAGCACTCTTTTGATCAGAACTACAAATGTTGTGTGTAAATATCAACTATTTAACTCAGTATTTTATTGAAAATTGAAATATAGAATTATTTGTTCTAATTTATTCATGTCTTTCATATAACACTGAGTTAGTACGAAATTTACCAACATCTGATTTTCCTGTATTATTTTTGCACGTCATTACCACAAGTAATTAATGGTTGCCTTAAGCTACAGATCCACAGATGTCGCTAAAGCAATTTTTGCAATTATGCAGTTGCATTATATGTCACATGTGTTCTAAACAAGATGGTATTAGTTAAACAATGTTTTTTGCAATTATGCAGTTGCATTATATGTCACAAGTGTTCTAAACAAGATGGTATTAGTTGAACAATGTTTTATTTTTACACCATGCCCTGTGTTTGTTTGTTGTACTTTTAAAGTATTACATTTGAACTTTTCTTTTTAATTTGTATTATAATTTAATTTGTATTTATATTATTAGGCTAGAAGTTCTATGTGATAATGACAGAATATCTAGGAAAAGTTAGTTATCCGATACTAGCTGAGTGGAATGCATTTTCGAAACCAGCTACGGTTTCATCATCAGCACTCTTTTGATCAGAACTACAAATGTTGTGTGTAAATATCAACTATTTAACTCAGTATTTTATTGAAAATTGAAATATAGAATTATTTGTTCTAATTTATTCATGTCTTTCATATAACACTGAGTTAGTAAGAAATTTACCAACATCTGTTTTTCCTGTATTCTTTTTGCACGTCATTACCACAAGTAATTAATGGTTGCCTTAAGCTACAGATCCACAGATGTCGCTAAAGCAATTTTTGCAATTATGCAGTTGCATTATATGTCACATGTGTTCTAAACAAGATGGTATTAGTTAAACAATGTTTTATTTTTACACCATGCCCTGTGTTTGTTTGTTGTATTTTTAAAGTATTACATTTGAACTTTTCTTTTTAATTTGTATTTTATTTTATATTAGGCTAGAAGTTCTATGTGATAATGACAGAATATCTAGGAAAAGTTAGTTATTCGATACTAGCTGAGTGGAATGCAATTTCGAAACCAGCTACGGTTTCATCATCAGCACTCTTTTGATCAGAACTACAAATGTTGTGTGTAAATATCAACTATTTAACTCAGCATTTTATTGAAAATTGAAATATAGAATTATTTGTTCTAATTTATTCATGTCTTTCATATAACACTGAGTTAGTACGAAATTAACCAACATCTGTTTTTCCTGTATTCTTTTTGCACGTCATTACCACAAGTAATTAAAGGTTGCCTTTAGCTACAGATCCACAGATGTCGCTAAAGCAATTTTTGCAATTATGCAGTTGCATTATATGTCACAAGTGTTCTAAACAAGATGGTATTAGTTGAACAATGTTTTATTTTTACACCATGCCCTGTGTTTGTTTGTTGTACTTTTAAAGTATTACATTTGAACTTTTCTTTTTAATTTGTATTTATATTATTAGGCTAGAAGTTCTATGTGATAATGACAGAATATCTAGGAAAAGTTAGTTATCCGATACTAGCTGAGTGGAATGCATTTTCGAAACCAGCTACGGTTTCATCATCAGCACTCTTTTGATCAGAACTACAAATGTTGTGTGTAAATATCAACTATTTAACTCAGTATTTTATTGAAAATTGAAATATAGAATTATTTGTTCTAATTTATTCATGTCTTTCATATAACACTGAGTTAGAAAAAAACTTTACTTCGACGAGTTAACGTCTCAGCTTTTTAGCGATTGATACTAGTTTTATAGCTTTAGCTGGTATTGCTTTGATTTTATTGGCAAAAGAACCCCTTAAAATATTAAAATATTTTATTATTTTTACCATTAATGCAGAGTTTTGTGCCCTATAATTCCTGTCGGCGTTATTTTTAGAAAAAAAATTTACTTCGGCGAGTTGACACATTAGTTTTCTAGCGATTGGTTCCTGATTTATAGTTTTAGCTGGTATTGTTTTGATTTTATTGGCAAAAAAACCCCTTAAAAATATTCTTAAGATCGGAACAAAGAAAATTTTTGAAAAAAACCTATGGAAGCACAAATAGAATTGATTGAGATTTAAAATTGACACTTAAATTTATTGTGGTTATCTTCGAGTTTTGCTGACTCACTGGTGGGTAACAAGAAAATTGATTTCAATTTAAAATTGAGACTTATTTGCAAGTTGTTGCCTCATTGGTAGTTAGATAGAGAAAAGAAGTAAATTGATAGAAAAAACAATTTGAAAACACAATTAATCTTTCTTACAATTTAAAATTCACAATTGAATTTATTGCAGTTTTTTCGAGTATTGCTGCCCATTGGTGGTTTCTTACTAAATTTCTCATGTAAATAAAAAGCTAATTTTTAAATTTTTTAAGCTTGGAAAAATAAACTTGATAGAAAGACCATACGGCAACACAATTACAAATTGATTTCAATTTAAAATTGACAATTAAAATTATTGCCCTTTTTAAAATTTTGCTGACTTATTGGAGATTGATAAGAACCTCTTGTAGCTAAAAAACTAAACAGATGTCGCTAAAGCAATTTTTGCAATTATGCAGTTGCATTATATGTCACATGTGTTCTAAACAAGATGGTATTAGTTGAACAATGTTTTATTTTTACACCATGCCCTGTGTTTGTTTGTTGTATTTTTAAAGTATTACATTTGAACTTTTCTTTTTAATTTGTATTATATTTTATATTAGGCTAGAAGTTCTATGTGATAATGACAGAATATCTAGGAAAAGTTAGTTATCCGATACTAGCTGAGTGGAATGCATTTTCGAAACCAGCTACGGTTTCATCATCAGCACTCTTTTGATCAGAACTACAAATGTTGTGTGTAAATATCAACTATTTAACTCAGTATTTTATTGAAAATTGAAATATAGAATTATTTGTTCTAATTTATTCATGTCTTTCATATAACACTGAGTTAGAAAAAAACTTTACTTCGACGAGTTAACGTCTCAGCTTTTTAGCGATTGATACTAGTTTTATAGCTTTAGCTGGTATTGCTTTGATTTTATTGGCAAAAGAACCCCTTAAAATATTAAAATATTTTATTATTTTTACCATTAATGCAGAGTTTGGTGCCCTAAAATTCCTGTCGGCCTTTTTTTTAGAAAAAAAATTTACTTCGGCGAGTTAACACGTTAGTTTTCTAGCGACTGGTACCAGCTTTATAGTTCTATCTGGTATTGTTTCAATTTTCTTGGCAAAAGAACTCCTTAAAATATTAAAATATAAAAATATAAAAATATAAAAATATATTGTTTCGAGTTTGCACGTTTGTTTTCTAGCGATTGGTACCAGTTTCATAGTTCTAGCTGGTATTGGTTTGATTTTATTGGCAAAAAAACCCCTTAAAAATATTCTTAAGATCGGAACAAAGAAAATTTTTGAAAAAAACCTATGGAAGCACAAATAGAATTGATTGAGATTTAAAATTGACACTTAAATTTATTGTGGTTATCTTCGAGTTTTGCTGACTCACTGGTGGGTAACAAGAAAATTTATTTCAATTTAAAATTGAGACTTATTTGCAAGTTGTTGCCTCATTGGTAGTTAGATAGAGAAAAGAAGTAAATTGATAGAAAAAACAATTTGAAAACACAATTAATCTTTCTTACAATTTAAAATTCACAATTGAATTTATTGCAGTTTTTTCGAGTATTGCTGCCCATTGGTGGTTTCTTACTAAATTTCTCATGTAAATAAAAAGCTAATTTTTAAATTTTTTAAGCTTGGAAAAATAAACTTGATAGAAAGACCATACGGCAACACAATTACAAATTGATTTCAATTTAAAATTGACAATTAAAATTATTGCCCTTTTTAAAATTTTGCTGACTTATTGGAGATTGATAAGAACCTCTTGTAGCTAAAAAACTAATTTTAAACATCTTCATGTTTAGAAAAAGTAAATTGATAGACAAGACTTATGGAAACACAATAAAAATTGATTTTAATCTAACCTTAAATTTATTGCAGTTTTTTTGATTTTTGTTATCTCATTGAAGATAAATAAGATATCATCTAGCTAAAAAACTAATTTAAAAATTTTACATATTCTTACGATCTGAACAAAGAAAATTTATTGAAAAAACCTATGGAAGCACAATTCAAATTGATTGTGATTTAAAAATGACACTTAAATTTATTGTTGTTTTTTTCGAGTTGTGCTGGCTCATTAGTGAGTAATAAGAAAATTTATTTCAATTTAAAATAGTCACTTATATAAAAGTTTTGCTGCCTCATTGGTGGTTAATAAGAGAAAAGAAGTAAATTGATAGAAAAAACAATTTGAAAACACAATAAAACTTGCTTTCAATTTAAAATAAACAATTGAATTTATTGCAGTTTTTTCTAGTATTGCTGCCTCATTGGTGATTTCTTATCAAAATCCTCATGTAAATAAAAAACTAATTTTTAAATTTTTTAAGCTTGGAAAAATAAACTTGATAGAAAAAACCATACGGCAACACAATTAAAAATTGATTTCAGTTTAAAATTTTGCTGACTTATTGGAGATTGATAAAAACCTTATGTAGCCAAAAAACTAATTTTAAACATATTCATGTTTAGAATAAGTAAATTGATAGACAAGACTTATGGAAACACATTAAAAATTGATTTTAATCTAAACTTAAATTTATTGCAGTTTTTTCGATTTTTGTTATCTCATTGGAGATAAATAAGAATATCATCTAGTTAAAAAACTAATTTAAAACTTTTACATATTCTTACGATCTGAACAAAGAAAATTTATTGAAAAAACCTATGGAAGCACTATTCAAATTATGATGAGAATTGCTGCCTCATTGGTGATTTCTTATCAAAATCCTCATGTAAATAAAAACTAATTTTTAAATCTTTTAGCTTGGAAAAATAAACTTGATAGATAAAACCATGCGGCAACACAATTAAAAAAAGATTTCAATTTAAAATTGACAATTTTAATTAAAATTATTGCCCTTTTTTCAAATTTTGCAGTCTTATTGGAGATTCATAAGAACCTTATGTAGCTAAAAAACTAATTTTAAACATCTTCATGTTTAGATAAAGTAAATTGATAGAAAAAACTTATGGACACAATGAAAAATTGATTTTAATTTAAACTTAAATTTATTGCAGTTTTTTCGATTTTTGTTATCTCATTAGAGATAGATAAGAATATCATCTAGCTAAAAAACTAATTTAAAAATTTTACATATTCTTAAGATCGGAACAAAGAAAATTTATTGAAAAAACCTATGCAAGCACAATTAAAATTGATTGCGATTTAAAATTGACACTTAAAATTTATTGCCCTTTTTTCAAATTTTGCTGACTTATTGGAGATTGATAAGAACCTCATGTAGCTAAAAAACTAATTTTCAACATCTTGATGTTTAAATAAAATAAATTGATAGACAAAACTTATGGAAACACAATTAAAAATTGATTTTAATTTAAACTTAAATTTATTTCTAATTTATTCATGTCTTTCATATAACACTGAGTTAGTACGAAATTTACCAACATCTGTTTTTCCTGTATTCTTTTTGCACGTCATTACCACAAGTAATTAATGGTTGCCTTCAGCTACAGATCCACAGATGTCGCTAAAGCAATTTTTGCAATTATGCAGTTGCATTATATGTCACGTGTGTTCTAAACAAGATGGTATAAGTTGAACAATGTTTTATTTTTACACCATGCCCTGTGTTTGTTTGTTGTATTTTTAAAGTATTATATTTGAACTTTTCTTTTTAATTTGTATTATATTTTATATTAGGCTAGAAGTTCTATGTGATAATGACAGAATATCTAGGAAAAGTTAGTTATCCGGTACTAGCTGAGTGGAATGCATTTTCGAAACCAGCTACGGTTTCATCATCAGCACTCTTTTGATCAGAACTACAAATGTTGTGTGTAAATATCAACTATTTAACTCAGTATTTTATTGAAAATTGAAATATAGAATTATTTGTTCTAATTTATTCATGTCTTTCATATAACACTAAGTTAGTACGAAATTTACCAACATCTGTTTTTCCTGTATTCTTTTTGCACGTCATTACCACAAGTAATTAAAGGTTGCCTTTAGCTACAGATGTCGCTAAAGCAATTTTTGCAATGATGCAGTTGCATTATATGTCACATGTGTTCTAAACAAGATGGTATTAGTTGAACAATTTTTTATTTTTACACCATGCCCTGTGTTTGTTTGTTGTATTTTTAAAGTATTACATTTGAACTTTTCTTTTTAATTTGTAATATATTTAATATTAGGCTAGAAGTTCTATGTGATAATGACAGAATATCTAGGAAAAGTTAGTTATCCGATACTAGCTGAGTGGAATGCATTTTCGAAACCAGCTACGGTTTCATCATCAGCACTCTTTTGATCAGAACTACAAATGTTGTGTGTAAATATCAACTATTTAACTCAGTATTTTATTGAAAATTGAAATATAGAATTATTTGTTCTAATTTATTCATGTCTTTCATATAACACTGAGTTAGTACGAAATTTACCAACATCTGATTTTCCTGTATTATTTTTGCACGTCATTACCACAAGTAATTAATGGTTGCCTTAAGCTACAGATCCACAGATGTCGCTAAAGCAATTTTTGCAATTATGCAGTTGCATTATATGTCACATGTGTTCTAAACAAGATGGTATTAGTTAAACAATGTTTTTTGCAATTATGCAGTTGCATTATATGTCACAAGTGTTCTAAACAAGATGGTATTAGTTGAACAATGTTTTATTTTTACACCATGCCCTGTGTTTGTTTGTTGTACTTTTAAAGTATTACATTTGAACTTTTCTTTTTAATTTGTATTATAATTTAATTTGTATTTATATTATTAGGCTAGAAGTTCTATGTGATAATGACAGAATATCTAGGAAAAGTTAGTTATCCGATACTAGCTGAGTGGAATGCATTTTCGAAACCAGCTACGGTTTCATCATCAGCACTCTTTTGATCAGAACTACAAATGTTGTGTGTAAATATCAACTATTTAACTCAGTATTTTATTGAAAATTGAAATATAGAATTATTTGTTCTAATTTATTCATGTCTTTCATATAACACTGAGTTAGTAAGAAATTTACCAACATCTGTTTTTCCTGTATTCTTTTTGCACGTCATTACCACAAGTAATTAATGGTTGCCTTAAGCTACAGATCCACAGATGTCGCTAAAGCAATTTTTGCAATTATGCAGTTGCATTATATGTCACATGTGTTCTAAACAAGATGGTATTAGTTAAACAATGTTTTATTTTTACACCATGCCCTGTGTTTGTTTGTTGTATTTTTAAAGTATTACATTTGAACTTTTCTTTTTAATTTGTATTTTATTTTATATTAGGCTAGAAGTTCTATGTGATAATGACAGAATATCTAGGAAAAGTTAGTTATTCGATACTAGCTGAGTGGAATGCAATTTCGAAACCAGCTACGGTTTCATCATCAGCACTCTTTTGATCAGAACTACAAATGTTGTGTGTAAATATCAACTATTTAACTCAGCATTTTATTGAAAATTGAAATATAGAATTATTTGTTCTAATTTATTCATGTCTTTCATATAACACTGAGTTAGTACGAAATTAACCAACATCTGTTTTTCCTGTATTCTTTTTGCACGTCATTACCACAAGTAATTAAAGGTTGCCTTTAGCTACAGATCCACAGATGTCGCTAAAGCAATTTTTGCAATTATGCAGTTGCATTATATGTCACAAGTGTTCTAAACAAGATGGTATTAGTTGAACAATGTTTTATTTTTACACCATGCCCTGTGTTTGTTTGTTGTACTTTTAAAGTATTACATTTGAACTTTTCTTTTTAATTTGTATTTATATTATTAGGCTAGAAGTTCTATGTGATAATGACAGAATATCTAGGAAAAGTTAGTTATCCGATACTAGCTGAGTGGAATGCATTTTCGAAACCAGCTACGGTTTCATCATCAGCACTCTTTTGATCAGAACTACAAATGTTGTGTGTAAATATCAACTATTTAACTCAGTATTTTATTGAAAATTGAAATATAGAATTATTTGTTCTAATTTATTCATGTCTTTCATATAACACTGAGTTAGTACGAAATTTACCAACATCTGATTTTCCTGTATTCTTTTTGCACGTCATTACCACAAGTAATTAATGGTTGCCTTATGCTACAGATCCACAGATGTCGCTAAAGCAATTTTTGCAATTATGCAGTTGCATTATATGTCACATGTGTTCTAAACAAGATGGTATTAGTTAAACAATGTTTTTTGCAATTATGCAGTTGCATTATATGTCACAAGTGTTCTAAACAAGATGGTATTAGTTGAACAATGTTTTATTTTTACACCATGCCCTGTGTTTGTTTGTTGTACTTTTAAAGTATTACATTTGAACTTTTCTTTTTAATTTGTATTATAATTTAATTTGTATTTATATTATTAGGCTAGAAGTTCTATGTGATAATGACAGAATATCTAATTAACCAACATCTGTTTTTCCTGTATTCTTTTTGCACGTCATTACCACAAGTAATTAAAGGTTGCCTTTAGCTACAGATCCACAGATGTCGCTAAAGCAATTTTTGCAATTATGCAGTTGCATTATATGTCACAAGTGTTCTATGAACAATGTTTTATTATTACACCATGCCCTGTGTTTGTTTGTTGTACTTTTAAAATATTACATTTGAACTTTTCTTTTTAATTTGTATTATAATTTAATTTGTATTTATATTATTAGGCTAGAAGTTCTATGTGATAATGACAGAATATCTAGGAAAAGTTAGTTATCCGATACTAGCTGAGTGGAATGCATTTTCGAAACCAGCTACGGTTTCATCATCAGCACTCTTTTGATCAGAACTACAAATGTTGTGTGTAAATATCAACTATTTAACTCAGTATTTTATTGAAAATTGAAATATAGAATTATTTGTTCTAATTTATTCATGTCTTTCATATAACACTGAGTTAGTACGAAATTTACCAACATCTGTTTTTCCTGTATTCTTTTTGCACGTCATTACCACAAGTAATTAATGGTTGCCTTAAGCTACAGATCCACAGATGTCGCTAAAGCAATTTTTGCAATTATGCAGTTGCATTATATGTCACATGTGTTCTAAACAAGATGGTATTAGTTAAACAATGTTTTATTTTTACACCATGCCCTGTGTTTGTTTGTTGTATTTTTAAAGTATTACATTTGAACTTTTCTTTTTAATTTGTATTTTATTTTATATTAGGCTAGAAGTTCTATGTGATAATGACAGAATATCTAGGAAAAGTTAGTTATCCGATACTAGCTGAGTGGAATGCAATTTCGAAACCAGCTACGGTTTCATCATCAGCACTCTTTTGATCAGAACTACAAATGTTGTGTGTAAATATCAACTATTTAACTCAGCATTTTATTGAAAATTGAAATATAGAATTATTTGTTCTAATTTATTCATGTCTTTCATATAACACTGAGTTAGTACGAAATTAACCAACATCTGTTTTTCCTGTATTCTTTTTGCACGTCATTACCACAAGTAATTAAAGGTTGCCTTTAGCTACAGATCCACAGATGTCGCTAAAGCAATTTTTGCAATTATGCAGTTGCATTATATGTCACAAGTGTTCTAAACAAGATGGTATTAGTTGAACAATGTTTTATTTTTACACCATGCCCTGTGTTTGTTTGTTGTACTTTTAAAGTATTACATTTGAACTTTTCTTTTTAATTTGTATTATAATTTAATTTGTATTTATATTATTAGGCTAGAAGTTCTATGTGATAATGACAGAATATCTAGGAAAAGTTAGTTATCCGATACTAGCTGAGTGGAATGCATTTTCAAAACCAGCTACGGTTTCATCATCATAACTCAGTATTTTATTGAAAATTGAAATATAGAATTATTTGTTCTAATTTATTCATGTCTTTCATATAACACTGAGTAGTACGAAATTTACCAACATCTGTTTTTCCTGTATTCTTTTTGCACGTCATTACCACAAGTAATTAATGGTTGCCTTAAGCTACAGATCCACAGATGTCGCTAAAGCAATTTTTGCAATTATGCAGTTGCATTATATGTCACATGTGTTCTAAACAAGATGGTATTAGTTGAACAATGTTTTATTTTTACACCATGTCCTGTGTTTGTTTGTTGTATTTTTAAAGTATTACATTTGAACTTTTCTTTTTAATTTGTATTATATTTTATATTAGGCTAGAAGTTCTATGTGATAATCACAGAATATCTAGGAAAAGTTAGTTATCCGATACTAGCTGAGTGGAATGCATTTTCGAAACCAGCTACGGTTTCATCATCAGCACTCTTTTGATCAGAACTACAAATGTTGTGTGTAAATATCAACTATTTAACTCAGTATTTTATTGAAAATTGAAATATAGAATTATTTGTTCTAATTTATTCATGTCTTTCATATAACACTAAGTTAGAAAAAAACTTTACTTCGACGAGTTAACGTCTCAGCTTTTTAGCGATTGATACTAGTTTTATAGCTTTAGCTGGTATTGCTTTGATTTTATTGGCAAAAGAACCCCTTAAAATATTAAAATATTTTATTATTTTTACCATTAATGCAGAGTTTTGTGCACTATAATTCCTGTCGGCGTTATTTTTAGAAAAAAAATTTACTTCGGCGAGTTGACACATTAGTTTTCTAGCGATTGGTTCCTGATTTATAGTTTTAGCTGGTATTGTTTTGATTTTATTGGCAAAAGAACTCCTTAAAATATTAAAATATTTTATTATTTTTACCATTAATGCAGAGTTTGGTGCCCTAAAATTCCTGTCGGCCTTTTTTTTTAGAAAAAAAATTTACTTCGGCGAGTTAACACGTTAGTTTTCTAGCGACTGGTACCAGCTTTATAGTTCTATCTGGTATTGTTTCAATTTTCTTGGCAAAAGAACTCCTTAAAATATTAAAATATAAAAATATAAAAATATATTGTTTCGATTATTTTTAGAAAAAAAATGTAGATTGACGAGTTAGCACGTTTGTTTTCTAGCGATTGGTACCAGTTTCATAGTTCTAGCTGGTATTGTTTTGATTTTATTGGCAAAAAAACCCCTTTAAAATATTCTTAAGATCGGAACAAAGAAAATTTTTGAAAAAAACCTATGGAAGCACAATTAGAATTGATTGAGATTTAAAATTGACACTTAAATTTATTGTGGTTATCTTCGAGTTTTGCTGACTCACTGGTGGGTAACAAGAAAATTGATTTCAATTTAAAATTGAGACTTATTTGCAAGTTGTTGCCTCATTGGTAGTTAGATAGAGAAAAGAAGTAAATTGATAGAAAAAACAATTTGAAAACACAATTAATCTTTCTTACAATTTAAAATTCACAATTGAATTTATTTCAGTTTTTTCGAGTATTGCTGCCCATTGGTGGTTTCTTACTAAATTTCTCATGTAAATAAAAAGCTAATTTTTAAATTTTTTAAGCTTGGAAAAATAAACATGATAGAAAGACCATACGGCAACACAATTACAAACTGATTTAAATTTAAAATTGACAATTAAAATTATTGCCCTTTTTAAAATTTTGCTGACTTATTGGAGATTGATAAGAACCTCTTGTAGCTAAAAAACTAATTTTAAACATCTTCATGTTTAGAAAAAGTAAATTGATAGACAAGACTTATGGAAACACAATAAAAATTGATTTTAATATAAACTAAAATTTATTGCAGTTTTTTCGATTTTTGTTATCTCATTGGAGATAAATAAGATATCATCTAGCTAAAAAACTAATTTAAAAATTTTACATATTCTTACGATCTGAACAAAGAAAATTTATTAAAAAAACCTATGGAAGCACAATTCAAATTGATTGTGATTTAAAATTGACACTTAAATTTATTGTTGTTTTTTTCGAGTTTTGCTGGCTCATTAGTGAGTAATAGAAAATTTATTTCAATTTAAAATAGTCACTTATATAAAAAGTTTTGCTGCCTCATTGGTGGTTAATAAGAGAAAAGAAGTAAATTGATAGAAAAAACAATTTGAAAACACAATAAAACTTGCTTTCAATTTAAAATAAACAATTGAATTTATTGCAGTTTTTTCTAGTATTGCTGCCTCATTGGTGATTTCTTATCAAAATCCTCATGTAAATAAAAAACTAATTTTTAAATTTTTTAAGCTTGGAAAAATAAACTTGATAAAAAAAACCCAACGGCAACACAATTAAAAATTGATTTCAATTTAAAATTGACAATTAAAATTTTTACCCTTTTTCAAATTTTTCTGACTTATTGGAGATTGATAAGAACCTCATGTATCTAAAAAAACTAATTAAGCATCTTTATGTTTAGAAAAAGTAAATTGATAGAAAAAACTTATGGAAACACAATTAAAAATTGATTTTAATATAAACTTAAATTAATTCCGTTTTTTTCGATTTTGGTTATCTCATTGGAAAAACAAATAAGAATATCATCTAGTTAACAACTAATTTAAAAATTTTACATATTCTTAAGATCGGAACGGTTTTTTTCGATTTGTGTTATTTCTTGGAGAACACCAAGAACTTTAGCTAAAAAACTAATTAAAAATTTTACATATTTATGATCGGAATAAAGAAAATTTATTAAAACAAACTATGGAAGCACAATTAAAACTGATTGCGACCTTACATTTATTGCGGTTATTTTCGAGTTTCGTTGCCGCACTGGTGGGTAATAATTTAACTGCCTGTTCAACGATGTCGAAAGAAAACTCTAGCGCAATTTCATTCGTACAAATACGTTGAAAACAAAAACAAATTTTTAGTTTTTGTTGTTGTTTTTAATATATTTGTACGAATGAAATTTCGCTTGGATTTTCTTTCGACATCGTTGAACAGGCAGTAAAATTTAAAATTGATACATATTTGCAATTTTGCTGCCAATAAGGTGGTTACTAAGAGAAAACAAGTAAATTGATAGAAAACACAATTTGAAAACACAATAAAACTTGCTTTCAATTTAAAATAAACAATGGAATTTATTGCAGTTTTTTCTAGTATTGCTGCCTCATTGATGATTTCTTATCAAAATCCTCATGTAAATAAAAAACTAATTTTTAAATTTTTTAAGCTTGGAAAAATAAACTTGATAGAAAAAACCCAACGGCAACACAATTAAAAATTGATTTCAATTTAAAATTGACAATTAAAATTAGTGCCCTTTTTTCAAATTTTGCTGACTTATTGGAGATTGATAAGAACCTCATGTAGCTAAAAAACTAATTTTCAACATCTTGATGTTTAATTATTTTAAGTTTAAATTAAAATCAATTTTTAATTGTGTTTCCATAAGTTTTGTATCAATTTATTTAAAATAAATAAATAAATAAATAAATTTATTTCTAATATGTTCATGTCTTTCATATAACACTGAGTTAGTACGAAATTTACCAACATCTGTTTTTCCTGTATTCTTTTTGCACGTCATTACCACAAGTAATTAATGGTTGCCTTCAGCTACAGATCCACAGATGTCGCTAAAGCAATTTTTGCAATTATGCAGTTGCATTATATGTCACGTGTGTTCTAAACAAGATGGTATTAGTTGAACAATGTTTTATTTTTACACCATGCCCTGTGTTTGTTTGTTGTATTTTTAAAGTATTACATTTGAACTTTTCTTTTTAATTTGTATTATATTTTATATTAGGCTAGAAGTTCTACGTGATAATGACAGAATATCTAGGAAAAGTTAGTTATCCGGTACTAGCTGAGTGGAATGCATTTTCGAAACCAGCTACGGTTTCATCATCAGCCTTCTTTTGATCAGAACTACAAATGTTGTGTGTAAATATCAACTATTTAACTCAGTATTTTATTGAAAATTGAAATATAGAATTATTTGTTCTAATTTATTCATGTCTTTCATATAACACTGAGTTAGTACGAAATTAACCAACATCTGTTTTTCCTGTATTCTTTTTGCACGTCATTACCACAAGTAATTAAAGGTTGCCTTTAGCTACAGATCCACAGATGTCGCTAAAGCAATTTTTGCAATTATGCAGTTGCATTATATGTCACAAGTGTTCTAAACAAGATGGTATTAGTTGAACAATGTTTTATTTTTACACCATGCCCTGTGATTGTTTGTTGTATTTTTAAAGTATTACATTTAAACTTTTCTTTTTAATTTGTATTATAATTTAATTTGTATATTATTAGGCTAGAAGTTCTATGTGATAATGACAGAATATCTAGGAAAAGTTAGTTATCCGATACTAGCTGAGTGGAATGCATTTTCGAAACCAGCTACGGTTTCATCATCAGCACTCTTTTGATCAGAACTACAAATGTTGTGTGTAAATATCAACTATTTAACTCAGTATTTTATTGAAAATTAAAATATAGAATTATTTGTTCTAATTTATTCATGTCTTTCATATAACACTGAGTTAGTACGAAATTTACCAACATCTGTTTTTCCTGTATTCTTTTTGCACGTCATTACCACAAGTAATTAAAGGTTGCCTTTAGCTACAGATGTCGCTAAAGCAATTTTAGCAATTATGCAGTTGCATTATATGTCACATGTGTTCTAAACAAGATGGTATTAGTGGAACAATGTTTTATTTTTACACCATGCCCTGTGTTTGTTTGTTGTATTTTTAAAGTATTACATTTGAACTTTTCTTTTTAATTTGTATTATATTTTATATTAGGCTAGAAGTTCTATGTGATAATGACAGAATATCTAGGAAAAGTTAGTTATCCGGTACTAGCTGAGTGGAATGCATTTTCGAAACCAGCTACGGTTTCATCATCAGCACTCTTTTGATCAGAACTACAAATGTTGTGTGTAAATATCAACTATTTAACTCAGTATTTTATTGAAAATTGAAATATAGAATTATTTGTTCTAATTTATTCATGTCTTTCATATAACACTGAGTTAGTACGAAATTAACCAACATCTGTTTTTCCTGTATTCTTTTTGCACGTCATTACCACAAGTAATTAAATGTTGCCTTTAGCTACAGATCCACAGATGTCGCTAAAGCAATTTTTGCAATTATGCAGTTGCATTATATGTCACAAGTGTTCTAAACAAGATGGTTTTAGTTGAACAATGTTTTATTTTTACACCATGCCCTGTGTTTGTTTGTTGTACTTTTAAAGTATTACATTTGAACTTTTCTTTTTAATTTGTATTATAATTTAATTTGTATTTATATTATTAGGCTAGAAGTTCTATGTGATAATGACAGAATATCTAGGAAAAGTTAGTTACCCGATACTAGCTGAGTGGAATGCATTTTCGAAACCAGCTACGGTTTCATCATCAGCACTCTTTTGATCAGAACTACAAATGTTGTGTGTAAATATCAACTATTTAACTCAGTATTTTATTGAAAATTTAAATATAGAATTATTTGTTCTAATTTATTCATGTCTTTCATATAACACGGAGTTAGTACGAAATTTACCAACATCTGTTTTTCCTGTATTCTTTTTGCACGTCATTACCACAAGTAATTAAAGGTTGCCTTTAGCTACAGATGTCGCTAAAGCAATTTTAGCAATTATGCAGTTGCATTATATGTCACATGTGTTCTAAACAAGATGGTATTAGTGGAACAATGTTTTATTTTTACACCATGCCCTGTGTTTGTTTGTTGTATTTTTAAAGTATTACATTTGAACTTTTCTTTTTAATTTGTATTATATTTTATATTAGGCTAGAAGTTCTATGTGATAATGACAGAATATCTAGGAAAAGTTAGTTATCCGGTACTAGCTGAGTGGAATGCATTTTCGAAACCAGCTACGGTTTCATCATCAGCACTCTTTTGATCAGAACTACAAATGTTGTGTGTAAATATCAACTATTTAACTCAGTATTTTATTGAAAATTGAAATATAGAATTATTTGTTCTAATTTATTCATGTCTTTCATATAACACTGAGTTAGTACGAAATTTACCAACATCTGTTTTTCCTGTATTCTTTTTGCACGTGATTACCACAAGTAATTAAAGGTTGCCTTTAGCTACAGATGTCGCTAAAGCAATTTTTGCAATTATGCAGTTGCATTATATGTCACATGTGTTCTAAACAAGATGGTATTAGTTGAACAATGTTTTATTTTTACACCATGCCCTGTGTTTGTTTGTTGTATTTTTAAAGTATTACATTTGAACTTTTCTTTTTAATTTGTAATATATTTTATATTAGGCTAGAAGTTCTATGTGATAATGACAGAATATCTAGGAAAAGTTAGTTATCCGATACTAGCTGAGTGGAATGCATTTTCGAAACCAGCTACGGTTTCATCATCAGCACTCTTTTGATCTGAACTACAAATGTTGTGTGTAAATATCAACTATTTAACTCAGTATTTTATTGAAAATTTAAATGTAGAATTATTTGTTCTAATTTATTCATGTCTTTCATATAACACTGAGTTAGTACGAAATTAACCAACATCTGTTTTTCCTGTATTCTTTTTGCACGTCATTACCACAAGTAATTAAATGTTGCCTTTAGCTACAGATCCACAGATGTCGCTAAAGCAATTTTTGCAATTATGCAGTTGCATTATATGTCACAAGTGTTCTAAACAAGATGGTTTTAGTTGAACAATGTTTTATTTTTACACCATGCCCTGTGTTTGTTTGTTGTACTTTTAAAGTATTACATTTGAACTTTTCGTTTTAATTTGTATTATAATTTAATTTGTATTTATATTATTAGGCTAGAAGTTCTATGTGATAATGACAGAATATCTAGGAAAAGTTAGTTATCCGATACTAGCTGAGTGGAATGCATTTTCGAAACCAGCTACGGTTTCATCATCAGCACTCTTTTGATCAGAACTACAAATGTTGTGTGTAAATATCAACTATTTAACTCAGTATTTTATTGAAAATTGAAATATAGAATTATTTGTTCTAATTTATTCATGTCTTTCATATAACACTGAGTTAGTACGAAATTAACCAACATCTGTTTTTCCTGTATTCTTTTTGCACGTCATTACCACAAGTAATTAAAGGTTGCCTTTAGCTACAGATCCACAGATGTCGCTAAAGCAATTTTTGCAATTATGCAGTTGCATTATATGTCACAAGTGTTCTAAACAAGATGGTATTAGTTGAACAATGTTTTATTTTTACACCATGCCCTGTGATTGTTTGTTGTATTTTTAAAGTATTACATTTAAACTTTTCTTTTTAATTTGTATTATAATTTAATTTGTATATTATTAGGCTAGAAGTTCTATGTGATAATGACAGAATATCTAGGAAAAGTTAGTTATCCGATACTAGCTGAGTGGAATGCATTTTCGAAACCAGCTACGGTTTCATCATCAGCACTCTTTTGATCAGAACTACAAATGTTGTGTGTAAATATCAACTATTTAACTCAGTATTTTATTGAAAATTAAAATATAGAATTATTTGTTCTAATTTATTCATGTCTTTCATATAACACTGAGTTAGTACGAAATTTACCAACATCTGTTTTTCCTGTATTCTTTTTGCACGTCATTACCACAAGTAATTAAAGGTTGCCTTTAGCTACAGATGTCGCTAAAGCAATTTTAGCAATTATGCAGTTGCATTATATGTCACATGTGTTCTAAACAAGATGGTATTAGTGGAACAATGTTTTATTTTTACACCATGCCCTGTGTTTGTTTGTTGTATTTTTAAAGTATTACATTTGAACTTTTCTTTTTAATTTGTATTATATTTTATATTAGGCTAGAAGTTCTATGTGATAATGACAGAATATCTAGGAAAAGTTAGTTATCCGGTACTAGCTGAGTGGAATGCATTTTCGAAACCAGCTACGGTTTCATCATCAGCACTCTTTTGATCAGAACTACAAATGTTGTGTGTAAATATCAACTATTTAACTCAGTATTTTATTGAAAATTGAAATATAGAATTATTTGTTCTAATTTATTCATGTCTTTCATATAACACTGAGTTAGTACGAAATTAACCAACATCTGTTTTTCCTGTATTCTTTTTGCACGTCATTACCACAAGTAATTAAATGTTGCCTTTAGCTACAGATCCACAGATGTCGCTAAAGCAATTTTTGCAATTATGCAGTTGCATTATATGTCACAAGTGTTCTAAACAAGATGGTTTTAGTTGAACAATGTTTTATTTTTACACCATGCCCTGTGTTTGTTTGTTGTACTTTTAAAGTATTACATTTGAACTTTTCTTTTTAATTTGTATTATAATTTAATTTGTATTTATATTATTAGGCTAGAAGTTCTATGTGATAATGACAGAATATCTAGGAAAAGTTAGTTACCCGATACTAGCTGAGTGGAATGCATTTTCGAAACCAGCTACGGTTTCATCATCAGCACTCTTTTGATCAGAACTACAAATGTTGTGTGTAAATATCAACTATTTAACTCAGTATTTTATTGAAAATTTAAATATAGAATTATTTGTTCTAATTTATTCATGTCTTTCATATAACACGGAGTTAGTACGAAATTTACCAACATCTGTTTTTCCTGTATTCTTTTTGCACGTCATTACCACAAGTAATTAAAGGTTGCCTTTAGCTACAGATGTCGCTAAAGCAATTTTAGCAATTATGCAGTTGCATTATATGTCACATGTGTTCTAAACAAGATGGTATTAGTTGAACAATGTTTTATTTTTACACCATGCCCTGTGTTTGTTTGTTGTATTTTTAAAGTATTACATTTGAACTTTTCTTTTTAATTTGTATTATATTTTATATTAGGCTAGAAGTTCTATGTGATAATGACAGAATATCTAGGAAAAGTTAGTTATCCGGTACTAGCTGAGTGGAATGCATTTTCGAAACCAGCTACGGTTTCATCATCAGCACTCTTTTGATCAGAACTACAAATGTTGTGTGTAAATATCAACTATTTAACTCAGTATTTTATTGAAAATTGAAATATAGAATTATTTGTTCTAATTTATTCATGTCTTTCATATAACACTGAGTTAGTACGAAATTTACCAACATCTGTTTTTCCTGTATTCTTTTTGCACGTGATTACCACAAGTAATTAAAGGTTGCCTTTAGCTACAGATGTCGCTAAAGCAATTTTTGCAATTATGCAGTTGCATTATATGTCACATGTGTTCTAAACAAGATGGTATTAGTTGAACAATGTTTTATTTTTACACCATGCCCTGTGTTTGTTTGTTGTATTTTTAAAGTATTACATTTGAACTTTTCTTTTTAATTTGTAATATATTTTATATTAGGCTAGAAGTTCTATGTGATAATGACAGAATATCTAGGAAAAGTTAGTTATCCGATACTAGCTGAGTGGAATGCATTTTCGAAACCAGCTACGGTTTCATCATCAGCACTCTTTTGATCTGAACTACAAATGTTGTGTGTAAATATCAACTATTTAACTCAGTATTTTATTGAAAATTTAAATGTAGAATTATTTGTTCTAATTTATTCATGTCTTTCATATAACACTGAGTTAGTACGAAATTAACCAACATCTGTTTTTCCTGTATTCTTTTTGCACGTCATTACCACAAGTAATTAAATGTTGCCTTTAGCTACAGATCCACAGATGTCGCTAAAGCAATTTTTGCAATTATGCAGTTGCATTATATGTCACAAGTGTTCTAAACAAGATGGTTTTAGTTGAACAATGTTTTATTTTTACACCATGCCCTGTGTTTGTTTGTTGTACTTTTAAAGTATTACATTTGAACTTTTCGTTTTAATTTGTATTATAATTTAATTTGTATTTATATTATTAGGCTAGAAGTTCTATGTGATAATGACAGAATATCTAGGAAAAGTTAGTTATCCGATACTAGCTGAGTGGAATGCATTTTCGAAACCAGCTACGGTTTCATCATCAGCACTCTTTTGATCAGAACTACAAATGTTGTGTGTAAATATCAACTATTTAACTCAGTATTTTATTGAAAATTGAAATATAGAATTATTTGTTCTAATTTATTCATGTCTTTCATATAACACTGAGTTAGTACGAAATTAACCAACATCTGTTTTTCCTGTATTCTTTTTGCACGTCATTACCACAAGTAATTAAAGGTTGCCTTTAGCTACAGATCCACAGATGTCGCTAAAGCAATTTTTGCAATTATGCAGTTGCATTATATGTCACAAGTGTTCTAAACAAGATGGTATTAGTTGAACAATGTTTTATTTTTACACCATGCCCTGTGATTGTTTGTTGTATTTTTAAAGTATTACATTTAAACTTTTCTTTTTAATTTGTATTATAATTTAATTTGTATATTATTAGGCTAGAAGTTCTATGTGATAATGACAGAATATCTAGGAAAAGTTAGTTATCCGATACTAGCTGAGTGGAATGCATTTTCGAAACCAGCTACGGTTTCATCATCAGCACTCTTTTGATCAGAACTACAAATGTTGTGTGTAAATATCAACTATTTAACTCAGTATTTTATTGAAAATTAAAATATAGAATTATTTGTTCTAATTTATTCATGTCTTTCATATAACACTGAGTTAGTACGAAATTTACCAACATCTGTTTTTCCTGTATTCTTTTTGCACGTCATTACCACAAGTAATTAAAGGTTGCCTTTAGCTACAGATGTCGCTAAAGCAATTTTAGCAATTATGCAGTTGCATTATATGTCACATGTGTTCTAAACAAGATGGTATTAGTGGAACAATGTTTTATTTTTACACCATGCCCTGTGTTTGTTTGTTGTATTTTTAAAGTATTACATTTGAACTTTTCTTTTTAATTTGTATTATATTTTATATTAGGCTAGAAGTTCTATGTGATAATGACAGAATATCTAGGAAAAGTTAGTTATCCGGTACTAGCTGAGTGGAATGCATTTTCGAAACCAGCTACGGTTTCATCATCAGCACTCTTTTGATCAGAACTACAAATGTTGTGTGTAAATATCAACTATTTAACTCAGTATTTTATTGAAAATTGAAATATAGAATTATTTGTTCTAATTTATTCATGTCTTTCATATAACACTGAGTTAGTACGAAATTAACCAACATCTGTTTTTCCTGTATTCTTTTTGCACGTCATTACCACAAGTAATTAAATGTTGCCTTTAGCTACAGATCCACAGATGTCGCTAAAGCAATTTTTGCAATTATGCAGTTGCATTATATGTCACAAGTGTTCTAAACAAGATGGTTTTAGTTGAACAATGTTTTATTTTTACACCATGCCCTGTGTTTGTTTGTTGTACTTTTAAAGTATTACATTTGAACTTTTCTTTTTAATTTGTATTATAATTTAATTTGTATTTATATTATTAGGCTAGAAGTTCTATGTGATAATGACAGAATATCTAGGAAAAGTTAGTTACCCGATACTAGCTGAGTGGAATGCATTTTCGAAACCAGCTACGGTTTCATCATCAGCACTCTTTTGATCAGAACTACAAATGTTGTGTGTAAATATCAACTATTTAACTCAGTATTTTATTGAAAATTTAAATATAGAATTATTTGTTCTAATTTATTCATGTCTTTCATATAACACGGAGTTAGTACGAAATTTACCAACATCTGTTTTTCCTGTATTCTTTTTGCACGTCATTACCACAAGTAATTAAAGGTTGCCTTTAGCTACAGATGTCGCTAAAGCAATTTTAGCAATTATGCAGTTGCATTATATGTCACATGTGTTCTAAACAAGATGGTATTAGTGGAACAATGTTTTATTTTTACACCATGCCCTGTGTTTGTTTGTTGTATTTTTAAAGTATTACATTTGAACTTTTCTTTTTAATTTGTATTATATTTTATATTAGGCTAGAAGTTCTATGTGATAATGACAGAATATCTAGGAAAAGTTAGTTATCCGGTACTAGCTGAGTGGAATGCATTTTCGAAACCAGCTACGGTTTCATCATCAGCACTCTTTTGATCAGAACTACAAATATTGTGTGTAAATATCAACTATTTAACTCAGTATTTTATTGAAAATTGAAATATAGAATTATTTGTTCTAATTTATTCATGTCTTTCATATAACACTGAGTTAGTACGAAATTTACCAACATCTGTTTTTCCTGTATTCTTTTTGCACGTGATTACCACAAGTAATTAAAGGTTGCCTTTAGCTACAGATGTCGCTAAAGCAATTTTTGCAATTATGCAGTTGCATTATATGTCACATGTGTTCTAAACAAGATGGTATTAGTTGAACAATGTTTTATTTTTACACCATGCCCTGTGTTTGTTTGTTGTATTTTTAAAGTATTACATTTGAACTTTTCTTTTTAATTTGTAATATATTTTATATTAGGCTAGAAGTTCTATGTGATAATGACAGAATATCTAGGAAAAGTTAGTTATCCGATACTAGCTGAGTGGAATGCATTTTCGAAACCAGCTACGGTTTCATCATCAGCACTCTTTTGATCTGAACTACAAATGTTGTGTGTAAATATCAACTATTTAACTCAGTATTTTATTGAAAATTTAAATGTAGAATTATTTGTTCTAATTTATTCATGTCTTTCATATAACACTGAGTTAGTACGAAATTAACCAACATCTGTTTTTCCTGTATTCTTTTTGCACGTCATTACCACAAGTAATTAAATGTTGCCTTTAGCTACAGATCCACAGATGTCGCTAAAGCAATTTTTGCAATTATGCAGTTGCATTATATGTCACAAGTGTTCTAAACAAGATGGTTTTAGTTGAACAATGTTTTATTTTTACACCATGCCCTGTGTTTGTTTGTTGTACTTTTAAAGTATTACATTTGAACTTTTCGTTTTAATTTGTATTATAATTTAATTTGTATTTATATTATTAGGCTAGAAGTTCTATGTGATAATGACAGAATATCTAGGAAAAGTTAGTTATCCGATACTAGCTGAGTGGAATGCATTTTCGAAACCAGCTACGGTTTCATCATCAGCACTCTTTTGATCAGAACTACAAATGTTGTGTGTAAATATCAACTATTTAACTCAGTATTTTATTGAAAATTTAAATATAGAATTATTTGTTCTAATTTATTCATGTCTTTCATATAACACGGAGTTAGTACGAAATTTACCAACATCTGTTTTTCCTGTATTCTTTTTGCACGTCATTACCACAAGTAATTAATGGTTGCCTTAAGCTACAGATCCACAGATGTCGCTAAAGCAATTTTTGCAATTATGCAGTTGCATTATATGTCACATGTGTTCTAAACAAGATGGTATTAGTTAAACAATGTTTTTTGCAATTATGCAGTTGCATTATATGTCACAAGTGTTCTAAACAAGATGGTATTAGTTGAACGCTTTATTTTTACACCATGCCCTGTGTTTGTTTGTTGTACTTTTAAAGTATTACATTTGAACTTTTCTTTTTAATTTGTATTATAATTTAATTTGTATTTATATTATTAGGCTAGAAGTTCTATGTGATAATGACAGAATATCTAATTAACCAACATCTGTTTTTCCTGTATTCTTTTTGCACGTCATTACCACAAGTAATTAAAGGTTGCCTTTAGCTACAGATCCACAGATGTCGCTAAAGCAATTTTTGCAATTATGCAGTTGCATTATATGTCACAAGTGTTCTAAACAAGATGGTATTAGTTGAACAATGTTTTATTTTTACACCATGCCCTGTGATTGTTTGTTGTATTTTTAAAGTATTACATTTAAACTTTTCTTTTTAATTTGTATTATAATTTAATTTGTATATTATTAGGCTAGAAGTTCTATGTGATAATGACAGAATATCTAGGAAAAGTTAGTTATCCGATACTAGCTGAGTGGAATGCATTTTCGAAACCAGCTACGGTTTCATCATCAGCACTCTTTTGATCAGAACTACAAATGTTGTGTGTAAATATCAACTATTTAACTCAGTATTTTATTGAAAATTAAAATATAGAATTATTTGTTCTAATTTATTCATGTCTTTCATATAACACTGAGTTAGTACGAAATTTACCAACATCTGTTTTTCCTGTATTCTTTTTGCACGTCATTACCACAAGTAATTAAAGGTTGCCTTTAGCTACAGATGTCGCTAAAGCAATTTTAGCAATTATGCAGTTGCATTATATGTCACATGTGTTCTAAACAAGATGGTATTAGTGGAACAATGTTTTATTTTTACACCATGCCCTGTGTTTGTTTGTTGTATTTTTAAAGTATTACATTTGAACTTTTCTTTTTAATTTGTATTATATTTTATATTAGGCTAGAAGTTCTATGTGATAATGACAGAATATCTAGGAAAAGTTAGTTATCCGGTACTAGCTGAGTGGAATGCATTTTCGAAACCAGCTACGGTTTCATCATCAGCACTCTTTTGATCAGAACTACAAATGTTGTGTGTAAATATCAACTATTTAACTCAGTATTTTATTGAAAATTGAAATATAGAATTATTTGTTCTAATTTATTCATGTCTTTCATATAACACTGAGTTAGTACGAAATTTACCAACATCTGTATTCTTTTTGCACGTCATTACCACAAGTAATTAATGGTTGCCTTAAGCTACAGATCCGCAGATGTCGCTAAAGCAATTTTTGCAATTATGCAGTTTTCTTTTTGCACGTCATTACCACAAGTAATTAATGGTTGCCTTAAGCTACAGATCCACAGATGTCGGTAAAGCAATTTTTGCAATTATGCAGTTGCATTATATGTCACATGTGTTCTAAACAAGATGGTATTAGTTAAACAATGTTTTTTGCAATTATGCAGTTGCATTATATGTCACAAGTGTTCTAAACAAGATGGTATTAGTTGAACAATGTTTTATTTTTACACCATGCCCTGTGTTTGTTTGTTGTACTTTTAAAGTATTACATTTGAACTTTTCTTTTTAATTTGTATTATAATTTAATTTGTATTTATATTATTAGGCTAGAAGTTCTATGTGATAATGACAGAATATCTAATTAACCAACATCTGTTTTTCCTGTATTCTTTTTGCACGTCATTACCACAAGTAATTAAAGGTTGCCTTTAGCTACAGATCCACAGATGCCGCTAAAGCAATTTTTGCAATTATGCAGTTGCATTATATGTCACAAGTGTTCTAAACAAGATGGTATTAGTTGAACAATGTTTTATTTTTACACCATGCCCTGTGTTTGTTTGTTGTACTTTTAAAGTATTACATTTGAACTTTTCTTTTTAATTTGTATTATAATTTAATTTGTATTTATATTATTAGGCTAGAAGTTCTATGTGATAATGACAGAATATCTAGGAAAAGTTAGTTATCCGATACTAGCTGAGTGGAATGCATTTTCGAAACCAGCTACGGTTTCATCATCAGCACTCTTTTGATCAGAACTACAAATGTTGTGTGTAAATATCAACTATTTAACTCAGTATTTTATTGAAAATTGAAATATAGAATTATTTGTTCTAATTTATTCATGTCTTTCATATAACACTGGTTAGTACGAAATTTACCAACATCTGTTTTTCCTGTATTCTTTTTGCACGTCATTACCACAAGTAATTAATGGTTGCCTTAAGCTACAGATCCACAGATGTCGCTAAAGCAATTTTTGCAATTATGCAGTTGCATTATATGTCACATGTGTTCTAAACAAGATGGTATTAGTTAAACAATGTTTTATTTTTACACCATGCCCTGTGTTTGTTTGTTGTATTTTTAAAGTATTACATTTGAACTTTTCTTTTTAATTTGTATTTTATTTTATATTAGGCTAGAAGTTCTATGTGGTAATGACAGAATATCTAGGAAAAGTTAGTTATTCGATACTAGCTGAGTGGAATGCAATTTCGAAACCAGCTACGGTTTCATCATCAGCACTCTTTTGATCAGAACTACAAATGTTGTGTGTAAATATCAACTATTTAACTCAGCATTTTATTGAAAATTGAAATATAGAATTATTTGTTCTAATTTATTCATGTCTTTCATATAACACTGAGTTAGTACGAAATTAACCAACATCTGTTTTTCCTGTATTCTTTTTGCACGTCATTACCACAAGTAATTAAAGGTTGCCTTTAGCTACAGATCCACAGATGTCGCTAAAGCAATTTTTGCAATTATGCAGTTGCATTATATGTCACAAGTGTTCTAAACAAGATGGTATTAGTTGAACAATGTTTTATTTTTACACCATGCCCTGTGTTTGTTTGTTGTACTTTTAAAGTATTACATTTGAACTTTTCTTTTTAATTTGTATTTATATTATTAGGCTAGAAGTTCTATGTGATAATGACAGAATATCTAGGAAAAGTTAGTTATCCGATACTAGCTGAGTGGAATGCATTTTCGAAACCAGCTACGGTTTCATCATCAGCACTCTTTTGATCAGAACTACAAATGTTGTGTGTAAATATCAACTATTTAACTCAGTATTTTATTGAAAATTGAAATATAGAATTATTTGTTCTAATTTATTCATGTCTTTCATATAACACTGAGTTAGTACGAAATTTACCAACATCTGATTTTCCTGTATTCTTTTTGCACGTCATTACCACAAGTAATTAATGGTTGCCTTAAGCTACAGATCCACAGATGTCGCTAAAGCAATTTTTGCAATTATGCAGTTGCATTATATGTCACATGTGTTCTAAACAAGATGGTATTAGTTAAACAATGTTTTTTGCAATTATGCAGTTGCATTATATGTCACAAGTGTTCTAAACAAGATGTTATTAGTTGAACAATGTTTTATTTTTACACCATGCCCTGTGTTTGTTTGTTGTACTTTTAAAGTATTACATTTGAACTTTTCTTTTTAATTTGTATTATAATTTAATTTGTATTTATATTATTAGGCTAGAAGTTCTATGTGATAATGACAGAATATCTAATTAACCAACATCTGTTTTTCCTGTATTCTTTTTGCACGTCATTACCACAAGTAATTAAAGGTTGCCTTTAGCTACAGATCCACAGATGTCGCTTAAGCAATTTTTGCAATTATGCAGTTGCATTATATGTCACAAGTGTTCTATGAACAATGTTTTATTAATACACCATGCCCTGTGTTTGTTTGTTGTACTTTTAAAGTATTACATTTGAACTTTTCTTTTTAATTTGTATTATAATTTAATTTGTATTTATATTATTAGGCTAGAAGTTCTATGTGATAATGACAGAATATCTAGGAAAAGTTAGTTATCCGATACTAGCTGAGTGGAATGCATTTTCGAAACCAGCTACGGTTTCATCATCAGCACTCTTTTGATCAGAACTACAAATGTTGTGTGTAAATATCAACTATTTAACTCAGTATTTTATTGAAAATTGAAATATAGAATTATTTGTTCTAATTTATTCATGTCTTTCATATAACACTGAGTTAGTACGAAATTTACCAACATCTGTTTTTCCTGTATTCTTTTTGCACGTCATTACCACAAGTAATTAATGGTTGCCTTAAGCTACAGATCCACAGATGTCGCTAAAGCAATTTTTGCAATTATGCAGTTGCATTATATGTCACATGTGTTCTAAACAAGATGGTATTAGTTGAACAATGTTTTATTTTTACACCATGCCCTGTGTTTGTTTGTTGTATTTTTAAAGTATTACATTTGAACTTTTCTTTTTAATTTGTATTATATTTTATATTAGGCTAGAAGTTCTATGTGATAATCACAGAATATCTAGGAAAAGTTAGTTATCCGATACTAGCTGAGTGGAATGCATTTTCGAAACCAGCTACGGTTTCATCATCAGCACTCTTTTGATCAGAACTACAAATGTTGTGTGTAAATATCAACTATTTAACTCAGTATTTTATTGAAAATTGAAATATAGAATTATTTGTTCTAATTTATTCATGTCTTTCATATCACACTGAGTTAGAAAAAAACTTTACTTCGGCGAGTTAACGTCTCAGCTTTTTAGCGATTGATACTAGTTTTATAGCTTTAGCTGGTATTGCTTTGATTTTATTGGCAAAAGAACCCCTTAAAATATTAAAATATTTTATTATTTTTACCATTAATGCAGAGTTTTGTGCACTATAATTCCTGTCGGCGTTATTTTTAGAAAAAAAAATTTACTTCGGCGAGTTGACACATTAGTTTTCTAGCGATTGGTTCCTGATTTATAGTTTTAGCTGGTATTGTTTTGATTTTATTGGCAAAAGAACTCCTTAAAATATTAAAATATTTTATTATTTTTACCATTAATGCAAAGTTTGGTGCCCTAAAATTCCTGTCGGCCTTTTTTTTAGAAAAAAAATTTACTTCGGCGAGTTAACACGTTAGTTTTCTAGCGACTGGTACCAGCTTTATAGTTCTATCTGGTATTGTTTCAATTTTCTTGGCAAAAGAACTCCTTAAAATATTAAAATATAAAAATATATTGTTTCGATTATTTTTAGAAGAAAAATGTAGATTGACGAGTTAGCACGTTTGTTTTCTAGCGATTGGTACCAGTTTCATAGTTCTAGCTGGTATTGTTTTGATTTTATTGGCAAAAAAACCCCTTAAAAATATTCTTAAGATCGGAACAAAGAAAATTTTTGAAAAAAACCTATGGAAGCACAATTAGAATTGATTGAGATTTAAAATTGACACTTAAATTTATTGTGGTTATCTTCGAGTTTTGCTGACTCACTGGTGGGTAACAAGAAAATTGATTTCAATTTAAAATTGAGACTTATTTGCAAGTTGTTGCCTCATTGGTAGTTAGATAGAGAAAAGAAGTAAATTGATAGAAAAAACAATTTGAAAACACAATTAATCTTTCTTACAATTTAAAATTCACAATTGAATTTATTGCAGTTTTTTCGAGTATTGCTGCCCATTGGTGGTTTCTTACTAAATTTCTCATGTAAATAAAAAGCTAATTTTTAAATTTTTTAAGCTTGGAAAAATAAACATGATAGAAAGACCATACGGCAACACAATTACAAATTGATTTCAATTTAAAATTGACAATTAAAATTATTGCCCTTTTTAAAATTTTGCTGACTTATTGGAGATTGATAAGAACCTCTTGTAGCTAAAAAACTAATTTTAAACATCTTCATGTTTAGAAAAAGTAAATTGATAGACAAGACTTATGGAAACACAATAAAAATTGATTTTAATATAAACTAAAATTTATTGCAGTTTTTTCGATTTTTGTTATCTCATTGGAGATAAATAAGATATCATCTAGCTAAAAAACTAATTTAAAAATTTTACATATTCTTACGATCTGAACAAAGAAAATTTATTAAAAAAACCTATGGAAGCACAATTCAAATTGATTGTGATTTAAAATTGACACTTAAATTTATTGTTGTTTTTTTCGAGTTTTGCTGGCTCATTAGTGAGTAATAAGAAAATTTATTTCAATTTAAAATAGTCACTTATATAAAAGTTTTGCTGCCTCATTGGTGGTTAATAAGAGAAAAGAAGTAAATTGATAGAAAAAACAATTTGAAAACACAATAAAACTTGCTTTCAATTTAAAATAAACATTGAATTTATTGCAGTTTTTTCTAGTATTGCTGCCTCATTGGTGATTTCTTATCAAAATCCTCATGTAAATAAAAAACTAATTTTTAAATTTTTTAAGCTTGGAAAAATAAACTTGATAGAAAAAACCCAACGGCAACACAATTAAAAATTGATTTCAATTTAAAATTGACAATTAAAATTTTTACCCTTTTTCAAATTTTTCTGACTTATTGGAGATTGATAAGAACCTCATGTATCTAAAAAAACTAATTAAGCATCTTTATGTTTAGAAAAAGTAAATTGATAGAAAAAACTTATGGAAACACAATTAAAAATTGATTTTAATATAAACTTAAATTAATTTCGTTTTTTTCGATTTTGGTTATCTCATTGGAAAAACAAATAAGAATATCATCTAGTTAACAACTAATTTAAAAATTTTACATATTCTTAAGATCGGAACGGTTTTTTTCGATTTGTGTTATTTCTTGGAGAACACCAAGAACTTTAGCTAAAAAACTAATTAAAAATTTTACATATTTATGATCGGAATAAAGAAAATTTATTAAAACAAACTATGGAAGCACAATTAAAACTGATTGCGACCTTACATTTATTGCGGTTATTTTCGAGTTTCGTTGCCGCACT
Organism: Phyto melanocephala; assembly: GCA_941918925.1. Lineage (NCBI taxonomy): Eukaryota > Metazoa > Arthropoda > Insecta > Diptera > Rhinophoridae > Phyto > Phyto melanocephala. The sequence goes on from OW799233.1 coordinate 67,755,377, forward strand.
GGTGGGTAATAATTTAACTGCCTGTTCAACGATGTCGAAAGAAAACTCTAGCGCAATTTCATTCGTACAAATACGTTGAAAACAAAAACAAATTTTTAGTTTTTGTTGTTGTTTTTAATATATTTGTACGAATGAAATTTCGCTTGGATTTTCTTTCGACATCGTTGAACAGGCAGTAAAATTTAAAATTGATACATATTTGCAATTTTTGCTGCCAATAAGGTGGTTACTAAGAGAAAACAAGTAAATTGATAGAAAACACAATTTGAAAACACAATAAAACTTGCTTTCAATTTAAAATAAACAATGGAATTTATTGCAGTTTTTCGAGTATTGCAGCCTCATTGGTAGTTTCCTATTAAAATTCTCATGTAAACTAAAAACTAATTTTTAAATTTTTTAAGCTTAGAAAAATAAACTTGATAGAAAAAACCCATACGGCAACACAATTAAAAAAAGATTTCAATTTAAAATTGACAATTAAAATTATTGCCCTTTTTTAAAATTTTGCTGACTTATTGGAGATTGATAAGAACCTCATGTAGCTAAAAAACAAATTTTAAACATAAGAATAAATAAGAATATCACTAGCTAAACAACTAAACAAAATTTTTAAATATTTTGCATATTGTTAAGATCGGAATAAAGAAAATTTATTGAAAAAACCTATGGAAGCACAATTCAAATTGATTGTGATTCAAAATTGACACTTAAATTTATTGTGTTTTTTTTTTCGAGTTTTGCTGCCTCACTGGTGGGTAACAAGAAAATTGATTTCAATTTAAAATTGACACTTATTTCCAAGTTTTGCTGCCTCATTGGTGGGTAATAAGAGAAAAGAAGTTAATTGATAGAAAAAACAATGTGCAAACACAATAAAATTTGCTTTTAATTTAAAATAAACAATGGCATTTATTGCAGTTTTTTCGAGTATTGCTGCCCATTGGTGGTTTCTTACTAAATTTCTCATGTAAATAAAAAAATAATTTTTAAATTTTTTAAGCTTGGAAAAATAAACTTGATAGAAAGACCATACGGCAACACAATTACAAATTGATTGCAATTTAAAATTGACAATTAAAATTATTGCCCTTTTTAAAATTTTGCTGACTTATTGGAGATTGATAAGAACCTCTTGTAGCTAAAAACCCAATTTTAAACATCTTCATGTTTAGAAAAAGTAAATTGATAGACAAGACTTATGGAAACACAATAAAAATTGATTTTAATCTAAACTAAAATTTATTGCAGTTTTTTCGATTTTTGTTATCTCATTGGAGATAAATAAGATATCATCTAGCTAAAAAACTAATTTAAAAATTTTACATATTCTTACGATCTGAACAAAGAAAATTTATTGAAAAAACCTATGAAAGCACAATTCAAATTGATTGTGATTTAAAATTGACACTTAAATTTATTGTTGTTTTTTTCGAGTTTTGCTGGCTCATTAGTGAGTAATAAGAAAATTTATTTCAATTTAAAATAGTCACTTATATAAAAGTTTTGCTGCCTCATTGGTGGTTAATAAGAGAAAAGAAGTAAATTGATTGAAAAAAAACAATTTGAAAACACAATAAAACTTGCTTTCAATTTAAAATAAACAATTGAATTTATTGCAGTTTTTTCTAGTATTGCTGCCTCATTGATGATTTCTTATCAAAATCCTCATGTAAATAAAAAACTAATTTTTAAATTTTTTAAGCTTGGAAAAATAAACTTGATAGAAAAAACCCAACGGCAACACAATTAAAAATTGATTTCAATTTAAAATTGACAATTAAAATTAGTGCCCTTTTTTCAAATTTTGCTGACTTATTGGAGATTGATAAGAACCTCATGTAGCTAAAAAACTAATTTTCAACATCTTGATGTTTAATTATTTTAAGTTTAAATTAAAATCAATTTTTAATTGTGTTTCCATAAGTTTTGTATCAATTTATTTAAAATAAATAAATAAATAAATAAATTTATTTCTAATTTATTCATGTCTTTCATATAACACTGAGTTAGTACGAAATTTACCAACATCTGTTTTTCCTGTATTCTTTTTGCACGTCATTACCACAAGTAATTAATGGTTGCCTTCAGCTACAGATCCACAGATGTCGCTAAAGCAATTTTTGCAATTATGCAGTTGCATTATATGTCACGTGTGTTCTAAACAAGATGGTATTAGTTGAACAATGTTTTATTTTTACACCATGCCCTGTGTTTGTTTGTTGTATTTTTAAAGTATTACATTTGAACTTTTCTTTTTAATTTGTATTATATTTTATATTAGGCTAGAAGTTCTATGTGATAATGACAGAATATCTAGGAAAAGTTAGTTATCCGGTACTAGCTGAGTGGAATGCATTTTCGAAACCAGCTACGGTTTCATCATCAGCACTCTTTTGATCAGAACTACAAATGTTGTGTGTAAATATCAACTATTTAACTCAGTATTTTATTGAAAATTGAAATATAGAATTATTTGTTCTAATTTATTCATGTCTTTCATATAACACTGAGTTAGTACGAAATTAACCAACATCTGTTTTTCCTGTATTCTTTTTGCACGTCATTACCACAAGTAATTAAAGGTTGCCTTTAGCTACAGATCCACAGATGTCGCTAAAGCAATTTTTGCAATTATGCAGTTGCATTATATGTCACAAGTGTTCTAAACAAGATGGTATTAGTTGAACAATGTTTTATTTTTACACCATGCCCTGTGATTGTTTGTTGTATTTTTAAAGTATTACATTTAAACTTTTCTTTTTAATTTGTATTATAATTTAATTTGTATATTATTAGGCTAGAAGTTCTATGTGATAATGACAGAATATCTAGGAAAAGTTAGTTATCCGATACTAGCTGAGTGGAATGCATTTTCGAAACCAGCTACGGTTTCATCATCAGCACTCTTTTGATCAGAACTACAAATGTTGTGTGTAAATATCAACTATTTAACTCAGTATTTTATTGAAAATTAAAATATAGAATTATTTGTTCTAATTTATTCATGTCTTTCATATAACACTGAGTTAGTACGAAATTTACCAACATCTGTTTTTCCTGTATTCTTTTTGCACGTCATTACCACAAGTAATTAAAGGTTGCCTTTAGCTACAGATGTCGCTAAAGCAATTTTAGCAATTATGCAGTTGCATTATATGTCACATGTGTTCTAAACAAGATGGTATTAGTGGAACAATGTTTTATTTTTACACCATGCCCTGTGTTTGTTTGTTGTATTTTTAAAGTATTACATTTGAACTTTTCTTTTTAATTTGTATTATATTTTATATTAGGCTAGAAGTTCTATGTGATAATGACAGAATATCTAGGAAAAGTTAGTTATCCGGTACTAGCTGAGTGGAATGCATTTTCGAAACCAGCTACGGTTTCATCATCAGCACTCTTTTGATCAGAACTACAAATGTTGTGTGTAAATATCAACTATTTAACTCAGTATTTTATTGAAAATTGAAATATAGAATTATTTGTTCTAATTTATTCATGTCTTTCATATAACACTGAGTTAGTACGAAATTTACCAACATCTGTTTTTCCTGTATTCTTTTTGCACGTGATTACCACAAGTAATTAAAGGTTGCCTTTAGCTACAGATGTCGCTAAAGCAATTTTTGCAATTATGCAGTTGCATTATATGTCACATGTGTTCTAAACAAGATGGTATTAGTTGAACAGTGTTTTATTTTTACACCATGCCCTGTGTTTGTTTGTTGTATTTTTAAAGTATTACATTTGAACTTTTCTTTTTAATTTGTAATATATTTTATATTAGGCTAGAAGTTCTATGTGATAATGACAGAATATCTAGGAAAAGTTAGTTATCCGATACTAGCTGAGTGGAATGCATTTTCGAAACCAGCTACGGTTTCATCATCAGCACTCTTTTGATCAGAACTACAAATGTTGTGTGTAAATATCAACTATTTAACTCAGTATTTTATTGAAAATTGAAATATAGAATTATTTGTTCTAATTTATTCATGTCTTTCATATAACACTGAGTTAGTACGAAATTTACCAACATCTGTATTCTTTTTGCACGTCATTACCACAAGTAATTAATGGTTGCCTTAAGCTACAGATCCGCAGATGTCGCTAAAGCAACTTTTGCAATTATGCAGTTGCATTATATGTCACATGTGTTCTAAACAAGATGGTATTAGTTAAACAATGTTTTATTTTTACACCATGCCCTGTGTTTGTTTGTTGTATTTTTAAAGTATTACATTTGAACTTTTCTTTTTAATTTGTATTATATTTTATATTAGGCTAGAAGTTCTATGTGATAATGACAGAATATCTAGGAAAAGTTAGTTATCCGATACTAGCTGAGTGGAATGCATTTTCGAAACCAGCTACGGTTTCATCATCAGCACTCTTTTGATCAGAACTACAAATGTTGTGTGTAAATATCAACTATTTAACTCAGTATTTTATTGAAAATTGAAATGTAGAATTATTTGTTCTAATTTATTCATGTCTTTCATATAACACTGAGTTAGTACGAAATTAACCAACATCTGTTTTTCCTGTATTCTTTTTGCACGTCATTACCACAAGTAATTAAATGTTGCCTTTAGCTACAGATCCACAGATGTCGCTAAAGCAATTTTTTGTACAAATTAAAAAGAAAAGTTCAAATGTAATACTTTAAAAATACAACAAACAAACACAGGGCATGGTGTAAAAATAAAACATTGTTTAACTAATACCATCTTGTTTAGAACACATGTGACATATAATGCAACTGCATAATTGCAAAAATTGCTTTAGCGACATCTGCGGATCTGTAGCTTAAGGCAACCATTAATTACTTGTGGTAATGACGTGCAAAAAGAATACAGATGTTGGTAAATTTCGTACTAACTCAGTGTTATATGAAAGACATGAATAAATTAGAACAAATAATTCTATATTTCAATTTTCAATAAAATACTGAGTTAAATAGTTGATATTTACACACAACATTTGTAGTTCTGATCAAAAGAGTGCTGATGATGAAACCGTAGCTGGTTTCGAAAATGCATTCCACTCAGCTAGTATCGGATAACTAACTTTTCCTAGATATTCTGTCATTATCACATAGAACTTCTAGCCTAATATAAAATATATTACAAATTAAAAAGAAAAGTTCAAATGTAATACTTTAAAAATACAACAAACAAACACAGGGCATGGTGTAAAAATAAAACACTGTTCAACTAATACCATCTTGTTTAGAACACATGTGACATATAATGCAATTGCATAATTGCAAAAATTGCTTTAGCGACATCTGTAGCTAAAGGCAACCTTTAATTACTTGTGGTAGTCACGTGCAAAAAGAATACAGGAAAAACAGATGTTGGTAAATTTCGTACTAACTCAGTGTTATATGAAAGACATGAATAAATTAGAACAAATAATTCTATATTTCAATTTTCAATAAAATACTGAGTTAAATAGTTGATATTTACACACAACATTTGTAGTTCTGATCAAAAGAGTGCTGATGATGAAACCGTAGCTGGTTTCGAAAATGCATTCCACTCAGCTAGTACCGGATAACTAACTTTTCCTAGATATTCTGTCATTATCACATAGAACTTCTAGCCTAATATAAAATATAATACAAATTAAAAAGAAAAGTTCAAATGTAATACTTTAAAAATACAACAAACAAACACAGGGCATGGTGTAAAAATAAAACATTGTTCCACTAATACCATCTTGTTTAGAACACATGTGACATATAATGCAACTGCATAATTGCTAAAATTGCTTTAGCGACATCTGTAGCTAAAGGCAACCTTTAATTACTTGTGGTAATGACGTGCAAAAAGAATACAGGAAAAACAGATGTTGGTAAATTTCGTACTAACTCAGTGTTATATGAAAGACATGAATAAATTAGAACAAATAATTCTATATTTTAATTTTCAATAAAATACTGAGTTAAATAGTTGATATTTACACACAACATTTGTAGTTCTGATCAAAAGAGTGCTGATGATGAAACCGTAGCTGGTTTCGAAAATGCATTCCACTCAGCTAGTATCGGATAACTAACTTTTCCTAGATATTCTGTCATTATCACATAGAACTTCTAGCCTAATAATATACAAATTAAATTATAATACAAATTAAAAAGAAAAGTTTAAATGTAATACTTTAAAAATACAACAAACAATCACAGGGCATGGTGTAAAAATAAAACATTGTTCAACTAATACCATCTTGTTTAGAACACTTGTGACATATAATGCAACTGCATAATTGCAAAAATTGCTTTAGCGACATCTGTGGATCTGTAGCTAAAGGCAACCTTTAATTACTTGTGGTAATGACGTGCAAAAAGAATACAGGAAAAACAGATGTTGGTTAATTAGATATTCTGTCATTATCACATAGAACTTCTAGCCTAATAATATAAATACAAATTAAATTATAATACAAATTAAAAAGAAAAGTTCAAATGTAATACTTTAAAAGTACAACAAACAAACACAGGGCATGGTGTAAAAATAAAACATTGTTCAACTAATACCATCTTGTTTAGAACACTTGTGACATATAATGCAACTGCATAATTGCAAAAAACATTATTTAACTAATACCATCTTGTTTAGAACACATGTGACATATAATGCAACTGCATAATTGCAAAAATTGCTTTAGCGACATCTGTGGATCTGTAGCTTAAGGCAACCATTAATTACTTGTGGTAATGACGTGCAAAAAGAATACAGGAAAAACAGATGTTGGTAAATTTCGTACTAACTCCGTGTTATATGAAAGACATGAATAAATTAGAACAAATAATTCTATATTTAAATTTTCAATAAAATACTGAGTTAAATAGTTGATATTTACACACAACATTTGTAGTTCTGATCAAAAGAGTGCTGATGATGAAACCGTAGCTGGTTTCGAAAATGCATTCCACTCAGCTAGTATCGGTTAACTAACTTTTCCTAGATATTCTGTCATTATCACATAGAACTTCTAGCCTAATAATATAAATACAAATTAAATTATAATACAAATTAAAACGAAAAGTTCAAATGTAATACTTTAAAAGTACAACAAACAAACACAGGGCAAGGTGTAAAAATAAAACATTGTTCAACTAAAACCATCTTGTTTAGAACACTTGTGACATATAATGCAACTGCATAATTGAAAAAATTGCTTTAGCGACATCTGTGGATCTGTAGCTAAAGGCAACATTTAATTACTTGTGGTAATGACGTGCAAAAAGAATACAGGAAAAACAGATGTTGGTTAATTTCGTACTAACTCAGTGTTATATGAAAGACATGAATAAATTAGAACAAATAATTCTACATTTCAATTTTCAATAAAATACTGAGTTAAATAGTTGATATTTACACACAACATTTGTAGTTCTGATCAAAAGAGTGCTGATGATGAAACCGTAGCTGGTTTCGAAAATGCATTCCACTCAGCTAGTATCGGATAACTAACTTTTCCTAGATATTCTGTCATTATCACATAGAACTTCTAGCCTAATATAAAATATAATACAAATTAAAAAGAAAAGTTCAAATGTAATACTTTAAAAATACAACAAACAAACACAGGGCATGGTGTAAAAATAAAACATTGTTTAACTAATACCATCTTGTTTAGAACACATGTGACATATAATGCAACTGCATAATTGCAAAAATTGCTTTAGCGACATCTGCGGATCTGTAGCTTAAGGCAACCATTAATTACTTGTGGTAATGACGTGCAAAAAGAATACAGATGTTGGTAAATTTCGTACTAACTCAGTGTTATATGAAAGACATGAATAAATTAGAACAAATAATTCTATATTTCAATTTTCAATAAAATACTGAGTTAAATAGTTGATATTTACACACAACATTTGTAGTTCAGATCGAAAGAGTGCTGATGATGAAACCGTAGCTGGTTTCGAAAATGCATTCCACTCAGCTAGTATCGGATAACTAACTTTTCCTAGATATTCTGTCATTATCACATAGAACTTCTAGCCTAATATAAAATATATTACAAATTAAAAAGAAAAGTTCAAATGTAATACTTTAAAAATACAACAAACAAACACAGGGCATGGTGTAAAAATAAAACATTGTTCAACTAATACCATCTTGTTTAGAACACATGTGACATATAATGCAACTGCATAATTGCAAAAATTGCTTTAGCGACATCTGTAGCTAAAGGCAACCTTTAATTACTTGTGGTAATCACGTGCAAAAAGAATACAGGAAAAACAGATGTTGGTAAATTTCGTACTAACTCAGTGTTATATGAAAGACATGAATAAATTAGAACAAATAATTCTATATTTCAATTTTCAATAAAATACTGAGTTAAATAGTTGATATTTACACACAACATTTGTAGTTCTGATCAAAAGAGTGCTGATGATGAAACCGTAGCTGGTTTCGAAAATGCATTCCACTCAGCTAGTACCGGATAACTAACTTTTCCTAGATATTCTGTCATTATCACATAGAACTTCTAGCCTAATATAAAATATAATACAAATTAAAAAGAAAAGTTCAAATGTAATACTTTAAAAATACAACAAACAAACACAGGGCATGGTGTAAAAATAAAACATTGTTCCACTAATACCATCTTGTTTAGAACACATGTGACATATAATGCAACTGCATAATTGCTAAAATTGCTTTAGCGACATCTGTAGCTAAAGGCAACCTTTAATTACTTGTGGTAATGACGTGCAAAAAGAATACAGGAAAAACAGATGTTGGTAAATTTCGTACTAACTCCGTGTTATATGAAAGACATGAATAAATTAGAACAAATAATTCTATATTTAAATTTTCAATAAAATACTGAGTTAAATAGTTGATATTTACACACAACATTTGTAGTTCTGATCAAAAGAGTGCTGATGATGAAACCGTAGCTGGTTTCGAAAATGCATTCCACTCAGCTAGTATCGGATAACTAACTTTTCCTAGATATTCTGTCATTATCACATAGAACTTCTAGCCTAATAATATAAATAACAAATTAAATTATAATACAAATTAAAAAGAAAAGTTCATATGTAATACTTTAAAGGTACAACAAACAAACACAGGGCATGGTGTAAAAATAAAACATTGTTCAACTAAAACCATCTTGTTTAGAACACTTGTGACATATAATGCAACTGCATAATTGCAAAAATTGCTTTAGCGACATCTGTGGATCTGTAGCTAAAGGCAACATTTAATTACTTGTGGTAATGACGTGCAAAAAGAATACAGGAAAAACAGATGTTGGTTAATTTCGTACTAACTCAGTGTTATATGAAAGACATGAATAAATTAGAACAAATAATTCTACATTTCAATTTTCAATAAAATACTGAGTTAAATAGTTGATATTTACACACAACATTTGTAGTTCTGATCAAAAGAGTGCTGATGATGAAACCGTAGCTGGTTTCGAAAATGCATTCCACTCAGCTAGTATCGGATAACTAACTTTTCCTAGATATTCTGTCATTATCACATAGAACTTCTAGCCTAATATAAAATATAATACAAATTAAAAAGAAAAGTTCAAATGTAATACTTTAAAAATACAACAAACAAACACAGGGCATGGTGTAAAAATAAAACATTGTTTAACTAATACCATCTTGTTTAGAACACATGTGACATATAATGCAACTGCATAATTGCAAAAATTGCTTTAGCGACATCTGCGGATCTGTAGCTTAAGGCAACCATTAATTACTTGTGGTAATGACGTGCAAAAAGAATACAGATGTTGGTAAATTTCGTACTAACTCAGTGTTATATGAAAGACATGAATAAATTAGAACAAATAATTCTATATTTCAATTTTCAATAAAATACTGAGTTAAATAGTTGATATTTACACACAACATTTGTAGTTCTGATCAAAAGAGTGCTGATGATGAAACCGTAGCTGGTTTCGAAAATGCATTCCACTCAGCTAGTATCGGATAACTAACTTTTCCTAGATATTCTGTCATTATCACATAGAACTTCTAGCCTAATAATATAAATAACAAATTAAATTATAATACAAATTAAAAAGAAAAGTTCATATGTAATACTTTAAAGGTACAACAAACAAACACAGGGCATGGTGTAAAAATAAAACATTGTTCAACTAAAACCATCTTGTTTAGAACACTTGTGACATATAATGCAACTGCATAATTGCAAAAATTGCTTTAGCGACATCTGTGGATCTGTAGCTAAAGGCAACATTTAATTACTTGTGGTAATGACGTGCAAAAAGAATACAGGAAAAACAGATGTTGGTTAATTTCGTACTAACTCAGTGTTATATGAAAGACATGAATAAATTAGAACAAATAATTCTACATTTCAATTTTCAATAAAATACTGAGTTAAATAGTTGATATTTACACACAACATTTGTAGTTCTGATCAAAAGAGTGCTGATGATGAAACCGTAGCTGGTTTCGAAAATGCATTCCACTCAGCTAGTATCGGATAACTAACTTTTCCTAGATATTCTGTCATTATCACATAGAACTTCTAGCCTAATATAAAATATATTACAAATTAAAAAGAAAAGTTCAAATGTAATACTTTAAAAATACAACAAACAAACACAGGGCATGGTGTAAAAATAAAACACTGTTCAACTAATACCATCTTGTTTAGAACACATGTGACATATAATGCAATTGCATAATTGCAAAAATTGCTTTAGCGACATCTGTAGCTAAAGGCAACCTTTAATTACTTGTGGTAGTCACGTGCAAAAAGAATACAGGAAAAACAGATGTTGGTAAATTTCGTACTAACTCAGTGTTATATGAAAGACATGAATAAATTAGAACAAATAATTCTATATTTCAATTTTCAATAAAATACTGAGTTAAATAGTTGATATTTACACACAACATTTGTAGTTCTGATCAAAAGAGTGCTGATGATGAAACCGTAGCTGGTTTCGAAAATGCATTCCACTCAGCTAGTACCGGATAACTAACTTTTCCTAGATATTCTGTCATTATCACATAGAACTTCTAGCCTAATATAAAATATAATACAAATTAAAAAGAAAAGTTCAAATGTAATACTTTAAAAATACAACAAACAAACACAGGGCATGGTGTAAAAATAAAACATTGTTCCACTAATACCATCTTGTTTAGAACACATGTGACATATAATGCAACTGCATAATTGCTAAAATTGCTTTAGCGACATCTGTAGCTAAAGGCAACCTTTAATTACTTGTGGTAATGACGTGCAAAAAGAATACAGGAAAAACAGATGTTGGTAAATTTCGTACTAACTCAGTGTTATATGAAAGACATGAATAAATTAGAACAAATAATTCTATATTTTAATTTTCAATAAAATACTGAGTTAAATAGTTGATATTTACACACAACATTTGTAGTTCTGATCAAAAGAGTGCTGATGATGAAACCGTAGCTGGTTTCGAAAATGCATTCCACTCAGCTAGTATCGGATAACTAACTTTTCCTAGATATTCTGTCATTATCACATAGAACTTCTAGCCTAATAATATACAAATTAAATTATAATACAAATTAAAAAGAAAAGTTTAAATGTAATACTTTAAAAATACAACAAACAATCACAGGGCATGGTGTAAAAATAAAACATTGTTCAACTAATACCATCTTGTTTAGAACACTTGTGACATATAATGCAACTGCATAATTGCAAAAATTGCTTTAGCGACATCTGTGGATCTGTAGCTAAAGGCAACCTTTAATTACTTGTGGTAATGACGTGCAAAAAGAATACAGGAAAAACAGATGTTGGTTAATTAGATATTCTGTCATTATCACATAGAACTTCTAGCCTAATAATATAAATACAAATTAAATTATAATACAAATTAAAAAGAAAAGTTCAAATGTAATACTTTAAAAGTACAACAAACAAACACAGGGCATGGTGTAAAAATAAAACATTGTTCAACTAATACCATCTTGTTTAGAACACTTGTGACATATAATGCAACTGCATAATTGCAAAAAACATTATTTAACTAATACCATCTTGTTTAGAACACATGTGACATATAATGCAACTGCATAATTGCAAAAATTGCTTTAGCGACATCTGTGGATCTGTAGCTTAAGGCAACCATTAATTACTTGTGGTAATGACGTGCAAAAAGAATACAGGAAAAACAGATGTTGGTAAATTTCGTACTAACTCCGTGTTATATGAAAGACATGAATAAATTAGAACAAATAATTCTATATTTAAATTTTCAATAAAATACTGAGTTAAATAGTTGATATTTACACACAACATTTGTAGTTCTGATCAAAAGAGTGCTGATGATGAAACCGTAGCTGGTTTCGAAAATGCATTCCACTCAGCTAGTATCGGTTAACTAACTTTTCCTAGATATTCTGTCATTATCACATAGAACTTCTAGCCTAATAATATAAATACAAATTAAATTATAATACAAATTAAAACGAAAAGTTCAAATGTAATACTTTAAAAGTACAACAAACAAACACAGGGCAAGGTGTAAAAATAAAACATTGTTCAACTAAAACCATCTTGTTTAGAACACTTGTGACATATAATGCAACTGCATAATTGCAAAAATTGCTTTAGCGACATCTGTGGATCTGTAGCTAAAGGCAACATTTAATTACTTGTGGTAATGACGTGCAAAAAGAATACAGGAAAAACAGATGTTGGTTAATTTCGTACTAACTCAGTGTTATATGAAAGACATGAATAAATTAGAACAAATAATTCTACATTTCAATTTTCAATAAAATACTGAGTTAAATAGTTGATATTTACACACAACATTTGTAGTTCTGATCAAAAGAGTGCTGATGATGAAACCGTAGCTGGTTTCGAAAATGCATTCCACTCAGCTAGTATCGGATAACTAACTTTTCCTAGATATTCTGTCATTATCACATAGAACTTCTAGCCTAATATAAAATATAATACAAATTAAAAAGAAAAGTTCAAATGTAATACTTTAAAAATACAACAAACAAACACAGGGCATGGTGTAAAAATAAAACATTGTTTAACTAATACCATCTTGTTTAGAACACATGTGACATATAATGCAACTGCATAATTGCAAAAATTGCTTTAGCGACATCTGCGGATCTGTAGCTTAAGGCAACCATTAATTACTTGTGGTAATGACGTGCAAAAAGAATACAGATGTTGGTAAATTTCGTACTAACTCAGTGTTATATGAAAGACATGAATAAATTAGAACAAATAATTCTATATTTCAATTTTCAATAAAATACTGAGTTAAATAGTTGATATTTACACACAACATTTGTAGTTCAGATCGAAAGAGTGCTGATGATGAAACCGTAGCTGGTTTCGAAAATGCATTCCACTCAGCTAGTATCGGATAACTAACTTTTCCTAGATATTCTGTCATTATCACATAGAACTTCTAGCCTAATATAAAATATATTACAAATTAAAAAGAAAAGTTCAAATGTAATACTTTAAAAATACAACAAACAAACACAGGGCATGGTGTAAAAATAAAACATTGTTCAACTAATACCATCTTGTTTAGAACACATGTGACATATAATGCAACTGCATAATTGCAAAAATTGCTTTAGCGACATCTGTAGCTAAAGGCAACCTTTAATTACTTGTGGTAATCACGTGCAAAAAGAATACAGGAAAAACAGATGTTGGTAAATTTCGTACTAACTCAGTGTTATATGAAAGACATGAATAAATTAGAACAAATAATTCTATATTTCAATTTTCAATAAAATACTGAGTTAAATAGTTGATATTTACACACAACATTTGTAGTTCTGATCAAAAGAGTGCTGATGATGAAACCGTAGCTGGTTTCGAAAATGCATTCCACTCAGCTAGTACCGGATAACTAACTTTTCCTAGATATTCTGTCATTATCACATAGAACTTCTAGCCTAATATAAAATATAATACAAATTAAAAAGAAAAGTTCAAATGTAATACTTTAAAAATACAACAAACAAACACAGGGCATGGTGTAAAAATAAAACATTGTTCCACTAATACCATCTTGTTTAGAACACATGTGACATATAATGCAACTGCATAATTGCTAAAATTGCTTTAGCGACATCTGTAGCTAAAGGCAACCTTTAATTACTTGTGGTAATGACGTGCAAAAAGAATACAGGAAAAACAGATGTTGGTAAATTTCGTACTAACTCCGTGTTATATGAAAGACATGAATAAATTAGAACAAATAATTCTATATTTAAATTTTCAATAAAATACTGAGTTAAATAGTTGATATTTACACACAACATTTGTAGTTCTGATCAAAAGAGTGCTGATGATGAAACCGTAGCTGGTTTCGAAAATGCATTCCACTCAGCTAGTATCGGATAACTAACTTTTCCTAGATATTCTGTCATTATCACATAGAACTTCTAGCCTAATAATATAAATAACAAATTAAATTATAATACAAATTAAAAAGAAAAGTTCATATGTAATACTTTAAAGGTACAACAAACAAACACAGGGCATGGTGTAAAAATAAAATATTGTTCAACTAAAACCATCTTGTTTAGAACACTTGTGACATATAATGCAACTGCATAATTGCAAAAATTGCTTTAGCGACATCTGTGGATCTGTAGCTAAAGGCAACATTTAATTACTTGTGGTAATGACGTGCAAAAAGAATACAGGAAAAACAGATGTTGGTTAATTTCGTACTAACTCAGTGTTATATGAAAGACATGAATAAATTAGAACAAATAATTCTACATTTCAATTTTCAATAAAATACTGAGTTAAATAGTTGATATTTACACACAACATTTGTAGTTCTGATCAAAAGAGTGCTGATGATGAAACCGTAGCTGGTTTCGAAAATGCATTCCACTCAGCTAGTATCGGATAACTAACTTTTCCTAGATATTCTGTCATTATCACATAGAACTTCTAGCCTAATATAAAATATAATACAAATTAAAAAGAAAAGTTCAAATGTAATACTTTAAAAATACAACAAACAAAAACAGGGCATGGTGTAAAAATAAAACATTGTTTAACTAATACCATCTTGTTTAGAACACATGTGACATATAATGCAACTGCATAATTGCAAAAATTGCTTTAGCGACATCTGCGGATCTGTAGCTTAAGGCAACCATTAATTACTTGTGGTAATGACGTGCAAAAAGAATACAGATGTTGGTAAATTTCGTACTAACTCAGTGTTATATGAAAGACATGAATAAATTAGAACAAATAATTCTATATTTCAATTTTCAATAAAATACTGAGTTAAATAGTTGATATTTACACACAACATTTGTAGTTCTGATCAAAAGAGTGCTGATGATGAAACCGTAGCTGGTTTCGAAAATGCATTCCACTCAGCTAGTATCGGATAACTAACTTTTCCTAGATATTCTGTCATTATCACATAGAACTTCTAGCCTAATATAAAATATATTACAAATTAAAAAGAAAAGTTCAAATGTAATACTTTAAAAATACAACAAACAAACACAGGGCATGGTGTAAAAATAAAACACTGTTCAACTAATACCATCTTGTTTAGAACACATGTGACATATAATGCAACTGCATAATTGCAAAAATTGCTTTAGCGACATCTGTAGCTAAAGGCAACCTTTAATTACTTGTGGTAATCACGTGCAAAAAGAATACAGGAAAAACAGATGTTGGTAAATTTCGTACTAACTCAGTGTTATATGAAAGACATGAATAAATTAGAACAAATAATTCTATATTTCAATTTTCAATAAAATACTGAGTTAAATAGTTGATATTTACACACAACATTTGTAGTTCTGATCAAAAGAGTGCTGATGATGAAACCGTAGCTGGTTTCGAAAATGCATTCCACTCAGCTAGTATCGGATAACTAACTTTTCCTAGATATTCTGTCATTATCACATAGAACTTCTAGCCTAATAAAATACAAATTAAATTATAATACAAATTAAAAAGAAAAGTTTAAATGTAATACTTTAAAAATACAACAAACAATCACAGGGCATGGTGTAAAAATAAAACATTGTTCAACTAATACCATCTTGTTTAGAACACTTGTGACATATAATGCAACTGCGTAATTGCAAAAATTGCTTTAGCGACATCTGTGGATCTGTAGCTAAAGGCAACCTTTAATTACTTGTGGTCATTACGTGCAAAAAGAATACAGGAAAAACAGATGTTGGTTAATTTCGTACTAACTCAGTGTTATATGAAAGACATGAATAAATTAGAACAAATAATTCTATATTTCAATTTTCAATAAAATACTGAGTTAAATAGTTGATATTTACACACAACATTTGTAGTTCTGATCAAAAGAGTGCTGATGATGAAACCGTAGCTGGTTTCGAAAATGCATTCCACTCAGCTAGTACCGGATAACTAACTTTTCCTAGATATTCTGTCATTATCACATAGAACTTCTAGCCTAATATAAAATATAATACAAATTTAAAAGAAAAGTTCAAATGTAATACTTTAAAAATACAACAAACAAACACAGGGCATGGTGTAAAAATAAAACATTGTTCAACTAATACCATCTTGTTTAGAACACACGTGACATATAATGCAACTGCATAATTGCAAAAATTGCTTTAGCGACATCTGTGGATCTGTAGTTGAAGGCAACCATTAATTACTTGTGGTAATGACGTGCAAAAAGAATACAGGAAAAACAGATGTTGGTAAATTTCGTACTAACTCAGTGTTATATGAAAGACATGAATAAATTAGAAATAAATTTATTTATTTATTTATTTATTTTAAATAAATTGATACAAAACTTATGGAAACACAATTAAAAATTGATTTTAATTTAAACTTAAAATAATTAAACATCAAGATGTTGAAAATTAGTTTTTTAGCTACATGAGGTTCTTATCAATCTCCAATAAGTCAGCAAAATTTGAAAAAAGGGCACTAATTTTAATTGTCAATTTTAAATTGAAATCAATTTTTAATTGTGTTGCCGTTGGGTTTTTTCTATCAAGTTTATTTTTCCAAGCTTAAAAAATTTAAAAATTAGTTTTTTATTTACATGAGGATTTTGATAAGAAATCATCAATGAGGCAGCAATACTAGAAAAAACTGCAATAAATTCAATTGTTTATTTTAAATTGAAAGCAAGTTTTATTGTGTTTTCAAATTGTTTTTTTTCAATCAATTTACTTCTTTTCTCTTATTAACCACCAATGAGGCAGCAAAACTTTTATATAAGTGACTATTTTAAATTGAAATAAATTTTCTTATTACTCACTAATGAGCCAGCAAAACTCGAAAAAAACAACAATAAATTTAAGTGTCAATTTTAAATCACAATCAATTTGAATTGTGCTTTCATAGGTTTTTTCAATAAATTTTCTTTGTTCAGATCGTAAGAATATGTAAAATTTTTAAATTAGTTTTTTAGCTAGATGATATCTTATTTATCTTCAATGAGATAACAAAAATCAAAAAAACTGCAATAAATTTAAGGTTAGATAGACAGCTACGGTTTCATCATCAGCACTCTTTTGATCAGAACTACAAATGTTGTGTGTAAATATCAACTATTTAACTCAGTATTTTATTGAAAATTGAAATATAGAATTATTTGTTCTAATTTATTCATGTCTTTCATATAACACTGAGTTAGTACGAAATTTACCAACATCTGTATTCTTTTTGCACGTCATTACCACAAGTAATTAATGGTTGCCTTAAGCTACAGATCCGCAGATGTCGCTAAAGCAATTTTTGCAATTATGCAGTTGCATTATATGTCACATGTGTTCTAAACAAGATGGTATTAGTTAAACAATGTTTTATTTTTACACCATGCCCTGTGTTTGTTTGTTGTATTTTTAAAGTATTACATTTGAACTTTTCTTTTTAATTTGTATTATATTTTATATTAGGCTAGAAGTTCTATGTGATAATGACAGAATATCTAGGAAAAGTTAGTTATCCGATACTAGCTGAGTGGAATGCATTTTCGAAACCAGCTACGGTTTCATCATCAGCACTCTTTTGATCAGAACTACAAATGTTGTGTGTAAATATCAACTATTTAACTCAGTATTTTATTGAAAATTTAAATATAGAATTATTTGTTCTAATTTATTCATGTCTTTCATATAACACGGAGTTAGTACGAAATTTACCAACATCTGTTTTTCCTGTATTCTTTTTGCACGTCATTACCACAAGTAATTAAAGGTTGCCTTTAGCTACAGATGTCGCTAAAGCAATTTTTGCAATTATGCAGTTGCATTATATGTCACATGTGTTCTAAACAAGATGGTATTAGTGGAACAATGTTTTATTTTTACACCATGCCCTGTGTTTGTTTGTTGTATTTTTAAAGTATTACATTTGAACTTTTCTTTTTAATTTGTATTATATTTTATATTAGGCTAGAAGTTCTATGTGATAATGACAGAATATCTAGGAAAAGTTAGTTATCCGGTACTAGCTGAGTGGAATGCATTTTCGAAACCAGCTACGGTTTCATCATAGAAGTTCTATGTGATAACGACAGAAGATCTAGGAAAAGTTAGTTATCCGGTACTAGCTGAGTGGAATGCATTTTCGAAACCAGCTACGGTTTCATCATCAGCACTCTTTTGATCAGAACTACAAATGTTGTGTGTAAATATCAACTATTTAACTCAGTATTTTATTGAAAATTGAAATATAGAATTATTTGTTCTAATTTATTCATGTCTTTCATATAACACTGAGTTAGTACGAAATTTACCAACATCTGTTTTTCCTGTATTCTTTTTGCACGTCATTACCACAAGTAATTAATGGTTTCCTTAAGCTACAGATTCACAGATGTCGCTAAAGCAATTTTTGCAATTATGCAGTTGCATTATATGTCAAATGTGTTCTAAACAAGATGGTATTAGTTGAACAATGTTTTATTTTTACACCATGCCCCGTGATTGTTTGTTGTATTTTTAAAGTATTACATTTGAACTTTTCTTTTTAATTTGTAATATATTTTATATTAGGCTAGAAGTTCTATGTGATAATGACAGAATATCTAGGAAAAGTTAGTTATCCGGTACTAGCTGAGTGGAATGCATTTTCGAAACCAGCTACGGTTTCATCATCAGCACTCTTTTGATCAGAACTACAAATGTTGTGTGTAAATATCAACTATTTAACTCAGTATTTTATTGAAAATTGAAATATAGAATTATTTGTTCTAATTTATTCATGTCTTTCATATAACACTGAGTTAGTACGAAATTTACCAACATCTGTTTTTCCTGTATTCTTTTTGCACGTCATTACCACAAGTAATTAATGGTTTCCTTAAGCTACAGATTCACAGATGTCGCTAAAGCAATTTTTGCAATTATGCAGTTGCATTATATGTCACATGTGTTCTAAACAAGATGGTATTAGTTGAACAATGTTTTATTTTAAACCATGCCCTGTGTTTGTTTGTTGTATTTTTAAAGTTTTAGATTTGAACTTTTCTTTTTAATTTGTAATATATTTTATATTAGGCTAGAAGTTCTATGTGATAATGACAGAATATCTAGGAAAAGTTAGTTATCCGGTACTAGCTGAGTGGAATGCAAATTCGAAACCAGCTACGGTTTCATCATCAGCACTCTTTTGATCAGAACTACAAATGTTGTGTGTAAATATCAACTATTTAACTCAGTATTTTATTGAAAATTGAAATATAGAATTATTTGTTCTAATTTATTCATGTCTTTCATATAACACTGAGTTAGTACGAAATTAACCAACATCTGTTTTTCCTGTATTCTTTTTGCACGTCATTACCACAAGTAATTAATGGTAGCCTTCAGCTACAGATCCACAGATGTCGCTAAAGCAATTTTTGCAATTATGCAGTTGCATTATATGTCAAATGTGTTCTAAACAAGACGGTATTAGTTGAACAATGTTTTATTTTTACACCATGTCCTGTGATTGTTTGTTGTATTTTTAAAGTATTACATTTGAACTTTTCTTTTTAATTTGTAATATATTTTATATTAGGCTAGAAGTTCTATGTGATAATGACAGAATATCTAGGAAAAGTTAGTTATCCGGTACTAGCTGAGTGGAATGCATTTTCGAAACCAGCTACGGTTTCATCATCAGCACTCTTTTGATCAGAACTACAAATGTTGTGTGTAAATATCAACTATTTAACTCAGTATTTTATTGAAAATTGAAATATAGAATTATTTGTTCTAATTTATTCATGTCTTTCATATAACACTGAGTTAGTACGAAATTTACCAACATCTGTTTTTCCTGTATTCTTTTTGCACGTCATTACCACAAGTAATTAATGGTTTCCTTAAGCTACAGATTCACAGATGTCGCTAAAGCAATTTTTGCAATTATGCAGTTGCATTATATGTCAAATGTGTTCTAAACAAGATGGTATTAGTTGAACAATGTTTTATTTTTACACCATGCCCCGTGATTGTTTGTTGTATTTTTAAAGTATTACATTTGAACTTTTCTTTTTAATTTGTAATATATTTTATATTAGGCTAGAAGTTCTATGTGATAATGACAGAATATCTAGGAAAAGTTAGTTATCCGGTACTAGCTGAGTGGAATGCATTTTCGAAACCAGCTACGGTTTCATCATCAGCACTCTTTTGATCAGAACTACAAATGTTGTGTGTAAATATCAACTATTTAACTCAGTATTTTATTGAAAATTGAAATATAGAATTATTTGTTCTAATTTATTCATGTCTTTCATATAACACTGAGTTAGTACGAAATTTACCAACATCTGTTTTTCCTGTATTCTTTTTGCACGTCATTACCACAAGTAATTAATGGTTTCCTTAAGCTACAGATTCACAGATGTCGCTAAAGCAATTTTTGCAATTATGCAGTTGCATTATATGTCACATGTGTTCTAAACAAGATGGTATTAGTTGAACAATGTTTTATTTTAAACCATGCCCTGTGTTTGTTTGTTGTATTTTTAAAGTTTTACATTTGAACTTTTCTTTTTAATTTGTAATATATTTTATATTAGGCTAGAAGTTCTATGTGATAATGACAGAATATCTAGGAAAAGTTAGTTATCCGGTACTAGCTGAGTGGAATGCAAATTCGAAACCAGCTACGGTTTCATCATCAGCACTCTTTTGATCAGAACTACAAATGTTGTGTGTAAATATCAACTATTTAACTCAGTATTTTATTGAAAATTGAAATATAGAATTATTTGTTCTAATTTATTCATGTCTTTCATATAACACTGAGTTAGTACGAAATTTACCAACATCTGTTTTTCCTGTATTCTTTTTGCACGTCATTACCACAAGTAATGAATGGTTGCCTTAAGCTACAGATCCACAGATGTCGCTAAGGCAATTTTTGCAATTATGCAGTTGCATTATATGTCACATGTGTTCTAAACAAGATGGTATTAGTTAAACAATGTTTTATTTTTACACCATGCCCTGTGTTTGTTTGTTGTATTTTTAAAGTATTACATTTGAACTTTTCTTTTTAATTTGTATTATATTTTATATTAGGCTAGAAGTTCTATGTGATAATGACAGAATATCTAGGAAAAGTTAGTTATCCGATACTAGCTGAGTGGAATGCAAATTCGAAACCAGCTACGGTTTCATCATCAGCACTCTTTTGATCAGAACTACAAATGTTGTGTGTAAGTATCAACTATTTAACTCAGTATTTGATTGAAAATTGAAATATAGAATTATTTGTTCTAATTTATTCATGTCTTTCATATAACACTGAGTTAGTACGAAATTTACCAACATCTGTTTTTCCTGTATTCTTTTTGCACGTCATTACCACAAGTAATTAATGGTTGCCTTAAGCTACAGATCCACAGATGTCGCTAAAGCAATTTTTGCAATTATGCAGTTGCATTATATGTCAAATGTGTTCTAAACAAGATGGTATTAGTTGAACAATGTTTTATTTTTACACCATGTCCTGTGATTGTTTGTTGTATTTTTAAAGTATTACATTGGAACTTTTCTTTTTAATTTGTATTATATTTTATATTAGGCTAGAAGTTCTATGTGATAATGACAGAATATCTAGGAAAAGTTAGTTATCCGGTACTAGCTGAGTGGAATGCATTTTCGAAACCAGCTACGGTTTCATCATAGAAGTTCTATGTGATAACGACAGAAGATCTAGGAAAAGTTAGTTATCCGGTACTAGCTGAGTGGAATGCATTTTCGAAACCAGCTACGGTTTCATCATCAGCACTCTTTTGATCAGAACTACAAATGTTGTGTGTAAATATCAACTATTTAACTCAGTATTTTATTGAAAATTGAAATATAGAATTATTTGTTCTAATTTATTCATGTCTTTCATATAACACTGAGTTAGTACGAAATTTACCAACATCTGTTTTTCCTGTACTCTTTTTGCACGTCATTACCACAAGTAATTAAAGGTTGCCTTTAGCTACAGATGTCGCTAAAGCAATTTTTGCAATTATGCAGTTGCATTATATGTCACATGTGTTCTAAACAAGATGGTATTAGTTGAACAATGTTTTATTTTAAACCATGCCCTTTGTTTGTTTGTTGTATTTTTAAAGTATTACATTTGAACTTTTCTTTTTAATTTGTAATATATTTTATATTAGGCTAGAAGTTCTATGTGATAATGACAGAATATCTAGGAAAAGTTGGTTATCCGATACTAGCTGAGTGGAATGCAAATTCGAAACCAGCTACGGTTTCATCATCAGCACTCTTTTGATCAGAACTACAAATGTTGTGTGTAAATATCAACTATTTAACTCAGTATTTTATTGAAAATTGAAATATAGAATTATTTGTTCTAATTTATTCATGTCTTTCATATAACACTGAGTTAGTACGAAATTTACCAACATCTGTTTTTCCTGTATTCTTTTTGCACGTCATTACCACAAGTAATTAATGGTTGCCTTAAGCTACAGATCCACAGATGTCGCTAAAGCAATTTTTGCAATTATGCAGTTGCATTATATGTCACATGTGTTCTAAACAAGATGGTATTAGTTAAACAATGTTTTATTTTTACACCATGCCCTGTGTTTGTTTGTTGTATTTTTAAAGTATTACATTTGAACTTTTCTTTTTAATTTGTGTTATATTTTATATTAGGCTAGAAGTTCTATGTGATAATGACAGAATATCTAGGAAAAGTTAGTAATCTGATACCAGCTGAGTGGAATGCATTTTCGAAACCAGCTACGGTTTCATCATCAGCACTCTTTTGATCAGAACTACAAATGTTGTGTGTAAATATCAACTATTTAACTCAGTATTTTATTGAAAATTGAAATGTATAATTATTT
This sequence comes from Phyto melanocephala, assembly GCA_941918925.1. Taxonomy (NCBI): domain Eukaryota; kingdom Metazoa; phylum Arthropoda; class Insecta; order Diptera; family Rhinophoridae; genus Phyto; species Phyto melanocephala. Next base: position 67,778,756 of record OW799233.1, read on the forward strand.
GTTCTAATTTATTCATGTCTTTCATATAACACTGAGTTAGTACGAAATTAACCAACATCTGTATTTCCTGTATTCTTTTTGCACGTCATTACCACAAGTATTAAATGTTGCCTTTAGCTACAGATCCACAGATGTCGCTAAAGCAATTTTTGCAATTATGCAGTTGCATTATAAGTCACAAGTGTTCTAAACAAGATGGTACTAGTTGAACAATGTTTTATTCTTACACCGTGCCCTGTGTTTGTTTGTTGTACTTTTAAAGTATTACATTTGAACTTTTCTTTTTAATTTGTATTATAATTTAATTTGTATTTATATTATTAGGCTAGAAGTTCTATGTGATAATGACAGAATATCTAGGAAAAGTTAGTTATCCGATACTAGCTGAGTGGAATGCATTTTCGAAACCAGCTACGGTTTCATCATCAGCACTCTTTTGATCAGAACTACAAATGTTGTGTGTAAATATCAACTATTTAACTCAGTATTTTATTGAAAATTGAAATATAGAATTATTTGTTCTAATTTATTCATGTCTTTCATATAACACTGAGTTAGTACGAAATTTACCAACATCTGTTTTTCCTGTATTCTTTTTGCACGTCATTACCACAAGTAATTAATGGTTGCCTTAAGCTACAGATCCACAGATGTCGCTAAAGCAATTTTTGCAATTATGCAGTTGCATTATATGTCACATGTGTTCTAAACAAGATGGTATTAGTTAAACAATGTTTTATTTTTACACCATGCCCTGTGTTTGTTTGTTGTATTTTTAAAGTATTACATTTGAACTTTTCTTTTTAATTTGTATTATATTTTATATTAGGCTAGAAGTTCTATGTGATAATGACAGAATATCATTATTTTTACCATTAATGCAGAGTTTGGTGCCCTATAATTCCTGTCGGCGCTAGTTTTCGAAAAAAAATTTACTTTGACGAGTTAGCACGTTAGTTTTCTAGCGATTGGTACCAGTTTCATAGTTCTAGCTGGTACTGTTTCGATTTTATTAGCAAAAGAACTCCTTAAAATATTAAAATATTTTATTATTTTTACCATTAATGCAGAGTTTTGTGCCCTATAATTCCTGTCGAAATTATTTAGAGAAAAAAAATTTACTTTGACGACTTAACACGTTAGTCTTCTAGCGATTAATGCCAGTTTCATAGTTCTAGTTGGTGTTGTTTTGTTTTATTGGCAAAAAACCCCTTAAAATAATCAAATATTTTATTATTTTTACCATTAATGAAGAGTTTGGTGCCCTATAATTCTTGTCTGTGCTATTTTTCGAAAAAAAAAATTTACTTCGACGAGTTAGCACGTTAGTTTTCTAGCGATTGGTACCAGTTTCATAGTTCTAGCTGGTACTGTTTCGATTTTATTAGCAAAAGAACTCCTTAAAATATTTAAATATTTTATTATTTTTACCATTAATGCAGAGTTTGGTGCCCTATAATTCCTGTCGGCGCTATTTTTTGAAAAAAAAATTTACTTTGACGAGTTAACACGTGAGTTTTCTAGCGATAGTAACAGTTTCATAGCTCTAGCTGGTATTGCTTCGATTTTATTGGCAAAAGAACTCCTTAAAATATCAAAATATTTTATTATTTTTACCATTAATGCAGAGTTTGGTGCCCTATAATTCCTGTCGACGTAATTTAGAGCAAAAAAATTTACTTCGACGAGTTATCACGTTAGCTAAATAGCCAGTGGTACCAGTACCAAAGTTTCAGCTGATACTGTTGCGATTTTATTGGCAAAAACCCCTTAAAATATTAAAATATTTTATTATTTTTACCATTAGTGCAGAGTTTGATGCCCTATAATTCCTGTCGACGTTATTTAGAGAAAAACAGTTTAATTTTTCGAGTTAACACGTTAGTTTTCTAGCGAGTGCTACCAGTTTTATAGTTCTAGCTGGTATTGTTTTGATTTTATTGGCAAAAAAACCTCTTAAAATATTAAAATATTTTATTATTTTTACCATTAATGCAGAGTTTTTTTGCGCTATAATTTCTGTCGACGTTATTTAGAGAAAAAAAATTTACTTCGACCAGTTAACACGTTAGTCTTCTAGCGATTGGTACCAGTTTTATAGTTCTAGCTGGTACTGTTTCGATTTTATTAGCAAAAGAACTCCTTTAAATATTTAAATATTTTATTATTTTTACCATTAATGCAGAGTTTGGTGCCCTATAATTCCTGTCGGCGCTATTTTTTGAAGAAAAAAATTTACTTCGACGAGTTAACACGTTAGTTTTTAAGCGATTGGTACCAGTTTAATAGTTCTAGCTGGTATTGTTTTGATTTTTTTGGCAAAAAAACCCCTTAAAATATTAAAATATTTTATTATTTTTACCATTAGTGCAAGGTTTGATGCCCTATAATTCCTGTCGACGTTATTTAGAGAAAAACAGTTTAATTTTTCGAGTTAACACGTTAGTTTTCTAGCGAGTGGTACCGGTTTCATAGTTCTAGCTGGTATTGTTTCGATTTTATTGGCAAAAGAACTCCTTAAAATATTAAAATATTTTATTATTTTTACCATTAATGCAAAGTTTGGTGCCCTATAATTCCTGTAGGCGTTATTTTTAGAAAAAAAATTTACTTCGACGAGTTATCATCCTGTCGGCGCTATTTTTTGAAAAAAAATTTACTTTGACGAGTTAACACGTTAGTTTTCTAGTGAGTGGTAACAGTTTCATAGTTCTAGCTGGTACTGTTGCGATTTTATTTGCAAAAACCCCTTAAAATATTAAAATATTTTATTATTTTTACCATTAGTGCAGAGTTTGATGCCCTATAATTCCTGTCGACGTTATTTAGAGAAAAACAGTTTAATTTTTCGAGTTAACACGTTAGTTTTCTAGCGAGTGCTACCAGTTTTATAGTTCTAGCTGGTATTGTTTTGATTTTATTGGCAAAAAAACCTCTTAAAATATTAAAATATTTTATTATTTTTACCATTAATGCAGAGTTTTTTTGCGCTATAATTTCTGTCGACGTTATTTAGAGAAAAAAAATTTACTTCGACGAGTTAACACGTTAGTCTTCTAGCGATTGGTACCAGTTTTATAGTTCTAGCTGGTACTGTTTCGATTTTATTAGCAAAAGAACTCTTTAAATATTTAAATATTTTATTATTTTTACCATTAATGCAGAGTTTGGTGCCCTATAATTCCTGTCGGCGCTATTTTTTGAAAAAAAAATTTACTTCGACGAGTTAACACGTTAGTCTTCTAGCGATTGGTACCAGTTTAATAGTTCTAGCTGGTATTGTTTTGATTTTATTGGCAAAAAAACCCCTTAAAATATTAAAATATTTTATTATTTTTACCATTAATGCAGAGTTTTGTGCGCTATAATTCCTGTCGACGTTATTTAGAGAAAAAAAATTTACTTCGACGAGTTAACACGTTAGTTTTCTAGCGATTAATACCAGTTTCATAGTTCTAGCTGGTACTATTTCGATTTTATTAGCAAAAAACCCCTTAAAATAATCAAATATTTTATTATTTTTACCATTAATGCAGAGTTTGGTGCCCTATAGTTCCTGTCGGTGTTTTTTTTTCGAAAAAAAATTTACTTTGACGAGTTAACACGTTAGTTTTCTAGCGATTGGTACCAGTTTCATAGTTCTAGTTGGTACTGTTTCGATTTTATTTGCAAAAGAACTCCTTAAAATATTAAAATATTTTATTATTTTTACCATTAATGCAGAGTTTGGTGCCCTATAATTTCTGTCGACGTAATTTAGAGAAAAACAATTTACTTCGACGAGTTATCACGTTGGCTAAATAGCAAGTGGTACCAGTTTCATAGTTCTAGCTGGTATTGTTTCGATTTTATTGGCAATAAAATCCCTTAAAATATTAAAATATTATATTATTTTTACCATTAATGCAGAGTTTGGTGCCCTATAATTCCTGTCGACGTAATTTAGAGAAAAACAATTTACTTCGACGAGTTATCACGTTAGCTAAGTAGCAAGCGGTACCAGTTTCATAGTTCTAGCTTGTATCGTTTCGATTTTATTGGCAAAAAAACCCCTTAAAATATTTAAATATTTTATTATTTTTACCATTAATGCAGAGTTTGGTGCCCTTTAATTCCTGTCGGCGCTATTTTTTTTTAAAAAAATTTACTTTGACGAGTTAACACGTTATTTTTCTAAGGATGGTAACAGTTTCATAGTTCTAGCTGGTATTGCTTCGATTTTATTGGCAAAAGAACTCCTTAAAATATCAAAATATTTTATTATTTTTACCATTAATGCAGAGTTTGGTGCCCCATAATTCCTGTCGACGTAATTTAGAGAAAAACAATTTACTTCGACGAGTTATCACGGTAGCTAAATAGCAAGTGGTACCAATTTCATAGTCCTAGCTGGTATTGTTTCGATTTTATTGGCAAAAATCCCTTAAAATATTAAAATATTATAACATTTTTAACATTAATGCAGAGTTTGGTGCCCTATAATTCCTGTCGCCGTAAATTAGAGAAAAACAATTTAGTTCGGCGAGTTATCACGTTAGCTAAATAGCAAGCGGTACCAGTTTCATAGTTCTAGCTGGTATTGTTTCGATTTTATTGGCAAAAAAATCCCTTAAAATATTAAAATATTATATAATTTTTATCTTTAATGCAGAGTTTGGTGCCCTAAAATTCCTGTCGACGCTACTTTTCGAAAAAAAAATTTACTTCAACGAGTTATCACGTTAGCTAAATAGCCAGTGGTACCAGTACCAAAGTTCTAGCTGGTACTGTTGCGATTTTATTGGCAAAACCCCCTTAAAATATTAAAATATTTTATTATTTTTATTATTAGTGCAGAGTTTGGTGCCCTATAATTCCTGTCGACGCTACTTTTCGAAAAAAAATTTACTTCGACGAGTTATCATGTTAGTTTTCTAGCGATTGCTACCAGTTTCATAGTTCTAGTTGGTACTCTTTCGATTTATTAGCAAAAGAACTCCTTAAAATATTAAAATATTTTATTATTTTTTACAATTAATGCAAAGTTTGGTACCCTATAATTCCTGTCGGCGGTATTTTTCGAAAAAAAATTTAATTCGACGAGTTAACACGTTAGTTTTCTAGCGATTTATACAAGCTTCATAGTTCTAGCTGGTAATGTTTCGATTTTATTGGCAAAAAAAACCCCTTAAAATACACTAGGCAACAGCCATTTTGTTATTTGGTTCTAGCATACTTTTTCTCATGGATTTGGACCTACTGAACACGAAAATGAATTTTAAAAATTTTTCTGTCGATTGGTTTGCGAGATACAAATTTTTTATTTTTTTTTTTTTTTAATTTTTGGAGGTACACTTACTATTTTGAGCATATCTTTAGTCTTCTTTGACCTATTTTATCCTACTACTACTCAAATTAAAGACAATTGAGTTGTCTACAACTTATTCTCAGAAAATTTTCAAATCGGGTTAGTAGTTTTGATGTTGGCGGCTTAAAAATGTTAAAAAACTGGGTTTTTTTAGTAAAAATGTGGCTGAAAAATTCATATAAAAATTCATATAAAATATAAAACGCGATGTTCACAGCGATTTTAATTTTTTTTGCGTATAGCTGACACTTTTCCAAAGAAAATAAGCCCTTACTTAACAAAATCTGATGACAAATGGCCGACTTATTATTTTTTTGGTAAACGACCGAAATTCCGCTATTTCACGATTTTTTGATTTTCATTATTTGCACAGCTTACCTACCCAACGCAAACGAATAAATACATTTGAACTTAATTTAAAATAAACAAATTAGTCTTCGTATATTATTTTTTAATTTATTTACAGCACTACATGCTCATACATATTTAAACATAAGGAGACACGGTTATCAATTGCATTTCAAAACTGTCTGTGAAAGTGTAAAGAAGTTAATATTTAGAAAACGCAAGGAAGACAATGAGTAAAAGACTACGTGTGTTCGAGTGTTTGAACGATCCAGACAATTTCTGCAATGTTTGTGGCCAGTTTATAAAAAAAAATCACGCACACAAGTTTACTCCAGCAGTACAATTGCACTATTTGAATTATTTTGGTATTTCACCAAATATCACAGAACCATGGACACCTAAGTCGCTGTGTGATCTTTGCTATATAATCTTAACCAACTGGGCAGCTGGCGGAAGGTAAGAATTTTTATTTAAACACATTATACATAGCGAATATAGTAATTTATTTTAATTTTAGCCGCCATATGAAATTCGATACACCAATGATGTGGAAAAAGCCGCTATGCCATTCCACAGACTGTTATTTTTGCCTCACCACAAACAGTGGGGTAGGAAGATTTTTTAAATGGAACTACGCTCAAGTGGGATCGTTTGCGCTTCCAGTACCACATTCGCATGATGTGCCATATCCAGTGTGCCCTAGTGCATCTCTTCAAAAAGCAGAATCGTCAGAAGAAGAGTCCGAGTCAAATGCAAGCGAATTTGAGCCGGGTGCAAAGCGAAAATTACTGTCACAGGCCGAACTAAACGATTGGGTGCGCGATTTTGGTCTCACTAAGGAGAAAGCCGAACTTTTTGCGTCTCGGATGATACAGTGTGGATTTGCGGCTTCAGAAGTGAAAGTAACAGCGTACAGAAACCGTCACAAGGAGTATGCAAAATTTTATACAAAGAAAGACCAAATATGTTTTTGCAGCGCCATTTCAGGCTTGTTCCAAGAGCTTCACCAAATTCACAACCCCAACGAATGGAGGTTGTTTATTGACAGCAACAAAGAGAGCTTGAAGGCAGTTCTCTTACATAATGGGAATGAAAAGCCATCTGTTCCTATTGCTCATGCGGTTCATTCAAAGGAGAACTATGAAACTATGGACATTTTGCTGAAATGCATAGAGTATAGGAAATACAATTGGAAAATATGCGCCGACCTTAAAGTTGTGGCCATTCTGTGTGGACTCCAAGGAGGCTATACGCGACATTGCTGTTTTCTGTGCCTTTGGAATAGCCGCGCTGATGATCAGCATTATATAAAAAAAAAATGGCCGGTACGAACGAAACCTGTAGTTGGAGAAGCGAATGTTCAGCGCAAACCACTAATAGAGAACCGTGAAAATATAATACTTCCGCCGCTGCACATAAAATTGGGTTTGATTAAAAATTTTGCCAAAAAATTAGACAAAGAAGGTGAAGCTTTTGCCTATTTACGGTCAATTTTCCCTTACCTTTCGCTGGCAAAAATTAAAGAAGGAGTCTTCGCAGGACCCGAGATAAAAAAAATTTTGAAAGATGAAAAATTCCCAAAGCTGTTATCACCCATCGAAGCCGCAGCATGAAATTCCTTCAGGCTTGTTGTGGAAAACTTTTTAGGAAACAACAAAAGCCCGAATTATAAGGACATAGTTGAGGATCTGGTAAAGAACTATGAAGCCATGGGAGTGCACATGTCACTTAAAATACACTTTCTGCATTCTCATTTGGATTTTTTCCCTGAGAATTTAGGAGACGTGAGCGACGAACACGGCGAGCGCTTTCATCAGGAATTGAAGGCTATGGAACGACGCTATCAGGGCATCTATGACACGGCTATGATGGGTGACTATATTTGGACCCTAATACGTGAGACCGATTGCAGCGAATACAAAAAACAAAGAAGAAGTCAGCAGTTTTTCCACATGGCATAAAATGTACACTTATATCTTTGTTTTTACTCATTTTTTTTGTGCGTTGATTTGCTTAATTTAATTAGTTAGTTTAATTTCGTTAGTTTAGCTAATTGTGCGATACATTGAGCATGTAGTGCTGTAAATAAATTAAAAAATAATATACGAAGACTAATTTGTTTATTTTAAATTAAGTTCAAATGTATTTATTCGTTTGCGTTGGGTAGGTAAGCTGTGCAAATAATGAAAATCAAAAAATCGTGAAATAGCGGAATTTCGGTCGTTTACCAAAAAAATAATAAGTCGGCCATTTGTCATCAGATTTTGTTAAGTAAGGGCTTATTTTCTTTGGAAAAGTGTCAGCTATACGTAAAAAAATTAAAATCGCTGTTAACATTGCGTTTTATATTTTATATGAATTTTTCAGCCACATTTTTACTAAAAAAACCCAGTTTTTTAACCTTTTTAAGCCGCCAACATCAAAACTACTAACCTGATTTGAAAATTTTCTGAGAATAAGTTGTAGACAGCTCAATTGTCTTTAATTTAAGTAGTAGTAGGATAAAATAGGTCAAAGAAGACTAAAGATATGCTCAAAATAGTAAGTGTACCTCCAAAAATTAAAAAAAAAAAAAATAAAAAATTTGTATCTCGCAAACCAATCGACAGAAAAATTTTTAAAATTCATTTTCGTGTTCAGTAGGTCCAAATCCATGAGAAAAAGTATGCTAGAAACAAATAACAGACAAAAGTTTGTTATTTGTGACCTAGTGATATTAAAATATTTTATTAATTTTACCCTTAATGCAGAGTTTGGTGCCCTATAATTCCTGTCGGCGCTATTTTTCGAAAAAAAATTTACTTTGACGAGTTAACACGTTAGTTTTCTAGCGATTTATGCTAGCTTCATAGTTCTAGCTGGTAATGTTTCGATTTTATTGGCAAAAAAACCCTTAAAATATTAAAATATTTTATTAATTTTACCATTAATGTAGAGTTTGGTGCCCTATAATTCCTGTCGGCGCTATTTTTCGAAAAAAAATTTACTTCGACGAGTTAACACGTTAGTTTTTTAGCAAGTAGTACCAGTTTCACAGTTCTAGATGGTAATGTTTCGATTTTATTGGCAAAAAAAATCCCTTAAAATATTATAATATTTTTACCATTAATGCAGAGTTTGGTGCTCTATAATTCCTGTCGACGCTACTTTTCGAAAAAAATTTACTTCGACGAACTATCACGTTAGCTAACTAGCAAGTGGTACCAGTACCAAAGTTTTAGCTGGTACTGTTGCGATTTTATTGGCAAAAACCCCTTAAAATATTAAAATATTTTATTATTTTTACAATTAATGCAGAGTTTGGTGCCCTATAATTCCTGTCGACGTTATTTAGAGAAACACTTTAATTCCACGAGTTAACACGTTCGTTTTCTAGCGATTGGTACCAATTTCATAGTTCTAGCTGGTACTGCTTTGATTTTATTTGCAAAAAAACCCTTAAAATATTAAATATTTTATTATTTTTACCATTAATGCAGAGTTTTGTGCCCTATAATTCCTGTCGACGCTACTTTTCGAAAAAAAATTTACTTCGTCGAGTTATCACGTTAGCTAAATAGCAAGTGGTATCAGTTTCATAGTTCTAGCTGGTATTGTTTCGATTTTATTGGCAAAAAAAGCATTAATACAGAGTTTGGTGCCCTATAACTCCTGTCCGCGCCATTTTTCGAAAAAAAATTTACTTTGGCGCAATAACACGTAAGTTTTCTAGCGATCAGTTTCATGTTTCTAGCTGGTATTGTTTCGATTTTATTGGCAAAAGAAGTCCTTAAAATATTAAAATATTTTATTATTTTTACCATTAATGCAAAGTTTGGTGCCCTATAATTCCTGTAGGCGTTATTTTTAGAAAAAAAATTTACTTCGACGAGTTATCATCCTGTCGGCGCTATTTTTTGAAAAAAAATTTACTTTGACGAGTTAACACGTTAGTTTTCTAGTGAGTGGTAACAGTTTCATAGTTCTAGCTGGTATTGTTTCGATTTTATTGGCAAAAGAACTCCTTAAAATATTAAAATATTTTATTATTTTTACCATTAATGCAGAGTTTGGTGCTCTATAATTCCTGTCGACGTTATTTGGAGAGAAACAGTTTAATTTGTCGAGTTAACACGTTAGTTTTCTAGCGATTGGTACCAGTTTAATAGTTCTAGCTGGTATTGTTTTGATTTCATTGGCAAAAAAACCCCTTAAAATATTAAAATATTTTATTATTTTTACCATTAATGCAGAGTTTTGTGCGCTATAATTTTTGCCGACGTTATTTAGAGAAAAAAAATTTACTTCGACGAGTTAACACGTTAGTTTTCTAGCGATTGGTACCAGCTTCATAGTTCTAGCTGGTACTGTTTCGATTTTATTAGCAAAAGAACTCCTTAAAATATTAAAATATTTTATTATTTTTACCATTAATACAAAGTTTGGTGCCCTATAATTCCTGTCGACGTTATTTAGAGAAAAAAAATTTACTTCGGCGAGTTAACACGTTAGTTTTCTAGCGATTTATACCAGCTTCATAGTTCTAGCTGGTAATGTTTCGATTTTATTGGCAAAAAAAAACCCCTTAAAATATTAAAATATTTTATTAATTGTACCATTAATGCAGAGTTTGGTGCCCTATAATTCCTGTCGGCGCTACTTTTCGAAAAAAAATTTACTTCGACGAGTTATCACGTTAGCTAAATAGCAAGTGGTATCAGTTTCATAGTTCTAGCTGGTATTGTTTCGATTTTATTGGCAAAAAAAACATTAATACAGAGTTTGGTGCCCTATAACTCCTGTCCGCGCCATTTTTCGAAAAAAAATTTACTTTGGCGCAATAACACGTAAGTTTTCTAGCGATCAGTTTCATGTTTCTAGCTGGTATTGTTTCGATTTTATTGGCAAAAGAAGTCCTTAAAATATTAAAATATTTTATTATTTTTACCATTAATGCAAAGTTTGGTGCCCTATAATTCCTGTCAGAGCTATTTTTCGAAAAAAAATTTACTTCGACGAGTTAACACGTTAGTTTTCTAGCGATTGGTACCAGTTTCATAGTTCTAGTTGGTACTGTTTCGATTTTATTAGCAAAAGAACTCCTTAAAATATTAAAATATTTTATTATTTTTACCATTAATGCAGAGTTTGGTGCCCTATAATTTCTGTCGACGTAATTTAGAGAAAAACAATTTACTTCGACGAGTTATCACGTTGGCTAAATAGCAAGTGGTACCAGTTTCATAGTTCTAGCTGATATTGTTTTGATTTCATTGGCAAAAAAAACCCCTTAAAATATTAAAATATTTTATTATTTTTACCATTAATGCAGAGTTTTGTGCGCTATAATTCCTGCCGACGTTATTTAGAGAAAAAAAAATTTACTTCGACGAGTTAACACGTTAGTTTTCTAGCGATTGGTACCAGCTTCATAGTTCTAGCTGGTACTGTTTCGATTTTATTAGCAAAAGAACTCCTTAAAATATTAAAATATTTTATTATTTTTACCATTAATACAAAGTTTGGTGCCCTATAATTCCTGTCGACGTTATTTAGAGAAAAAAAATCTACTTCGGCGAGTTAACACGTTAGTTTTCTAGCGATTTATACCAGCTTCATAGTTCTAGCTGGTACTGCTTTGATTTTATTGGCAAAAAAACCCTTAAAATATTAAATATTTTATTATTTTTACCATTAATGCAGAGTTTTGTGCCCTATAATTCCTGTCGACGCTACTTTTCGAAAAAAAATTTACTTCGTCGAGTTATCACGTTAGCTAAATAGCAAGTGGTATCAGTTTCATAGTTCTAGCTGGTATTGTTTCGATTTTATTGGCAAAAAAACATTAATACAGAGTTTGGTGCCCTATAACTCCTGTCCGCGCCATTTTTCGAAAAAAAATTTACTTTGGCGCAATAACACGTAAGTTTTCTAGCGATCAGTTTCATGTTTCTAGCTGGTATTGTTTCGATTTTATTGGCAAAAGTAGTCCTTAAAATATTAAAATATTTTATTATTTTTACCATTTATGCAAAGTTTGGTGCCCTATAATTCCTGTAGGCGTTATTTTTAGAAAAAAAATTTACTTCGACGAGTTATCATCCTGTCGGCGCTATTTTTTGAAAAAAAATTTACTTTGACGAGTTAACACGTTAGTTTTCTAGTGAGTGGTAACAGTTTCATAGTTCTAGCTGGTATTGTTTCGATTTTATTGGCAAAAGAACTCCTTAAAATATTAAAATATTTTATTATTTTTACCATTAATGCAGAGTTTGGTGCTCTATAATTCCTGTCGACGTTATTTGGAGAAAAACAGTTTAATTTGTCGAGTTAACACGTTAGTTTTCTAGCGATTGGTACCAGTTTAATAGTTCTAGCTGGTATTGTTTTGATTTCATTGGCAAAAAAACCCCTTAAAATATTAAAATATTTTATTATTTTTACCATTAATGCAGAGTTTTGTGCGCTATAATTCCTGCCGACGTTATTTAGAGAAAAAAAATTTACTTCGACGAGTTAACACGTTAGTTTTCTAGCGATTGGTACCAGCTTCATAGTTCTAGCTGGTACTGTTTCGATTTTATTAGCAAAAGAACTCCTTAAAATATTAAAATATTTTATTATTTTTACCATTAATACAAAGTTTGGTGCCCTATAATTCCTGTCGACGTTATTTAGAGAAAAAAAATTTACTTCGGCGAGTTAACACGTTAGTTTTCTAGCGATTTATACCAGCTTCATAGTTCTAGCTGGTAATGTTTCGATTTTATTGGCAAAAAAAACCCCTTAAAATATTAAAATATTTTATTATTTTTACAATTAATGCAGAGTTTGGTGCCCTATAATTCCTGTCGACGTTATTTAGAGAAACAGTTTAATTCCACGAGTTAACACGTTCGTTTTCTAGCGATTGGTACCAATTTCATAGTTCTAGCTGGTACTGCTTTGATTTTATTGGCAAAAAAACCCTTAAAATATTAAATATTTTATTATTTTTACCATTAATGCAGAGTTTTGTGCCCTATAATTCCTGTCGACGCTACTTTTCGAAAAAAGATTTACTTCGTCGAGTTATCACGTTAGCTAAATAGCAAGTGGTATCAGTTTCATAGTTCTAGCAGGTATTGTTTCGATTTTATTGGCAAAAAAACCATTAATACAGAGTTTGGTGCCCTATAACTCCTGTCCGCGCCATTTTTCGAAAAAAAATTTACTTTGGCGCAATAACACGTAAGTTTTCTAGCGATCAGTTTCATGTTTCTAGCTGGTATTGTTTCGATTTTATTGGCAAAGAAGTCCTTAAAATATTAAAATATTTTATTATTTTTACCATTAATGCAAAGGTTGGTGCCCTATAATTCCTGTAGGCGTTATTTTTAGAAAAAAAATTTACTTCGACGAGTTATCATTCTGTCGGCGCTATTTTTTGAAAAAAATTTACTTTGACGAGTTAGCACGTTAGTTTTCTAGCGAGTGGTAACAGTTTCATAGTTCTAGCTGGTATTGTTTCGATTTTATTGGCAAAAGAACTCCTTAAAATATTAAAATATTTTATTATTTTTACCATTAATGCAGAGTTTGGTGCTCTATAATTCCTGTCGACGTTATTTAGAGAAAAACAGTTTAATTTGTCGAGTTAACACGTTAGTTTTCTAGCGATTGGTACCAGTTTAATAGTTCTAGCTGGTATTGTTTTGATTTCATTGGCAAAAAAACCCCTTAAAATATTAAAATATTTTATTATTTTTACCATTAATGCAGAGTTTTGTGCGCTATGATTCCTGCCGACGTTATTTAGAGAAAAAAAAATTTCCTTCGACGAGTTAACACGTTAGTTTTCTAGCGATTGGTACCAGTTTCATAGTTCTAGCTGGTACTGTTTCGATTTTATTAGCAAAAGAACTCCTTAAAATATTAAAATATTTTATTATTTTTACCATTAATACAAAGTTTGGTGCCCTATAATTCCTGTCGACGTTATTTAGAGAAAAAAAATTTACTTCGGCGAGTTAACACGTTAGTTTTCTAGCGATTTATACCAGCTTCATAGTTCTAGCTGGTAATGTTTCGATTTTATTGGCAAAAAAAAAACCCTTAAAATATTAAAATATTTTATTAATTTTACCATTAATGCAGAGTTTGGTCCCCTATAATTCCTGTTGGCGCTATTTTTCGAAAAAAAATTTACTTCGACGAGTTAACACGTTAGTTTTTTAGCGATTGGTACCAGCTTCATAGTTCTAGCTGTTATTGTTTTAATTGTATTGGCAAAAAAAAACCCCTCAAAATATTAAAATATTTTATTATTTTTACCATTAATGCGGTCTTGCGCCCTATAATTCCTGTCTACGTGATTCAGAGAAAAAAATTTACTGCGACGTGTTAGCACGTAAGCTATATAGCAAGTGGTACCAGTTTCATAGTTCTAGCTGGTATTGTTTCAATTTTATTGGCAAAAAACCCCCTTAAAATAATAAAATATTTTATTATTTTTACCATTAATGCAGAGTTTGTTGCCCTATAATTCCTGTCGAAGTTATTTAGAGAAAAAAAATTTAATTCCACGAGTTAACACGTTCGTTTTCTGGCGATTGGTACCAATTTCATAGTTCTAGCTGGTACTGCTTTGATTTTATTGGCAAAAAAACCCTTAAAATATTAAATATTTTATTATTTTTACCATTAATGAAGAGTTTTGTGCCCTATAATTCCTGTCGACGCTACTTTTCGAAAAAAATTTACTTCGACAAGTTATCACGTTAGCTAAATAGCAAGTGGTATCAGTTTAATAGTTCTAGCTGGTATTGTTTAGATTTTATTGGCAAAAAAACCCCTTAAAATATTAAAATATTTTATTATTTTTACCATTAATACAGAGTTTGGTGCCCTATAATTCCTGTCGGCGCTATTTTTCGAAAAAAAATTTACTTTGACGAGTTAACACGTTAGTTTTTTAGCAAGTGGTACCAGTTTCACAGTTCTAGCTGGTATTGTTTCGATTTTATTGGCAAAAAAAAAATCCCTTAAAATATTATAATATTTTTACCAGTAATGCAGAGTTTGGTGCCCTATAATTCCTGTCGACGCTACTTTTCGAAAAAAAATTTACTTCGACGAATTATCACGTTAGCTAAATAGCAAGTGGTACCAGTACCAAAGTTTTAGCTGGTACTGTTGCGATTTTATTGGCAAAAACTCCTTAAAATATTAAAATATTTTATTATTTTTACAATTAATGCAGAGTTTGGTGCCCTATAATTCCTGTCGACGTTATTTAGAGAAAAACATTTTAATTTAACGAGTTAACACGTTCGTTTTCTAGCGATTGGTACCAATTTCATAGTTCTAGTTGGTACTGCTTTGATTTTATTGGCAAAAAAACCCATAAAATATTAAATATTTTATTATTTTTACCATTAATGCAGAGTTTTGTGCCCTATAATTCCTGTCGACGCTACTTTTCGAAAAAAAATTTACTTCGTCGAGATATCACGTTAGCTAAATAGCAAGTTTCATAGTTCTAGCTGGTATTGTTTCGATTTTATTGGCAAAAAAACCATTAATACAGAGTTTGGTGCCCTGTAACTCCTGTCCGCGCCATTTTTCGAAAAAAAAATTTACTTTGGCGCAATAACACGTAAGCTTTCTAGCGATCGGTATCAGTTTCATGTTTCTAGCTGGTATTGTTTCGATTTTATTGGCAAAAGAAGTCCTTAAAATATTAAAATATTTTATTATTTTTACCATTAATGCAAAGTTTGGTGCCCTATAATTCCTGTAGGCGTTATTTTAAGAAAAAAAATTTACTTCGACGAGTTATCATCCTGTCGGCGCTATTTTTTAAAAAAAAAAAATTACTTTGACGAGTTAACACGTTAGTTTTCTAGCGAGTGGTAACAGTTTCATAGTTCTAGCTGGTATTGTTTTAATTTCATTGGCAAAAAAACCCCTTAAAATATTAAAATATTTTATTATTTTTACCATTAATGCAGAGTTTGGTGCTCTATAATTCCTGTCGACGTTATTTAGAGAAAAAAAATTTACTTCGACGAGTTAACACGTTAGTTTTCTAGCGATTGGTACCAGTTTCATAGTTCTAGCTGGTACTGTTTCGATTTTATTAGCAAAAGAACTCCTTAAAATATTAAAATATTTTATTATTTTTACCATTAATGAAGAGTTTTGTGCCCTATAATTCCTGTCGACGGTACTTTTCGAAAAAAAAATTTACTTCGACGAGTTATCACGTTAGCTAAATAGCAAGTGGTATCAGTTTCATAGTTCTAGCTGGTATTGTTTCGATTTTATTGGCAAAAAAACCCCTTAAAATATTAAAATATTTTATTATTTTTACCATTAATACAGAGTTAGGTGCCCTATAATTCCTGTCGGCGCTATTTTTCGAAAAAAAATTTACTTCGACGAATTATCACGTTAGCTAAATAGCAAGTGGTACCAGTACCAAAGTTTTAGCTGGTACTGTTGCGATTTTATTGACAAAAAAACCATTAATACAGAGTTTGGTGCCCTATAACTCCTGTCCGCGCCATTTTTCGAAAAAAAATTTACTTTGGCGCAATAACACGTAAGTTTTCTAGCGATCAGTTTCATGTTTCTAGCTGGTATTGTTTCGATTTTATTGGCAAAAGAAGTCCTTAAAATATTAAAATATTTTATTATTTTTACCATTAATGCAAAGGTTGGTGCCCTATAATTCCTGTAGGCGTTATTTTTAGAAAAAAAATTTACTTCGACGAGTTATCATCCTGTCGGCGCTATTTTTAAAAAAAAAAATTACTTTGACGAGTTAACACGTTAGTTTTCTAGCGAGTGGTAACAGTTTCATAGTTCTAGCTGGTATTGTTTCGATTTTATTGGCAAAAGAACTCCTTAAAATATTAAAATATTTTATTATTTTTACCATTAATACAAAGTTTGGTGCCCTATAATTCCTGTCGACGTTATTTAGAGAAAAAAAATTTACTTCGGCGAGTTAACACGTTAGTTTTCTAGCGATTTATACCAGCTTCATAGTTCTAGCTGGTAATGTTTCGATTTTATTGGCAAAAAAAAACCCTTAAAATATTAAAATATTTTATTAATTTTACCATTAATGCAGAGTTTGGTGCCCTATAATTCCTGTCGGCGATATTTTTCGAAAAAAAATTTACTTTGACGAGTTAACACGTTAGTTTTTTAGCGATTGGTACCAGCCTCATAGTTCTAGTTGTTATTGTTTTAATTGTATTGGCAAAAAAAAAACCCCTCAAAATATTAAAATATTTTATTATTTTTACCATTAATGCGGTCTTGTGCCCTATAATTCCTGTCTACGTGATTCAGAGAAAAAAATTTACTGCGACGTGTTAGCACGTAAGCTATATAGCAAGTGGTACCAGTCTCATAGTTCTAGCTGGAATTGTTTCAATTTTATTGACAAAAAACCCCCTTAAAATAATAAAATATTTTATTATTTTTACCATTAATGCAGAGTTTGGTGCCCTATAATTCCTGTCGAAGTTATTTAGAGAAAACAAATTTAATTCCACGAGTTAACACGTTCGTTTTCTAGCGATTGGTACCAATTTCATAGTTCTAGCTGGTACTGCTTTGATTTTATTGGCAAAAAACCCTTAAAATATTAAATATTTTATTATTTTTACCATTAATGAAGAATTTTGTGCCCTATAATTCCTGTCGACGGTACTTTTCGAAAAAAAATTTACTTCGACGAGTTATCACGTTAGCTAAATAGCAAGTGGTATCAGTTTCATAGTTCTAGCTGGTATTGTTTCGATTTTATTGGCAAAAAAACCCCTTAAAATATTAAAATATTTTATTATTTTTACCATTAATACAGAGTTTGGTGCCCTATAATTCCTGTCGGCGCTATTTTTCGAAAAAAAATTTACTTCGACGAATTATCACGTTAGCTAAATAGCAAGTGGTACCAGTACCAAAGTTTTAGCTGGTACTGTTGCGATTTTATTTACCAAAAAACTACACTGTGCATGAAATTGACACTTTTTTTTCGTGACAAGCTGGGCACCTAGCGTTTTAACATAATTCGGGTACGCTGAATCCAGTGGTGCCCACGGTTTTTTAAGATTGGCTCTGGTTTTCGAGATATACCGTTATTTCGAAAATGGAGGAGGTTGCACAACATATGTTCGCGTAACTCAAAAACGCTTTAGCTTATTGAAAAAATTTAAAAAACCGAAATTCCGCAATAAAATTTCCTTTAAGAAAAGTAAAACCTCTTTCTAACATTCGCAGTCGTTTTAGAAACATAATTTAAAAAAAAAAAAAAAAAATAATTTTTTTTATCAAAATTTCGAAATTTTTATTTTTTTAAAATTCATAAAAAATTGAAAAATTCAGCTAGGCTTCTAATTTTTTGCAGACATATAAAAAACAAAGCTGCAAACAAAACAAGCTATAAACAATTAAAATATGTTTGCAAGTTTTGATTTTATTCACAAAAGTCGACAAATTTTAATTAATCTAAGAATTTCATAAAACGCAACATTTGTATTGGGGCCCCCCTAAGGGATGGTGATAAAGGGAAAGTATAATTTAAGAAAATGTTAAGAACAAAAAACATTGGAGGTCGGTCATACATTTTATCCCCCTAGGAGTGAATCCTAGGCCTTAGAAACAAATGATGGGAATGAAAAATAAAGTTGCGCAGGTGCAAAATAAGCTATTTGTGATTAAAGTCTGTCTACAACTTTTGATTTTTTCAGAAATGATGAAATTTTTGAATTTTTTATATAAAAAAACTAAAAATTTTTTGTTGTTAAGTAGTTTTTATTTAGAAATTTATTCTTCTTCCTCCTGCAGATTCCAACAAATATCCCCTAATAGCGAATCAAGTTGTTTGCCGCTATACCAGTGTTCGAGCCTGGCTGTTACTTGGTGAAATCTCTCGCCATGTTCATCAGACTCGGCTGGTGATTGTTCATTAAATTTTTCGGCATGGCAATGCAAAAAATGTATTTTCAATGACATTCTTACGTTTAAGTTTTTAAATGCGGTTAGCATATTTTTGATTAAAATTCGCCAGTTTTCAGACCGATGATTTCCTAATACATTTTCTATTACTGATTTCACACAATTCCAGGCCAATAGCTCGATATCATTCAATGCAACCTCAAATTGATGGTCCTTCATAAGACGGCGAATGTCCGATCCATTAAGAATTCC
Organism: Phyto melanocephala; assembly: GCA_941918925.1. Classification (NCBI taxonomy): domain Eukaryota; kingdom Metazoa; phylum Arthropoda; class Insecta; order Diptera; family Rhinophoridae; genus Phyto; species Phyto melanocephala. Next base: position 67,797,636 of record OW799233.1, read on the forward strand.
TGTAAAATAGAAACATTATGAAATGAAATATAAATCTAATTTAATAAAGTAGTTAGAGTTCATACCTTCTTTTACTTTCATGCCGCTTAATCGTGGAAAAATTCGGTGCAATTCGGTAAAAGCAACACCATCTGGGCTCAATGCTTTTATAAAATTTTTTACAATACCCAGTTTGATGTGGAGTGGAGGAAGCAAAATCTTTTCCATCGACACAAGTGGTAATTCAATAACATTGTTTCTATGCAATCTGCTTTCCTCACGTAAAGCCCAATCCCGTGTATTGTACTGGTCGCCATCGAAACGCGTATTCCATAAGCACATGAAGCACATATTTTTAGTATAGCCCAATTGCATGCCTCTTAAAAGAGCTACCACTTTTAAATCTGCGCATATTTTCCACTTGTGGTCTTCATATTTAATTAACTGTATTATTTTTTTCATTGATGCGTATGTCTCTTTAGTATTTGTGCTAAGTGCTATCGGAATAGGACTTTTTAAATTAGTGACATGTAGCAAAACTGCTTTTAAGCTACTTTTGGAAGAATCAATGAATAAGCGCCAATCTCCAGGATTATATTCATTTTGCATTGTTAAAACCAATCCGCGGATGTCAGTACAATACGCAATAGAATTATTCTCAATAGATTTAAAAAAAGTTGTAAATCGTCTATGGCGATTGATAGCCCCGTATGTTTGTACACCTGGTGCTAAAATATTAGCTCGTTTTAACTCTTTTGCCAAGAGAATGCTCTGTCTTTGAGATAATTTTAGACGCCGTACCATTATATCCAGACGATCTTGCGTGATTTCATTGTGACTGCATGGAACCGTGATGCATGACGGTTGATACATTGAAGTAGCTGGGCTATCCGCTTCAACAGAATGAATTATTGAGGGAATATGTTCTGTTGGTATATGGCTACCCGGAACAGTAATTTCATCAGAATGTGGCAGCGAAAATCGAGCATATGCTGTTTCAGTATAAGACATATAAGTCATTTTTCTTCTGTTTATACCCGCTGTATAATTTATGCACGCATAACACTCATCTTCAACATGAACTATGGGATCTCTCCAAATCATTGGAACACCAAATGGCATGGCGTCTCCATTTTTTTTCCCACTTATTTAAATGGTAAATGCAGTGTGTACACACTATTGATGGTGTCCAACTCTTACCATATATAACCCTTAAAGAAAAATATGATTCATACAAGGTACTTGTTTCAGTAGTGATTTTACGGCGACTTTGCATATTTTTATATTTCCCACACACATAACAAAAGTAATTAAACTTTTTACACGCCTCCATCTTAGATATTTCAATATAACTGTTTAGATACAAGACTGTCAGAGGCTTTAAAATTCACTAATCACTTTCGCAAGCACTTTCCATATGACAGTGAAGGGGTTGAGGAACTCCTATTTATACTGTAATTGTTTTAATCAAAGTACCAGTCAAGACCTTCATGACCATGTTTTGTAAAAAAAAACCCAGGACGAATAATATTTCTAACTTTTCCAGGTGTAGATTTTATTGTCAATTTACCGCAGGTACCCAATAATTTTAAATCACAGGTAATTGAAAAATACTATGTTATAATTTTTAATTCTAAGAACCATACAAAATACCGTTGTACTTCAGTTCCATTACCTGCTCACCTAACGAAATGCTGTATCATATGTAAGGCTGGTTGCATTACAATATTGGGTACCTGCGGTAAATTGACAATAAAATCTACATTTTTTAACCGATTTTTATGGCTTGCGGCTTTTTTTATTTTTAAGATAAGTAGTTCTCAGAAAAAAGTGCAAAATGTTGAATATTTGCTTTATATTTTTTTTAATTATATTTTTAAATTGAAAAATATTACGAATTTGGCACGAAAAATTTTTTTTATCTCCATTAATTTTTAAATAATTCCAAAACGATAAGAGATAGAGAAAACACATCTTCTGGTGTTTTACTTTTGAAAACCGAAACCTAATTTAGGGGAAAAAATTTGGCACGCCCATAAAAAAAATACCGATCTGATGGAAAAAAACCGATTACGGATTTGAGTTCAGCGCATCAAAATCCACATAGACCACATAGTTTTAATTAACGGGAAGAAAAAAAATTATTTTTTGTCGAACAGTGTTATTTATGGCTTGTTTTGTTTGCAGCTTTGTTTTTTATATGTCTGCAAAAAATTAGAAGCCTAGCTGAATTTTTCAATTTTTTATGAATTTTAAAAAATAAAAATTTCGAAATTTTGATAAAAAAATTATTTTTTTTTTCAAAAAAAAAATTATTTTTCTAAAACGACTGCGAATATTAGAAAGAAGTTTTACTTTTCTTAAAGGAAATTTTATTGCGGAATTTCGGTTTTTTAAGTTTTTCAATAAGCTAAAGCGTTTTTGAGTTACGCGAACATATGTTGTGCAACCTCCTCCATTTTCAAAATAACGGTATATCTCGAAAACCAGAGCCAATCTTAAAAAACCGTGGGCACCACTGGATTCAGCGTACCCGAATTATGTTAAAACGCTAGGTGCCCGGCTTGTCTGTTTTTTCAACTAGCACAGTGCTATTAATACAGAGTTTGGTGCCCTATAACTCCTGTCCGCGCCATTTTTCGAAAAAAAATTTACTTTGGCGCAATAACACGTAAGTTTTCTAGCGATCAGTTTCATGTTTCTAGCTGGTATTGTTTCGATTTTATTGGCAAAAGAAGTCCTTAAAATATTAAAATATTTTATTATTTTTACCATTAATGCAAAGGTTGGTGCCCTATAATTCCTGTAGGCGTTATTTTTAGAAAAAAAATTTACTTCGACGAGTTATCATCCTGTCGGCGCTATTTTTTAAAAAAAAAATTACTTTGACGAGTTAACACGTTAGTTTTCTAGCGAGTGGTAACAGTTTCATAGTTCTAGCTGGTATTGTTTCGATTTTATTGGCAAAAGAACTCCTTAAAATATTAAAATATTTTATTATTTTTACCATTAATGCAGAGTTTGGTGCTCTATAATTCCTGTCGACGTTATTTAGAGAAAAACAGTTTAAATTGTCGAGTTAACACGTTAGTTTTCTAGTGATTGGTTCCAGTTTAATAGTTCTAGCTGGTATTGTTTTGATTTCATTGGCAAAAAACCCCTTAAAATATTAAAATATTTTATTATTTTTACCATTAATGCAGAGTTTTGTGCGCTATAATTCCTGCCGACGTTATTTAGAAAAAAAAAATTTACTTCGACGAGTTAAAACGTTAGTTTTCTAGCGATTGGTACCAGTTTCATAGTTCTAGCTGGTACTGTTTCGATTTTATTAGCAAAAGAACTCCTTAAAATATTAAAATATTTTATTATTTTTACCATTAATACAAAGTTTGGTGCCCTATAATTCCTGTCGACGTTATTTAGAGAAAAAAAATTTACTTCGGCGAGTTAACACGTTAGTTTTCTAGCGATTTATACCAGCTTCATAGTTCTAGCTGGTAATGTTTCGATTTTATTGGCAAAAAAAACCCCTTAAAATATTAAAATATTTTATTAATTTTACCATTAATGTAGAGTTTGGTGCCCTATAATTCCTGTCGGCGCTATTTTTCGAAAAAAAATTTACTTCGACGAGTTAACACGTTAGTTTTTTAGCGATTGGTACCAGCTTCATAGTTCTAGCTGTTATTGTTTTAATATTATTGGCAAAAAAACCCATCAAAATATTAAAATATTTTATTATTTTTACCATTAATGCGGTCTCGTGCCCTATAATTCCTGTCTACGTGATTCAGAGAAAAAAATTTACTGCGACGTGTTAGCACGTAAGCTATATAGCAAGTGGTACCAGTTTCATAGCTCTAGCTGGTATTGTTTCAATTTTATTGGCAAAAAACCCCCTTAAAATAATCAAATATTTTATTATTTTTACCATTAATGCAGAGTTTGGTGCCCTATAATTCCTGTCGAAGTTATTTAGAGAAAAAAAATTTGATTCCACGAGTTAACACGTTCGTTTTCTAGCGATTGGTACCAATTTCATAGTTCTAGCTGGTACTGCTTTGATTTTATTGGCAAAAAAACCCTTAAAATATTAAATATTTTATTATTTTTACCATAAATGAAGAGTTTTGTGCCCTATAATTCCTGTCGACGCTACTTTTCAAAAAAAAATTTACTTCGTCGAGATATCACGTTAGCTAAATAGCAAGTTTCATAGTTCTAGCTGGTATTGTTTCGATTTTATTGGCAAAAAAACCCCTTAAAATATTAAAATATTTTATTATTTTTACCATTAATACAGAGTTTGGTGCCCTATAATTCCTGTCGGCGCTATTTTTCGAAAAAAAATTTACTTTGACGAGTTAACACGTTAGTTTTTTAGCAAGTGGTACCAGTTTCACAGTTCTAGCTGGTATTGTTTCGATTTTATTGGCAAAAAAAAAATCCCTTAAAATATTATAATATTTTTACCAGTAATGCAGAGTTTGGTGCCCTATAATTCCTGTCGACGCTACTTTTCGAAAAAAAATTTACTTCGACGAATTATCACGTTAGCTAAATAGCAAGTGGTACCAGTACCAAAGTTTTAGCTGGTACTGTTGCGATTTTATTGGCAAAAACTCCTTAAAATATTAAAATATTTTATTATTTTTACAATTAATGCAGAGTTTGGTGCCCTATAATTCCTGTCGACGTTATTTAGAGAAAAACATTTTAATTTAACGAGTTAACACGTTCGTTTTCTAGCGATTGGTACCAATTTCATAGTTCTAGTTGGTACTGCTTTGATTTTATTGGCAAAAAAAACCCATAAAATATTAAATATTTTATTATTTTTACCATTAATGCAGAGTTTTGTGCCCTATAATTCCTGTCGACGCTACTTTTCGAAAAAAAATTTACTTCGTCGAGATATCACGTTAGCTAAATAGCAAGTTTCATAGTTCTAGCTGGTATTGTTTCGATTTTATTGGCAAAAAAACCATTAATACAGAGTTTGGTGCCCTGTAACTCCTGTCCGCGCCATTTTTCGAAAAAAAAATTTACTTTGGCGCAATAACACGTAAGCTTTCTAGCGATCGGTATCAGTTTCATGTTTCTAGCTGGTATTGTTTCGATTTTATTGGCAAAAGAAGTCCTTAAAATATTAAAATATTTTATTATTTTTACCATTAATGCAAAGTTTGGTGCCCTATAATTCCTGTAGGCGTTATTTTAACAAAAAAAATTTACTTCGACGAGTTATCATCCTGTCGGCGCTATTTTTTAAAAAAAAAAATTACTTTGACGAGTTAACACGTTAGTTTTCTAGCGAGTGGTAACAGTTTCATAGTTCTAGCTGGTATTGTTTTAATTTCATTGGCAAAAAAACCCCTTAAAATATTAAAATATTTTATTATTTTTACCATTAATGCAGAGTTTGGTGCTCTATAATTCCTGTCGACGTTATTTAGAGAAAAAAAATTTACTTCGACGAGTTAACACGTTAGTTTTCTAGCGATTGGTACCAGTTTCATAGTTCTAGCTGGTACTGTTTCGATTTTATTAGCAAAAGAACTCCTTAAAATATTAAAATATTTTATTATTTTTACCATTAATGAAGAGTTTTGTGCCCTATAATTCCTGTCGACGGTACTTTTCGAAAAAAAAATTTACTTCGACGAGTTATCACGTTAGCTAAATAGCAAGTGGTATCAGTTTCATAGTTCTAGCTGGTATTGTTTCGATTTTATTGGCAAAAAAACCCCTTAAAATATTAAAATATTTTATTATTTTTACCATTAATACAGAGTTAGGTGCCCTATAATTCCTGTCGGCGCTATTTTTCGAAAAAAAATTTACTTCGACGAATTATCACGTTAGCTAAATAGCAAGTGGTACCAGTACCAAAGTTTTAGCTGGTACTGTTGCGATTTTATTGACAAAAAAACCATTAATACAGAGTTTGGTGCCCTATAACTCCTGTCCGCGCCATTTTTCGAAAAAAAATTTACTTTGGCGCAATAACACGTAAGTTTTCTAGCGATCAGTTTCATGTTTCTAGCTGGTATTGTTTCGATTTTATTGGCAAAAGAAGTCCTTAAAATATTAAAATATTTTATTATTTTTACCATTAATGCAAAGGTTGGTGCCCTATAATTCCTGTAGGCGTTATTTTTAGAAAAAAAATTTACTTCGACGAGTTATCATCCTGTCGGCGCTATTTTTTAAAAAAAAAATTACTTTGACGAGTTAACACGTTAGTTTTCTAGCGAGTGGTAACAGTTTCATAGTTCTAGCTGGTATTGTTTCGATTTTATTGGCAAAAGAACTCCTTAAAATATTAAAATATTTTATTATTTTTACCATTAATGCAGAGTTTGGTGCTCTATAATTCCTGTCGACGTTATTTAGAGAAAAACAGTTTAATTTGTCGAGTTAACACGTTAGTTTTCTAGTGATTGGTTCCAGTTTAATAGTTCTAGCTGGTATTGTTTTGATTTCATTGGCAAAAAAACCCCTTAAAATATTAAAATATTTTATTATTTTTTTTATACCAGCTTCATAGTTCTAGCTGGTAATATTTAAAATATTAAAATATTTTATTATTTTTACTATTAATGCGGTCTTGTGCCCTATAATTCCTGTCCACGTGATTCAGAGAAAAAAATTTACTGCGACGTGTTAGCACGTAAGCTATATAGCGATTGGTACCAGTTTCATAGTTCTAGCTGGTACTGTTTCGATTTTATTAGCAAAAGAACTCCTTAAAATATTAAAATATTTTATTATTTTTACCATTAATACAAAGTTTGGTGCCCTATAATTCCTGTCGACGTTATTTAGAGAAAAAAAATTTACTTCGGCGAGTTAACACGTTAGTTTTCTAGCGATTTATACCAGCTTCATAGTTCTAGCTGGTAATGTTTCGATTTTATTGGCAAAAAAAAACCCTTAAAATATTAAAATATTTTATTAATTTTACCATTAATGCAGAGTTTGGTGCCCTATAATTCCTGTCGGCGATATTTTTCGAAAAAAAATTTACTTTGACGAGTTAACACGTTAGTTTTTTAGCGATTGGTACCAGCCTCATAGTTCTAGTTGTTATTGTTTTAATTGTATTGGCAAAAAAAAAACCCCTCAAAATATTAAAATATTTTATTATTTTTACCATTAATGCGGTCTTGTGCCCTATAATTCCTGTCTACGTGATTCAGAGAAAAAAATTTACTGCGACGTGTTAGCACGTAAGCTATATAGCAAGTGGTACCAGTCTCATAGTTCTAGCTGGAATTGTTTCTATTTTATTGACAAAAAACCCCCTTAAAATAATAAAATATTTTATTATTTTTACCATTAATGCAGAGTTTGGTGCCCTATAATTCCTGTCGAAGTTATTTAGAGAAAACAAATTTAATTCCACGAGTTAACACGTTCGTTTTCTAGCGATTGGTACCAATTTCATAGTTCTAGCTGGTACTGCTTTGATTTTATTGGCAAAAAAACCCTTAAAATATTAAATATTTTATTATTTTTACCATTAATGAAGAATTTTGTGCCCTATAATTCCTGTCGACGGTACTTTTCGAAAAAAAATTTACTTCGACGAGTTATCACGTTAGCTAAATAGCAAGTGGTATCAGTTTCATAGTTCTAGCTGGTATTGTTTCGATTTTATTGGCAAAAAAACCCCTTAAAATATTAAAATATTTTATTATTTTTACCATTAATACAGAGTTTGGTGCCCTATAATTCCTGTCGGCGCTATTTTTCGAAAAAAAATTTACTTCGACGAATTATCACGTTAGCTAAATAGCAAGTGGTACCAGTACCAAAGTTTTAGCTGGTACTGTTGCGATTTTATTTACCAAAAAACTACACTGTGCATGAAATTGACACTTTTTTTTCGTGACAAGCTGGGCACCTAGCGTTTTAACATAATTCGGGTACGCTGAATCCAGTGGTGCCCACGGTTTTTTAAGATTGGCTCTGGTTTTCGAGATATACCGTTATTTCGAAAATGGAGGAGGTTGCACAACATATGTTCGCGTAACTCAAAAACGCTTTAGCTTATTGAAAAAACTTAAAAAACCGAAATTCCGCAATAAAATTTCCTTTAAGAAAAGTAAAACCTCTTTCTAACATTCGCAGTCGTTTTAGAAACATAATTTAAAAAAAAAAAAAAAAATAATTTTTTTATCAAAATTTCGAAATTTTTATTTTTTTAAAATTCATAAAAAATTGAAAAATTCAGCTAGGCTTCTAATTTTTTGCAGACATATAAAAAACAAAGCTGCAAACAAAACAAGCTATAAACAATTAAAATATGTTTGCAAGTTTTGATTTTATTCACAAAAGTCGACAAATTTTAATTAATCTAAGAATTTCATAAAACGCAACATTTGTATTGGGGCCCCCCTAAGGGATGGTGATAAAGGGAAAGTATAATTTAAGAAAATGTTAAGAACAAAAAACATTGGAGGTCGGTCATACATTTTATCCCCCTAGGAGTGAATCCTAGGCCTTAGAAACAAATGATGGGAATGAAAAATAAAGTTGCGCAGGTGCAAAATAAGCTATTTGTGATTAAAGTCTGTCTACAACTTTTGATTTTTTCAGAAATGATGAAATTTTTGAATTTTTTATATAAAAAAACTAAAAATTTTTTGTTGTTAAGTAGTTTTTATTTAGAAATTTATTCTTCTTCCTCCTGCAGATTCCAACAAATATCCCCTAATAGCGAATCAAGTTGTTTGCCGCTATACCAGTGTTCGAGCCTGGCTGTTACTTGGTGAAATCTCTCGCCATGTTCATCAGACTCGGCTGGTGATTGTTCATTAAATTTTTCGGCATGGCAATGCAAAAAATGTATTTTCAATGACATTCTTACGTTTAAGTTTTTAAATGCGGTTAGCATATTTTTGATTAAAATTCGCCAGTTTTCAGACCGATGATTTCCTAATACATTTTCTATTACTGATTTCACACAATTCCAGGCCAATAGCTCGATATCATTCAATGCAACCTCAAATTGATGGTCCTTCATAAGACGGCGAATGTCCGATCCATTAAGAATTCCTGTAAAATAGAAACATTATGAAATGAAATATAAATCTAATTTAATAAAGTAGTTAGAGTTCATACCTTCTTTTACTTTCATGCCGCTTAATCGTGGAAAAATTCGGTGCAATTCGGTAAAAGCAACACCATCTGGGCTCAATGCTTTTATAAAATTTTTTACAATACCCAGTTTGATGTGGAGTGGAGGAAGCAAAATCTTTTCCATCGACACAAGTGGTAATTCAATAACATTGTTTCTATGCAATCTGCTTTCCTCACGTAAAGCCCAATCCCGTGTATTGTACTGGTCGCCATCGAAACGCGTATTCCATAAGCACATGAAGCACATATTTTTAGTATAGCCCAATTGCATGCCTCTTAAAAGAGCTACCACTTTTAAATCTGCGCATATTTTCCACTTGTGGTCTTCATATTTAATTAACTGTATTATTTTTTTCATTGATGCGTATGTCTCTTTAGTATTTGTGCTAAGTGCTATCGGAATAGGACTTTTTAAATTAGTGACATGTAGCAAAACTGCTTTTAAGCTACTTTTGGAAGAATCAATGAATAAGCGCCAATCTCCAGGATTATATTCATTTTGCATTGTTAAAACCAATCCGCGGATGTCAGTACAATACGCAATAGAATTATTCTCAATAGATTTAAAAAAAGTTGTAAATCGTCTATGGCGATTGATAGCCCCGTATGTTTGTACACCTGGTGCTAAAATATTAGCTCGTTTTAACTCTTTTGCCAAGAGAATGCTCTGTCTTTGAGATAATTTTAGACGCCGTACCATTATATCCAGACGATCTTGCGTGATTTCATTGTGACTGCATGGAACCGTGATGCATGACGGTTGATACATTGAAGTAGCTGGGCTATCCGCTTCAACAGAATGAATTATTGAGGGAATATGTTCTGTTGGTATATGGCTACCCGGAACAGTAATTTCATCAGAATGTGGCAGCGAAAATCGAGCATATGCTGTTTCAGTATAAGACATATAAGTCATTTTTCTTCTGTTTATACCCGCTGTATAATTTATGCACGCATAACACTCATCTTCAACATGAACTATGGGATCTCTCCAAATCATTGGAACACCAAATGGCATGGCGTCTCCATTTTTTTTCCCACTTATTTAAATGGTAAATGCAGTGTGTACACACTATTGATGGTGTCCAACTCTTACCATATATAACCCTTAAAGAAAAATATGATTCATACAAGGTACTTGTTTCAGTAGTGATTTTACGGCGACTTTGCATATTTTTATATTTCCCACACACATAACAAAAGTAATTAAACTTTTTACACGCCTCCATCTTAGATATTTCAATATAACTGTTTAGATACAAGACTGTCAGAGGCTTTAAAATTCACTAATCACTTTCGCAAGCACTTTCCATATGACAGTGAAGGGGTTGAGGAACTCTTATTTATACTGTAATTGTTTTAATCAAAGTACCAGTCAAGACCTTCATGACCATGTTTTGTAAAAAAAAACCCAGGACGAATAATATTTCTAACTTTTCCAGGTGTAGATTTTATTGTCAATTTACCGCAGGTACCCAATAATTTTAAATCACAGGTAATTGAAAAATACTATGTTATAATTTTTAATTCTAAGAACCATACAAAATACCGTTGTACTTCAGTTCCATTACCTGCTCACCTAACGAAATGCTGTATCATATGTAAGGCTGGTTGCATTACAATATTGGGTACCTGCGGTAAATTGACAATAAAATCTACATTTGTTAACCGATTTTTATGGCTTGCGGCTTTTTTTATTTTTAAGATAAGTAGTTCTCAGAAAAAAGTGCAAAATGTTGAATATTTGCTTTATATTTTTTTTAATTATATTTTTAAATTGAAAAATATTACGAATTTGGCACGAAAAATTTTTTTTATCTCCATTAATTTTTAAATAATTCCAAAACGATAAGAGATAGAGAAAACACATCTTCTGGTGTTTTACTTTTGAAAACCGAAACCTAATTTAGGGGAAAAAATTTGGCACGCCCATAAAAAAAATACCGATCTGATGGAAAAAAACCGATTACGGATTTGAGTTCAGCGCATCAAAATCCACATAGACCACATAGTTTTAATTAACGGGAAGAAAAAAAATTATTTTTTGTCGAACAGTGTTATTTATGGCTTGTTTTGTTTGCAGCTTTGTTTTTTATATGTCTGCAAAAAATTAGAAGCCTAGCTGAATTTTTCAATTTTTTATGAATTTTAAAAAATAAAAATTTCGAAATTTTGATAAAAAAATTATTTTTTTTTTCAAAAAAAAAATTATTTTTCTAAAACGACTGCGAATATTAGAAAGAAGTTTTACTTTTCTTAAAGGAAATTTTATTGCGGAATTTCGGTTTTTTAAGTTTTTCAATAAGCTAAAGCGTTTTTGAGTTACGCGAACATATGTTGTGCAACCTCCTCCATTTTCAAAATAACGGTATATCTCGAAAACCAGAGCCAATCTTAAAAAACCGTGGGCACCACTGGATTCAGCGTACCCGAATTATGTTAAAACGCTAGGTGCCCGGCTTGTCTGTTTTTTCAACTAGCACAGTGCTATTAATACAGAGTTTGGTGCCCTATAACTCCTGTCCGCGCCATTTTTCGAAAAAAAATTTACTTTGGCGCAATAACACGTAAGTTTTCTAGCGATCAGTTTCATGTTTCTAGCTGGTATTGTTTCGATTTTATTGGCAAAAGAAGTCCTTAAAATATTAAAATATTTTATTATTTTTACCATTAATGCAAAGGTTGGTGCCCTATAATTCCTGTAGGCGTTATTTTTAGAAAAAAAATTTACTTCGACGAGTTATCATCCTGTCGGCGCTATTTTTTAAAAAAAAAAATTACTTTGACGAGTTAACACGTTAGTTTTCTAGCGAGTGGTAACAGTTTCATAGTTCTAGCTGGTATTGTTTCGATTTTATTGGCAAAAGAACTCCTTAAAATATTAAAATATTTTATTATTTTTACCATTAATGCAGAGTTTGGTGCTCTATAATTCCTGTCGACGTTATTTAGAGAAAAACAGTTTAAATTGTCGAGTTAACACGTTAGTTTTCTAGTGATTGGTTCCAGTTTAATAGTTCTAGCTGGTATTGTTTTGATTTCATTGGCAAAAAACCCCTTAAAATATTAAAATATTTTATTATTTTTACCATTAATGCAGAGTTTTGTGCGCTATAATTCCTGCCGACGTTATTTAGAAAAAAAAAATTTACTTCGACGAGTTAAAACGTTAGTTTTCTAGCGATTGGTACCAGTTTCATAGTTCTAGCTGGTACTGTTTCGATTTTATTAGCAAAAGAACTCCTTAAAATATTAAAATATTTTATTATTTTTACCATTAATACAAAGTTTGGTGCCCTATAATTCCTGTCGACGTTATTTAGAGAAAAAAAATTTACTTCGGCGAGTTAACACGTTAGTTTTCTAGCGATTTATACCAGCTTCATAGTTCTAGCTGGTAATGTTTCGATTTTATTGGCAAAAAAAACCCCTTAAAATATTAAAATATTTTATTAATTTTACCATTAATGTAGAGTTTGGTGCCCTATAATTCCTGTCGGCGCTATTTTTCGAAAAAAAATTTACTTCGACGAGTTAACACGTTAGTTTTTTAGCGATTGGTACCAGCTTCATAGTTCTAGCTGTTATTGTTTTAATATTATTGGCAAAAAAACCCCTCAAAATATTAAAATATTTTATTATTTTTACCATTAATGCGGTCTCGTGCCCTATAATTCCTGTCTACGTGATTCAGAGAAAAAAATTTACTGCGACGTGTTAGCACGTAAGCTATATAGCAAGTGGTACCAGTTTCATAGCTCTAGCTGGTATTGTTTCAATTTTATTGGCAAAAAACCCCCTTAAAATAATCAAATATTTTATTATTTTTACCATTAATGCAGAGTTTGGTGCCCTATAATTCCTGTCGAAGTTATTTAGAGAAAAAAAATTTGATTCCACGAGTTAACACGTTCGTTTTCTAGCGATTGGTACCAATTTCATAGTTCTAGCTGGTACTGCTTTGATTTTATTGGCAAAAAAAACCCTTAAAATATTAAATATTTTATTATTTTTACCATAAATGAAGAGTTTTGTGCCCTATAATTCCTGTCGACGCTACTTTTCAAAAAAAAATTTACTTCGACGAGTTATCACGTTAGCTAAATAGCAAGTGGTATCAGTTTCATAGTTCTAGCTGGTATTGTTTCGATTTTATTGGCAAAAAAACCCCTTAAAATATTAAAATAATTTATTATTTTTATTATTGATACAGAGTGTGGTGCCCTATAACTCCTGTCCGCGCCATTTTTCGAAAAAAAATTTACTTTGGCGAAATAACACGTAAGTTTTCTAGCGATCGGTATCAGTTTCATGTTTCTAGCTGGTATTGTTTCGATTTTATTGGCAAAAGAAGTCCTTAAAATATTAAAATATTTTATTATTTTTTACCATTAATGCAAAGTTTGGTGCCCTATAATTCCTGTAGGCGTTATTTTTAGAAAAAAAATTTACTTTGTGGAGTAATTCATCCTGTCGGCGCTATTTTTTGAAAAAAAAATTTACTTTGACGAGTTAACATGTTAGTTTTCTAGCGATTAGTACCAGTTTCATAGTTCTAGCTGGTACTGTTTCGATTTTATTAGCAAAAGAACTCCTTAAAATATTAAAATATTTTATTATTTTTACCATTAATGCAAAGTTTTGTGCCCTATAATTCCGGTCGATGTTATTTAGAGAAAAAACATTTAATTCGATTAGTTAACACGCTTGTTTTCTAGCGATTAGTACCAGTTTCATAGTTCTAGCTGGTACTGTTTCGATTTTATTAGCAAAAGAACTCCTTAAAATATTCAAATATTTTATTATTTTTACTATTAATGCAAAGTTTTGTGCCCTATAATTCCGGTCGATGTTATTTAGAGAAAAAACATTTAATTCGATTAGTTAACACGCTTGTTTTCTAGCGATCGGTAACAGTTTCATAGTTCTAGCTGGTATTGTTTCGATTTTATTGGCAAAAACTCCTTAAAATATTAAAATATTTTATTATTTTTACCATTAATGCAGAGTTTGGTGCCATATAATTCCTGTCGGCATTTTTTTTAAAAAAAAATTTACTTCGGCGAGTTAACACGTTAGTCTTCTAGCGATTGCTACCAGTTTCATAGTTCTAGCTGGTATTGTTTTGATTTTATTGGCAAAAAACCCCTTAAAATATTAAAATATTTTATTATTTTTACCATTAATGCAAAGTTTGGTGCCCTATAATTCCTGTCGACGTAATTTAGAGAAAAACAATTTACTTCGACGAGTTATCACGTTAGCTAAATAGCAAGTGGTACCAGTTTCATAGTTCTAGCTGGTATTGTTTCGATTTTATTGGCAAAAAAATCCCTTAAAATATTAAAATATTATATTATTTTTACCATTAATGCAGAGTTTGGTGCCCTATAATTCCTGTCGACGTAATTTAGAGAAAAACAATTTATTTCGACGAGTTATCACGTTAGCTAAATAGCAAGTGGTACCAGCTTCATAGTTCTAGCTGGTAATGTTTCGATTTTATTGGCAAAAAAATCCCTTAAAGTATTAAAATATTTTATTAATTTTACCATTAATGCAGAGTTTGGTGCCCTATAATTCCTGTCGGCGCTATTTTTCGAAAAAAAATTTATTCGACGAGTTAACACGTTAGTTTTCTAGCGATTTATACCAGCTTTATAGTTCTAGCTGGTAATGTTTCGATTTTATTGGCAAAAAAAAACCCTTAAAATATTAAAGTATTTTATTAATTTTACCCTTAATGCAGAGTTTGGTGCCCTATAATTCCTGTCGGCGCTATTTTTCGAAAAAAAATTTAATTTGACGAGTTAACACGTTAGTTTTCTAGCGATTTATACCAGCTTCATAGTTCTAGCTGGTATTGTTTTGATTTTATTGGCAAAAAAACCCCTTAAAATATTAATATATTTTATTATTTTTACTATTAATGCAAAGTTGTGTTAGTTAACACGCTTGCTTTCTAGCGATCGGTAACAGTTTCATAGTTCTAGCTGGTATTGTTTCGATTTTATTGGCAAAAGAACTCCTTAAAATATTAAAATATTTTATTATTTTTACCATTAATGCAGAGTTTGGTGCCCTATAATTTCTGTCGACGTAGTTTAGAGAAAAACAATTTACTTCGACGAGTTATCACGTTAGCTAAATAGCAAGTGGTACCAGCTTCATAGTTCTAGCTGGTAATGTTTCGATTTTATTGGCAAAAAAATCCCTTAAAGTATTAAAATACTTTATTAATTTTACCATTAATGCAGAGTTTGGTGCCCTATAATTCCTGTCGGCGCCATTTTTCGAAAAAAAATTTACTTCGACGAGTTAACACGTTAGTTTTCTAGCGATTTATACCAGCTTCATAGTTCTAGCTGGTAATGTTTCGATTTTATTGGCAAAAAAAACCCTTAAAATATTAAAATATTTTATTAATTTTATCCTTAATGCAGAGGTTGGTGCCCTATAATTCCTGTCGGCGCTATTTTTCGAAAAAAAATTTACTTCGACGAGTTGACACGTTAGTTTTTTAGCAAGTGGTACCAGTTTCACAGTTCTAGCTGGTACTGTTTCGATTTTATTGGCAAAAAAAAATCCCTTAAAATATTATAATATTTTTACCATTAATGCAGAGTTTGGTGCCCTATAATTCCTGTCGACGCTACTTTTCGAAAAAAATTTACTTCGACGAATTATCACGTTAGCTAAATAGCAAGTGGTACCAGTACCAAAGTTTTAGCTGGTACTGCTTTGATTTTATTGGCAAAAAAACCCTTAAAATATTAAATATTTTATTATTTTTACCATTAATGCAGAGTTTTGTGCCCTATAATTCCTGTCGACGCTACTTTTCGAAAAAAAATTTACTTCGACGAGTTATCACGTTAGCTAAATAGCAAGTGGTATCAGTTTCATAGTTCTAGCTGTTATTGTTTTAATTTTATTGGCAAAAAAAACCCCTCAAAATATTAAAATTTTTTATTATTTTTCCATTAATGCAGTCTTGTGCCCTGTAATTCCTGTCTACGTGATTCAGAGAAAAAAATTTACTGCGACGTGTTAGCACGTAAGCTATATAGCAAGTGGTACCAGATTCATAGTTCTAGCTGGTATTGTTTCAATTTTATTGGCAAAAAACCCCCTTAAAATAATCAAATATTTTATTATTTTTACCATTAATGCAAAGTTTGGTGCCCTATAATTCCTGTAGGCGTTATTTTTAGAAAAAAAATTTACTTCGACGAGTTATCATCCTGTCGGCGCTATTTTTTTGAAAAAAAATTTACTTTGACGAGTTAACACGTTAGTTTTCTAGCGAGTGGTAACAGTTTCATAGTTCTAGCTGGTATTGTTTCGATTTTATTGGCAAAAGAACTCCTTAAAATATTAAAATATTTTATTATTTTTACCATTAATGCAGAGTTTGGTGCTCTATAATTCCTGTCGACGTTATTTAGAGAAAAACAGTTTAATTTGTCGAGTTAACACGTTAGTTTTCTAGTGATTGGTTCCAGTTTAATAGTTCTAGCTGGTATTGTTTTGATTTCATTGGCAAAAAAACCCCTTAAAATATTAAAATATTTTATTATTTTTACCATTAATGCAGAGTTTTGTGCGCTATAATTCCTGCCGACGTTATTTAGAAAAAAAAAATTTACTTCGACGAGTTAACACGTTAGTTTTCTAGCGATTGGTACCAGTTTCATAGTTCTAGCTGGTACTGTTTCGAATTATTAGCAAAAGAACTCCTTAAAATATTAAAATATTTTATTATTTTTACCATTAATACAAAGTTTGGTGCCCTATAATTCCTGTCGACGTTATTTAGAGAATAAAAATTTACTTCGGCGAGTTAACACGTTAGTTTTCTAGCGATTTATACCAGCTTCATAGTTCTAGCTGGTAATGTTTCGATTTTATTGGCAAAAAAAACCCCTTAAAATATTAAAATATTTTATTAATTTTACCATTAATGTAGAGTTTGGTGCCCTATAATTCCTGTCGGCGCTATTTTTCGAAAAAAAATTTACTTCGACGAGTTAACACGTTAGTTTTTTAGCGATTGGTAGTAGCTTCATAGTTCTAGCTGTTATTGTTTTAATATTATTGGCAAAAAAACCCCTCAAAATATTAAAATATTTTATTATTTTTACCATTAATGCGGTCTCGTGCCCTATAATTCCTGTCTACGTGATTCAGAGAAAAAAATTTACTGCGACGTGTTAGCACGTAAGCTATATAGCAAGTGGTACCAGTTTCATAGCTCTAGCTGGTAGTGTTTCAATTTTATTGGCAAAAAACCCCCTTAAAATAATCAAATATTTTATTATTTTTACCATTAATGCAGAGTTTGGTGCCCTATAATTCCTGTCGAAGTTATTTAGAGAAAAAAAATTTGATTCCACGAGTTAACACGTTCGTTTTCTAGCGATTGGTACCAATTTCATAGTTCTAGCTGGTACTGCTTTGATTTTATTGGCAAAAAAAACCCTTAAAATATTAAATATTTTATTATTTTTACCATAAATGAAGAGTTTTGTGCCCTATAATTCCTGTCGACGCTACTTTTCAAAAAAAAATTTACTTCGACGAGTTATCACGTTAGCTAAATAGCAAGTGGTATCAGTTTCATAGTTCTAGCTGGTATTGTTTCGATTTTATTGGCAAAAAAACCCCTTAAAATATTAAAATAATTTATTATTTTTATTATTGATACAGAGTGTGGTGCCCTATAACTCCTGTCCGCGCCATTTTTCGAAAAAAAATTTACTTTGGCGAAATAACACGTAAGTTTTCTAGCGATCGGTATCAGTTTCATGTTTCTAGCTGGTATTGTTTCGATTTTATTGGCAAAAGAAGTCCTTAAAATATTAAAATATTTTATTATTTTTTACCATTAATGCAAAGTTTGGTGCCCTATAATTCCTGTAGGCGTTATTTTTAGGAAAAAAATTTACTTCGTCGAGTAATTCATCCTGTCGGCGCTATTTTTTGAAAAAAAAATTTACTTTGACGAGTTAACACGTTAGTTTTCTAGCGAGTGGTAACAGTTTCATAGTTCTAGCTGGTATTGTTTCGATTTTATTGGCAAAAGAACTCCTTAAAATATTAAAATATTTTATTATGCTCTATAATTTCTGTCGACGTTATTTAGAGAAAAAAATTTACTTTCACGAGTTAACACGTTTGTTTTCTAGCGATTAGTACCAGTTTCATAGTTCTAGCTGGTACTGTTTCGATTTTATTAGCAAAAGAACTCCTTAAAATATTAAAATATTTTATTATTTTTACCATTAATGCAAAGTTTTGTGCCCTATAATTCCGGTCGATGTTATTTAGAGAAAAAACATTTAATTCGATTAGTTAACACGCTTGTTTTCTAGCGATCGGTAACAGTTTCATAGTTCTAGCTGGTATTGTTTCGATTTTATTGGCAAAAGAACTCCTTAAAATATTAAAATATTTTATTATTTTTACCATTAATGCAGAGTTTGGTGCCCTATAATTCCTGCCGGCATTTTTTTTTTTTTAAAAATTTACTTCGGCGAGTTAACACGTTAGTTTTCTAGCGATTGCTACCAGTTTCATAGTTCTAGCTGGTATTGTTTTGATTTTATTGGCAAAAAAAACCCTTAAAATATTAAAATATTTTATTATTTTTATTATTGATACAGAGTGTGGTGCCCTATAACTCCTGTCCGCGCCATTTTTCGAAAAAAAATTTACTTTGGCGAAATAACACGTAAGTTTTCTAGCGATCGGTATCAGTTTCATGTTTCTAGCTGGTATTGTTTCGATTTTATTGGCAAAAGAAGTCCTTAAAATATTAAAATATTTTATTATTTTTTACCATTAATGCAAAGTTTGGTGCCCTATAATTCCTGTAGGCGTTATTTTTAGAAAAAAAATTTACTTCGTCGAGTAATTCATCCTGTCGGCGCTATTTTTTGAAAAAAAAATTTACTTTGACGAGTTAACACGTTAGTTTTCTAGCGATTAGTACCAGTTTCATAGTTCTAGCTGGTACTGTTTCGATTTTATTAGCAAAAGAACTCCTTAAAATATTAAAATATTTTATTATTTTTACCATTAATGCAAAGTTTTGTGCCCTATAATTCCGGTCGATGTTATTTAGAGAAAAAACATTTAATTCGATTAGTTAACACGCTTGTTTTCTAGCGATTAGTACCAGTTTCATAGTTCTAGCTGGTACTGTTTCGATTTTATTAGCAAAAGAACTCCTTAAAATATTCAAATATTTTATTATTTTTACCATTAATGCAAAGTTTTGTGCCCTATAATTCCGGTCGATGTTATTTAGAGAAAAAACATTTAATTCGATTAGTTAACACGCTTGTTTTCTAGCGATCGGTAACAGTTTCATAGTTCTAGCTGGTATTGTTTCGATTTTATTGGCAAAAACTCCTTAAAATATTAAAATATTTTATTATTTTTACCATTAATGCAGAGTTTGGTGCCATATAATTCCTGTCGGCATTTTTTTTTAAAAAAAAATTACTTCGGCGAGTTAACACGTTAGTCTTCTAGCGATTGCTACCAGTTTCATAGTTCTAGCTGGTATTGTTTTGATTTTATTGGCAAAAAAACCCCTTAAAATATTAAAATATTTTATTATTTTTACCATTAATGCAAAGTTTGGTGCCCTATAATTCCTGTCGACGTAATTTAGAGAAAAACAATTTACTTCGACGAGTTATCACGTTAGCTAAATAGCAAGTGGTACCAGTTTCATAGTTCTAGCTGGTATTGTTTCGATTTTATTGGCAAAAAAATCCCTTAAAATATTAAAATATTATATTATTTTTACCATTAATGCAGAGTTTGGTGCCCTATAATTCCTGTCGACGTAATTTAGAGAAAAACAATTTATTTCGACGAGTTATCACGTTAGCTAAATAGCAAGTGGTACCAGCTTCATAGTTCTAGCTGGTAATGTTTCGATTTTATTGGCAAAAAAATCCCTTAAAGTATTAAAATATTTTATTAATTTTACCATTAATGCAGAGTTTGGTGCCCTATAATTCCTGTCGGCGCTATTTTTCGAAAAAAAATTTATTCGACGAGTTAACACGTTAGTTTTCTAGCGATTTATACCAGCTTCATAGTTCTAGCTGGTAATGTTTCGATTTTATTGGCAAAAAAAAACCCTTAAAATATTAAAGTATTTTATTAATTTTACCCTTAATGCAGAGTTTGGTGCCCTATAATTCCTGTCGGCGCTATTTTTCGAAAAAAAATTTAATTTGACGAGTTAACACGTTAGTTTTCTAGCGATTTATACCAGCTTCATAGTTCTAGCTGGTATTGTTTTGATTTTATTGGCAAAAAAACCCCTTAAAATATTAATATATTTTATTATTTTTACCATTAATGCAAAGTTTTGTTAGTTAACACGCTTGCTTTCTAGCGATCGGTAACAGTTTCATAGTTCTAGCTGGTATTGTTTCGATTTTATTGGCAAAAGAACTCCTTAAAATATTAAAATATTTTATTATTTTTACCATTAATGCAGAGTTTGGTGCCCTATAATTTCTGTCGACGTAGTTTAGAGAAAAACAATTTACTTCGACGAGTTATCACGTTAGCTAAATAGCAAGTGGTACCAGCTTCATAGTTCTAGCTGGTAATGTTTCGATTTTATTGGCAAAAAAATCCCTTAAAGTATTAAAATACTTTATTAATTTTACCATTAATGCAGAGTTTGGTGCCCTATAATTCCTGTCGGCGCCATTTTTCGAAAAAAAGTTTACTTCGACGAGTTAACACGTTAGTTTTCTAGCGATTTATACCAGCTTCATAGTTCTAGCTGGTAATGTTTCGATTTTATTGGCAAAAAAACCCTTAAAATATTAAAATATTTTATTAATTTTATCCTTAATGCAGAGGTTGGTGCCCTATAATTCCTGTCGGCGCTATTTTTCGAAAAAAAATTTACTTCGACGAGTTGACACGTTAGTTTTTTAGCAAGTGGTACCAGTTTCACAGTTCTAGCTGGTACTGTTTCGATTTTATTGGCAAAAAAAAATCCCTTAAAATATTATAATATTTTTACCATTAATGCAGAGTTTGGTGCCCTATAATTCCTGTCGACGCTACTTTTCGAAAAAAATTTACTTCGACGAATTATCACGTTAGCTAAATAGCAAGTGGTACCAGTACCAAAGTTTTAGCTGGTACTGCTTTGATTTTATTGGCAAAAAAACCCTTAAAATATTAAATATTTTATTATTTTTACCATTAATGCAGAGTTTTGTGCCCTATAATTCCTGTCGACGCTACTTTTCGAAAAAAAATTTACTTCGACGAGTTATCACGTTAGCTAAATAGCAAGTGGTATCAGTTTCATAGTTCTAGCTGTTATTGTTTTAATTTTATTGGCAAAAAAAACCCCTCAAAATATTAAAATTTTTTATTATTTTTCCATTAATGCAGTCTTGTGCCCTATAATTCCTGTCTACGTGATTCAGAGAAAAAAATTTACTGCGACGTGTTAGCACGTAAGCTATATAGCAAGTGGTACCAGATTCATAGTTCTAGCTGGTATTGTTTCAATTTTATTGGCAAAAAACCCCCTTAAAATAATCAAATATTTTATTATTTTTACCATTAATGCAAAGTTTGGTGCCCTATAATTCCTGTAGGCGTTATTTTTAGAAAAAAAATTTACTTCGACGAGTTATCATCCTGTCGGCGCTATTTTTTTGAAAAAAAATTTACTTTGACGAGTTAACACGTTAGTTTTCTAGCGAGTGGTAACAGTTTCATAGTTCTAGCTGGTATTGTTTCGATTTTATTGGCAAAAGAACTCCTTAAAATATTAAAATATTTTATTATTTTTACCATTAATGCAGAGTTTGGTGCTCTATAATTCCTGTCGACGTTATTTAGAGAAAAACAGTTTAATTTGTCGAGTTAACACGTTAGTTTTCTAGTGATTGGTTCCAGTTTAATAGTTCTAGCTGGTATTGTTTTGATTTCATTGGCAAAAAAACCCCTTAAAATATTAAAATATTTTATTATTTTTACCATTAATGCAGAGTTTTGTGCGCTATAATTCCTGCCGACGTTATTTAGAAAAAAAAAATTTACTTCGACGAGTTAACACGTTAGTTTTCTAGCGATTGGTACCAGTTTCATAGTTCTAGCTGGTACTGTTTCGAATTATTAGCAAAAGAACTCCTTAAAATATTAAAATATTTTATTATTTTTACCATTAATACAAAGTTTGGTGCCCTATAATTCCTGTCGACGTTATTTAGAGAATAAAAATTTACTTCGGCGAGTTAACACGTTAGTTTTCTAGCGATTTATACCAGTTTCATAGTTCTAGCTGGTAATGTTTCGATTTTATTGGCAAAAAAAACCCCTTAAAATATTAAAATATTTTATTAATTTTACCATTAATGTAGAGTTTGGTGCCCTATAATTCCTGTCGGCGCTATTTTTCGAAAAAAAATTTACTTCGACGAGTTAACACGTTAGTTTTTTAGCGATTGGTAGTAGCTTCATAGTTCTAGCTGTTATTGTTTTAATATTATTGGCAAAAAAACCCCTCAAAATATTAAAATATTTTATTATTTTTACCATTAATGCGGTCTCGTGCCCTATAATTCCTGTCTACGTGATTCAGAGAAAAAAATTTACTGCGACGTGTTAGCACGTAAGCTATATAGCAAGTGGTACCAGTTTCATAGCTCTAGCTGGTATTGTTTCAATTTTATTGGCAAAAAACCCCCTTAAAATAATCAAATATTTTATTATTTTTACCATTAATGCAGAGTTTGGTGCCCTATAATTCCTGTCGAAGTTATTTAGAGAAGAAAAATTTGATTCCACGAGTTAACACGTTCGTTTTCTAGCGATTGGTACCAATTTCATAGTTCTAGCTGGTACTGCTTTGATTTTATTGGCAAAAAAACCCTTAAAATATTAAATATTTTATTATTTTTACCATAAATGAAGAGTTTTGTGCCCTATAATTCCTGTCGACGCTACTTTTCAAAAAAAAATTTACTTCGACGAGTTATCACGTTAGCTAAATAGCAAGTGGTATCAGTTTCATAGTTCTAGCTGGTATTGTTTCGATTTTATTGGCAAAAAAACCCCTTAAAATATTAAAATAATTTATTATTTTTATTATTGATACAGAGTGTGGTGCCCTATAACTCCTGTCCGCGCCATTTTTCGAAAAAAAATTTACTTTGGCGAAATAACACGTAAGTTTTCTAGCGATCGGTATCAGTTTCATGTTTCTAGCTGGTATTGTTTCGATTTTATTGGCAAAAGAAGTCCTTAAAATATTAAAATATTTTATTATTTTTTACCATTAATGCAAAGTTTGGTGCCCTATAATTCCTGTAGGCGTTATTTTTAGGAAAAAAATTTACTTCGTCGAGTAATTCATCCTGTCGGCGCTATTTTTTGAAAAAAAAATTTACTTTGACGAGTTAACACGTTAGTTTTCTAGCGAGTGGTAACAGTTTCATAGTTCTAGCTGGTATTGTTTCGATTTTATTGGCAAAAGAACTCCTTAAAATATTGAAATATTTTATTATGCTCTATAATTTCTGTCGACGTTATTTAGAGAAAAAAATTTACTTTCACGAGTTAACACGTTTGTTTTCTAGCGATTAGTACCAGTTTCATAGTTCTAGCTGGTACTGTTTCGATTTTATTAGCAAAAGAACTCCTTAAAATATTAAAATATTTTATTATTTTTACCATTAATGCAAAGTTTTGTGCCCTATAATTCCGGTCGATGTTATTTAGAGAAAAAACATTTAATTCGATTAGTTAACACGCTTGTTTTCTAGCGATCGGTAACAGTTTCATAGTTCTAGCTGGTATTGTTTCGATTTTATTGGCAAAAGAACTCCTTAAAATATTAAAATATTTTATTATTTTTACCATTAATGCAGAGTTTGGTGCCATATAATTCCTGCCGGCATTTTTTTTTTTTTTAAATTTACTTCGGCGAGTTAACACGTTAGTTTTCTAGCGATTGCTACCAGTTTCATAGTTCTAGCTGGTATTGTTTTGATTTTATTGGCAAAAAAAACCCTTAAAATATTAAAATATTATATTATTTTTACCATTAATGCAGAGTTTGGTGCCCTATAATTCCTGTCGACGTAATTTAGAGAAAAACAATTTATTTCGACGAGTTATCACGTTAGCTAAATAGCAAGTGGTACCAGTTTCATAGTTCTAGCTGGTATTGTTTCGATTTTATTGGCAAAAAAATCCCTTAAAATATTAAAATATTATATTATTTTTACCATTAATGCAGAGTTTGGTGCCCTATAATTCCTGTCGACGTAATTTAGAGAAAAACAATTTATTTCGACGAGTTATCACGTTAGCTAAATAGCAAGTGGTACCAGCTTCATAGTTCTAGCTGGTAATGTTTCGATTTTATTGGCAAAAAAATCCCTTAAAGTATTAAAATATTTTATTAATTTTACCATTAATGCAGAGTTTGGTGCCCTATAATTCCTGTCGGCGCTATTTTTCGAAAAAAAATTTATTCGACGAGTTTACACGTTAGTTTTCTAGCGATTTATACCAGCTTCATAGTTCTAGCTGGTAATGTTTCGATTTTATTGGCAAAAAAAAAACCCTTAAAATATTAAAGTATTTTATTAATTTTACCCTTAATGCAGAGTTTGGTGCCCTATAATTCCTGCCGGCGCTATTTTTCGAAAAAAAATTTAATTTGACGAGTTAACACGTTAGTTTTCTAGCGATTTATACCAGCTTCATAGTTCTAGCTGGTATTGTTTTGATTTTATTGGCAAAAAAAACCCCTTAAAATATTAATATATTTTATTATTTTTACCATTAATGCAAAGTTTTGTTAGTTAACACGCTTGCTTTCTAGCGATCGGTAACAGTTTCATAGTTCTAGCTGGTATTGTTTCGATTTTATTGGCAAAAGAACTCCTTAAAATATTAAAATATTTTATTATTTTTACCATTAATGCAGAGTTTGGTGCCCTATAATTTCTGTCGACGTAGTTTAGAGAAAAACAATTTACTTCGACGAGTTATCACGTTAGCTAAATAGCAAGTGGTACCAGCTTCATAGTTCTAGCTGGTAATGTTTCGATTTTATTGGCAAAAAAGTCCCTTAAAGTATTAAAATACTTTATTAATTTTACCATTAATGCAGAGTTTGGTGCCCTATAATTCCTGTCGGCGCCATTTTTTGAAAAAAAATTTACTTCGACGAGTTAACACGTTAGTTTTCTAGCGATTTATACCAGCTTCATAGTTCTAGCTGGTAATGTTTCGATTTTATTGGCAAAAAAACCCTTAAAATATTAAAATATTTTATTAATTTTATCCTTAATGCAGAGGTTGGTGCCCTTTAATTCCTGTCGGCGCTATTTTTCGAAAAAAAATTTACTTCGACGAGTTAACACGTTAGTTTTTTAGCAAGTGGTACCAGTTTCACAGTTCTAGCTGGTACTGTTTCGATTTTATTGGCAAAAAAAAATCCCTTAAAATATTATAATATTTTTACCATTAATGCAGAGTTTGGTGCCCTATAATTCCTGTCGACGCTACTTTTCGAAAAAAAATTACTTCGACGAATTATCACGTTAGCTAAATAGCAAGTGTTACCAGTACCAAAGTTTTAGCTGGTACTGCTTTGATTTTATTGGCAAAAAAACCCTTAAAATATTAAAGTATTTTATTATTTTTACCATTAATGCAGAGTTTTGTGCCCTATAATTCCTGTCGACGCTACTTTTCGAAAAAAAATTTACTTCGACGAGTTATCACGTTAGCTAAATAGCAAGTGGTATCAGTTTCATAGTTCTAGCTGTTATTGTTTCGATTTTATTGGCAAAAGAAGTCCTTAAAATATTAAAATATTTTATTATTTTTACCATTAATGCAGAGTTTGGTGCCCTATAATTCCTGTCGAAGTTATTTAGAGAAAAAAAATTTGATTCCACGAGTTAACACGTTCGTTTTCTAGCGATTGGTACCAATTTCATAGTTCTAGCTGGTACTGCTTTGATTTTATTGGCAAAAAAACCCTTAAAATATTAAATATTTTATTATTTTTACCATAAATGAAGAGTTTTGTGCCCTATAATTCCTGTCGACGCTACTTTTCAAAAAAAAAATTTACTTCGACGAGTTATCACGTTAGCTAAATAGCAAGTGGTATCAGTTTCATAGTTCTAGCTGGTATTGTTTCGATTTTATTGGCAAAAAAACCCCTTAAAATATTAAAATAATTTATTATTTTTATTATTGATACAGAGTGTGGTGCCCTATAACTCCTGTCGAAGTTATTTAGAGAAAAAAAATTTGATTCCACGAGTTAACACGTTCGTTTTCTAGCGATTGGTACCAATTTCATAGTTCTAGCTGGTATTGTTTCGATTTTATTGGCAAAAGAAGTCCTTAAAATATTAAAATATTTTATTATTTTTTACCATTAATGCAAAGTTTGGTGCCCTATAATTCCTGTAGGCGTTATTTTTAGAAAAAAATTTACTTCGTCGAGTAATTCATCCTGTCGGCGCTATTTTTTGAAAAAAAAATTTACTTTCACGAGTTAACACGTTTGTTTTCTAGCGATTAGTACCAGTTTCATAGTTCTAGCTGGTACTGTTTCGATTTTATTAGCAAAAGAACTCCTTAAAATATTAAAATATTTTATTATTTTTACCATTAATGCAAAGTTTTGTGCCCTATAATTCCGGTCGATGTTATTTAGAGAAAAAACATTTAATTCGATTAGTTAACACGCTTGTTTTCTAGCGATCGGTAACAGTTTCATAGTTCTAGCTGGTATTGTTTTGATTTTATTGGCAAAAAAACCCCTTAAAATATTAAAATATTTTATTATTTTTACCATTAATGCAAAGTTTGGTGCCCTATAATTCCTGTCGACGTAATTTAGAGAAAAACAATTTACTTCGACGAGTTATCACGTTAGCTAAATAGCAAGTGGTACCAGTTTCATAGTTCTAGCTGGTATTGTTTCGATTTTATTGGCAAAAAAATCCCTTAAAATATTAAAATATTATATTATTTTTACCATTAATGCAGAGTTTGGTGCCCTATAATTCCTGTCGACGTAATTTAGAGAAAAACAATTTATTTCGACGAGTTATCACGTTAGCTAAATAGCAAGTGGTACCAGCTTCATAGTTCTAGCTGGTAATGTTTCGATTTTATTGGCAAAAAAATCCCTTAAAGTATTAAAATATTTTATTAATTTTACCATTAATGCAGAGTTTGGTGCCCTATAATTCCTGTCGGCGCTATTTTTCGAAAAAAAATTTATTCGACGAGTTAACACGTTAGTTTTCTAGCGATTTATACCAGCTTCATAGTTCTAGCTGGTAATGTTTCGATTTTATTGGCAAAAAAAAAACCCTTAAAATATTAAAGTATTTTATTAATTTTACCCTTAATGCAGAGTTTGGTGCCCTATAATTCCTGCCGGCGCTATTTTTCGAAAAAAAATTTAATTTGACGAATTAACACGTTAGTTTTCTAGCGATTTATACCAGCTTCATAGTTCTAGCTGGTATTGTTTTGATTTTATTGGCAAAAAAAACCCCTTAAAATATTAATATATTTTATTATTTTTACCATTAATGCAAAGTTTTGTTAGTTAACACGCTTGCTTTCTAGCGATCGGTAACAGTTTCATAGTTCTAGCTGGTATTGTTTCGATTTTATTGGCAAAAGAACTCCTTAAAATATTAAAATATTTTATTATTTTTACCATTAATGCAGAGTTTGGTGCTCTATAATTCCTGTCGACGTTATTTAGAGAAAAACAGTTTAATTTGTCGAGTTAACACGTTAGTTTTCTAGTGATTGGTTCCAGTTTAATAGTTCTAGCTGGTATTCTTTTGATTTCATTGGCAAAAAAAACCCTTAAAATATTAAAATATTTTATTATTTTTACCATTAATGCAGAGTTTTGTGCGCTATAATTCCTCTCTACGTGATTCAGAGAAAAAAATTTACTTCGACGAGTTATCACGTTAGCTAAATAGCAAGTGGTATCAGTTTCATAGTTCTAGCTGGTATTGTTTCGATTTTATTGGCAAAAAAACCCCTTAAAATATTAAAATAATTTATTATTTTTATTATTGATACAGAGTGTGGTGCCCTATAACTCCTGTCCGCGCCATTTTTCGAAAAAAAATTTACTTTGGCGAAATAACACGTAAGTTTTCTAGCGATCGGTATCAGTTTCATGTTTCTAGCTGGTATTGTTTCGATTTTATTGGCAAAAGAAGTCCTTAAAATATTAAAATATTTTATTATTTTTTACCATTAATGCAAAGTTTGGTGCCCTATAATTCCTGTAGGCGTTATTTTTAGAAAAAAAATTTACTTCGTCGAGTAATTCATCCTGTCGGCGCTATTTTTTGAAAAAAAAATTTACTTTGACGAGTTAACACGTTAGTTTTCTAGCGAGTGGTAACAGTTTCATAGTTCTAGCTGGTATTGTTTCGATTTTATTGGCAAAAGAACTCCTTAAAATATTAAAATATTTTATTATGCTCTATAATTTCTGTCGACGTTATTTAGAGAAAAAAATTTACTTTCACGAGTTAACACGTTTGTTTTCTAGCGATTAGTACCAGTTTCATAGTTCTAGCTGGTACTGTTTCGATTTTATTAGCAAAAGAACTCCTTAAAATATTAAAATATTTTATTATTTTTACCATTAATGCAAAGTTTTGTGCCTTATAATTCCGGTCGATGTTATTTAGAGAAAAAACATTTAATTCGATTAGTTAACACGCTTGTTTTCTAGCGATCGGTAACAGTTTCATAGTTCTAGCTGGTATTGTTTCGATTTTATTGGCAAAAGAACTCCTTAAAATATTAAAATATTTTATTATTTTTACCATTAATGCAGAGTTTGGTGCCCTATAATTCCTGTCGGCATTTTTTTTTTTTTTTAAATTTACTTCGGCGAGTTAACACGTTAGTTTTCTAGCGATTGCTACCAGTTTCATAGTTCTAGCTGGTATTGTTTTGATTTTATTGGCAAAAAAACCCCTTAAAATATTAAAATATTTTATTATTTTTACCATTAATGCAAAGTTTGGTGCCCTATAATTCCTGTCGACGTAATTTAGAGAAAAAAAATTTACTTCGACGAGTTATCACGTTAGCTAAATAGCAAGTGGTACCAGTTTCATAGTTCTAGCTGGTATTGTTTCGATTTTATTGGCAAAAAAATCCCTTAAAATATTAAAATATTATATTATTTTTACCATTAATGCAGAGTTTGGTGCCCTATAATTCCTGTCGACGTAATTTAGAGAAAAACAATTTATTTCGACGAGTTATCACGTTAGCTAAATAGCAAGTGGTACCAGCTTCATAGTTCTAGCTGGTAATGTTTCGATTTTATTGGCAAAAAAATCCCTTAAAGTATTAAAATACTTTATTAATTTTAC
The DNA here is from genome assembly GCA_941918925.1 of Phyto melanocephala. Lineage (NCBI taxonomy): Eukaryota > Metazoa > Arthropoda > Insecta > Diptera > Rhinophoridae > Phyto > Phyto melanocephala. Next base: position 67,827,233 of record OW799233.1, read on the forward strand.
CATTAATGCAGAGTTTGGTGCCCTATAATTCCTGTCGGCGCCATTTTTCGAAAAAAAATTTACTTCGACGAGTTAACACGTTAGTTTTCTAGCGATTTATACCAGCTTCATAGTTCTAGCTGGTAATGTTTCGATTTTATTGGCAAAAAAAAACCCTTAAAATATTAAAGTATTTTATTAATTTTACCCTTAATGCAGAGTTTGGTGCCCTATAATTCCTGCCGGCGCTATTTTTCGAAAAAAAATTTAATTTGACGAGTTAACACGTTAGTTTTCTAGCGATTTATACCAGCTTCATAGTTCTAGCTGGTATTGTTTTGATTTTATTGGCAAAAAAAACCCCTTAAAATATTAATATATTTTATTATTTTTACCATTAATGCAAAGTTTTGTTAGTTAACACGCTTGCTTTCTAGCGATCGGTAACAGTTTCATAGTTCTAGCTGGTATTGTTTCGATTTTATTGGCAAAAGAACTCCTTAAAATATTAAAATATTTTATTATTTTTACCATTAATGCAGAGTTTGGTGCCCTATAATTTCTGTCGACGTAGTTTAGAGAAAAACAATTTACTTCGACGAGTTATCACGTTAGCTAAATAGCAAGTGGTACCAGCTTCATAGTTCTAGCTGGTAATGTTTCGATTTTATTGGCAAAAAAATCCCTTAAAGTATTAAAATACTTTATTAATTTTACCATTAATGCAGAGTTTGGTGCCCTATAATTCCTGTCGGCGCCATTTTTCGAAAAAAAATTTACTTCGACGAGTTAACACGTTAGTTTTCTAGCGATTTATACCAGCTTCATAGTTCTAGCTGGTAATGTTTCGATTTTATTGGCAAAAAAAAATCCCTTAAAATATTATAATATTTTTACCATTAATGCAGAGTTTGGTGCCCTATAATTCCTGTCGACGCTACTTTTCGAAAAAAATTTACTTCGACGAATTATCACGTTAGCTAAATAGCAAGTGGTACCAGTACCAAAGTTTTAGCTGGTACTGCTTTGATTTTATTGGCAAAAAAACCCTTAAAATATTAAATATTTTATTATTTTTCCATTAATGCAGTCTTGTGCCCTATAATTCCTGTCTACGTGATTCAGAGAAAAAAATTTACTGCGACGTGTTAGCACGTAAGCTATATAGCAAGTGGTACCAGATTCATAGTTCTAGCTGGTATTGTTTCAATTTTATTGGCAAAAAACCCCCTTAAAATAATCAAATATTTTATTATTTTTACCATTAATGCAAAGTTTGGTGCCCTATAATTCCTGTAGGCGTTATTTTTAGAAAAAAATTTACTTCGACGAGTTATCATCCTGTCGGCGCTATTTTTTTGAAAAAAAATTTACTTTGACGAGTTAACACGTTAGTTTTCTAGCGAGTGGTAACAGTTTCATAGTTCTAGCTGGTATTGTTTCGATTTTATTGGCAAAAGAACTCCTTAAAATATTAAAATATTTTATTATTTTTACCATTAATGCAGAGTTTGGTGCTCTATAATTCCTGTCGACGTTATTTAGAGAAAAAAATTTACTTTCGCGAGTTAACACGTTTGTTTTCTAGCGATTAGTACCAGTTTCATAGTTCTAGCTGGTACTGTTTCGATTTTATTAGCAAAAGAACTCCTTAAAATATTAAAATATTTTATTATTTTTACCATTAATGCAAAGTTTTGTGCCCTATAATTCCGGTCGATGTTATTTAGAGAAAAAACATTTAATTCAATTAGTTAACACGCTTGTTTTCTAGCGATCGGTAACAGTTTCATAGTTCTAGCTGGTATTGTTTCGATTTTATTGGCAAAAGAACTCCTTAAAATATTAAAATATTTTATTATTTTTACCATTAATGCAGAGTTTGGTGCCCTATAATTCCTGTCGGCATTATTATTTACTTCGGCGAGTTAACACGTTAGTTTTCTAGCGATTGCTACCAGTTTCATAGTTCTAGCTGGTATTGTTTTGATTTTATTGGCAAAAAAACCCCTTTAAATATTAAAATATTTTATTATTTTTACCATTAGTGCAAAGTTTTGTGCCCTATAATTCCGGTCGATGTTATTTAGAGGAAAAACATTTAATTCGATTAGTTAACACGCTTGTTTTCTAGCGATCGGTAACAGTTTCATAGTTCTAGCTGGTATTGTTTCGATTTTATTGGCAAAAAACCTCCTTAAAATATTAAAATATTTTATTATTTTTACCATTAATGCAGAGTTTGGTACCCTATAATTCCTGTCGACGTAATTTGGAGAAAAACAATTTACTTCGACGAGTTATCACGTTAGCTAGATAGCAAGTGGTACCAGTTTCATAGTTCTAGCTGGTATTGTTTCGATTTTATTGGCAAAAAAATCCCTTAAAATATTAAAATATTATATTATTTTTACCATTAATGCAGAGTTTGGTGCCCTATAATTCCTGTCGACGTAATTTAGAGAAAAACAATTTACTTCGTCGAGTTATCACGTTAGCTAAATAGCAAGCGGTAGCAGTACCAAAGTTTTAGCTGGTACTGTTGCGATTTTATTGGCAAAAACCCCTTAAAATATTAAAATATTTTATTATTTTTACCATTAATGCAGAGTCTTGTGCCCTATAATTCCTGTCTACGTTATTCAGAGGAAAAAATTTTACTTTGGCGAGTTAACACGTAAGCTATTTAGCAAGTGGTACCAGTTTCATAGTTCTAGCTGGTATTGTTTCGATTTTACTGGTAAAAAACCCCCTTAAAATAATCAAATATTTTATTATTTTTACCATTAATGCAGAGTTTGGTGCCCTATAATTCCTGTCGGCGCTATTTTTCGAAAAAACATTTACTTCGACGAGTTAGCACGTTAGTTTTCTAGCGATTGGTACCAATTTCATAGTTCGAGCTGGTACTGTTTTGATTTTATTGGCAAAAAACCCTTAAAATATTATAATATTTTATTATGTTTACCATTAATGCAGAGTGTGACGCCCTATAATTCCTGTCGGCGCTATTTTTCGAAAAAAGATTTACTTTGACGAGTTAACACGTTTGTTTTCTACCCATTAGTACTAATTTCATAGTTCTAGCTGGTACTGTTTCGATTTTATTAGCAAAAGAACTCCTTAAAATAATAAAATGTTTTATTATTTTTACCTTTAATGAAAAGTTTTGTGCCCTATAATTCCGGTCGCCGTTATTTAGAGAAGAAACATTTAAATCGACTAGTAAGCACGTTTGTTTTCTAGCGACTGGTACCAGTTTCAAAGTTCTAGCTGGTATTGTTTTGATTTTATTGTCAAAAGAACTCCTTAAAATATTAAAATATTTTATTATCTTTACCATTAATGCAAAGTTTGGTGCCCTATTATTCCTGTCGACGTTATTTAGAGAAAAAAATTTTCTTCGACGAGTTAACGTCTTAGTTTTCTAGCGATTGGTACTAGCTTTATAGCTGTAGCTGGTACTGTCTCGATTTTATTGGCAAAAGAACTCCTTACAATATTAAAATATTTTATTATTTTTACCATTAATGCAGAGTTTTGTGCCTTATAATTCCTGTCGACGTTATTTAGAGAAAAAAGTTTACTTCGACGAGTTAACACGTTAGTTTTCTAGCGATTGGTACCAGTTTAATAGTTCTGGCTGATATTGTTTCGATTTTATTGGCAAAAAAACTCCTTAAAATATTAAAATATTTTATTATTTTTACCATTAATGCAAAGTTTGGTGCCCTATAATTCCTGTCGTCGTTATTTTTAGCAAAAAAATTACTTCGACGAGTTAACACGTTAGTCTTCTAGCGGTTGGTGCCAGCTTTATAGTTCTAGCTGGTATTGTTTTGTTTTATTTGCAAAAAAACTCCTTAATATATTAAAATATTTTATTATTTTTACCATTAATGCAGAGTTTGGTGCTCTATAATTCCTGTCGACGTTATTTAGAGAAAAAAATTTACTTTCGCGAGTTAACACGTTTGTTTTCTAGCGATTAGTACCAGTTTCATAGTTCTAGCTGGTACTGTTTCGATTTTATTAGCAAAAGAACTCCTTAAAATATTAAAATATTTTATTATTTTTACCATTAATGCAAAGTTTTGTGCCCTATAATTCCGGTCGATGTTATTTAGAGAAAAAACATTTAATTCAATTAGTTAACACGCTTGTTTTCTAGCGATCGGTAACAGTTTCATAGTTCTAGCTGGTATTGTTTCGATTTTATTGGCAAAAGAACTCCTTAAAATATTAAAATATTTTATTATTTTTACCATTAATGCAGAGTTTGGTGCCCTATAATTCCTGTCGGCATTATTATTTACTTCGGCGAGTTAACACGTTAGTTTTCTAGCGATTGCTACCAGTTTCATAGTTCTAGCTGGTATTGTTTTGATTTTATTGGCAAAAGAACCCCTTAAAATATTAAAATATTTTATTATTTTTACCATTAGTGCAAAGTTTTGTGCCCTATAATTCCGGTCGATGTTATTTAGAGGAAAAACATTTAATTCGATTAGTTAACACGCTTGTTTTCTAGCGATCGGTAACAGTTTCATAGTTCTAGCTGGTATTGTTTCGATTTTATTGGCAAAAAACCTCCTTAAAATATTAAAATATTTTATTATTTTTACCATTAATGCAGAGTTTGGTACCCTATAATTCCTGTCGACGTAATTTAGAGAAAAACAATTTACTTCGACGAGTTATCACGTTAGCTAGATAGCAAGTGGTACCAGTTTCATAGTTCTAGCTGGTATTGTTTCGATTTTATTGGCAAAAAAATCCCTTAAAATATTAAAATATTATATTATTTTTACCATTAATGCAGAGTTTGGTGCCCTATAATTCCTGTCGACGTAATTTAGAGAAAAACAATTTACTTCGACGAGTTATCACGTTAGCTAAATAGCAAGCGGTAGCAGTACCAAAGTTTTAGCTGGTACTGTTGCGATTTTATTGGCAAAAACCCCTTAAAATATTAAAATATTTTATTATTTTTACCATTAATGCAGAGTCTTGTGCCCTATAATTCCTGTCTACGTTATTCAGAGGAAAAAATTTTACTTTGGCGAGTTAACACGTAAGCTATATAGCAAGTGGTACCAGTTTCATAGTTCTAGCTGGTATTGTTTCGATTTTACTGGTAAAAAACCCCCTTAAAATAATCAAATATTTTATTATTTTTACCATTAGTGCAGAGTTTGGTGCCCTATAATTCCTGTCGGCGCTATTTTTCGAAAAAACATTTACTTCGACGAGTTAACACGTTAGTTTTCTAGCGATTGGTACCAATTTCATAGTTCGAGCTGGTACTGTTTTGATTTTATTGGCAAAAAACCCTTAAAATATTATAATATTTTATTATGTTTACCATTAATGCAGAGTGTGACGCCCTATAATTCCTGTCGGCGCTATTTTTCGAAAAAAGATTTACTTTGACGAGTTAACACGTTTGTTTTCTACGAATTAGTACTAATTTCATAGTTCTAGCTGGTACTGTTTCGATTTTATTAGCAAAAGAACTCCTTAAAATAATAAAATGTTTTATTATTTTTACCCTTAATGCAAAGTTTTGTGCCCTATAATTCCGGTCGCCGTTATTTAGAGAAGAAACATTTAAATCGACTAGTAAGCACGTTTGTTTTCTAGCGACTGGTACCAGTTTCAAAGTTCTAGCTGGTATTGTTTTGATTTTATTGTCAAAAGAACTCCTTAAAATATTAAAATATTTTATTATCTTTACCATTAATGCAAAGTTTGGTGCCCTATTATTCCTGTCGACGTTATTTAGAGAAAAAAATATTCTTCGACGAGTTAACGTCTTAGTTTTCTAGCGATTGGTACTAGCTTTATAGCTGTAGCTGGTACTGTCTCGATTTTATTGGCAAAAGAACTCCTTACAATATTAAAATATTTTATTATTTTTACCATTAATGCAGAGTTTTGTGCCTTATAATTCCTGTCGACGTTATTAAGAGAAAAAAGTTTACTTCGACGAGTTAACACGTTAGTTTTCTAGCGATTGGTACCAGTTTAATAGTTCTGGCTGATATTGTTTCGATTTTATTGGCAAAAAAACTCCTTAAAATATTAAAATATTTTATTATTTTTACCATTAATGCAAAGTTTGGTGCCCTATAATTCCTGTCGTCGTTATTTTTAGCAAAAAAATTACTTCGACGAGTTAACACGTTAGTCTTCTAGCAGTTGGTGCCAGCTTTATAGTTCTAGCTGGTATTGTTTTGTTTTATTTGCAAAAAAACTCCTTAATATATTAAAATATTTTATTATTTTTACCATTAATGCAGAGTTTTGTGCCCTATAATTCCTGTCGACGTTATTCAGAGAAAAAAAAAATTACTTCGGCGAGTTATCACGTCAGCTAAATAGCAAGTGGTACCAGTTTCATAGTTCTAGCTGTTATTGTTTCGATTTTATTGGCAAAAAAACTCCTTAAAATATTAAAATATTTCATTATTTTTACCATTAATGCAGAGTTTGGTGCCCTATAATTCCTGTCGGCGCTATTTTTCGAACAAAATTTACTTCGACGACTTAACACGTTAGTTTTCTAGCGATTGGTACCAGCTTTAAAGTTCTAGCTGGTATTGTTTTGATTTTATTGGCAAAAGAACTCCTTTATATATTAAAATATTTTATTATTTTTACCATTAATGCAAAGGTTGGTGCCCTATTAGTCCTGTCGACGTTATTTAGAGAAAAAAATTTACTTCGACGAGTTAAAGTCTTAGTCTTCTAGCGAGTGGTACCAGTTTTAAAGTTCTAGGTGGTATTGTTTTGATTTTATTGGCAAAAGAACTCCTTAAAGTATTAAAATATTTTATTATTTTTACCATTAATGCAGAGCTTGGTACCCTATAATTCCTGCCGACGTTATTTAGAGAAAAAGTATTTAATTCGACTAGTTAGCACGTTTGTTTTCTAGCGACTGGTACCAGTTTTAAAGTTTTAGCTGGTACTGTTTCGATTTTATTAGCAAAAGAACTCCTTAAAATATGAAAATATTTTATTATTTTTACCATTAATGCAAAGTTTGGTGCCCTATAAGTCTTGTCGACGTTATTTAGAGAAAAAAATTTACTTCGACGAGTTAATACGTTAGCTAGATAGCAAGTAATACTAGCTTCATAGTTCAAGCTGGTATTGTTTTGATTTTATTGGCAAAAGAACTCCTTAAAATATTAAAATATTTTATTATTTATACCATTAATGCAAAGTTTGGTGCCCTATAATTCCTCTCGGCGATATTTTTCGAAAAAAAATTTACTTCGACGAGTTAACACGTTAGTTTTTTAGCGATTGGTACCAGCTTCATAGTTCTAGCTGTTATTGTTTTAATATTATTGGCAAAAAAACCCCTCAAAATATTAAAATATTTTATTATTTTTACCATTAATGCGGTCTTGTGCCCTATAATTCCTGTCTACGTGATTCAGAGAAAAAAATTTACTGCGACGTGTTAGCACGTAAGCTATATAGCAAGTGGTACCAGTTTCATAGTTCTAGCTGGTATTGTTTCAATTTTATTGGCAAAAAACCCCCTTAAAATAATAAAATATTTTATTATTTTTACCATTAATGCAGAGTTTGGTGCCCTATAATTCCTGTCGGCGCTATTTTTCGAAAAAAATTTACTTCGACGAGTTAACACGTTAGCTAACTTCGACAAGTTAACACCTAAGTTTTCTAGCGATTGGTACTAGTTTGATAGCTCTAGCTGGTACTGTTTCGATTTTATTGGCAAAAAAACCCCTTAAAATATTAAAATATTAAAATATTTTATTATTTTTACCATTAATGCAGAGTTTGATGCCCTCTAATTCCTGTTGGCGTTATTTTTATAAAAAAAATTCACTTCGACGAGTTAACACGTTAGCTTTCTAGCGTTTGGTGCCAGTTTTAAAGTTCTAGCTGGTACTGTTTCAATTTTAATGGCAGAATAAACCCCTTAAAATATTAAACTATTTTATTATTTTTACCATTAATGCAGAGTTTGGTGCCCTATAATTCCTGTCGGCGTTATTTTCAGAAAAAAATTCACTTTGACGAGTTAACACGTTAGTTTTCTAGCGATTGGTACTAGTTTGATAGCTCTAGCTGGTACTGTTTCGATTTTATTGGCAAAAAAACCCCTTAAAATATTAAAATATTAAAATATTTTATTATTTTTACCATTAATGCAGAGTTTGGTGCCCTGTAATTCCTGTCGACGTCATTTTTAGAAAAAAAATTACTTCGATGAGTTAAAACGTTAGCTTAATATCAAGTGGTACCAGTTTTATAGTTATAGCTGGTACTGTTTCGATTTTATTGGCAAAAAAACCGCGTAAAATATTGAAATATTTTATTTTTTACCATTAATGCAGAGTTTGGTGCCCTATAATTCCTGTCGGCGTTATTTTCAGAAAAAAATTCACTTTGACGAGTTAACACTTTAGTTTTCTAGCGATTGGTACTAGTTTTATAGTTCTAGCTGGTACTGTTTTGATTTTATTGGCAAAAAAACTCCTAAAAATATTAAAATATTTTATTATTTTCACCATTAATGCAGAGTTTGGTGCCCTATAATTCCTGTCGGCGTTATTTTGAGAAAAAAAAAATTTACTTCGCAAGTTAGCACGTTAGCTAGTTAGCGATTGGTGACAGTTTCAAAGTTCTAGCTGGTATTGTTTCGATTTTATTGGCAAAAAAACCCCTTAAAATATTAAAATAGTTTATTATTTTTCCATTAATGCAGAGTTTAGTGCCCTATAATTCCTGTCGGCGTTATTTTTAGAAACAAAATTTACTTCGACGAGTTTACACGTTAGCTAGGTAGCAAGTGGTACCAGTTTTATAGTTATAGCTGGTACTGTTTCTATTTTATTGGCAAAAAAATCGCTTAAAATATTGAAATATTTTATTTTTTTTACCATTAATGCAGAGTTTGGTGCCCTATAATTCCTGTCGGCGTTATTTTTAGCAAAAAATTTACTTCGACGAGTAATTCCTGTCGGCGTTATTTTTGTAAGAAAATTCACTTTGACGAGTTAACACGTTAGCTTGCTAGCGTTTGGTGCCAGTTTTAAAGATCTAGCTGGTATTGTTTCAATTTTATTGGCAGAATAAACCCCTTAAAATATTAAAATATTTTAATTTTTTTACTATTAATGCAGAGTTTGGTGCCCTATAAATCCTGTCGACGTTATTTTTAGAAAAAAAATTTACTTCGACGAGTTGCACGTTAGCTAAATAACAAGTGGTACCAGTTTTATAGTTCTAGCTGCTACTGTTTCGATTTTATTGGCAAAAAAACCCCTTAAAATATTAAAATATTTTATTATTTTTACCATTAATGCAGAGTTTGGTGCCCTATAATTCCTGTCGGCGCTATTTTTCGAACAAAATTCACTTTGACGAGTTAACACGTTAGCTTGCTAGCGTTTGGTGCCAGTTTTAAAGATCTAGCTGGTATTGTTTCAATTTTATTGGCAGAATAAACCCCTTAAAATATTAAAATATTTTATTATTTTTACCATTAATGCAGAGTTTGGTGCCCTATAATTCCTGTCGGCGTTATTTTCAGAAAAAAATTCACTTTGACGAGTTAACACGTTAGTTTTCTAGCGATTGGTACTAGTTTTATAGTTCTAGCTGGTACTGTTTTGATTTTATTGGCAAAAAAACTCCTAAAAATATTAAAATATTTTATTATTTTCACCATTAATGCAGAGTTTGGTGCCCTATAATTCCTGTCGGCGTTATTTTGAGAAAAAAAAATTTACTTCGCAAGTTAGCACGTTAGCTAGTTAGCGATTGGTGCCAGTTTCAAAGTTCTAGCTGGTATTGTTTCGATTTTATTGGCAAAAAAAAAAGCCTTAAAATATTAAAATATTTTATCATTTTTACCATTAATGCAGAGCTTGCTGCCCTCTAATTCCTGCCAACGTCATTTAGAGAAAAAAATTTACTTCGACGAGTTAATACGTTAGCCAGATAGCAAGTGGTACCAGTTTTATGGTTCTAGCTGGTACTGTTTCGATTTCATTGGCAAAAAAAAAACCCTTAAAATATTAAAATAGTGTGGTACCAGCGTTATAGTTCTAGCTGCTACTGTTTCGATTTTATTGGCAAAAAACCCCCTTAAAATATTAAAATATTTTATTATTTTTACCTTTAATGCAGAGTTTGGTGCCCTCTAGTTCCTGTTGGCGTTATTTTTAGAAAAAAAAATTAATTCGACGAGTTAACACGTTAGTTTTTTAGCGATCGGTACTAGTTTCATAGTTCTAGCTGGTATTGTTTTGATTTTATTGGCAAAAAAACTCCTTAAAATATTAAAATATTTTATTATTTTCACCATAAATGCAGAGTTTGGTGCCCTATAATTCCTGTCGACGTTATTTAGAGAAAAAAAATTACTTCGACAAGTTAACACCTAAGTTTTCTAGCGATTGGTACTAGTTTGATAGCTCTAGCTGGTACTGTTTCGATTTTATTGGCAAAAAAAACCCCTTAAAATATGAAAATATTTTATTATTTTTACCATTAATGCAGAGTTTGATGCCCTATAATTCCTGTTGGCGTTATTTTTAGCAAAAAATTTACTTCGACGAGTTAACACGTTAGTTTTCTAGCGATTGGTACTAGTTTCAGAGTTCTAGCTGGTATTGTTTTGATTTTATTGGCAAAAAACCCCTTAAGATATTAAAATATTTTACTATTTTTATCATTAATGCAGAGTTTGGTGCCCTATAATTCCTGTCGACGTTATTTAGAGAAACAAATTTACTTCGACAAGTTAACAGCTGAGTTTTCTTGCGACTGGTACTAGTTTGATAGCTTTAGCTGGTACTGTTTCGATTTTATTGGCAAAAAAAAAACGCTTAAAATATTAAAATATTTTATTATTTTTACCATTAATGCAGAGTTTGGTGCCCTCTAATTCCTGCCGGCGTTATTTTTATCAAAAAAATTCACTCTGACAAGTTAACACGTTAGATTGCTAGCGTTTGGTGCCAGTTTTTAATTTCTAGCTAGTACTGTTTCAATTTTATTTTCAAAAAAACCCTTTAAATATTAAAATATTTAATTAGTTTTACCACTAATGCAGAGTTTGGTGCCCTGTAATTCCTGTCGACGTCATTTTTAGCAAAAAAATTACTTCGATGAGTTAAAACGTTAGCTAAGTTAGCAAGTGGTATCAGTTTTATAGTTCTAGCTGGTACAATTTCGATTTAATTGGCAAAAAAAAAAAATTAAAATATTAAAATATTTTATTATTTTTACCATTAATGCAGAGCTTGGTGCCCTCTAATTCCTGCCAACGTCATTTAGAGAAAAAAATTTACTTCGACGAGTTAATACGTTAGCCAGATAGCAAGTGGTACCAGTTTTATGGTTCTAGCTGGTACTGTTTCGATTTTATTGGCAAAAAAAAACCCTTAAAATATTAAAATAGTGTGGTACCAGCGTTATAGTTCTAGCTGCTACTGTTTCGATTTTATTGGCAAAAAACCCCCTTAAAATATTAAAACATTTTATTATTTTTACCTTTAATGCAGAGTTTGGTGCCCTCTAATTCCTGTTGGCGTTATTTTTATAAAAAAATTCACTTCGACGAGTTAACACGTTAGCTTTCTAGCGTTTGGTGCCAGTTTTAAAGTTCTAGCTGGTACTGTTTCAATTTTATTGGCAGAATAAACCCCTTAAAATATTAAACTTTTTTTTTTTTACCATTAATGCAGAGTTTGTTGCCCTGTAATTCCTGTCGACGTCATTTTTAGAAAAAAAATTACTTCGATGCGTTAAAACGTTAGCTTAATATCAAGTGGTACCAGTTTCATAGTTATAGCTGGTACTGTTCCGATTTTATTGGCAAAAGAACCGCTAAAATATTGAAATATTTTATTTTTTTTACCATTAATGCAGAGTTTGGTGCCCTATAATTCCTGTCGGCGTTATTTTTAGCAAAAAATTTACTTCGACGAGTTAACACGTTAGTTTTCTAGCGATTGGTACTAGTTTCAGCGTTCTAGCTGGTATTGTTTTGATTTTATTTGCAAAAAACCCCTTAAGATATTAAAATATTTTATTATTTTTACCATTAATGCAGAGTTTGGTGCCCTATAATTCCTGTCGACGTTATTTAGAGAAACAAATTTACTTCGACAAGTTAACAGCTGAGTGTTCTTGCGACTGGTACTAGTTTGATAGCTCTAGCTGGTACTGTTTCGATTTTATTGGCAAAAAAAAAAACGCTTAAAATATTAAAATATTTTATTATTTTTACCATTAATGCAGAGTTTGGTGCCCTCTAATTCCTGTCGGCGTTATTTTTATAAAAAAAATTCACTTTGACAAGTTAACACGTTAGATTGCTAGCGTGTGGTGCCAGTTTTAAAGTTCTAGCTAGTATCGTTTCAATTTTATTGGCAAAAAAACCCTTTAAATATTAAAATATTTAATTAGTTTTACCATTAATGCAGAGTTTGGTGCCCTATAATTCCTGTCGGCGTTATTTTTAGAAAAAAAATTTACTTCGACGAGTTAACACGTTAGTTTTCTAGCGATGGGTATTAGTTTCATAGTTCTAGCTGGTACTGTTTTGATTTTATTGGCAAAAAAACTCCTTAAAATATTAAAATATTTTATTATTTTCACCATTAATGCAGAGTTTGGTGCCCTATAATTCCTGTCGGCGTTATCTTGAGAAAAAAAAATTTACTTCGCAAGTTAACACGTTAGCTAGTTAGCGATTGCTGCCAGTTTCAAAGTTCTAGCTGGTATTGTTTCGATTTTATTGGCAAAAGAACCCCTTAAAATATTAAAATATTTTATTATTTTTCCATTAATGCAGAGTTTGGTGCCCAATAATTCCTGTCGGCGTTATTTTTAGAAACAAAATTTACTTCGACAGTTTACACGTTAGCTAAGTAGCAAGTGGTATCAGTTTTATAGTTCTAGCTGGTACAGTTTCGATTTAATTGGCAAAAAAAAAATTAAAATATTAAAATATTTTATTATTTTTACCATTAATGCAGAGCTTGGTGCCCTCTTATTCCTGCAAACGTCATTTAGAGAAAAAAATTTACTTCGACGAGTTAACACGTTAGCTAGATAGCAAGTGGTACAAGTTTTATAGTTCTAGGTGGTACTGTTTCGATTTTATTGGCAAAAGAACTCCTTAAAATATTAAAATATTTTATTATTTTCACCATTAATGCAGAGTTTGGTGCCCTATAATTCCTGTCGATGTTATTTAGAGATTTTATTGGCAAAAAAAACCCCTTAAAATATTAAAATATTTTTTTTTTGTTTACCACTAATGCAGATTTTGGTGCCCTGTAATTCCTGTCGACGCTATTTTTAGAAAAAAATTTCTTCGACGAGTTAAAACGTTAGCTTAATATCAAGTAATACCAGTTTTATAGCAATAGCTGGTACTGTTTCGATTTTATTGGCAAAAAAACCCCTTAAAATATTAAAATATTTTATTATTTTTACCATTAATGCAGAGTTTGGTGCCCTCTTATTCCTGTCGGCGTTATTTTTATAAAAAATTCACTTTGACGAGTTAACACGTTAGCTTGCTAGCGTTTGGTGCCAGTTTTAAAGATCTAGCTGGTATTGTTTCAATTTTATTGGCAGAATAAACCCCTTAAAATATTAAAATATTTTAATTTTTTTACTATTAATGCAGAGTTTGGTGCCCTATAAATCCTGTCGACGTTATTTTTAGAAAAAAAATTTACTTCGACGAGTTGCACGTTAGCTAAATAACAAGTGGTACCAGTTTTATAGTTCTAGCTGCTACTGTTTCGAATTTATTGGCAAAAAAACCCCTTAAAATATTAAAATATTTTATTATTTTTCCATTAATGCAGAGTTTGGTGCCCTATAATTCCTGTCGGCGTTATTTTCAGAAAAAAATTCACTTTGACGAGTTAACACGTTAGATTTCTAGCGATGGGTACTAGTTTTATAGTTCTAGCTGGTACTGTTTTGATTTTATTGGCAAAAAAACTCCTTAAAATATTAAAATATTTTATTATTTTCACCATTAATGCAGAGTTTGGTGCCCTATAATTCCTGTCGGCGTTATTTTGAGAAAAAAAAATTTACTTCGCAAGTTAACACGTTGGCTAGTTAGCGATTGGTGCCAGTTTCAAAGTTCTAGCTGGTATTGTTTCGATTTTATTGGCAAAAAAAAACCCTTTCAAATATTAAAATATTTTATTATTTTTCCATTAATGCAGAGTATGGTGCCCTATAATTCCTGTCGGCGTTATTTTTAGAAACAAAATTTATTTCGACGAGTTTACACGTTAGCTAAGTAGCAAGTGGTACCAGTTTTATAGTTCTAGCTGTTACAGTTTCGATTTTATTGGCAAAAAAAACCTTAAAATATTAAAATATTTTATCATTTTTACCATTAATGCAGAGCTTGGTGCCCTCTAATTCCTGCCAACTTCATTTAGAGAAAAAAATTTACTTCGACGAGTTAATACGTTAGCCAGATAGCAAGTGGTACCAGTTTTATGGTTCTAGCTGGTACTGTTTCGATTTTATTGGCAAAAGAACTCCTTAAAATATTAAAATATTTTATTATTTTCACCATTAATGCAGAGTTTGGTGCCCTATAATTCCTGTCGATGTTATTTAGAGATTTTATTGGCAAAAAAAACCCCTTAAAATATTAAAATATTTTATTATTTTTACCATTAATGCAGAGTTTGGTGCCCTCTAATTCCTGTTGGCGTTATTTTTATAAAAAAATTCACTTCGACGAGTTAACACGTTAGCTTTCTAGCGTTTGGTGCCAGTTTTAAAGTTCTAGCTGGTATTGTTTCAATTTTATTGGCAGAATAAACCCCTTAAAATATTAAACTATTTTTTTATTTTTACCACTAATGCAGATTTTGGTGCCCTGTAATTCCTGTCGACGCTATTTTTAGAAAAAAATTTCTTCGACGAGTTAAAACGTTAGCTTAATATCAAGTAATACCAGTTTTATAGCTCTAGCTGGTACTGTTTCGATTTTATTGGCAAAAAAACCCCTTAAAATATTAAAATATTTTATTATTTTTACCATTAATGCAGAGTTTGGTGCCCTCTAATTCCTGTCGGCGTTATTTTTATAAAAAATTCACTTTTACGAGTTAACACGTTAGCTTGCTAGCGTTTGGTGCCAGTTTTAAAGATCTAGCTGGTATTGTTTCAATTTTATTGGCAGAATAAACCCCTTAAAATATTAAAATATTTTAATTTTTTTACTATTAATGCAGAGTTTGGTGCCCTATAAATCCTGTTGACGTTATTTTTAGAAAAAAAATTTACTTCGACGAGTTGCACGTTAGCTAAATAACAAGTGGTACCAGTTTTATAGTTCTAGCTGCTACTGTTTCGATTTTATTGGCAAAAAAACCCCTTAAAATATTAAAATATTTTATTATTTTTCCATTAATGCAGAGTTTGGTGCCCTATAATTCCTGTCGGCGTTATTTTCAGAAAAAAATTCACTTTGACGAGTTAACACGTTAGATTTCTAGCGATGGGTACTAGTTTTATAGTTCTAGCTAGTACTGTTTTGATTTTATTGGCAAAAAAACTCCTTAAAATATTAAAATATTTTATTATTTTCACCATTAATGCAGAGTTTGGTGCCCTATAATTCCTGTCGGCGTTATTTTGAGAAAAAAAAATCTACTTCGCAAGTTAACACGTTGGCTAGTTAGCGATTGGTGCCAGTTTCAAAGTTCTAGCTGGTATTGTTTCGATTTTATTGGCAAAAAAACCCCTTAAAATATTAAAATATTTTATTATTTTTCCATTAATGCAGAGTTTGGTGCCCTATAATTCCTGTGGGCGTTATTTTTAGAAACTACTGTTTCGATTTTATTGGCAAAAAACCCCCTTAAAATATTAAAATATATTATTATTTTTACCTTTAATGCAGAGTTTGGTGCCCTCTAATTCCTGTTGGCGTTATTTTTAGAAAAAAATTTACTTCGACGAGTTAACACGTTAGTTTTTTAGCGATCGGTACTATTTTCATAGTTCTAGCTGGTATTGTTTTGATTTTATTGCCAAAAAAACTCCTTAAAATACTAAAATATTTTATAATTTTCACCATTAATGCAGAGTTTGGTGCCCTATAATTCCTGTTTACGTTATTTAGAGAAAAAAATTTACTTCGACAAGTTAACACCTAAGTTTTCTAGCGATTGGTACTCGTTTGATAGCTCTACCTGGTACTGTTTCGATTTTATTGGTAAAAAAACCCTTAAGATATTAAAATATTTTATTAATTTTACCATTAATGCAGAGTTTGGTGTCCTGCAATTCCTGTCGGCGTTATTTTTAGCAAAAAATTTACTTCGACGAGTTAACACGTTAGTTTTCTAGCGATTGGTACTAGTTTCAGAGTTCTAGCTGGTATTGTTTCAATTTTATTGGCAGAATAAACCCCTTAAAATATTAAACTATTTTTTTATTTTTACCATTAATGCAGAGTTAGGTGCCCTGTAATTCCTGTTGACGTTATTTTTAGAAAAAAAATTACTTCGACAAGTTAACACTTTTGTTTTCTAGCGATTGGTACTAGTTTCAGAGTTCTAGCTGGTATTGTTTTGATTTTATTGGCAAAAAACCCCTTAAAATATTAAAATATTTTATTATTTTTACCATTAATGCAGAGTTTGGTGCCCTATAATTCCTGTCGACGTTATTTAGAGAAACAAATTTACTTCGACAAGTTAACAGCTGAGTTTTCTAGCGACTGGTACTAGTTTGATAGCTCTAGCTGGTACTGTTTCGATTTTATTGGCAAAAAAAACCCTTAAAATATTAAAATATTTTATTATTTTTACCATTAATGCAGAGTTTGGTGCCCTCTAATTCCTGTCGGCGTTTTTTTATAAAAAAATTCACTTTGACGAGTTAACACGTTAGATTGTTAGCGTTTGGTGCCAGTTTTAAAGTTCTAGCTAGTATTGTTTCAATTTTATTGGCAAAAAAACCCTTTAAATATTAAAATATTTAATTAGTTTTACCACTAATGCAGAGATTGGTGCCCTATAATTCCTGTCGGCGTTATTTTTAGAAAGAAATTCACTTTGACGAGTTAACACGTTAGCTTGCTAGCGATTGCTGCCAGTTTCAAAGTTCTAGCTGGTATTGTTTCGATTTTATTGGCAAAAAAACCCCTTAAAATATTAAAATATTTTATTATTTTTACCATTAATGCAGAGTTTGGTGCCCTCTTATTCCTGTCGGCGGTTTTTTTTATAAAAAAATTCACTTAGGCGAGTTAACACGTTAGCTTTCTAGCGATTTGTACTAGTTTCATAGTTCTAGCTGCTACTGTTTCGATTTTATTGACAAAAAAACCCCTTAAAGTATTAAAATATTTTATTATTTTCACCATTAATGCAGAGTTTGGTGCCCTATAATTCCTGTCGGCGTTATTTTGAGAAAAAAAATTTACTTCGCAAGTTAACACGTTAGCTAGTTAGCGATTGCTGCCAGTTTCAAAGTTCTAGCTGGTATTGTTTCGATTTTATTGGCAAAAAAACCCCTTAAAATATTAAAATATTTTATTATTTTTCCATTAATGCAGAGTTTGGTGCCCTATTATTCCTGTCGGCGTTATTTTTAGAAACAAAATTTACCTCGACGAGTTTATACGTTAGCTAAGTAGCAAGTGGTACCAGTTTTAAAGTTCTAGCTGGTACAGTTTCGATTTTGTTGGCAAAAAAAAAAAACTTAAAATATTAAAATATTTTATTATTTTTACCATTAATGCAGAGCTGGGTGCCCTCTAACTCCTCCCAACGTCATTTAGAGAAAAACAATTTACTTCGACAAATTAACACCTAAGTTTTCTAGCGATTGGTACTAGTTTGATAGCTCTACCTGGTACTGTTTCGATTTTATTGGAAAAAAACCCTTAAAATATTTTATTAATTTTACCATTAATGCAGAAGTTGATGCCCTGTAATTCCTGTCGGCGGTTTTTTTAGCAAAAAATTTACTTCGACGAGTTAACACGTTAGTTTTCTAGCGATTGGTACTAGTTTCATAGTTCTAGCTGGTATTGTTTTGATTTTATTGGCAAAAAAACTCCTTAAAATATTAAAATATTTTATTATTTTCACCATTAATGCAGAGTTTGGTGCCCTCTAATTCCTGTCGGCGTAATTTTTAGAAAAAAAATTTACTTCGACGAGTTAACACGTTAGTTTTTTAGCGATCGGTACTAGCTTCATAGTTCTAGCTGGTATTGTTTTGATTTTATTGGCAAAAAAAACTCCTTAAAATATTAAAATATTTTATTATTTTCACCATTAATGCAGAGTTTGGTGCCCAATAATTCCTGTCGACGTTATTTAGAGAAAAAAATTTACTTCGACAAATTAACACCTAAGTTTTCTAGCGATTGGTACTAGTTTGATAGCTCTACCTGGTACTGTTTCGATTTTATTGGAAAAAAACCCTTAAAATATTTTATTAATTTTACCATTAATGCAGAAGTTGATGCCCTGTAATTCCTGTCGGCGGTTTTTTTAGCAAAAAATTTACTTCGACGAGTTAACACGTTAGTTTTCTAGCGATTGGTACTAGTTTCATAGTTCTAGCTGGTATTGTTTTGATTTTATTGGCAAAAAAACTCCTTAAAATATTAAAATATTTTATTATTTTCACCATTAATGCAGAGTTTGGTGCCCTATAATTCCTGTCGACGTTATTTAGAGATTTTATTGGCAAAAAAAACCCCTTAAAATATTAAAATATTTTATTATTTTTACCATTAAAGCAGAGTTTGGTGCCCTCTAATTCCTGTCGGCGTTATTTTTATAAAAAATTCACTTTGATGAGTTAACACGTTAGCTTGCTAGCTTTTGGTGTCAGTTTTAAAGATCTAGCTGGTATTGTTTCAATTTTATTGGCAGAATAAACCCCTTAAAATATTAAAATATTTTATTATTTTTACCATTAATGCAGAGTTTGGTGCCCTCTAATTCCTGTCGGCGTTATTTTTATAAAAAAATTCACTTCACGAGTTAACACGTTAGCTTTCTAGCGTTTGGTGTCAGTTTTATAGTTCTAGCTGGTACTGTTTCGATTTTATTGGCAAAAAAAAACCCTTAAAATATTAAAATAGTGTGGTACCAGCTTTATAGTTCTAGCTGCTACTGTTTCGATTTTATTGGCAAAAAAACCCCTTAAAATATTAAAATATTTTATTATTTTTACCTTTAATGCAGAGTTTGGTGCCCTCTAATTCCTGTCGGCGTAATTTTTAGAAAAAAAATTTACTTCGACGAGTTAACACGTTAGTTTTTTAGCGATCGGTACTAGCTTCATAGTTCTAGCTGGTATTGTTTTGATTTTATTGGCAAAAAAACTCCTTAAAATATTAAAATATTTTATTATTTTCACCATTAATGCAGAGTTTGGTGCCCAATAATTCCTGTCGACGTTATTTAGAGAAAAAAATTTACTTCGACAAATTAACACCTAAGTTTTCTAGCGATTGGTACTAGTTTGATAGCTCTACCTGGTACTGTTTAGATTTTATTGGAAAAAAACCCTTAAAATATTTTATTAATTTTACCATTAATGCAGAAGTTGATGCCCTGTAATTCCTGTCGGCGGTTTTTTTAGCAAAAAATTTACTTCGACGAGTTAACACGTTAGTTTTCTAGCGATTGGTACTAGTTTCATAGTTCTAGCTGGTATTGTTTTGATTTTATTGGCAAAAAAACTCCTTAAAATATTAAAATATTTTATTATTTTCACCATTAATGCAGAGTTTGGTGCCCTATAATTCCTGTCGACGTTATTTAGAGATTTTATTGGCAAAAAAAACCCCTTAAAATATTAAAATATTTTATTATTTTTACCATTAAAGCAGAGTTTGGTGCCCTCTAATTCCTGTCGGCGTTATTTTTATAAAAAATTCACTTTGATGAGTTAACACGTTAGCTTGCTAGCTTTTGGTGTCAGTTTTAAAGATCTAGCTGGTATTGTTTCAATTTTATTGGCAGAATAAACCCCTTAAAATATTAAAATATTTTATTATTTTTACCATTAATGCAGAGTTTGGTGCCCTCTAATTCCTGTCGGCGTTATTTTTATAAAAAAATTCACTTCACGAGTTAACACGTTAGCTTTCTAGCGTTTGGTGTCAGTTTTATAGTTCTAGCTGGTACTGTTTCGATTTTATTAGCAAAAAAAAACCCTTAAAATATTAAAATATTTTATTATTTTTACCTTTAATGCAGAGTTTGGTGCCCTCTAATTCCTGTCGGCGTAATTTTTAGAAAAAAAATTTACTTCGACGAGTTAACACGTTAGTTTTTAAGCGATCGGTACTAGTTTCATAGTTCTAGCTGGTATTGTTTTGATTTTATTGGCAAAAAAACTCCTTAAAATATTAAAATATTTTATTATTTTCACCATTAATGCAGAGTTTGGTGCCCAATAATTCCTGTCGCCGTTATTTAGAGAAAAAAATTTACTTCGACAAATTAACACCTAAGTTTTCTAGCGATTGGTACTAGTTTGATAGCTCTGCCTGGTACTGTTTCGATTTTATTGGAAAAAAACCCTTAAAATATTTTATTAATTTTACCATTAATGCAGAAGTTGATGCCCTGTAATTCCTGTCGGCGGTTTTTTTTAGCAAAAAATTTACTTCGA
Source organism: Phyto melanocephala (assembly GCA_941918925.1). Taxonomy (NCBI): domain Eukaryota; kingdom Metazoa; phylum Arthropoda; class Insecta; order Diptera; family Rhinophoridae; genus Phyto; species Phyto melanocephala. The sequence goes on from OW799233.1 coordinate 67,847,912, forward strand.
CGAGTTAACACGTTAGTTTTCTAGCGATTGGTACTAGTTTCATAGTTCTAGCTGGTATTGTTTTGATTTTATTGGCAAAAAAACTCCTTAAAATATTAAAATATTTTATTATTTTCACCATTAATGCAGAGTTTGGTGCCCTATAATTCCTGTCGACGTTATTTAGAAATTTTATTGGCAAAAAAACCCCTTAAAATATTAAAATATTTTATTATTTTTACCATTAAAGCAGAGTTTGGTGCCCTCTAATTCCTGTCGGCGTTATTTTTATAAAAAAATTCACTTTGATGAGTTAAAATGTTAGCTTAATAGGAAGTGGTACCAGTTTTATAGTTCTAGCTGGTACTGTTTCGATTTTATTGGCAAAAAAAATGCTTAAAATATTGAAATATTTTATTATTTTTACCACTAATGCAGAGTTTGTTGCCCTATAATTCCTGTCGGCGTTATTTTTAGCAAAAAATTTACTTCGACAAATTAACACCTAAGTTTTCTAGCGATTGGTACTAGTTTGATAGCTCTGCCTGGTACTGTTTCGATTTTATTGGAAAAAAACCCTTAAAATATTTTATTAATTTTACCATTAATGCAGAGTTTGATGCCCTGTAATTCCTGTCGGCGGTTTTTTTTAGCAAAAAATTTACTTCGACGAGTTAACACTTTAGTTTTCTAGCGATTGGTACTAGTTTCATAGTTCTAGCTGGTATTGTTTTGATTTTATTGGCAAAAAAACCCCTTAAAATATTAAAATATTTTATTATTTTTACCATTAATGCAGATTTTGGTGCCCTATAGTTCCTGTCAACGTTCCTTAGAGAAAAAAAAATTACTTCGACGAGTTAAAACGTTTGCTAAATAGTAAGTGGTACCAGTTTTATAGTTCTAGCTGGTACTATTTCGATTTTATTGGCAAAAAAACGCTTCAAATATTAAAATATTTTATTATTTTTACCATTAATGCGGAGTTTGGTGCCTTCTAATTATTGTCGTCGTTATTTTCGCAAGTTAACACTTTAGCTAGTTAGCGATGGGTACTAGTTTCATAGTTCTAGCTGGTATTGTTTTGATTTTATTGGCAAAAAAACTCCTTAAAATATTAAAATATTTTATTATTTTTACCTTTAATGCAGAGTTTGGTGCCCTCTAATTCCTGTCGGCTTATTTTTTAGAAAAAAAATTTACTTCGACGAGTTAACACGTTAGTTTTTAAGCGATCGGTACTAGTTTCATAGTTCTAGCTGGTATTGTTTTGATTTTATTGGCAAAAAAACTCCTTAAAATATTAAAATATTTTATTATTTTCACCATTAATGCAGAGTTTGGTGCCCAATAATTCCTGTCGACGTTATTTAGAGAAAAAAATTTACTTCGACAAATTAACACCTAAGTTTTCTAGCGATTGGTACTAGCTTGATAGCTCTACCTGGTACTGTTTCGATTTTATTGGAAAAAAACCCTTAAAATATTTTATTAATTTTACCATTAATGCAGAAGTTGATGCCCTGTAATTCCTGTCGGCGGTTTTTTTTTAGCAAAAAATTTACTTCGACGAGTTAACACGTTAGTTTTCTAGCGATTGGTACTAGTTTCATAGTTCTAGCTGGTATTGTTTTGATTTTATTGGCAAAAAAACTCCTTAAAATATTAAAATATTTTATTATTTTCACCATTAATGCAGAGTTTGGTGCCCTATAATTCCTGTCGACGTTATTAAGAGATTTTATTGGCAAAAAAAACCCCTTAAAATATTAAAATATTTTATTATTTTTACCATTAAAGCAGAGTTTGGTGCCCTCTAATTCCTGTCGGCGTTATTTTTATAAAAAAATTCACTTTGATGAGTTAAAATGTTAGCTTAATAGGAAGTGGTACCAGTTTTATAGTTCTAGCTGGTACTGTTTCGATTTTATTGGCAAAAAAATTGCTTAAAATATTGAAATATTTTATTATTTTTACCACTAATGCAGAGCTTGTTGCCCTATAATTCCTGTCGGCGTTATTTTTAGCAAAAAATTTACTTCGACAAATTAACACCTAAGTTTTCTAGCGATTGGTACTAGTTTGATAGCTCTGCCTGGTACTGTTTCGATTTTATTGGAAAAAAACCCTTAAAATATTTTATTAATTTTACCATTAATGCAGAGTTTGATGCCCTGTAATTCCTGTCGGCGGTTTTTTTTAGCAAAAAATTTACTTCGACGAGTTAACACTTTAGTTTTCTAGCGATTGGTACTAGTTTCATAGTTCTAGCTGGTATTGTTTTGATTTTATTGGCAAAAAAACCCCTTAAAATATTAAAATATTTTATTATTTTTACCATTAATGCAGATTTTGGTGCCCTATAGTTCCTGTCAACGTTCCTTAGAGAAAAAAAAATTACTTCGACGAGTTAAAACGTTAGCTAAATAGTAAGTGGTACCAGTTTTATAGTTCTAGCTGGTACTATTTCGATTTTATTGGCAAAAAAACGCTTCAAATATTAAAATATTTTATTATTTTTACCATTAATGCGGAGTTTGGTGCCTTCTAATTATTGTCGTCGTTATTTTCGCAAGTTAACACTTTAGCTAGTTAGCGATGGGTACTAGTTTCATAGTTCTAGCTGGTATTGTTTTGATTTTATTGGCAAAAAAACTCCTTAAAATATTAAAATATTTTATTATTTTTACCTTTAATGCAGAGTTTGGTGCCCTCTAATTCCTGTCGGCGTAATTTTTAGAAAAAAAATTTACTTCGACGAGTTAACACGTTAGTTTTTTAGCGATCGGTACTAGTTTCATAGTTCTAGCTGGTATTGTTTTGATTTTATTGGCAAAAAAACTCCTTAAAATATTAAAATATTTTATTATTTTCACCATTAATGCAGAGTTTTGTGCCCAATAATTCCTGTCGACGTTATTTAGAGAAAAAAATTTACTTCGACAAATTAACACCTAAGTTTTCTAGCGATTGGTACTAGTTTGATAGCTCTACCTGGTACTGTTTCGATTTTATTGGAAAAAAACCCTTAAAATATTTTATTAATTTTACCATTAATGCAGAAGTTGATGCCCTGTAATTCCTGTCGGCGGTTTTTTTTAGCAAAAAATTTACTTCGACGAGTTAACACGTTAGTTTTCTAGCGATTGGTACTAGTTTCATAGTTCTAGCTGGTATTGTTTTGATTTTATTGGCAAAAAAACTCCTTAAAATATTAAAATATTTTATTATTTTCACCATTAATGCAGAGTTTGGTGCCCTATAATTCCTGTCGACGTTATTTAGAGATTTTATTGGCAAAAAAAAACCCTTAAAATATTAAAATATTTTATTATTTTTACCATTAAAGCAGAGTTTGGTGCCCTCTAATTCCTGTCGGCGTTATTTTTATAAAAAAATTCACTTTGATGAGTTAAAATGTTAGCTTAATAGGAAGTGGTACCAGTTTTATAGTTCTAGCTGGTACTGTTTCGATTTTATTGGCAAAAAAAATGCTTAAAATATTGAAATATTTTATTATTTTTACCACTAATGCAGAGTTTGTTGCCCTATAATTCCTGTCGGCGTTATTTTTAGCAAAAAATTTACTTCGACAAATTAACACCTAAGTTTTCTAGCGATTGGTACTAGTTTGATAGCTCTGCCTGGTACTGTTTCGATTTTATTGGAAAAAAACCCTTAAAATATTTTATTAATTTTACCATTAATGCAGAGTTTGATGCCCTGTAATTCCTGTCGGCGGTTTTTTTTAGCAAAAAATTTACTTCGACGAGTTAACACTTTAGTTTTCTAGCGATTGGTACTAGTTTCATAGTTCTAGCTGGTATTGTTTTGATTTTATTGGCAAAAAAACCCCTTAAAATATTAAAATATTTTATTATTTTTACCATTAATGCAGAGTTTGGTGCCCTATAGTTCCTGTCAACGTTCGTTAGAGAAAAAAAAATTACTTCGACGAGTTAAAACGTTAGCTAAATAGTAAGTGGTACCAGTTTTATAGTTCTAGCTGGTACTATTTCGATTTTATTGGCAAAAAAACGCTTCAAATATTAAAATATTTTATTATTTTTACCATTAATGCGGAGTTTGGTGCCTTCTAATTATTGTCGTCATTATTTTCGCAAGTTAACACTTTAGCTAGTTAGCGATGGGTACTAGTTTCATAGTTCTAGCTGGTATTGTTTTGATTTTATTGGCAAAAAAACTCCTTAAAATATTAAAATATTTTATTATTTTCACCATTAATGCAGAGTTTGGTGCCCTATAATTCCTGTCGGCGTTATTTTGAGAAAAAAAATTTACTTCGCAAGTTAACACGTTAGCTAGTTAGCGATTGCTGCTAGTTTCAAAGTTCTAGCTGGTATTGTTTCGATTTTATTGGCAAAAAAACCCCTTAATATATTAAAATATTTTATTATTTTTCCATTAATGCAGAGTTTGGTGCCCTATAATTCCTGTCGGCGTTATTTTTAGAAACAAAATTTACTTCGACGAGTTTACACGTTAGCTAAGTAGCAAGTGGTACCAGTTTTATTGTTCTAGCTGGTACAGTTTCGATTTTGTTGGCAAAAAAAAAAAACTTAAAATATTAAAATATTTTATTATTTTTACCATTAATGCAGAGCTGGGTGCCCTCTAACTCCTCCCAACGTCATTTAGAGAAAAACAATTTACTTCGACGAGTTAACACGTTAGCTAGATAGCAAGTGGTACCAGTTTTATAGTTCTAGCTGGTACTGTTTCGATTTTATTGGCAAAAAAAAAACCCTTAAAATATTAAAATAGTGTGGTACCAGCTTTATAGTTCTAGCTGCTACTGTTTCGATTTTATTGGCAAAAAAACCCCTTAAAATATTAAAATATTTTATTATTTTTACCTTTAATGCAGAGTTTGGTGCCCTCTAATTCCTGTCGGCGTAATTTTTAGAAAAAAAATTTACTTCGACGAGTTAACACGTTAGTTTTTTAGCGATCGGTACTAGTTTCATAGTTCTATCTGGTATTGTTTTGATTTTATTGGCAAAAAAACTCCTTAAAATATTAAAATATTTTATTATTTTCACCATTAATGCAGAGTTTGGTGCCCTATAATTCCTGTCGACGTCATTTAGAGATTTTATTGGCAAAAAAAACCCCTTAAAATATTAAAATATTTTATTATTTTTACCATTGAAGCAGAGTTTGGTGCCCTCTAATTCCTGTCGGCGTTATTTTTATAAAAAAATTCACTTTGATGAGTTAACACGTTAGCTTGCTAGCTTTTGGTGCCAGTTTTAAAGATCTAGCTGGTATTGTTTCAATTTAATTGGCAGAATAAACCCCTTAAAATATTAAAATATTTTATTATTTTTACCATTAATGCAGAGTTTGGTGCCCTCTAATTCCTGTCGGCGTTATTTTTAGAAAAAAAATTTACTTCGACGAGTTAACACGTTAGTTTTTTAGCGATCGGTACTAGTTCCATAGCTCTACCTGGTAATGTTTTGATTTTATTGGCAAAAAAAACCCCTTAAAATATTAAAATATTTTATTATTTCTACCATTAATGCAGAGTTTTGTGCCCTATAATTCCTGTCGACGTTACTAAGAGAAAAAAATTTACTTCTACAAGTTAACACCTAAGTTTTCTAGCTATTAGTACTAGCTTGATAGCTCTAGCTGGTACTGATTCGATTTTATTGGCAAAAAAGAACCCATTAAAATATTAAAATATTTTATTAATTTTACCATTAATGCAGAGTTTGGTGCCCTCTAATTCCTGTCGGCGTTATTTTTATAAAAAAATTCACTGCGACGAGTTAACACGTTAGCTTTCTAGCGTTTGGTGTCAGTTTTAAAGTTCGAGCTGGTACTGTTTCAATTTTATTGGCAGAATAAACCCCTTAAAATATTAAAATATTTTATTATTTTTACCATTAATACAGAGTTTGGTGCCCTGTAATTCCTGTCGACGTTATTTTTAGAAAAACATTACTTCGACGAGTTAAAATGTTAACTTAATAGGAAGTGGTACCAGTTTTATAGTTCTAGACGGTACTGTTTCGATTTTATTGGCAAAAAAACCGCTTAAAATATTGAAATATTTTATTATATTTACCATTAATGCAGAGTTTGGTGCCCTATAATTCCTGTCGGCGTTATTTTTAGCAAAAAATTTACTTCGACGAGTTAACACGTTAGTTTTCTAGCGATTGGTACTAGTTTCATAGTTCTAGCAGGTATTGTTTTGATTTTATTGGCAAAAAAACCCTTAAAATATTAAAATATTTTATTATTTTTACCATTAATGCAGAGTTTGGTGCCCTATAATTCCTGTCAACGTTCCTTAGAGAAAAAAAAATTACTTCGACGAGTTAAAACGTTAGCTAAATAGTAAGTGGTACCAGTTTTATAGTTCTACCTGGTACTATTTCGATTTTATTGGCAAAAAAACGCTTCAAATATTAAAATATTTTATTATTTTTACCATTAATGCGGAGTTTGGTGCCTTCTAATTATTGTCGTCGTTCTTTTTGAAAAAAAATTTACCTCGACGAGTTAACACGTTAGCTAAATAGCAAATGGTACCAGTTTTATAGTTCTAGCTGCTACTGTTTCGACTTTATTGGCAAAAAAACCCTTAAAAAATATTAAAATATTTTATTATTTTTACCATTAATGCAGAGTTTGGTGCCCATTTATTCCTGTCGGCATATTTTTTATTAAAAACTTTTACCTCAAAAAGTTAACACGTTAGCTTTTTAGCGATTGGTACTAGTTTCATAGCTATACCTGGTACTGTTTCGATTTTATTGGCAAAAAAAACCCTTAAAATATTAAAATATTTTATTATTTTTACCATTAATGCAGAGCTTGATGCCTTCTAATTCCTGCCAACGTCGTTTAGAGAAAAAAATTACTTCGACGAGTTAACACGTTAGCTGGATAGCAAGTGGTACCAGTTTTATAGTTCTAGTTGCTAGTGTTTCAATTTTATTGGCAAAAAAACCGCTTAAAATATTAAAATATTTTATTATTTTTACTTTTAATGCAGAGTTTGGTGCCCTCTAATTCCTGTCGGCGTTATTTAAAAAAAAAATTCACTTCGACGAGTTAACACGTTAGTTGTTTAGCGATCGGTACTAGTTCCATAGCTCTACCTGGTACTGTTTCGATTTTATTGGCAAAAAAACCGTTAAAATATTAAAATATTTTATTAATTTTACCATTAATGCAGAGTTTGGTGCCCTATAATTCCTATCGACGTTATTAAGAAAAAAAAATTTACTTCGACAAGTTAGCACCTTAGTTTTCTAGCTATTAGTACTAGTTTGATAGCTCTAGCTGGTACTGATTCGATTTTATTGGCAAAAAAAAACCCCTTAAAATATTTTATTAATTTTACCATTAATGCAGAGTTTGGTGCCCTCTAATTCCTGTCGGCGTTATTTTTATAAAAAAATTCACTTCGACGAGTTAACACGTTAGCTTTCTAGCGTTTGGTGCCAGCTTTAAAGTTCTAGCTGGTACTGTTTCAATTTTATTGGCAGAATAAACCCCTTAAAATATTAAAATATTTTATTATTTTTACCATTAATGCAGAGCTAGGTGCCATGTAATTCCTGTCGACGTTATTTAAAAAAAAAATTACTTCGACGAGTTAAAACGTTAGCTAGATAGCAAGTGGTACCAGTTTTATAGTTCTAGCTGGTACTGTTTCGATTTTATTGGCAAAAAACCGCTTACAATATTGAAATATTTTATTATTTTTATCATTAATGCAGAGTTTGGTGCCCTATAATTCCTGTCGGCGTTGTTTTTAGCAAAAAATTTACTTCGACGAGTTAACACGTTAGTTTTTTAGCGATTGGTACTAGTTTCATAGTTCTAGCTGATATTGTTTTAATTTTATTGGCAAAAAAACCCCTTAAAATATTAAAATATTTTATTATTTTTACCATTAATGCAGAGTTTGGTGCCCTATAATTCCTGTCGACGTTATTTAGAGAAAAAAATTTACTTCGACAAGTTAACACCTAAGTTTTCTAGCGACTGGTACTAGGTTGATAGCTCTACCTGGTACTGTTTCGATTTTATTGGCAAAAAAACCGCTTAAAATATTAAAATATTTTATTATTTTTACCATTATTGCAGAGTTTAGTGCCCTCTTAATCCTGTCGGCGTTATTTTTATAAAAAAATTCATTTCGGCGAGTTAACACGTTAGCTTTCTAGCGTTTGGTGCCAGTTTTAAAGTTCTAGCTGGTTTTGTTTCAATTTTATTGTCAGAATAAACCCCTTAAAATACTAAAATATTTTATTATTTTTACCATTAATGCAGAGTTTTGTGCCCTATAATTCCTGTCGACGTTATTTTTGGAAAAAAAATTTACTTCGACGAGTTACACGTTAGCCAGATAGCAAGTAGTACCAGTTTTATTGCTGCTACTGTTTCGACTTTATTGGCAAAAAACCCCTTAAAATATTAAAATATTTTATTCTTTTTACCATTAATGCAGAGTTTGGTGCCCTATAATTCCTGTCGGCATTATTTTTATAAAAAAATTCACTTCGACGAGTTAACACGTTAGCTTTCTAGCGTTTGGTGTCAGTTTTAAAGTTCGAGCTGGTACTGTTTCAATTTTATTGGTAGAATAAACCCCTTAAAATATTAAAATATTTTATTATTTTTACCATTAATGCAGAGTTTGGTGCCCATTTATTCCTGTCAGCGTGATTTTTATTAAAAAAATTTACCTCAAAAAGTTAACACGTTAGCTTTTTAGCGATTGGTACTAGTTTCATAGCTATACCTGGTACTATTTCGATTTTATTGGCAAAAAAACCGCTTAAAATATTAAAATATATTATTATTTTTACTTTTAATGCAGAGTTTGGTGCCCTCTAATTCCTGTCGGCGTTATTTAAAAAAAAAAATTCACTTCGACGAGTTAACACGTTAGTTGTTTAGCGATCGGTACTAGTTCCATAGCTCTACCTGGTACTGTTTCGATTTTATTGGCAAAAAAAATGCTTAAAATATTGAAATATTTTATTATTTTTACCATTAATGCAGAGTTTGGTGCCCTATAATTCCTGTCGGCGTTATTAAGAAAAAAAAATTTACTTCGACAAGTTAGCACCTTAGTTTTCTAGCTATTAGTACTAGTTTGATAGCTCTAGCTGGTACTGATTCGATTTTATTGGCAAAAAAAAACCCCTTAAAATATTAAAATATTTTATTAATTTTACCATTAATGCAGAGTTTGGTGTGTCATATTCCCAATAAAAATAAATAAATAGTTTGAACCTGTTACAAAGTTTAATTAACTTTAGGTAGCTAGCTTTATAAAACAAAATAACCCACATATCATAATTAAATTAGTATAAAAAAATTGGTTGATGATTGGATAAGGCTGTAGCTTAAGATGAAGTTCGCTATACCTTTCAATGCCCTCCCTCCATGCTGACATATATTGTGTTCTAAACTGTCAACCCATTAAAATAATAATAACACCTTACTCCTTTTACCCCATACCTCCTACTTCACCTTTCATAATAAAATTAATTGTTCAATTCATGTTCGAATTTAATATTTTTTTTTTTTTTTTTTTTTAAACATAAAAATAGTTCATATTTTATTTAATATTATACAACGAAATAAAATTCAAATTAACTAGTTAAGTAAAGATTAAATACACAATAAACAAATTAAGAATTATAAAAAAAATTGTCTAAAACTATGATAGTCACCTTAATTTGACTTTATTTACGACGATAATTAAAAAAAATATTATATTTAAAATTTAGTTCTTTTAGTTTTACTTTTCTTTATGAGTTTCAGTTAATTATTCATTATGCAATATAATACAAAAAAAAAATAAATAAAAATTAATATTTCCAGCTAGTATTGCTCTAAGTTTAATTCAAGTATATGTTAAATGTGACTGTTAAATAAATAATATTACAACTTACTTTTTATAATGTCCCACGATGTCAACAGGCGCCGGATGACAGCTGGATGATCGTGTAATAAATTTAAAGTTTCTCACTCACAAGTTATATAAAGGAACAATATCAGTTATAGTTTTATATTAAGGGTATGTATGTCAAAAATCAATATTTGTTTAGATAGAGAATAACTATAGAGTATTTAATTTATAAGAAAAAAAACAAAAAAAAAACTAATTAAAGTAACTAATTTAAATATTATTAAACAATGTAAGATATTTTAGCATAAATTACACGATTAAGTTCAATAGAAACCAACAATTTGTTTAAGAATTTAGAATTTAAACAAAAATATTATTATTTATAAATAAAAAAATTAGATTATTAATATTTACAAAAAAAAATGTTTTAATATTTTAAAGAATGAACTAAACTAACGATTTTAAGTAAAACCGTTAAACATATTATTAACTCCCAATCCGTTCTAATTATTCTCTTTTCTTTTTTTAAACAACGACCAAAATTTAGCTTATTTAAGCTAAAGCTTGCGATGTACCTCAATAAATTTTATTACTTAATTTGATGTTTATTTACGTTAGATTAGAATGATGTTTTTCCAGGATTAAATTCAAAGTTTTCCTTATCAGAAAGACCCGATGTAAATTTGAATAACGTTATTCCGTTTACTAGAAATAACACGATGCCAGCTTACTTTTAACTGATTTATCAGTTGCTTCAACAAAATTTCCAAAAAAAATAAAGCAGAATCTTGCATTGCCTATTTAAAGATTAACCCTAAGCACTTTTACGGTTTGCACCACACTCAGGCCTGCCACTAAACGGAAAAGTACATAATTTAACCACTAAATAACACAATATAAACGTCAATTTTCTTACCAAGATTGTTTAACTATTCTCCGCATCAAATAAAAATTATAGTATTTAAGAGTTATGTTGAATCACTATTCCTTTTCGTTATAAAAACCCTTTTATTTGATAATCTCTACTTTATGTTCAGCTCTATTAAAATTTATTTTGTAAATGTTCAAAAATTTTCTAACAATTTTCAAAAGTAAAAATCAAGGCTAAATCAAAAATAAAAAAGAATAAAATTGGTATATAAAACCTACAGTAAAATTTTAATTACAGTGGAATGCAAATCTGTTTAAATTAAAATTTATCACCTTCACACTGTTTCGATTTTATTGGCAAAAAAAAGCCCCTTAAAATATTAAAATATTTTATTATTTTTACCATTAATGCAGAGTTTGGTGCCCTATAATTCCTGTCGGCGTTATTTTTAGAAAAAAAATTCACTTCGACGAGTTAACACGTTAGTTTTTTTTTAGCGATTGGTGCCAGTTTCAAAGTTCTAGCTGGTATTGTTTCGATTTTATTGCCAAAAAAAAATCCCTTAGTTTCATAGCTCTACCTGGTACTGTTTCGATTTTATTGGCAAATAAAACCCCTTAAAATATTAATATATTTTATTATTTTTACCATTAATGCAAAAAAAAATTTACTTCGACAAGTTAACACGTTAGCTAGATTGCAAGTGGTACCAGTTTTATAGTTCTAGCTGGTACTGTTTTGATTTTATTGGCAAATAAAACGCCTTAAAATATTAAAATATTTTATTAATTTTATCATTAATGCAGAGTTTGGTGCCCTATAATTCCTGTCGGCGTTATTTTTAGAAAAAAATTTACTTCGACGAGTTAACGCGTTAGTTTTCTACCGGTTGGTGCCAGTTTCAAAGTTCTAGCTGGTATTGTTTCGATTTTATTGGCAGAAAAAAATCCTTAAAATATTAAAATATTTTATTATTTTTACCATTAATGCAGAGTTTGGTGCCCTATAATTCCTGTCGGCGTTATTTTTAGAAAAAAAATTTACGTTATTTTTAAAAAAATAACTTTGCCGAGTTAATACTTTAGCTAAATAGCAAGTGGTACCAGCTTTATAGTTCTAGCTGGTACTGTTTCGATTTTATTGGCAAAAAAATCCCTTAAAATATTAAAAAATATTTTATTATATTTACCATTAATGCAGAGTTTGGTGCCCTACAATTCCTGTCGGCGTTATCTTGAGAAAAAAAATTTACTTTAAGAAGTTAACACGTTAGTTTTCTACCGGTTGGTGCCAGTTCCAAAGTTCTAGCTGGTATTGTTTTGATTTTATTGACAAAAGAACCCCTTAAAATATTGAAATATTTTATTATTTTTACTATTAATGCAGAGTTTGGTGCCCTATAATTCCTGTCGGCGTTATTTTTAGAAAAAAAATTTACTTCGACGAGTTAACACGTTAGTTTTCTAGCGGTTGGTACTAGTTTCATAGTTCTAGCTGGTATAGTTTTGATTTTATTGGCAAAAAAAACCCTTAAAATATTAAAATATTTAATTAAGTTTACCATTAATGCAGAGTTTGGTGCCCTTTAATTCCTGCCAACGTCATTTAGAGAAAAAAATTTACTTCGACGAGTTAACGCGTTCGCTAGATAGCAAGTGGTAGCAGTTTTATAGTTATAGCTGGTACTGTTTCGACTTTATTGGCAAAAAAACCCTTAAAAAATATTAAAATATTTTATTATTTTTACCATTAATGCAGAGTTTGGTGCCCATTTATTCCTGTCGGCATATTTTTTATTAAAAAAATTTACCTCGAAAAGTTAACACGTTAGCTTTTTAGCGATTGGTACTAGTTTCATAGCTATACCTGGTACTGTTTCGATTTAATTGGCAAAAAAACCCTTAAAATATTAAAATATTTTATTATTTTTACCATTAATGCAGAGCTTGATGCCCTCTAATTCCTGCCAACGTCGTTTAGAGAAAAAAATTACTTCGACGAGTTAACACGTTAGCTGGATAGCAAGTGGTACCAGTTTTATAGTTCTAGTTGCTAGTGTTTCGATTTTATTGGCAAAAAAACCGCTTAAAATATTAAAATATTTTATTATTTTTACTTTTAATGCAGAGTTTGGTGCCCTCTAATTCCTGTCGGCGTTATTTAAAAAAAAAATTCACTTCGACGAGTTAACACGTTAGTTGTTTAGCGATCGGTACTAGTTCCATAGCTCTACCTGGTACTGTTTCGATTTTATTGGCAAAAAAACCGTTAAAATATTAAAATATTTTATTAATTTTACCATTAATGCAGAGTTTGGTGCCCTATAATTCCTGTCGACGTTATTAGGAAAAAAAAATTTACTTCGACAAGTTAGCACCTTAGTTTTCTAGCTATAAGTACTAGTTTGATAGCTCTAGCTGGTACTGATTCGATTTTATTGGCAAAAAAAAACCCCTTAAAATATTTTATTAATTTTACCATTAATGCAGAGTTTGGTGCCCTCTAATTCCTGTCGGCGTTATTTTTATAAAAAAATTCACTTCGACGAGTTAACACGTTAGCTTTCTAGCGTTTGGTGCCAGCTTTAAAGTTCTAGCTGGTACTGTTTCAATTTTATTGGCAGAATAAACCCCTTAAAATATTAAAATATTTTATTATTTTTACCATTAATGCAGAGCTAGGTGCCATGTAATTCCTGTCGACGTTATTTAAAAAAAAAATTACTTCGACGAGTTAAAACGTTAGCTAGATAGCAAGTGGTACCAGTTTTATAGTTCTAGCTGGTACTGTTTCGATTTTATTGGCAAAAAAACCGCTTACAATATTGAAATATTTTATTATTTTTATCATTAATGCAGAGTTTGGTGCCCTATAATTCCTGTCGGCATTGTTTTTAGCAAAAAATTTACTTCGACGAGTTAACACGTTAGTTTTTTAGCGATTGGTACTAGTTTCATAGTTCTAGCTGATATTGTTTTAATTTTATTGGCAAAAAACCCCCTTAAAATATTAAAATATTTTATTATTTTTACCATTAATGCAGAGTTTGGTGCCCTATAATTCCTGTCGACGTTATTTAGAGAAAAAAATTTACTTCGACAAGTTAACACCTAAGTTTTCTAGCGACTGGTACTAGGTTGATAGCTCTACCTGGTACTGTTTCGATTTTATTGGCAAAAAAACCGCTTAAAATATTAAAATATTTTATTATTTTTACCATTATTGCAGAGTTTAGTGCCCTCTTATTCCTGTCGGCATTATTTTTAGAAAAAACTTCACTTCGACGAGTTAACACGTTAGTTTTCTAGCGTCTGGTGCCAGTTCCAAAGTTCTAGCTGGTACTGTTTTGATTTTATTGGCAGAAAAAACCCCTTTAAATATTAAAATATTTTATTATTTTTACCATTAATGCAGAGTTTGGTGCCCTATAATTCCTGTCGGCGTTATTTTTAGAAACCAATTCACTTTGACGACTTAACACGTTAGATTTCTAGCGTTTGGTGCCAGTTTTAAAGTTCTAGCTGGTACTATTTCAATTTTATTGGCAGAATAAACCCCTTAAAATATTAAAATATTTTATTATTTTTACCATTAATACAGAGCTTGGTGCCCTGTAATTCCTGTCGACGTTATTTAAAAAAAAAATTACTTCGACGAGTTAAAACGTTAGCTAAATAGCAAGTGGTACCAGTTTTATAGTTCTAGCTGGTACTGTTTCGATTTTATTGGCAAAAAAACCGCTTACAATATTGAAATATTTTATTATTTTTACCATTAATGCAGAGTTTGGTGCCCTATAATTCCTGTCAACGTTCCTTAGAGAAAAAAAAATTACTTCGACGAGTTAAAACGTTTGCTAAGTAGTAAAGGGTACCAGTTTTATAGTTCTAGCTGGTACTGTTTCGATTTTATTGGCAAAAAAACCGCTTACAATATTGAAATATTTTATTATTTTTACCATTAATGCAGAGTTTGGTGCCCTATAATTCCTGTCAACGTTCCCTAGAGAAAAAAAAATTACTTCGACGAGTTAAAACGTTTGCTAAATAGTAAAGGGTACCAGTTTTATAGTTCTAGCTGGTACTGTTTCGATTTTATTGGCAAAAAAACCGCTTACAATATTAAAATATTTTATTATTTTTACCATTAATGCAGAGTTTGGTGCCCTCTAATTCCTGTCGGCGTTATTTTTATAAAAAAATTCACTTCGACGAGTTAACACGTTAGCTTTCTAGCGTTTGGTGTCAGTTTTAAAGTTCGAGCTGGTACTGTTTCAATTTTATTTGTAGAATAAACCCCTTAAAATATTAAAATATTTTATTATTTTTACCATTAATGCAGAGTTTGGTGCCCTGTAATTCCTGTCGACGTTATTTTTAGAAAAACATTACTTCGACGAGTTAAAATGTTAGCTTAATAGGAAGTGGTACCAGTTTTATAGTTCTAGCTGGTACTGTTTCGATTTTATTGGCAAAAAAAATGCTTAAAATATTGAAATATTTTATTATTTTTACCATTAATGCAGAGTTTGGTGCCCTATAATTCCTGTCGGCGTTATTTTTAGCAAAAAATTTACTTTGACGAGTTAACACGTTAGTTTTCTAGCGATTGGTACTAGTTTTATAGTTCTAGCTATTATGGTTTTGATTTTATTGGCAAAAAAACCCTTAAAATATTAAAATATTTTATTATTTTTACCATTAATGCAGAGTTTGGTGCCCTATAATTCCTGTCAACATTCCTTAGAGAAAAAAAAATTACTTCGACGAGTTAAAACGTTAGCTAAGTAGTAAGTGGTACCAGTTTTATATCTCTATCTGGTACTATTTCGATTTTATTGGCAAAAAAACGCTTCAAATATTAAAATATTTTATTATTTTTACCATTAATGCGGAGTTTGGTGCCTTCTAATTATTGTCGTCGTTATTTTTAGAAAAAAAATTTACCTCAAAAAGTTAACACGTTAGCTTTTTAGCGATTGGTACTAGTTTCATAGCTATACCTGGTACTGTTTCGATTTTATTGGCAAAAAAACCGCTTAAAATATTAAAATATATTATTATTTTTACTTTTAATGCAGAGTTTGGTGCCCTCTAATTCCTGTCGGCGTTATTTAAAAAAAAAAAATTCACTTCGACGAGTTAACACGTTAGTTGTTTAGCGATCAGTACTAGTTCCATAGCTCTACCTGGTACTGTTTCGATTTTATTGGCAAAAAAACCGTTAAAATATTAAAATATTTTATTAATTTTACCATTAATGCAGAGTTTGGTGCCTTATAATTCCTGTCGGCGTTATTTTTAGCAAAAAATTTACTTCGACGAGTTAACACGTTAGCTTTCTAGCGATTGGTACTAGTTTCATAGTTCTAGCTGGTATTGTTTTGATTTTATTGGCAAAAAAACCCCTTAAAATATTAAAATATTTTATTATTTCTACCATTAATGCAGAGTTTTGTGCCCTATAATTCCTGTCGACGTTATTAAGAGAAAAAAATTTACTTCGACAAGTTAACACCTAAGTTTTCTAGCTATTAGTACTAGTTTGATAGCTCTAGCTGGTACTGATTCGATTTTATTGGCAAAAAAAAACCCCTTACAATATTAAAATATTTTATTAATTTTACCATTAATGCAGAGTTTGGTGCCCTCTAATTCCTGTCGGCGCTATTTTTATAAAAAAATTCACTTCGACGAGTTTACACGTTAGCTTTCTAGCGTTTGGTGCCAGTTTTAAAGTTCTAGCTGGTACTGTTTCAATTTTATTGGCAGAATAAACCCCTTAAAATATTAAAATATTTTATTATTTTTACCATTAATGCAGAGCTTGGTGCCCTGTAATTCCTGTCGACGTTATTTAAAAAAAAAAAATTACTTCGACGAGTCGGCGTTATTTTTAGAAACCAATTCACTTTGACGACTTAACACGTTAGATTTCTAGCGTTTGGTGCCAGTTTTAAAGTTCTAGCTGGTATTGGTTTGATTTTATTGGCAGAAAAAGTGCCTTAAAATATTAAAATATTTTATTATATTTACAATTAATGCAGAGTTTGGTGCCCTATAATTCCTGTCAACGTTCTGTAGAGAAAAAAAAATTACTTCGTCGAGTTAACACGTTCGCAAGTCGTACCAGTTTTATAGTTCCAGCTGGTACTGTTGTAACGATTCTACATATAGGGGTAGTAATTTGGGAACGGCGCTACCTAATATTCCGGCTGTGCTCGTCGTTGGGGGTGTGTCATATTCCCAATAAAAATAAATAAATAGTTTGAACCTGTTACAAAGTTTAATTAACTTTAGGTAGCTAGCTTTATAAAACAAAATAACCCACATATCATAATTAAATTAGTATAAAACAAGTAAGAGTGCTATATTCGGCCATGCCGAATCTTATATACCCTTCACAACGTGTAGTCATGCAATAACAAATGCTTGTATCACCATTCATCCCGAATGAAATACGTACACGTATGTATGTTAAAAAAACGAAAAAAAAATTTAAAAAAAAATTAAAAAAAAAAATTTTTAAAAAAATTATTATATATATAATATACATATATAAAACAAAAAAAAAAAAAAAAAAAAAAAAAATTAAAAAAAAAAAAATAATAATAAAAATATAAATAATATATTAAATAAAAAATAAAAAAAAAATAAAAAAAAAAATTTTTAAAAAATTAAAAAAAATTTTTTTTTGGCTCACTTGGGATTCGATGCCACGTTTTCTCTAACCAGTATACACGTTTGTATGTATGTATGTTGTTGTTGTAATGTTGTTTTTGTGAAAAAAAATCGAGGTGGTCGTGGGTTTTTGCTCATATCTAAGTTGTTTATGTACCGATGTTTCTGATTTTCAATACCGGTCTACTCCCGAATATTTCTGATATTTTAATACCTTACCCGGGTCCAACCTATGTCGGGGGGCTTCAAAAAGTTGATTTCAACATACACACGGACAGACGGTCAGACGGACAGACGGACAGACGGACAGACTGACAGAGCTTAATCGACTCCCCTATTCATAAGCTTTCAGAAAATATATACTTTATGGGGTCGGAAATGAAAATTGTAGAAATTTCACACGGAATGACAAACCTATATATACCCTTTTTCACTGTGTGAAGGGTATAAAAATTGGTTGATGATTGGATAAGGCTGTAGCTTAAGATGAAGTTCGCTATACCTTTCAATGCCCTCCCTCCATGCTGACATATATTGTGTTCTAAACTGTCAACCCATTAAAATAATAATAACACCTTACTCCTTTTACCCCATACCTCCTACTTCACCTTTCATAATAAAATTAATTGTTCAATTCATGTTCGAATTTAATATTTTTTTTTTTTTTTTTTTTTAAACATAAAAATAGTTCATATTTTATTTAATATTATACAACGAAATAAAATTCAAATTAACTAGTTAAGTAAAGATTAAATACACAATAAACAAATTAAGAATTATAAAAAAAATTGTCTAAAACTATGATAGTCACCTTAATTTGACTTTATTTACGACGATAATTAAAAAAAATATTATATTTAAAATTTAGTTCTTTTAGTTTTACTTTTCTTTATGAGTTTCAGTTAATTATTCATTATGCAATATAATACAAAAAAAAAATAAATAAAAATTAATATTTCCAGCTAGTATTGCTCTAAGTTTAATTCAAGTATATGTTAAATGTGACTGTTAAATAAATAATATTACAACTTACTTTTTATAATGTCCCACGATGTCAACAGGCGCCGGATGACAGCTGGATGATCGTGTAATAAATTTAAAGTTTCTCACTCACAAGTTATATAAAGGAACAATATCAGTTATAGTTTTATATTAAGGGTATGTATGTCAAAAATCAATATTTGTTTAGATAGAGAATAACTATAGAGTATTTAATTTATAAGAAAAAAAACAAAAAAAAAACTAATTAAAGTAACTAATTTAAATATTATTAAACAATGTAAGATATTTTAGCATAAATTACACGATTAAGTTCAATAGAAACCAACAATTTGTTTAAGAATTTAGAATTTAAACAAAAATATTATTATTTATAAATAAAAAAATTAGATTATTAATATCTACAAAAAAAAATGTTTTAATATTTTAAAGAATGAACTAAACTAACGATTTTAAGTAAAACCGTTAAACATATTATTAACTCCCAATCCGTTCTAATTATTCTCTTTTCTTTTTTTAAACAACGACCAAAATTTAGCTTATTTAAGCTAAAGCTTGCGATGTACCTCAATAAATTTTATTACTTAATTTGATGTTTATTTACGTTAGATTAGAATGATGTTTTTCCACCTCAATATAGGATTAAATTCAAAGTTTTCCTTATCAGAAAGACCCGATGTAAATTTGAATAACGTTATTCCGTTTACTAGAAATAACACGATGCCAGCTTACTTTTAACTGATTTATCAGTTGCTTCAACAAAATTTCCAAAAAAAATAAAGCAGAATCTTGCATTGCCTATTTAAAGATTAACCCTAAGCACTTTTACGGTTTGCACCACACTCAGGCCTGCCACTAAACGGAAAAGTACATAATTTAACCACTAAATAACACAATATAAACGTCAATTTTCTTACCAAGATTGTTTAACTATTCTCCGCATCAAATAAAAATTATAGTATTTAAGAGTTATGTTGAATCACTATTCCTTTTCGTTATAAAAACCCTTTTATTTGATAATCTCTACTTTATGTTCAGCTCTATTAAAATTTATTTTGTAAATGTTCAAAAATTTTCTAACAATTTTCAAAAGTAAAAATCAAGGCTAAATCAAAAATAAAAAAGGAATAAAATTGGTATATAAAACCTACAGTAAAATTTTAATTACAGTGGAATGCAAATCTGTTTAAATTAAAATTTATCACCTTCACACTGTTTCGATTTTATTGGCAAAAAAAAGCCCCTTAAAATATTAAAATATTTTATTATTTTTACCATTAATGCAGAGTTTGGTGCCCTATAATTCCTGTCGGCGTTATTTTTAGAAAAAAAATTCACTTCGACGAGTTAACACGTTAGTTTTTTTTTAGCGATTGGTGCCAGTTTCAAAGTTCTAGCTGGTATTGTTTCGATTTTATTGCCAAAAAAAAATCCCTTAGTTTCATAACTCTACCTGGTACTGTTTCGATTTTATTGGCAAATAAAACCCCTTAAAATATTAATATATTTTATTATTTTTACCATTAATGCAAAAAAAAATTTACTTCGACAAGTTAACACGTTAGCTAGATTGCAAGTGGTACCAGTTTTATAGTTCTAGCTGGTACTGTTTTGATTTTATTGGCAAATAAAACGCCTTAAAATATTAAAATATTTTATTAATTTTATCATTAATGCAGAGTTTGGTGCCCTATAATTCCTGTCGGCGTTATTTTTAGAAAAAAATTTACTTCGACGAGTTAACGCGTTAGTTTTCTACCGGTTGGTGCCAGTTTCAAAGTTCTAGCTGGTATTGTTTCGATTTTATTGGCAGAAAAAAATCCTTAAAATATTAAAATATTTTATTATTTTTACCATTAATGCAGAGTTTGGTGCCCTATAATTCCTGTCGGCGTTATTTTTAGAAAAAAAATTTACGTTATTTTTAAAAAAATAACTTTGCCGAGTTAATACTTTAGCTAAATAGCAAGTGGTACCAGCTTTATAGTTCTAGCTGGTACTGTTTCGATTTTATTGGCAAAAAAATCCCTTAAAATATTAAAATATTTTATTATATTTACCATTAATGCAGAGTTTGGTGCCCTACAATTCCTGTCGGCGTTATCTTGAGAAAAAAAATTTACTTTGAGAAGTTAACACGTTAGTTTTCTACCGGTTGGTGCCAGTTCCAAAGTTCTAGCTGGTATTGTTTTGATTTTATTGACAAAAAAACCCCTTAAAATATTGAAATATTTTATTATTTTTACCATTAATGCAGAGTTTGGTGCCCTATAATTCCTGTCGGCGTTATTTTTAGAAAAAAAATTTACTTCGACGAGTTAACACGTTAGTTTTCTAGCGGTTGGTACTAGTTTCATAGTTCTAGCTGGTATAGTTTTGATTTTATTGGCAAAAAAAAACCCTTAAAATATTAAAATATTTAATTAAGTTTACCATTAATGCAGAGTTTGGTGCCCTTTAATTCCTGCCAACGTCATTTAGAGAAAAAAAATTTAGTTCGACGAGTTAACGCGTTCGCTAGATAGCAAGTGGTAGCAGTTTTATAGTTATAGCTGGTACTGTTTCGATTTTATTGACCAAAAAAAACGCCTTAAAATATTAAAATATTTTATTATTTTTACCATTAATGAAGAGCTTGGTGCCCTATAATTCCTGTCGACGTTATTTAGAAAAAAAAATACTTTTACGAGTTAACACGTTAGTTTTCTAGCGTTTGGTGCCAGTTTTAAAGTTCTAGCTGGTATTGTTTCGATTTTATTGGCAAAAAAACCCCTTAAAATATTAAAATATTTTATTATTTTTACCATTAATGCAGAGTTTGGTGCCCTATAATTCCTGTCGGCGTTATTTTTAGAAAAAAAATTTACGTTATTTTTAAAAAAATAACTTTGCCGAGTTAATACTTTAGCTAAATAGCAAGTGGTACCAGCTTTATAGTTCTAGGTATTGTTTTGATTTTATTGACAAAAAAACCCCTTAAAATATTGAAATATTTTATTATTTTTACCATTAATGCAGAGTTTGGTGCCCTATAATTCCTGTCGGCGTTATTTTTAGAAAAAAAATTTACTTCGACGAGTTAACACGTTAGTTTTCTAGCGGTTGGTTTTAGTTTCATAGTTCTAGCTGGTATAGTTTTGATTTTATTGGCAAAAAAAAACCCTTAAAATATTAAAATATTTAATTAAGTTTACCATTAATGCAGAGTTTGGTGCCCTTTAATTCGTGCCAACGTCATTTAGAGAAAAAAATTTACTTCGACGAGTTAACACGTTCGCTAGATAGCAAGTGGTAGCAGTTTTATAGTTCCAGCTGGTACTGTTTCGATTTTATTGACCAAAAAAAACGCCTTTAAATATTAAAATATTTTATTATTTTTACCATTAATGCAGAGCTTGGTGCCCTATAATTCCTGTCGACGTTATTTAGAAAAAAAAATTTACCTCGACAAGTTAACACCTAAGTTTTCTAGCGATTGGTCTAGTTTGATAGCTCTAGCTGGTACTGTTTCGATTTTATTGGCAAAAAAAACCCCTTAAAATATCAAAATATTTAATTATTTTTCCATTAATGCAGAGTTTGGTGCCCTATAATTCCTGTCGACGTTATTTAGAGAAAAAAATTTACTTCGACAAGTTAACACCTAAGTTTTCTAGCGATTGGTACTAGCTTGATAGCTCTAGCTGGTACTGTTTCGATTTTATTGGCAAAAAAAACCCCTTAAAATATCAAAATATTTAATTATTTTTCCATTAATGCAGAGTTTGGTGCCCTATAATTCCTGTCGACGTTATTTAGAGAAAAAAATTTACTTCGACAAGTTAACACCTAAGTTTTCTAGCGATTGGTACTAGCTTGATAGCTCTAGCTAGTATTGTTTTGATTTTATTGGCAAAAAAAAACCCCTTAAAATATTAAAATATTTTATTATTTTTACCATTAATGCAGAGTTTGGTGCCCTCTAATTCCTGCCAACGTCATTTAGAGAAAAAAATTTACTTCGACGAGTTAACACGTTAGCTCGTACTGTTTCAATTTTATACGCAAAAAACCCCTTAAAATATTAAAATATTTTATTATTTTTACCATTAATGCAGAGTTTGGTGCCCTCTACCTGGTACTGTTTCGATTTTATTGGCAAAAAACCCTTAAAATATTAAAATATTTTATTAATTTTACCATTAATGCAGAGTTTGGTGCCCTATAATTCCTGTCGGCGGTATTTTTAGAAAAAAATTCACTTCGACGAGTTAACACGTTGGATTTTTTTTAGCGATTGGTGCCAGTTTCCAAGTTCTAGCTGGTATTGTTTCGATTTTATTGCCAAAAAAATCCCTTAGTTTCATAGCTCTACCTGGTACTGTTTCGATTTTATTGGCAAATAAAACCCCTTCAAATATTAATATATTTTATTATTTTTACCATTAATGCAAAAAAAAAATTACTTCGACAATTTAACACGTTAGCTAGATAGCAAGTGGTACCAGTTTTATAGTTCTAGCTGGTACTGTTTCGATTTTATTGGCAAAAAACCCCTTAAAATATTAAAATATTTTATTATTTTGTAATGAACACGGCATTGTAAGATGGTTTCAAGGATAAAATCCTGGCCTAAAACTTAAGGTTATCAGAATAGAGTGACTAACGGGAGCCATTGATTGGGCTAGCAATCAGGCGGTTGGGGAGGTTCTTGTCTACTCTAAGCTGTTTGCCATCAAATTTCACACATAAATAATTATTGTAGACTCCCTTAAAAGAAAACAAAACAATAGAGGACAGGGTAGTTGATTTTGATACAAATTGATGAAAAGAAAACCCCATTATTAATCAACTAATTATACGGAAAGAAAAGTATTAACCATTATTACTATCAAATTATTAAGTTTATTTTTCCCTAAGATGTTCATAGGGATAACGCCTCATTACCCTCCCTGCCTATGATCTTAGAGCGTAAGTACTGGTTAAGCTAAGATCCCACAGTAACTGCTACGTCAGTCTATTTGCTCACATCATGTAAAGAATTTTGCTAATTTACAGATCCATTATTTATAATTCAATATTTATTCATTTTTTCATTGTATGACTACGTTATAAAATATCTTATAGAATAAAAAAATATGCCTTTAAATCTAAGTAGATTACCAAACAAAAATAGTTTAAAAAAAAAAAAAATATTTCAAATTCTTTGTTATTATCTAGGTATATACATATATTACTATTACTTGTAGACAGTAGAAATTGACTGAAATATTTTATACTGTAGGGTATAGATAAACCGTGTGAGAATATAAAAAAAAACTAAATTATGTTAAATATTTCAATAGATATAATTTACTCCGCACAAATTGCTAATTACTTTCCAATGAAACTCTCTCTTTGATCTATATATTTCTCAATATTTTCTTCTTCTTTTTATACCCGCCACCAAAAAAATGGTGGGGGTATATTCATTTTGTCATTCCGTTTGTAACACATCGAAATATCCATTTTAGACCCCATAAAGTATATATATTCTGAATCAGGGTTTGATTTTATGACGATCTAGCTATGTCCGTCCGTCTGTCCGTCTGTCCGTCTGTTGAAAGCACGATAGAGGTCGCACCGAAAAAGCTAGGGGGCTCAAATTTTGCCAGAATCTTTCTTATAGACAAGGTTTGTTTGGTATTGAAAATGGGCTAAATCGGAATATTAGGAAGAGAGTTATAGCTCGTAAAGCAAGAGTAGGTCGAAAAAACCGTGTCCGTCAAACATCGAATAAAATGGAATTGTGTCCAAACGCATTAACGTATCGTCATGAAACTTCGAATGTATATTTCTCGAGTCATAGGAATATTTCTCCCCAAAAATTTCTTAAATCTATACATTAGAAAAGGAGTTATAGATAAAAATGTACGAAAATTTATACCGCGCAGTGTATATTTTAAGTTTAAAACGTAATAAAACTGACAAAACTATATGTACGATTCTGAAATTTTGCAAACATGGCTTTTTGGTCAAAGTCTTCGTTATACCGGAAAATAAATGTGCCACGCCCACTTTTTTTAAATTTTTATAAAAATATATTAGTCATATATATTAGCATTTATTCATTGCAGATGGCAACATCTGTTGAAGGCGCCACTACATTTTGCAAACACTGAGGATGATGTCTTTGCTAAACATCATGTAGAACACTAGATGACTCTAGTAACATTTTTGACAACATCCACTTTAATATTTTGCACAAACTACAAAGGAATTTTAAATGGGTTTGTGAAAACGAAAATGACCGAAGTTTGTTGACAAAAATTAACTAGAGTAATGATTTGTGCCAAACTTTTCATATAGTTGTACACACAGTCTTATGAGGTTTAAGATTTAAAAATATTAAAAAAAATGTGCATCAGTAGATTTAAAATATGTATTTTAATATTTAATATAAATTTTTTAGTTAAATTATATTTTTATCTATCTATTCTTTTGTAAAGGGTGGTTAAATTTTAAGGGCCACAGGGTGATTCAAAATAGACATGCACAGCATTTTGCTAAAACGGGAAATTTATTAGTAAGATTTTGATTTTTAAAGTTCTATAACATTTTACTTTTAAAAGATTTTCAAACGAAATAAGTTTTGTATAATTTTAAAATTTGTTAGCCATTAGTACATGAAAATAAATTGTTTATAATATTTACAGATAATTTTTTTTTACTTAGGTCAAAATTTTCCTAAATTCCCATTTTTAATAGAGCATAACTTCAGGCGAACATAAGATAACAAAAATAAATTAGCACCATTTAGTAGATAAAACTCTCCTTTATACCTCTATACTCCATTGTATACCCGGAACGATCCGACCGTGATCACCAGACCTTTTTGCGACACAAGGTCAAATATTTTTTGCAAAATTTTAGTAAAAGAGCTAAACAAATTTTTTTGTAATGTGTTTTTTTTTAAGTATTTTAGTTTTTATACCCGCCAACAAAAAATGGTATGTATATATTCTTAATCGGGGTTTTATTTGATGACGATCTAGCTATGTCCGTCCGTCTGTCCGTCTGTTAAAAGCACGATAGAGGTCCCATCGAAAAAGCTAGTGGGCTCAAATTTTGCCAGAATATGTCTTACACAAGGTTTGTTTGGAATAGAAAATTGGCTAAATCGGAATATAAGGAAGAAAGTTATAGCTCGTAATGCAAGAGGAGGTCGAAAGAACCGTGTCCTTCCAACATCGAATAAAATGAAGTTGTGTCCACCAGCATCAACGTAGAGTCATGAAACTCCAAATATAAACTACTTGAGCAAAAACAATATATCTACCCAAAAATTGCCTAAATGCATGCATTAGGAAGGGAGTTAGAGATAAAAATGTATTAAAATTAATACCGCGCAGTGTATTTTTCAGTAGGTTCAAAATTCTAAGCCTTATAAGAGTGACCAAATTAGATCTACGATTCTGAAAATTTGCAGGAATTGCTTCTTGGTCAAAGGCTTTCTTCTGACGGAGAATAAATGTGACACGCGCACCTCCCATACAACGTTTTCTCTCAAATTCTTATAATTTATCTATAAATCGAATAATAGAGGACTTTATTGAAATGTCTAAGTTGTATTTATTAGCATAAATAACTTCGACATACCTACTATAACGCCCACTTTTCACGTTATCTACTTTTAATGAAATTTAAATTTATAAAACCGACAAAATTAGAGGTTTGATGATAAAATTTGCTACGGAAATCCTTCTAGTCAATGTTATTGTTATGCCAGAAAATTAAGGTGACACGCCCACTCTTACGCCCACATCCTATATAATACTTTATCTCAAATTCAGATAATTTCTCAATGAACAAATATTTTGAAAGAATTAAGGACTATATTGAAATATCTAAGTTGTATTTATTAATAGAAATTTTATTCACACGCTTACTTTAACGCCCACTTTCACTGAAACACTTAATTTACGAAAACATTTTACCAGCATATCAAAGTTATAAAGGGTGGTGAAATTTTAAGGGCCGATGTTGATTTTGAGTAATATACAAATTATTTAGGAAATTATTATCATTTCTTTTTGGAATGATAATATTTGCATAGTTCAATTATGTATGGAACAAAATATCGGCCAAATGGCCCCCGCGACCTCAACGGCACACCTCGATCCGATAGTCCAAATTTTCAATAACATTGTTGATGCTCAATTGTTTAGCACGATGATGAGTCGAAGTTGACTGTTTTTTTTGCCACACTATCGCGATAAACAGCAATGCTTCTCATATAATGAATTAAGAAGGCATTCATAGATGTTCCAACATTTTATACAGACATGGGGCCGAATTACGGCATTCGATATCGATCGAAATTTTACTCGAACGACCGAGTACGCTGTGCTTTAGGTATAGAGATTCTAATAAGAGTTTTCAAATTTCGATCACGTTCGAGTGCCGTAATTCGGCCTCTGTTTTAAATTTAAAATTTAACCACCCTCTACAAAGAAAGTGATGTATATTTTATTATAAAGAGATTATTCCAAGCGATTAACAAAATAATAATTATTGTCCCTTAAATGTGCACAAAATTTGTGTTGGGTATAAAAGATTCGGCACAGCCGAATATAGTGCTCTTACTTGTTTTTTTTTTTCTCATAAACAATAAGAAGAAAAGAAGTAAAAAAAAAACTACAAAGCCATAATTGTATAGTTGTGTGTTCAACTAACCTACAACAAAAATAATATAATATTTTTGTCACCTTTTTAAAGAAACAGTAGTCCCTTACAGATCATGATATTAAGAAATATATGAAAATATAAAGAGAGAATGTTATGGAATTGTACAGGCTCGTGCCCACATTATTTTACTTTTATTTACGGTTTATGTATTCTCTTAAATAAGGTGAAATGGTATAAAAAATTGCAAAACAGTATTTACTTTATAAATTGACTCACCACTTTATAGGCGAATTATTCTGCCGCTGCGGGATGAAGAGGCCTCGTCAAACTGCAGTTGCTGAAGTGCTGTGGGAAGTTTTAATAATAACAAGGAGTATCTATGGATGTCTTGCAATTTAAAACAGGGGTATTCATTTAAATGGTCGACGAATACTTAAAAAACTATTTATCTATGGAAAATAAGGAGATATATTAAATTGAATTTCTACTAAATATATCATTATTTCATTACTTGGCATAGGTGTACATTTAAATAGATGAACAATATAATAACAATTTATGAATTAATTTAAAAAAAGTGAGCAAATTCTTGAACAAAAATACACACTGTTAAGCTAAGTTAATAATTTTAATAATAATATGCATACCAATATTTCATAACTTTGATTTTATTACCAGCATTTATTTAAGTGTATTTTTAAATTTAAATGACTTTTATTGAAATTAGTATTGAATGAACTTTTAAAACACGAGATAGTTATCGCTTTAGCACGCCTGGTAAGTTAGGTTAGGTGCCCTTCATAACCTTGAAATTACGACTGCATTTGTATTTTTCCGCGCACTGTTCAACAATTCACTCTATCACAAGGTTACATAGTTTTTCTAACTTACACTTTATTATAATATCGATATTTCTAATTACCACGCTATGGAGACTACGGATACGTCCTGCGGATGATTAAGGCTTGTAAGTATTTGCCAGAAAAAGGAGTATAAGTTTGGAAGCTAGGATCTGCTTGATATTTGCCTTTTTATCTTAATATTTTTTCTCTGCTTCTAATAATTTTTAAACAAATGTAGTTGTCACTTCTATTTTATTTCTTTCTGTTGTTTGCTGCTTTACACTGGCTTCTGATGAAGGTTATTTAGTAGAATGATTAATTCGATGCTTTTTGGTTTGCTTTTTGCTTTAAAACTCTCATCCACATTACATTGCAGTAGTTATTTTTGTGACCAGAAACAAAAAAAAACGAAACAGTAGTGGCTCACAAAGTGAGTCCACTATAATTTGTTGAATCAACTGCAGATGTTTATCGATTAATTTTTCTTTTATATATTAAACAAAATTAATACAAATTGTTACCGAAAGCAATATGTCGGACAGTTTAATAAAATTCTAGTTTCAGGTTATAGTCGATTTTAAATTTGCCTTAGCGAAAAATCTAGAATATAATTATAGTTCGTATCTGAACAAAAAATTAACTCCCATAAATAAATTTATTTAACTTCAGTTTAAGTTCAAAAAATTACCTGTTTCTTTTGCGAAAATGAGGAAAATTGTTTCAACTTTATTTATTATAAGACACAGATTCAAAGATTTTTAATGTTTTTTTACTGTATTATAAAAAGAACGTCTGAATGGAGTAAAGGTTTGTGCGGAAAAAATTTTTCTAGGCTACCGGAAAACTAAAATTGACATTTTTATTTTTTTATATTAGTTACGCATGGTTGCTTTCTTGTTGCAAATATTTTCATCCTTGCAATTTTGCTGGGTTTGCACAACGCGCAGAGATGCGTTTCTATGCGTTGTTCTGCGATGTTCTATAAATAAGGCAATTGCCTAACCCAAATTTTTATTTTTTTTTTCTAATATTTCCATTGTACATGTTAATTTAAATTATGTTTTAAAACAATGAAAATTAATCATTAAATTAGTATAAAAAACAAATATTGTTTGTTATTATAAATTTTGCAACGTATTCAAAATAAGGTGATATAATTATAGAAATGAAACTAACGAAGTATAATTGGGATACGATGTTGCAAGTATTTATGTAGTAATAACAGTTGGGTTAAAATTAAGAAAAAACCTAATATTTGGTCAACCATAAAATATAAAAAATGTATAAAGTTTAGAAAAAAAATGTTTATAATTATATACTTGAGAGCGCACATTACAATTTTTACCATTAATGCAGAGTTTGGTGCCCTATAATTCCTGTCGGCGTTATTTTTAGAAAAAAAATTTACTTTGCCGAGTTAATACGTTAGCTAAATAGCAAGTGGTACCAGCTTTATAGTTCTAGCTGGTACTGTTTCGATTTTATTGGCAAAAAAATCCCTTAAAATATTAAAATATTTTATTATTTTTACCATTAATGCAGAGTTTGGTGCCCTACAATTCCTGTCGGCGTTATTTTGAGAAAAAAAATTTACTTCGACGAGTTAACATGTTAGCTTTCTGGCGACTGGTGCCAGTTTTAAAGTTCTAGCTGGTATTGGTTCGATTTTATTGGCAGAAAAAACGCCTTAAAATATTAAAATATTTTATTATATTTACCATTAATGCAGAGTTTGGTGCCCTCTAATTCCTGTCAGCTTTATTTTTAGAAAAAAAATATTTCGGCGAGTTACCACGTTAGTTTTTTAGCGACTGGTACTAGTTTCATAGCTCTACCTGATACTGTTTCGATTTTATTGGCAAATAAAACCCCTTCAAATATTAATATATTTTATTATTTTTACCGTTAATGCAAAAAAAAAATTTACTTCGACAAGTTAACACGTTAGCTCGTACTGTATCAATTTTATACGCAAAAAAACCCCTTAAAATATTAAAATATTTTAATTTTTCTTTTTATTTAATTGTCGAACTATTTAATGTATTAAAGACTATATTATTTTTTATTCAGGCTCAAGTTCATTTTATATTAAATTTCTCATATATTCTCCTTTTTATATAGATATGAAGAAATCAATTTTTATTTTTGGTAATGAAAGAATATACTGGAAAAGTTATTATCCCGACACCAGCCGAGTGGAATGCATTTTCGAAACCAGCTACGGTTTCATCATCAGCACTCTTTTTGATCGGGATGTCTTAGTGTTGATAGTAAATATCATCTATTTAACTCACAAGTTTATATGAAAATTGATTTCGTAAATTACTTTACCTATAAACTCATATATTTGCCATGGTGAGTGAGAACGAAATTTCTTTCAACACTAAAGCTTTTCCCCTTATTCTTTTTTTTTTTTTTTTTTTAAATTACCACATTTTAATCGTAGCTTTAAACCATCAGTCTGATGGCAATGAAAGCTCTTTTTTGTTGGTTGTAATACTCACAACTTTATTTTAGATCATACATGTTCTTGTATTTGTCTATATGATCGATACACCGTGCCCTGTGTAATTGTTAATTTTTCTTTTTATTTAATTGTCGAACTATTTAATGTATTAAAGACTATATTATTTTTTATTCAGGCTCAAGTTCATTTTATATTAAATTTCTCATATATTCTTCTTTTTATATAGATATGAAGAAATCAATTTTTATTTTTGGTAATGAAAGAATATACTGGAAAAGTTATTATCCCGACACCAGCCGAGTGGAATGCATTTTCGAAACCAGCTACGGTTTCATCATCAGCACTCTTTTTGATCGGGATGTCTTAGTGTTGATAGTAAATATCATCTATTTAACTCACAAGTTTATATGAAAATTGATTTCGTAAATTACTTTACCTATAAACTCATATATTTGCCATGGTGAGTGAGAACGAAATTTCTTTCAACACTAAAGCTTTTCCCCTTTATTCTTTTTTTTTTTTTTTTTAAATTACCACATTTTAATCGTAGCTTTAAACCATCAGTCTGATGGCAATGAAAGCTCTTTTTTGTTGGTTGTAATACTCACAACTTTATTTTAGATCATACATGTTCTTGTATTTGTCTATATGATCGATACACCGTGCCCTGTGTAATTGTTAATTTTTCTTTTTATTTAATTGTCGAACTATTTAATGTATTAAAGACTATATTATTTTTTATTCAGGCTCAAGTTCATTTTATATTAAATTTCTCATATATTCTCCTTTTTATATAGATATGAAGAAATCAATTTTTATTTTTGGTAATGAAAGAATATACTGGAAAAGTTATTATCCCGACACCAGCCGAGTGGAATGCATTTTCGAAACCAGCTACGGTTTCATCATCAGCACTCTTTTTGATCGGGATGTCTTAGTGTTGATAGTAAATATCATCTATTTAACTCACAAGTTTATATGAAAATTGATTTCGTAAATTACTTTACCTATAAACTCATATATTTGCCATGGTGAGTGAGAACGAAATTTCTTTAGTGTTGAAAGAAATTTCGTTCTCACTCACCATGGCAAATATATGAGTTTATAGGTAAAGTAATTTACGAAATCAATTTTCATATAAACTTGTGAGTTAAATAGATGATATTTACTATCAACACTAAGACATCCCGATCAAAAAGAGTGCTGATGATGAAACCGTAGCTGGTTTCGAAAATGCATTCCACTCGGCTGGTGTCGGGATAATAACTTTTCCAGTATATTCTTTCATTACCAAAAATAAAAATTGATTTCTTCATATCTATATAAAAAGGAGAATATATGAGAAATTTAATATAAAATGAACTTGAGCCTGAATAAAAAATAATATAGTCTTTAATACATTAAATAGTTCGACAATTAAATAAAAAGAAAAATTAACAATTACACAGGGCACGGTGTATCGATCATATAGACAAATACAAGAACATGTATGATCTAAAATAAAGTTGTGAGTATTACAACCAACAAAAAAGAGCTTTCATTGCCATCAGACTGATGGTTTAAAGCTACGATTAAAATGTGGTAATTTAAAAAAAAAAAAAAAAAAGAATAAAGGGGAAAAGCTTTAGTGTTGAAAGAAATTTCGTTCTCACTCACCATGGCAAATATATGAGTTTATAGGTAAAGTAATTTACGAAATCAATTTTCATATAAACTTGTGAGTTAAATAGATGATATTTACTATCAACACTAAGACATCCCGATCAAAAAGAGTGCTGATGATGAAACCGTAGCTGGTTTCGAAAATGCATTCCACTCGGCTGGTGTCGGGATAATAACTTTTCCAGTATATTCTTTCATTAGCAAAAATAAAAATTGATTTCTTCATATCTATATAAAAAGGAGAATATATGAGAAATTTAATATAAAATGAACTTGAGCCTGAATAAAAAATAATATAGTCTTTAATACATTAAATAGTTCGACAATTAAATAAAAAGAAAAATTAACAATTACACAGGGCACGGTGTATCGATCATATAGACAAATACAAGAACATGTATGATCTAAAATAAAGTTGTGAGTATTACAACCAACAAAAAAGAGCTTTCATTGCCATCAGACTGATGGTTTAAAGCTACGATTAAAATGTGGTAATTTAAAAAAAAAAAAAAAGAATAAAGGGGAAAAGCTTTAGTGTTGAAAGAAATTTCGTTCTCACTCACCATGGCAAATATATGAGTTTATAGGTAAATTAATTTACGAAATCAATTTTCATATAAACTTGTGAGTTAAATAGATGATATTTACTATCAACACTAAGACATCCCGATCAAAAAGAGTGCTGATGATGAAACCGTAGCTGGTTTCGAAAATGCATTCCACTCGGCTGGTGTCGGGATAATTGAAAATTGATTTCGTAAATTACTTTACCTATAAACTCATATATTTGCCATGGTGAGTGAGAACGAAATTTCTTTAGTGTTGAAAGAAATTTCGTTCTCACTCACCATGGCAAATATATGAGTTTATAGGTAAAGTAATTTACGAAATCAATTTTCATATAAACTTGTGAGTTAAATAGATGATATTTACTATCAACACTAAGACATCCCGATCAAAAAGAGTGCTGATGATGAAACCGTAGCTGGTTTCGAAAATGCATTCCACTCGGCTGGTGTCGGGATAATAACTTTTCCAGTATATTCTTTCATTACCAAAAATAAAAATTGATTTCTTCATATCTATATAAAAAGGAGAATATATGAGAAATTTAATATAAAATGAACTTGAGCCTGAATAAAAAATAATATAGTCTTTAATACATTAAATAGTTCGACAATTAAATAAAAAGAAAAATTAACAATTACACAGGGCACGGTGTATCGATCATATAGACAAATACAAGAACATGTATGATCTAAAATAAAGTTGTGAGTATTACAACCAACAAAAAAGAGCTTTCATTGCCATCAGACTGATGGTTTAAAGCTACGATTAAAATGTGGTAATTTAAAAAAAAAAAAAAAAAAGAATAAAGGGGAAAAGCTTTAGTGTTGAAAGAAATTTCGTTCTCACTCACCATGGCAAATATATGAGTTTATAGGTAAAGTAATTTACGAAATCAATTTTCATATAAACTTGTGAGTTAAATAGATGATATTTACTATCAACACTAAGACATCCCGATCAAAAAAAGTGCTGATGATGAAACCGTAGCTGGTTTCGAAAATGCATTCCACTCGGCTGGTGTCGGGATAATAACTTTTCCAGTATATTCTTTCATTAGCAAAAATAAAAATTGATTTCTTCATATCTATATAAAAAGGAGAATATATGAGAAATTTAATATAAAATGAACTTGAGCCTGAATAAAAAATAATATAGTCTTTAATACATTAAATAGTTCGACAATTAAATAAAAAGAAAAATTAACAATTACACAGGGCACGGTGTATCGATCATATAGACAAATACAAGAACATGTATGATCTAAAATAAAGTTGTGAGTATTACAACCAACAAAAAAGAGCTTTCATTGCCATCAGACTGATGGTTTAAAGCTACGATTAAAATGTGGTAATTTTAAAAAAAAAAAAAAGAATAAAGGGGAAAAGCTTTAGTGTTGAAAGAAATTTCGTTCTCACTCACCATGGCAAATATATGAGTTTATAGGTAAAGTAATTTACGAAATCAATTTTCATATAAACTTGTGAGTTAAATAGATGATATTTACTATCAACACTAAGACATCCCGATCAAAAAGAGTGCTGATGATGAAACCGTAGCTGGTTTCGAAAATGCATTCCACTCGGCTGGTGTCGGGATAATAACTTTTCCAGTATATTCTTTCATTACCAAAAATAAAAATTGATTTCTTCATATCTATATAAAAAGGAGAATATATGAGAAATTTAATATAAAATGAACTTGAGCCTGAATAAAAAATAATATAGTCTTTAATACATTAAATAGTTCGACAATTAAATAAAAAGAAAAATTAACAATTACACAGGGCACGGTGTATCGATCATATAGACAAATACAAGAACATGTATGATCTATAATAAAGTTGTGAGTATTACAACCAACAAAAAAGAGCTTTCATTGCCATCAGACTGATGGTTTAAAGCTACGATTAAAATGTGGTAATTTAAAAAAAAAAAAAAAAAAAAGAATAAAGGGGAAAAGCTTTAGTGTTGAAAGAAATTTCGTTCTCACTCACCATGGCAAATATATGAGTTTATAGGTAAAGTAATTTACGAAATCAATTTTCATATAAACTTGTGAGTTAAATAGATGATATTTACTATCAACACTAAGACATCCCGATCAAAAAGAGTGCTGATGATGAAACCGTAGCTGGTTTCGAAAATGCATTCCACTCGGCTGGTGTCGGGATAATAACTTTTCCAGTATATTCTTTCATTACCAAAAATAAAAATTGATTTCTTCATATCTATATAAAAAGGAGAATATATGAGAAATTTAATATAAAATGAACTTGAGCCTGAATAAAAAATAATATAGTCTTTAATTAAAATATTTTATTATTTTTACCATTAATGCAGAGTTTTGTGCCCTCTACCTGGTACTGTTTCGATTTTATTGGCAAAAAACCCTTAAAATATTAAAATATTTTATTAATTTTACCATTAATGCAGAGTTTGGTGCCCTATAATTCCTGTCGGCGGTATTTTTAGAAAAAATTTCACTTCGACGAGTTAACACGTTAGTTTTCTAGCGATTGGTACTAGTTTCGAAGTTCTAGCTAGTATTGTTTTGATTTTATTGGCAAAAAAAAACCCCTTAAAATATTAAAATATTTTATTATTTTTACCATTAATGCAGAGTTTGGTGCTCTATAATTCCTGTCGACGTTATTTAGAGAAAAAAATTTACTTTGACGAGGTAACACGTTAGCTAAGTAGCAAGTGGTACCAGCTTTATAGTTCTAGCTGGTACTGTTTTGATTTTATTGGCAAAAAAACCCCTAAAAATTTTAAAATATTTTATTATTTTTACTATTAATGCAGAGTTTGGTGCCCTCTAATTCCTGCCAACGTCATTTAGAGAAAAAAATTTACTTCGACGAGTACTGTTTCAATTTTATAGGCAAAAAAACCCCTTAAAATATTAAAATATTTTATTATTTTTACCATTAATGCAGAGTTTGGTGCCCTCTACCTGGTACTGTTTCGATTTTATTGCCAAAAAACCCTTAAAATATTAAAATATTTTATTAATTTTACCATTAATGCAGAGTTTGGTGCCCTATAATTCCTGTCGGCGGTATTTTTAGAAAAAAAATTCACTTCGACGAGTTAACACGTTGGTTTTTTTTAGCGATTGGTGCCAGTTTCAAAGTTCTAGCTGGTATTGTTTTGATTTTATTGCCAAAAAAAATCCCTTAGTTTCATAGCTCTACCTGGTACTGTTTCGATTTTATTGGCAAATAAAACCCCTTCAAATATTAATATATTTTATTATTTTTACCATTAATGCAAAAAAAAATTTACTTCGACAAGTTAACACGTTAGCTAGATAGCAAGTGGTACCAGTTTTATAGTTCTAGCTGCTACTGTTTCGATTTTATTGGCAAAAAAACCCCTTAAAATATTAAATATCAAAATATTTAATTATTTTTCCATTAATGCAGAGTTTGGTGCCCTATAATTCCTGTCGACGTTATTTAGAGAAAAAAAAGTTAACACCTAAGTTTTCTAGCGATTGGTACTAGCTTGATAGCTCTAGCTGGTACTGTTTCGATTTTATTGGCAAAAAAACGCCTTAAAATATTAAATTATTCTATTATTTTTACCATTAGTGCAGAGCTTGGTGCCCTATAATTCCTGTCGGCGTTATTTTTAGAAAAAATTTTACTTCGACGAGATAAAACGTTAGTTTTCTAGCGATTGGTACTAGTTTCAAAGTTCTAGCTAGTATTGTTTTGATTTTATTGGCAAAAAAACCCTTAAAATATTAAAATATTTTATTATTTTTACCATTAATGCAGAGTTTGGTGCCCTTTAATTCCTGCCAACGTCATTTAGAGAAAAAAATTTACTTCGACGAGTTAACACGTTAGCTCGTACTGTTTCAACTTTATACGCAAAAAAACCCCTTAAAATATTAATATATTTTATTATTTTTACCATTAATGCAAAAAAAAAATTTACTTCGACAAGTTAACACGTTAGCTAGATAGCAAGTGGTACCAGTTTTATAGTTCTAGCTGCTACTGTTTCGATTTTATTGGCAAAAAAAACCCCTTAAAATATTAAAATATTTTATTATTTTTACCATTAATGAGGAGTTTGGTGCCCTCTAATTCCTGTCGGCTTTATTTTTAGAAAAAAAATATTTCGAAGAGTTACCACGTTAGTTTTTTAGCGACTGGTACTAGTTTCATAGCTCTACCTGGTACTGTTTCGATTTTATTGGCAAATAAAACCCCTTAAAATATTTTATTATTTTTACCATTAATGCAGTGTTTGGTGCCCTATAATTCCTGCCAACGTCATTCAGAGAAAAAAAATTTACTTTGACGAGTTAACACGTTAGTTTTTTTAGCGATCGGTACTAGTTTCGTAGCTCTACCCTGTACTGTTTCGAATTTATTGGCAAAAAAAACCCTTAAAATATTAAAATATTTTATTATTTTTACCATTAATGCAGAGCTTGGTGCCCTCTAATTCCTGCCAACGTCATTAAGAGAAAAAAATTTACTTCTACGAGTTAAAACGTTAGCTAGATAGCAAGTGGTACCAGTTTTATAGTTCTAGCTGGTACTGTTTCGATTTTATTGACAAAAAAAAAACGCCTTAAAATATTAAAATATTTTATTATTTTTACCACTAATGCAGAGCTTGGTGCCCTATAATTCCTGTCGACGTTATTTAGAAAAAAAAAATACTTTGACGAGTTAACACGTTAGTTTTCTAGCGTTTGGTGCCAGTTTTAAAGCTCAAGCTGGTATTGTTTCGATTTTATTGGCAAAAAAAACCCCTTAAAATATTAAAATATTTTATTATTTTTACCATTAATGCGGAGTTTGGTGTCCTATAATTCCTGTCGACGTTATTTAGAGAAAAAATTTACTTCGACGAGCTAACACGTTAGTTTTCTACCGGATGGTGCCAGTTCCAAAGTTCTAGCTGGTACTGTTTCGATTTTATTGGCAGAAAAAACCCCTTAAAATATTAAAATATTTTATTATTTTTACCATTAATGCAGAGTTTGGTGCCCTATAATTCCTGTCGACGTTATTTAGAAAAAAAAAAAAATACTTTGACAAGTTAACACGTTAGTTTTCTAGCGTTTGGTGCCAGTTTTAAAGCTCAAGCTGGTATAGTTTCGATTTTATTGGCAAAAAAAAACCCCTTAAAATATTAAAATATTTTATTATTTTTACCATTAATGCGGAGTTTGGTGTCCTATAATTCCTGTCGACGTTATTTAGAGAAAAAATTTACTTCGACGAGCTAACACGTTAGTTTTCTACCGGATGGTGCCAGTTCCAAAGTTCTAGCTGGTACTGTTTCGATTTTATTGGCAGAAAAAACCCCTTAAAATATTAAAATATTTTATTATTTTTACCATTAATGCAGAGTTTGGTGCTCTATAATTCCTGTCGACGTTATTTAGAGAAAAAAATTTACTTTGGCGAGGTAACACGTTAGCTAAGTAGCAAGTGGTTCTAGCTTCGACGAGTTAACGCGATAGTTTTCTAGCGATTGGTTCGATTTTATTAGCAAAAAAAAGCCCCTTAAAATATTAAAATATTTTATTATTTTTACCAATTATGCAGAGTTTGGTGCCCTATAATTCCTGTCGGCGTTATTTTTAGAAAAAAAATTCACTTCGACGAGTTAACGCGTTAGTTTTCTACCGGTTGGTGCCAGTTTCAAAGTTCTAGCTGGTATTGTTTCGATTTTATTGGCAGAAAAAAACCCTTAAAATATTAAAATATTTTATTATTTTTACCATTAATGCAGAGTTTGGTGCCCTATAATTCCTGCCGGCGTTATTTTAAGAAAAAAAATTTACTTTGCCGAGGTAATACGTTAGCTAAATAGCAAGTGGTACCAGCTTTATAGTTCTAGCTGGTACTGTTTCGATTTTATTGGCAAAAAAATCCCTTAAAATATCAAAATATTTTATTATTTTTACCATTAATGCA
This sequence comes from Phyto melanocephala, assembly GCA_941918925.1. Lineage (NCBI taxonomy): Eukaryota > Metazoa > Arthropoda > Insecta > Diptera > Rhinophoridae > Phyto > Phyto melanocephala. Next base: position 67,886,488 of record OW799233.1, read on the forward strand.
GAGTTTGGTGCCCTACAATTCCTGTCGGCGTTATTTTGAGAAAAAAAGTTTACTTGGACAAGTTAACACGTTAGTTTTCTACCGGTTGGTGTCAGTTCCAAAGTTCTAGCTGGTATTGTTTCGATTTTATTGACAAAAAAACCCTTAAAATATTGAAATATTTTATTATTTTTACCATTAATGCAGAGTTTGGTGCCCTATAATTCCTGTCGGTGTTATTTTTAGAAAAAAAATTTACTTCGACGAGTTAATACGTTAGCTAAATAGCAAGTGGTACCAGCTTTATAGTTCTAGCTGGTACTGTTTCGATTTTATTGGCAAAAAAATCCCTTAAAATATTAAAATATTTTATTTTTTTTTACCATTAATGCAGAGTTTGGTGCCCTACAATTCCTGTCGGCGTTATTTTGAGAACAAAAATTTACTTGGACAAGTTAACACGTTAGTTTTCTACCGGTTGGTGCCAGTTCCAAAGTTCTAGCTGGTATTGTTTCGATTTTATTGACAAAAAAACCCTTAAAATATTGAAATATTTTATTATTTTTACCATTAATGCAGAGTTTGGTGCCCTATAATTCCTGTTGGTGTTATTTTTAGAAAAAAAAATTCACTTCGACGAGTTAACGCGTTAGTTTTCTACCGGTTGGTGCCAGTTTCAAAGTTCTAGCTGGTATTGTTTCGATTTTATTGGCAGAAAAAAACCCTTAAAATATTAAAATATTTTATTATTTTTACCATTAATGCAGAGTTTGGTGCCCTATAATTCCTGTCGGCGTTATTTTTAGAAAAAAAATTTACTTTGCCGAGTTAATACGTTAGCTAAGTAGCAAGTGGTACCAGCTTTATAGTTCTAGCTGGTACTGTTTCGATTTTATTGGCAAAAAAATCCCTTAAAATATTAAAATATTTTATTATTTTTACCATTAATGCAGAGATTGGTGCCCTACAATTCCTGTCGGCGTTATTTTGAGATAAAAATTTTCTTAGACAAGTTAACACGTTAGTTTTCTACCGGTTGGTGTCAGCTCCAAAGTTCTAGCTGGTATTTTTTCGATTTTATTGACAAAAAAACCCTTAAAATATTGAAATATTTTATTATTTTTACAATTAATGCAGAGTTTGGTGCCCTATAATTCCTGTCGGTGTTATTTTTAGAAAAAAAATTTACTTCGACGAGTTAACACGTTAGTTTTCTGTCGATTGGTGCCAGTTTTAAAGTTCTAACTGGTATTGGTTCGATTTTATTGGCAGAAAAAACGCCTTAAAATATTAAAATATTTTATTATATTTACCATTAATGCAGAGTTTGGTGCCCTACAATTCCTGTCGGCGTTATTTTGAGAAAGAAAATTTACTTGGACAAGTTAACACCTTAGTTTTCTACCGGTTGGTGCCAGTTCCAAAGTTCTAGCTGGTATTGTTTCGATTTTATTGACAAAAAAAACCCCTTAAAATATTGAAATATTTTATTATTTTTACCATTAATGCAGGGTTTGGTGCCCTATAATTCCTGTCGGTGTTATTTTTAGAAAAAAATTTACTTTAACGGGTTAACACGTTTGCTAAATAGCAAGTGGTACCAGCTTTATAGTTCTAGCTGGTACTGTTTCGATTTTATTGACAAAAGAACCCCTTAAAATATTGAAATATTTTATTATTTTTACCATTAATGCAGAGTTTGGTGCCCTATAATTCCTGTCGGCGTTATTTTTAGAAAAAGATTTACTTCGACGAGTTAACGCGTTAGTTTTCTAGCGATTGGTGCCAGTTTCAAAGTTCTAGCTGGTATTGTTTCGATTTTATTGGCAAAAAAATCCCTTAAAATATTAAAATATTTTATTATTTTTCCATTAATGCAGAGTTTGGTGCTCTATAATTCCTGTCGGCGTTATTTTTAGAAAGAAAAATTTACTTTAACGAGTTAACACGTTAGCTAAATAGCAAGTGGTACCGGTTTCATAGTTCTAGCTGGTACAGTTTCGATTTTAGTGGCAAAAAAAAACCTTTAAAATATTAAAATATTTTATTATTTTTACCATTAATGCAGAGCTTGGTGCCCTCTAATTCCTGCCAACGTCATTTAGAGAAAAAAATTTACTTCGACGAGTTAACACGTTAGCTAGATAGCAAGTGGTACCAGTTTTATAGTTCTAGCTGGTACTGTTTCGATTTTATTGACAAAAAAAAACGCCTTAAAATATTAAAATATTTTATTATTTTTACCATTAATGCAGAGCTTGGTGCCCTCTAGTTCCTGCCAACGTCATTTAGAGAAAAAAATTTACTTCGACGAGTTAACACGTTAGCTAGATAGCAAGTGGTACCAGTTTTATAGTTCTAGCTGGTACTGTTTCGATTTTATTGACAAAAAAAAAACGCCTTAAAATATTAAAATATTTTATTATATTTACCATTAATGCAGAGTTTGGTGCCCTATAATTCCTGTCGGCGTTATTTTTAGAAAAAAAATTTACCTTGCCGAGTTAATACGTTAGCTAAATAGCAAGTGGTACCAGATTTATAGTTCTAGCTGGTACTGTTTCGATTTTATTGGCAAAAAAATCCCTTAAAATATTAAAATATTTTATTATTTTTACCATTAATGCAGAGTTTGGTGCCCTACAATTCCTGTCGGCGTTATTTTGAGAAAAAAAATTTACTTCGACGAGTTAACACTTTAGTTTTCTGGCGACTGGTGCCAGCTTTAAAGTTCTAGCTGGTATTGGTTCGATTTTATTGGCAGAAAAAACGCCTTAAAATATTAAAATATTTTATTATATTTACCATTAATGCAGAGTTTGGTGCCCTCTAATTCCTGTCAGCTTTATTTTTAGAAAAAAAATATTTCGACGAGTTACCACGTTAGTTTTTTAGCGACTGGTACTAGTTTCATAGCTCTACCTGGTACTGTTTCGATTTTATTGGCAAATAAAACCCCTTCAAATATTAATATATTTTATTATTTTTACCATTAATGCAAAAAAAAATTTACTTCGACAAGTTAACACGTTAGCTAGATAGCAAGTGGTACCAGTTTTATAGTTCTAGCTGCTACTGTTTCGATTTTATTGGCAAAAAAACCCCTTAAAATATTAAATATCAAAATATTTAATTATTTTTCCATTAATGCAGAGTTTGGTGCCCTATAATTCCTGTCGACGTTATTTAGAGAAAAAAAAGTTAACACCTAAGTTTTCTAGCGATTGGTACTAGCTTGATAGCTCTAGCTGGTACTGTTTCGATTTTATTGGCAAAAAAACGCCTTAAAATATTAAAATATTTTATTATTTTTACCATTAGTGCAGAGCTTGGTGCCCTATAATTCCTGTCGGCGTTAATTTTAGAAAAAATTTTACTTCGACGAGATAACACGTTAGTTTTCTAGCGATTGGTACTAGTTTCAAAGTTCTAGCTAGTATTGTTTTGATTTTATCGGCAAAAAAACCCTTAAAATATTAAAATATTTTATTATTTTTACCATTAATGCAGAGTTTGGTGCCCTCTAATTCCTGCCAACGTCATTTAGAGAAAAAAATTTACTTCGACGAGTTAACACGTTAGCTCGTACTGTTTCAACTTTATACGCAAAAAAACCCCTTAAAATATTAATATATTTTATTATTTTTACCATTAATGCAAAAAAAAATTTACTTCGACAAGTTAACACGTTAGCTAGATAGCAAGTGGTACCAGTTTTATAGTTCTAGCTGCTACTGTTTCGATTTTATTGGCAAAAAAAACCCCTTAAAATATTAAAATATTTTATTATTTTTACCATTAATGCGGAGTTTGGTGCCCTCTAATTCCTGTCGGCTTTGTTTTTAGAAAAAAAATATTTCGACGAGTTACCACGTTAGTTTTTTAGCGACTGGTACTAGTTTCATAGCTCTACCTGGTACTGTTTCGATTTTATTGGCAAATAAAACCCCTTAAAATATTTTATTATTTTTACCATTAATGCAGTGTTTGGTGCCCTATAATTCCTGCCAACGTCATTCAGAGAAAAAAAAATTTACTTCGACGAGTTAACACGTTAGTTTTTTTAGCGATCGGTACTAGTTTCATAGCTCTACCCTGTACTGTTTCGAATTTATTGGCAAAAAAAACCCTTAAAATATTAAAATATTTTATTATTTTTACCATTAATGCAGAGCTTGGTGCCCTCTAATTCCTGCCAACGTCATTAAGAGAAAAAAATTTACTTCTACGAGTTAACACGTTAGCTAGATAGCAAGTGGTACCAGTTTTATAGTTCTAGCTGGTACTGTTTCGATTTTATTGACAAAAAAAAACGCCTTAAAATATTAAAATATTTTATTATTTTTACCATTAATGCAGAGCTTGGTGCCCTATAATTCCTGTCGACGTTATTTAGAAAAAAAAAATACTTTGACGAGTTAACACGTTAGTTTTCTAGCGTTTGGTGCCAGTTTTAAAGCTCAAGCTGGTATTGTTTCGATTTTATTGGCAAAAAAACCCCTTAAAATATTAAAATATTTTATTATTTTTACCATTAATGCAGAGTTTGGTGCTCTATAATTCCTGTCGACGTTATTTAGAGAAAAAAATTTACTTTGGCGAGGTAACACGTTAGCTAAGTAGCAAGTGGTACCAGCTTCGACGAGTTAACGCGATAGTTTTCTAGCGATTGGTTCGATTTTATTGGCAAAAAAAAGCCCCTTAAAATATTAAAATATTTTATTATTTTTACCAATTATGCAGAGTTTGGTGCTCTATAATTCCTGTCGGCGTTATTTTTAGAAAAAAAAAATCACTTCGACGAGTTGACGCGTTAGTTTTCTACCGGTTGGTGCCAGTTTCAAAGTTCTAGCTGGTATTGTTTCGATTTTATTGGCAGAAAAAAACCCTTACAATATTAAAATATTTTATTATTTTTACCATTAATGTAGAGTTTGGTGCCCTATAATTCCTGTCGGCGTTATTTTTTGAAAAAAAATTTACCTTGCCGAGTTAATACGTTAGCTAAGTAGCAAGTGGTACCAGCTTTATAGTTCTAGCTGGTACTGTTTCGATTTTATTGGCAAAAAAATCCCTTAAAATATTAAAATATTTTATTATTTTTACCATTAATGCAGAGTTTGGTGCCCTACAATTCCTGTCGGCGTTATTTTGAGAAAAAAAATTTACTTGGACAAGTTAACACGTTAGTTTTCTACCGGTTGGTGCCAGTTCCAAAGTTCTAGCTGGCATTGTTTCTATTTTATTGACAAAAAAAACCCTTAAAATATTGAAATATTTTATTATTTTTACCATTAATGCAGAGTTTGGTGCCCTATAATTCCTGTCGGTGTTATTTTTAGAAAAAAAATTTACTTCGACGAGTTAACACGTTAGTTTTCTGGCGATTGGTGCCAGTTTTAAAGTTCTAACTGGTATTGGTTCGATTTTATTGGCAGAAAAAACGCCTTAAAATATTAAAATATTTAATTATATTTACCATTAATGCAGATTTTGGTGCCCTACAATTCCTGTCGGCGTTATTTTGAGAAAAAAAGTTTACTTGGACAAGTTAACACCTTAGTTTTCTACCGGTTGGTGCCAGTTTTAAAGTTCTAGCTGGTATTGTTTCGATTTTATTGAAAAAAAAACCCCTTAAAATATTGAAATATATTATTATTTTTACCATTAATGCAGAGTTTGGTGCCCTATAATTCCTGTAGGTGTTATTTTTAGAAAAAAAATTTACTTCAACGGGTTAACACGTTAGCTAAATAGCAAGTGGTACCAGCTTTATAGTTCTAGCTGGTACTGTTTCGATTTTATTGACAAAAGAACCCCTTAAAATATTGAAATATTTTATTATATTTACCATTAATGCAGAGTTTGGTGCCCTATAATTCCTGTCGGCGTTATTTTTAGAAAAATATTTACTTCGACGAGTTAACGCGTTAGTTTTCTAGCGATTGGTGCCAGTTTCAAAGTTCTAGCTGGTATTGTTTCGATTTTATTGGCAAAAAAATCCCTTAAAATATTAAAATATTTTATTATTTTTCCATTAATGCAGATTTTGGTGCTCTATAATTCCTGTCGGCGTTATTTTTAGAAAGAAAAATTTACTTTAACGAGTTAACACGTTAGCTAAATAGCAAGTGGTACCGGTTTCATAGTTCTAGCTGGTACAGTTTCGATTTTAGTGGCAAAAAAAACCTTTAAAATATTAAAATATTTTATTATTTTTACCATTAATGCAGAGCTTGGTGCCCTCTAATTCCTGCCAACGTCATTTAGAGAAAAAAAGTTACTTCGACGAGTTAACACGTTAGCTAGATAGCAAGTGGTACCAGTTTTATAGTTATAGCTGGTACTGTTTCGATTTTATTGACAAAAAAAAACGCCTTAAAATATTAAAATATTTTATTATTTTTACCATTAATGCAGAGCTTGGTGCCCTTTAATTCCTGCCAACGTCATTTAGAGAAAAAAAATTACTTCGACGAGTTAACACGTTAGCTAGATAGCAAGTGGTACCAGTTTTATAGTTCTAGCTGGTACTGTTTCGATTTTATTGACAAAAAAAAAAAACGCCTTAAAATATTAAAATATTTTATTATTTTTACCATTAATGCAGAGCTTGGTGCTCTATAATTCCTGTTGACGTTATTTAGAAAAAAAAAAAAATACTTTGACAAGTTAACACGTTAGTTTTCTAGCGTTTGGTGCCAGTTTTAAAGCTCAAGCTGGTATTGTTTCGATTTTATTGGCAAAAAAACCCCTTAAAATATTAAAATATTTTATTATTTTTACCATTAATGCAGAGTTTGGTGCCCTCTAATTCCTGCCAACGTCATTTAGAGAAAAAAATTTACTTCGACGAGTTAACACGTTAGCTAGATAGCGAGTGGTACCAGTTTTATAGTTCTAGCTGATACTGTTTCGATTTTATTGACAAAAAAAAAACGCCTTAAAATATTAAAATATTTTATTATTTTTACCATTAATGCAGAGCTTGGTGCCCTATAATTCCTGTCGACGTTATTTAGAAAAAAAAAAAAAATACTTTGACAAGTTAACACGTTAGTTTTCTAGCGGTTGGTGCCAGTTTTAAAGTTCTAGCTGGTATTGTTTCGATTTCATTGGCAAAAAAACGCCTTAAAATATTTTAATATTTTTACCATTAATGCAGAGTTTGGTGCCCTATAATTCCTGTCGACGTTATTTAGAGAAAAAAAATTTACTTCGACAAGTTAACACCTAAGTTTTCTAGCGATTGGTACTAGCTTGATAGCTCTAGCTGGTACTGTTTCGATTTTATTGGCAAAAAAAACGCCTTAAAATATTAAAATATTTTATTGTTTTTACCATTAATGCAGAGCTTGGTGCCCTATAATTCCTGTCGGCGTTATTTTTAGAAAAAATTTTACTTCGACGAGATAACACGTCAGTTTTCTAGCGATTGGTACTAGTTTCAAAGTTCTAGCTAGTATTGTTTTGATTTTATTGGCAAAAAAAAACCCTTAAAATATTTAAATATTTTTTTATTTTTACCATTAATGCAGAGTTTGGTGCCCTCTAATTCCTGCCAACGTCATTTAGAGAAAAAAATTTACTTCGACGAGTTAACACGTTAGCTCGTACTGTTTCAATTTTATACGCAAAAAAACCCCTTAAAATATTAAAATATTTTATTATTTTTACCATTAATGCAGAGTTTGGTGCCCTATAATTCCTGTCGACGTTATTTAGAGAAAAAAATTTACTTCGACAAGTTAACACCTAAGTTTTCTAGCGATTGGTCTAGTTTGATAGCTCTAGCTGGTACTGTTTCGATTTTATTGGCAAAAAAAACCCTTAAAATATCAAAATATTAATTTATTTTTCCATTAATGCAGAGTTTGGTGCCCTATAATTCCTGTCGACGTTATTTAGAGAAAAAAATTTACTTCGACAAGTTAACACCTAAGTTTTCTAGCGATTGGTACTAGCTTGATAGCTCTAGCTGGTACCGTTTCGATCTTATTGGGAAAAAAACGCCTTAAAATATTAAAATATTTTATTATTTTTACCATTAGTGCAGAGCTTGGTGCCCCATAATTCCTGTCGGCGTTATTTTTAAAAAACATTTTACTTCGACGAGATAACACGTTAGTTTTCTAGCGATTGGTACTAGTTTCAAAGTTCTAGCTAGTATTGTTTTGATTTTATTGGCAAAAAAAAACCCTTAAAATATTAAAATTATTTATTATTTTTACCATTAATGCAGAGTTTGGTGCCCTCTAATTCCTGCCAACTTCATTTAGAGAAAAAAATTTACTTCGACGAGTTAACACGTTAGCTCGTACTGTTTCAATTTTATACGCAAAAAAACCCCTTAAAATATTAAAATATTTTATTATTTTTACCATTAATGCAGAGTTTGGTGCCCTCTACCTGGTACTGTTTCAATTTTATTGGCAAAAAACCCTTAAAATATTAAAATATTTTATTAATTTTACCATTAATGCAGAGTTTGGTGCTCTATAATTCCTGTCGGCGGTATTTTTAGAAAAAATTTACTTCGACGAGTTAACACGTTGGTTTTTTTAGCGATTGGTGCCAGTTTCAAAGTTCTAGCTGGTATTGTTTCGATTTTATTGCCAAAAAAAAATCCCTTAGTTTCATAGCTCTACCTGGTACTGTTTCGATTTTATTGGCAAATAAAACCCCTTCAAATATTAATATATTTTATTATTTTTACCATTAATGCAAAAAAAAATTTACTTCGACAAGTTAACACGTTAGCTGGATAGCAAGTGGTACCAGTTTTATAGTTCTAGATGGTACTGTTTCGATTTTATTGGCAAAAAAACCCCTTAAAATATTAAAATATTTTATTATTTTTACCATTAATGCAGAGTTTGGTGCCCTTTCATTCCTGTCGGCATTATTTTTAGAAAAAAAATTTACTTCGACGAGTTAACACGTTAGCTAAGTAGCAAGTGGTACCAGTTTTATAGTTCTAGCTGCTACTGTTTCGATTTTATTGGCAAAAAAACCCCTTAAAATATTAAAATATTTTATTATTTTTACCGTTAATGCAGAGTTTGGTGCCCTATAATTCCTGTCGGCGGTATTTTTAGAAAAAATTTACTTCGACGAGTTAACACGTTGGTTTTTTATTTAGCGATTGGTGCCAGTTTCAAAGTTCTAGCTGGTATTGTTTCGATTTTATTGCCAAAAAAAAATCCCTTAGTTTCATAGCTCTACCTGGTACTGTTTCGATTTTATTGGCAAATAAAACCCCTTCAAATATTAATATATTTTATTATTTTTACCATTAATGCAAAAAAAAATTTACTTCGACAAGTTAACACGTTAGCTAGATAGCAAGTGGTACCAGTTTTATAGTTCTAGATGGTACTGTTTCGATTTTATTGGCAAAAAAAACCCCTTAAAATATTAAAATATTTTATTATTTTTACCATTAATGCAGAGTTTGGTGCCCTATAATTCCTGTCGGCGTTATTTTTAGAAAAAAATTTACTTTGACGAGTTAACGCGTTAGCTAGTTAGCAAGTAGTGCCAGTTTCAAAGTTCTAGCTGGTATTGTTTCGATTTTATTGGCAGAAAAAACCACTTAAAATATTAAAATATTTTATTATTTTTACCATTAATGCAGAGCTTGGTGCCCTATAATTCCTGTCGACGATATTTAGAAAAAAAAAATACTTTGGCGAGTTAACACGTTAGTTTTCTAGCGTTTGGTGCCAGTTTTAAAGATTTTTACCATTAATGCAGAGTTTGGTGCCCTATAATTCCTGTCGACGTTATTTAGAGAAAAAAATTTACTTCGACAAGTTAACACCTAAGTTTTCTAGCGATTGGTACTAATTTGATAGCTCTAGCTGGTACTGTTTCGATTTTATTGGCAAAAAAAAAACCCCTTAAAATATCAAAATATTTAATTATTTTTCCATTAAAGCAGAGTTTGGTGCCCTATAATTCCTGTCGACGTTATTTAGAGAAACAAATTTACTTTGACGAGGTAACACGTTAGCTAAGTAGCAAGTGGTACCAGCTTTATAGTTCTAGCTGGTACTGTTTTGATTTTATTGGAAAAAAACCCCTTAAAATATTAAAATATTTTATTATTTTTACCATTAATGCAGAGTTTGGTGCCCTCTAATTCCTGCCAACATCATTTAGAGAAAAAAATTTACTTCGACGAGTACTGTTTCAATTTTATAGGCAAAAAAACCCCTTAAAATATTAAAATATTTTATTATTTTTAACATTAATGCAGAGTTTTGTGCCCTCTACCTGGTACTGTTTCGATTTTATTGGCAAAAAACCCTTAAAATATTAAAATATTTTATTAATTTTACCATTAATGCAGAGTTTGGTGCCCTATAATTCCTGTCGGCGGTATTTTTAGAAAAAAAATTCACTTCGACGAGTTAACACGTTGTTTTTTTTTTTAGCGATTGGTGCCAGTTTCAAAGTTCTAGCTGGTATTGTTTCGATTTTATTGCCAAAAAAATCCCTTAGTTTCATTGCTCTACCTGGTACTGTTTCGATTTTTTGGCAAATAAAACCCCTTCAAATATTAATATATTTTATTATTTTTACCATTAATGCAAAAAAAAATTTACTTCGATAAGTTAACACGTTAGTTAGATGGCAAGTGGTACCAGTTTTATAGTTCTAGCTGCTACTGTTTCGATTTTATTGGCAAAAAAAACCCCTTAAAATATTAAAATATTTTATTATTTTTACCATTAATGCGGAGTTTGGTGCCCTCTAATTCCTGTCGGCTTTATTTTTAGAAAAAAAATATTTCGACGAGTTACCACGTTAGTTTTTTAGCGACTGGTACTAGTTTCATATCTCTACCTGGTACTGTTTCGATTTTATTGGCAAATAAAACCCCTTGAAATATTTTATTATTTTTACCATTAATTCAGTGTTTGGTGCCCTATAATTCCTGCCAACGTCATTCAGAGAAAAAAAATTTACTTCGACGAGTTAACACGTTAGTTTTTTTTAGCGATCGGTACTAGTTTAATAGCTCTACCTTGTACTGTTTCGATTTTATTTGCAAAAAAAACCCTTAAAATATTAAAATATTTTATTATTTTTACCATTAATGCAGAGCTTGGTGCCCTCTAATTCCTGCCAACGTCATTTAGAGAAAAAAATTTACTTCTACGAGTTAACACGTTAGCTAGATAGCAAGTGGTACCAGTTTTATAGTTCTAGCTGGTACTGTTTCGATTTTATTGACAAAAAAAAACGCCTTAAAATATTAAAATATTTTATTATTTTTACCATTAATGCAGAGCTTGGTGCCCTATAATTCCTGTCGACGTTATTTAGAAAAAAAAAATACTTTGACGAGTTAACACGTTAGTTTTCTAGCGTTTGGTGCCAGTTTTAAAGCTCAAGCTGGTATTGTTTCGATTTTATTGGCAAAAAAACCCCTTAAAATATAAAAATATTTTATTATTTTTACCATTAATGCAGAGTTTGGTGCCCTATATTTCCTGTCGACGTTATTTAGAGAAAAAAATTCACTTCGACATGTTAACACCTAAGCTTTCTAGCGATTGGTACTAGTTTGATAGCTCTAGCTGGTACTGTTTCGATTTTATTGGCAAAAAAAAACCCTTAAAATATCAAAATATTTAATTATTTTTCCATTAATGCAGAGTTTGGTGCCCTATAATTCCTGTCGACGTTATTTAGAGAAAAAAATTTACTTTGTGGAGGTAACACGTTAGCTAAGTAGCAAGTGGTACCAGCTTTATAGTTCTAGCTGGTACTGTTTTGATTTTATTGGCAAAAAAACCCCTTAAAATATTAAAATATTTTATTATTTTTACCATTAATGCAGAGTTTGGTGCCCTCTAATTCCTGTCAACGTCATTTAGAGAAAAAATTTACTTCGACGAGTTAACACGTTAGCTCGTACTGTTTCAATTTTATAGGCAAAAAAACCCCTTAAAATATTAAAATATTTTATTATTTTTACCATTAATGCAGAGCTTGGTGCCCTCTACCTGGTACTGTTTCGATTTTATTGGCAAAAAACCCTTAAAATATTAAAATATTTTATTAATTTTACCATTAATGCAGAGTTTGTTGCCCTATAATTCCTGTCGGCGGTATTTTTAGAAAAAAATTCACTTCGACGAGTAACAACGTTGGTTTTTTTTAGCGATTGGTGCCAGTTTCAAAGTTCTAGCTGGTAATGTTTCGATTTCATTGCCAAAAAAATCCGATAGTTTCATAGCTTTACCTGGTACTGTTTCGATTTTATTGGCAAATAAAACCCCTTCAAATATTAATATATTTTATTATTTTTACCATTAATGCAAAAAAAAATTTACTTCGACAAGTTAAGTGGTACCAGTTTTATAGTTCTAGCTGGTACTGTTTCGATTTTATTTGCACAAATACCCCTTAAAATATTAAAATATTTTATTATTTTTACCATTAATGCAGAGTTCGGTGCCCTTTCATTCCTGTCGGCATTATTGTTAAAAAAAAAATTTACTTCGACGAGTTAACACGTTAGCTAAATAGCAAGTGGTACCAGTTTTATAGTTCTAGCTGCTACTATTTCAATTTTATTGGCAAAAAAACCTCTTAAAATATTAAAATATTTTATTATTTTTAACATTAATGCGGAGTTTTGTGCCCTCTAATTCCTGTCGGCTTTATTTAAAAAAAAAAATATTTCGACGAGTTACCACGTTAGTTTTTTAGCGACTGGTACTAGTTTCATAGCTCTACCTGGTACTGTTTCGATTTTATTGGCAAATAAAACCCCTTAAAATATTAAAATATTTTATTATTTTTACCATTAATGCAGTGTTTGGTGCCCTATAATTCCTGCCAAAGTCATTCAGAGAAAAAAAATTTACTTCGACGAGTTAACACGTTAGTTTTTTTTAGCGATCGGTACTAGTTTCATAGCTCTACCTTGTACTGTTTCGATTTTATTAGCAAAAAAACCTTAAAATATTAAAATATTTTATTAATTTTACGATTAATGCAGAGTTTGGTGCCCTATAATTCCTGTCGGAGTTATTTTTGGAAAAAAATTTACTTCGACGAGTTAACGCGTTAGCTAAGTAGCAAGTGGTGCCAGTTTCAAAGCTCTAGTTGGTATTGTTTCGATTTTATTGGCAGAAAAAACCACTTAAAATATTAAATTATTTTATTATTTTTACCATTAATGCAGAGTTTGGTGCCCTCTCATTCCTGTCGGCATTATTTGTAGAAAAAAAATTTACTGCGACGAGTTAACACGTTAGCTTAATAGCAAGTGGTACCAGCTTTATAGTTCTAGCTGGTATTGTTTCGATTTTATTGGCAAAAAAACCCCTTAAAATATTAAAATATTTTATTATTTTTAGCATTAATGCAGAGTTTGGTGCCCTATAATTCCTGTCCGCGTTATTTTTAGAAAAAAATTTACTTCGACGAGTTAACGCGTTAGCTAAGTAGCAAGTGGTGCCAGTTTCAAAGCTCTAGTTGGTATTGTTTCGATTTTATTGGCAGAAAAAACAACTTAAAATATTAAAATATTTTATTATTTTTACCATTAATGCAGTGTTTGGTGCCCTATAATTCCTGCCAACGTCATTCAGAGAAAAAAAATTTACTTCGACGAGTTAACACGTTAGTTTTTTTTAGCGATCGGTACTAGTTTCATAGCTCTACCTTGTACTGTTTCGATTTTATTAGCAAAAAAAAACCTTAAAATATTAAAATATTTTATTAATTTTACCATTAATGCAGAGTTTGGTGCCCTATAATTCCTGTCGGCGTTATTTTTAGAAAAAAATTTACTTCGACAAGTTAACACGTTAGCTAAATAGCAAGTGGTACCAGTTTTATAGTTCTAGCTGCTACTGTTTCGATTTATTGGCAAAAAAACCCCTTAAAATATTAAAATATTTTATTATTTTTACTATTAATGCGGAGTTTGGTGCCCTCTAATTCCTGTCGTCGTTATTTTTAGAAAAAAAATTATTTCGACGAGTTACCACGTTAGTTTTTTAGCGATTGGTACTAGTTTCATAGCTTTACCTGGTACGGTTTTGATTTTATTGGCAAATAAAACCCCTTAAAATATTAAAGTATTTTATTAATTTTACCATTAATGCAGAGTTTGGTGCCCTATAATTCCTGTAGGCGTTTTTTCCATCCCTGATACATATGAAATTGTCCGTGGCTTTTGTATTTGTATTGTTGTTACAGAGAACTACGTAGCAATTTTTATTGCTAAGCATAAGCATAAAATTTATTTAGCAGTTTTGGTTCGTTAGGAGATTATTCCCGTCACTAAGTTTAAAAAAACACAATTCTTTGTCTTTTCTCTCATTTATCTCAAATGTTAAAATTCATATATAAAAAAAACATAAACAAAAAATACACTCTGAACTGCGATAACCTGGGGCCAAATTACGACATTCGATCACGATCGAAGTTTTACTCGAATGATAAAGTTTGCTGTGCTTTAAATATAGAGATTCTAATAAGAATTTTCAAATTTCGATAACGTTTGAATGCCGTAATTTGCCCTCTGATAAATAGATATCGCCGCTGCTCGGGCGTTATCGGTTATGTCACAATTTTAACAATTTTTTTTTATTGCACTATTTGGAACGTTTGTTGGTCAAACATCTATCCACCAAACCGTTAAAGGATATCTTGATTGGTTCAGAAATAAACAATAGTCGATAAGTTCAATACTATAAAGTAATAAAATGAAATGCTTTCTCTGCTCTTCTGAAAAATCAGTAAAAAACACATAACTGAATTCGTATAAACAGCGACAATATGCCTCGAGTAGAACTTTTTAAAAATGTATTGAAGAGCCAAAATATTTATAAGTTTTATTTTTAAATTCTCATTAACGAATTGACAATCAAAACTTAAAACAAGAAAAAAGTTTTTTTCAATAACCCACTCAAAAATGTTTTTTTAAAGGTATTCTTTTATATATGTTTATATGTATGTATATGTATTTATATGTTCTTTTATTTAAAAATTTGTTGTGTTATTACAGTGTGATTGAAACATTTAAAATATTTGCATTCTAAAATAGAGGCATATTTTTCGAGAAAAGAAAACCATAACCATAACTGAATGAGTGATAAAAGGAAAGTTTTGTCCTACCATTGTAATGCTTCGACGAGTTAACGCGTTAAATAAATAGCAAGTGGTGCCAGTTTCAAAGTTCTAGCTGGTATTGTTTCGATTTTATTGGCAGAAAAAACCCCTTAAAATATTAAAATATTTTATTATTTTTACCATTAATGCAGAGTTTGGTGCCCTATAATTCCTGTCGGCGTTATTTTTAGAAAAAAAATTTACTTCGACGAGTTAACACGTTAGTTTTCTAGCGATTGGTGCCAGCTTTAAAGTTCTAGCTGGTATTGGTTCGATATTATTGGCAGAAAAACCGCCTTAAAATATTAAAATATTTTATTATATTTACCATTAATGCAGAGTTTGGTGCCCTATAATTCCTTTCAACGTTCTTTAGAGAAAAAAAAATTTACTTAAACGAGTTAACACGTTAGTTAAATAGCAAGTGGTACCAGCTTTATAGTTCTAGCTGGTACTGTTTCGATTTTATTGGCAAAAAAAAACCCCTTAAAATATTAAAATATTTTATTATTTTTACCATTAATGCAAAGTTTGGTGCCCTATAATTCCTGTCGGCGTTGTTTTAGAAAACAATTCACTTCGACGAGTTAACACGTTAGTTTTCTAGCGTTTGGTGCCAGTTTTAAAGTTCTAGCTGGTATTGGTTCGATTTTATTGGCAGAAAAAACGCCTTAAAATATTAAAATATTTTATTATATTTACCATTTATGCAGAGTTTGGTGCCCTATAATTCCTGTCAACGTTCTTTAGAGAAAAAAAAATTTACTTCGGCGAGTTAACACGTTAGCTAAATAGCAAGTGGTACCAGCTTTAAAGTTCTAGCTGGTACTGTTTCGATTTTATTGACAAAAAACCCCTTAAAATATTAAAATATTTTATTATTTTTACCATTAATGCAGAGTTTGGTGCCTTATAATTCCTGTCGGCGTTATTTTTAGAAAAAAAATTTACTTCGAAGAGTTAACACGTTAGTTTTCTAGCGATTGGTACTAGTTTCATAGTTCTAGCTGGTATAGTTTTGATTTTATTGGCAAAAAAAAACCCTTAAAATATTAAAATATTTTAATATTTTTACCATTAATGCAGAGTTTGGTGCCCTATAATTCCTGTCGGTGTTATTTGGAAAAAAAAATTACTTCGACAAGTTAACACGTTAGTTTTCTAGCGATTGGTACTAGCTTCATAGTTCTAGCTAGTATAGTTTTGATTTTATTGGCAAAAAAACCCTTAAAATATTAAAATATTTTAATATTTTTACCCGTAATGCAGAGTTTGGTGCTCTCTAATTCCTGCCAACGTCATTTAAAGAAAAAAATTTACTTCAACGAGTACTGTTTCAATTTTATAGGCAAAAAACCCCTTAAAATATTAAAATATTTTATTATTTTTACCATTAATGCAGAGTTTTGTGCCCTCTAATTCCTGCCAACGTCATTTAGAGAAAAAAATTTACCTTGACGAGTTAACACGTTAGCTAGATAGAAAGTGGTACCAGTTTTATAGTTCAAGCTGGTACTGTTTCGATTTTATTGGCAAAAAAAAACGCCTTAAAATATTAAAATATTTTATTATTTTTACCATTAATGAGAGCTTGGTGCCCTATAATTCCTGTCGACGTTATTGAGAGAAAAAAAAATACTTTAACGAGTTAACACGTTAGTTTTCTAGCGTTTGGTGCCAGTTTTAAAGTTCTAGCTGGTATTGTTTCGATTTTATTGGCAAAAAAACCCCTTAAAATATTAAAATATTTTATTATTTTTACCATTAATGCAGAATTTGGTGCCCTATAATTCCTGTCGACGTTATTTAGAGAAAAAAATTTACTTCGACAAGTTAACACCTAAGTTTTCTAGCGATTTGTACTAGTTTGATAGCTCTAGCTGGTACTGTTTCGATTTTATTGGCACAAAAATACCCTTAAAATATCAAAATATTTAATTATTTTTCCATTAATGCAGAGTTTGGTGCCCTATAATTCCTGTCGGCGTTATTTTTAGAAAAAAAATTTACTTCGACGAGTTAACACGTTAGTTTTCTAGCGTTTGCTGACAGTTTTATAGTTCTAGCTGGTACTGTTTCGATTTTATTGGCAAAAAAAACCCCTTAATATATTAAAATATTTTATTATTTTTACCATTAATGCAGAGTTTGGTGCCTTCTAATTCCTGTCGGCGTTATTTTTAGAAAAAAAATTATTTCGAAGAGTTACAACGTTAGCTATATAGCAAGTGGTACCAGTTTTATAGTTCTAGCTGGTACAGTTTCGATTTTATTGGCAAAAAAAAACCCTTAAAATATTAAAATATTTTATTATTTTTACCATTAATGCAGAGTTTGGTGCCCTCTAATTCCTGCCAACCTCATTTAGAGAAAAAAATTTACTTCGACGAGTTAACACGTTAGCTCGTACTGTTTCAATTTTATAGGCAAAAACACCCCTTAAAATATTAAAATATTTTATTATTTTTATTATTAATGCAGAGTTTGGTGCCCTATAATTCCTGTCGGCGGTATTTTTAGAAAAAAATTCACTTCGACGAGTTAACACGTTGGTTTTTTTAGCGATTGGTGCCAGTTTCAAAGTTCTAGCTGGTATTGTTTCGATTTTATTGCCAAAAATTCCTTTAGTTTCATAGCTCTACCTGGTACTGTTTCGATTTTATTGGCAAATAAAACCCCTTAAAATATTAATATATCTTATTATTTTTACCATTAATGCAAAAAAAAATTTACTTCGACAAGTTAACACGTTAGCTAGATAGCAAGTGGTACCAGTTTTATAGTTCTAGCTGGTACTGTTTCGATTTTTTTGGCAAAAAAACCCCTTAAAATATTAAAATATTTTATTATTTTTACCATTAATGCGGAGTTTGGTGCCCTCTAATTCCTGTCGGCGTTATTTTTAGAAAAAACATTATTTCGACGAGTTACCAGGTTAGTTTTTTAGCGACTGGTACTAGTTTCATAGCTCTACTATTTCGATTTTATTGGCAAATAAAACCCCTTCAAATATTAAAATATTTTATTATTTTTACCATTAATGCAGTGTTTGGTGCCCTATAATTCCTGCCAACGTCATTCAGAGAAAAAAAATTTACTTCGACGAGTTAACACGTTAGTTTTTTTAGCAAACGGTACTAGTTTCAAAGCTCTACCTTGTACTGTTTCGATTTTATTGGCAAAAAAACCCTTATAATATTAAAATATTTTATTAATTTTACCATTAATGTAGAGTTTGGTGCCCTATAATTCCTGTCTGCGTTATTTTTAGAAAAAAATTTACTTCGACGAGTTAACGCGTTAGCTAACTATCAAGTGGTGCCAGTTTCAAAGTTCTAGCTGGTATTGTTTCGATTTTATTGCCAAAAAAAATCCCTTAGTTTCATAGCTCTACCTGGTACTGTTTCGATTTTATTGGCAAATAAAACCCCTTAAAATATTAATATATCTTATTATTTTTACCATTAATGCAAAAAAAAAATTTACTTCGATAAGTTAACACGTTAGCTAGATAGCAAGTGGTACCAGTTTTATAGTTCTAGCTGGTACTGTTTTGATTCTATTGGCAAAAAAACCCTTTAAAATATTAAAATATTTTATTATTTTTACCATTAATGCGGAGTTTGGTGCCCTCTAATTCCTGTCGGCGTTATTTTTAGAAAAAAAAATTACTTCGACGAGTTACCACGTTAGTTTTTAAGCGATTGGTACTAGTTTCATAGCTCTACCTGGTATTGTTTCGATTTTATTGGCAAATAAAACCCCTTAAAATATTAAAATATTTTATTATTTTTACCATTAATGCAGTGTTTGGTGCCCTATAATTCCTGCCAACGTCATTCAGAGAAAAAAAATTTACTTCGGCGTGTTAACACGTTAGTTTATTTAGCGAACGGTACTAGTTTCATAGCTCTACCTTGTACTGTTTCGATTTTATTGGCAAAAAAACCCTTATAATATTAAAATATTTTATTAATTTAATTTTCTAGCTGGTATGGTTTCGATTTTATTGCCAAAAAAAATCCCTTAGTTTCATAGCTCTACCTGGTACTGTTGCGATTTTATTAGCAAATAAAACCCCTTAAAATATTAATATATTTTATTATTTTTACCATTAATGCAAAATTTACTTCGACAAGTTAACACGTTAGCTAGATAGCAATTGGTACCAGTTTTATAGTTCTAGCTGGTACTGTTTCGATTTTATTGGCAAAAAAACCCCTTAAAATATTAAAATATTTTATTATTTTTATCATTAATACAGAGTTTGGTGCCCTTTCATTCCTGTCGGCATTATTTTTAGAAAAAAAATTTACTTCAACGAGTTAACACGTTAGCTAAATAGCAAGTGGTACCAGTTTTATAGTTCTGGCTGCTACTGTTTCGATTTTATTGGCAAAAAAAACCCTTAAAATATTAAAATATTTTGATTTATTTACCATTAATGCAGAGTTTGGTGCCCTATAATTCCTGTCAACGTTCCTTAGAGAAAAAAAAAATACTTCGACGAGTTAAAACGTTAGCTAAAAAGTAAGTGGTACCAGTTTTATAGTTCTAGCTGCTACTGTTTCGATTTTATTGGCAAATAAAACCCCTTAAAATATTAAAATATTTTATTATTTTTACCATTAATGCAGTGTTTGGTGCCCTCTAATTCCTGCCAACGTCATTCAGAGAAAAAAAAATTTACTTCGACGAGTTAACACGTTAGTTTGTTAGCGATCGGTACAAGTTTCATAGCTCTTCCTGGTACTGTTTCGATTTTATTGGCAAAAAAAACCCTTAAAATATTAAAATATTTTATTAATTTTACCATTAATGAAGAGTTTGGTGCCCTGTAATTCCTGTCGGCATCTGGCATCTGGCATCTCTGCCTCAAACCGTGAATATCGTGTTATTTGTTACTCTTAATTGTTAAACCAATTTGATATATTAAAAAGTCAATAAAAATAAAACTTTAAGTGATTGTGTATTTCTGACAATGTTGTCGCAGAAAAAAAACTCTGGGGTAATAACCCAAAATTTAAAGTGCCAAAAATATCCGACGTACCTAGCAGCAGTGCAAATAGATTTCATCTAATTGCAAATGAAGAAGAAGAAGAAGACAGTACTCACAAGGAGAAAATACCACTTATTGTAGTGGACTCAGTTCATAGTTTTTCGTCAGTTTTTGGGCTAATTGGAGAAAGGTATAAGTTTAAAAGAATGTCAATTGGAACAAAAATATTATCTAGTTCAAGAACTCTTTATGAAGAGGCCTTAAATCTACTAAGAACCAAAAAGTACCAGTTTTACACGCATGAAATAAAAGATGCGAAAGCCTTTAAATTAGTGTTGTTTGGTCTTATTCAAATGGACACTAAGATAATCAGTGATGAATTTAACAAATCACATAACATAAATCCGGTAAGTGTTAAGGAAATCACTACCAAAAGGTCTACCGCCGATGATACACTATATCTAATTGAGTTTGACCGCCAGCAAGTGTCGAAGAGGGATATATTAAAAATTAGGTATTTTAGTAATATTGCCGTTTACTGGAGAAGACCACTCAAGGGCAGTAAAGGTCCTACACAATGCACCAAATGCTCTATGTATGGTAATGGTGCTAGAAACTGTAACAGAGTAGTAGTGTGTGCAGCCTGTGCTGGTAATCATGAATTTGCAGATTGCCCATTGAACGAAGCTGCAAATAGTGATAACATCGTTTATAAATGTCACAACTGCACAAAAAAGAATTTTAGAAATGTGAAGCACAGAGCTGACGACCCTAAATGCCCATGTCGTCAGGAATATCTTGAGATTCGACAACGTACCACAGCCAGAATGAAGGTGCCACAAAGGAATTATATGATGAACTTCAACGTCAATGAAGTAAATTTTCCACAACTGCCCGGTAAGGAGCATCAAAATTATCCACGTGACTCTGGTGCCAAAAATATACTGTACTCAGATGTAACAAGAAGTAAAAATCTTGTGAACAGAAATGAAGATGATATTTTCAATGAGAAATTAATGGAAATATTTTTTGATGATGTCGATGCACTTCAAAGATGCCAAAATAAGTACGACAAGCTGCGAGTGCTGGGAATGATGCTTCAACATGCCATATAAATCAACAGTAAGTCACAATGTTCATGTTATGCACTGGAATGCTCAAGGCATAACGACTGAGTCAGCAGCTTCACAGTTGGAAAAATTTTTATACGACAAGGAAGTTGATATTCTCCTTGTCAATGAGACATTTTTAAAACCCCACCATAAATTTAAACTTGGGGGCTACAAAATTTATAGAGAGGATAGACCAACACATGGCGATAAAATATGATGTTGAACACGAAATATTACCAACTATAAATACGCGTGTGGCTGAAAATATTTCGGTACGAGTAGTAATAAATAGGCGCCCTGTGATTTTTACATCTGCGTACAATCCGGCTCAGACTATATTTTTTAAAACTGATATGGATGCCTTAACTAAACGTTCAAATGACTTCTTCTTATTCGGTGATTTAAACGCTCAACATACTCACTGTAATTGCTTTTCAAATAATAATGCTGGTAATGAGCTTTAAAGCCATTGCCTTCAATCAAGCTACTATATGTTTTACCCAAATGCATTTACTCGTTTTGGAGAAAATATTAATCCAGTACAGCCGTCTACAGTAGACATCCTTTTAACTAACTCTTGTCTTCCTTTTTCAACCTTGGAAACACATCCAAATATTCTGCAGTCGGACCATGTACCAATATCTTGCGTCATTTATGGAGAGGTACATAATAGCATTTTGTTGGTACCCCTATATAATCGAGCCGATTGGTTATCAATAAAAAACTGGGTGGAGAATGAAATTATATTACAAGATATAAATCAAAATATTACAAACACAGGTAATCTAGATGTATTATTAAGTAAACTAATATATATTGTAAAAGAAGCAACCAATAGAATACCAGTTGGTCATAGAAACCCCTGGCAACGACAAATTTCAGAAATTAGCAAAATGCTAATTGCTCAGAGAAACAAATATAGACGTAAATTCCAAAGAAGTAGGGATTTTAATTTTAAAACGCATTTATATTGTATCTTGAAACAGCTAAATAGGCTTATTGACTTTCACCTGAATAAAGACAGGAATGAGTCTTGGTCGAAATTCATTTCAAATCTGCCTACCGGTTCCAAAAAGTTTTGGAAATTAACTAAAACTTTAAAAGGCAAGAATCCTACATATTCTAAACTTCATGTACATAGATCAATTCTGAATTCTGACGTCGAAAAGTCAAATGCAATAGCTGACGTATTTGCTAGTTCACATACTATTACTATTAACAATCCATCACCCATGGACTCGGTTGTATCAAGATACATTAATGACCTTAATCAAACTCTTACCGACAATACAAGTATTAAACTTACAAGTTTGTCTGAAGTCAAATCATTTGTCCATTTGCTGAAAAATAATAAAGCTCCTGGCTTAGATGGGATTAACAGTATAATACTTAAATATATGCCCTACTCCTTTTTTTAAATTTTAAGTAAATTACTTAACTTCTGCCTGAGCAATGGGTACTTCCCACACGTTTTTAAAATGGCTAAGGTAATTCCAATCCACAAATCTGGAAAGGATCCTAAATTCACTCCAGAATTTTAGATTTTTCAAATTGCAATAATATCATAAATAAAGAACAATTTGGTTTTCGAAAAGAGCATTCCACTGTACATCAACTTAAGGGAGTTGTTAACTTTCTTGAATGTAATAAAAGTAATCGAAAAAGTACTGGAGTCGTTTTTCTTGATATCGAAAAAGCTTTTGACTCAATCTGGCATGATGGACTAGTGTATAAATTAAATACGTTAAATTTTCCAATTTACCTTCAAAAACTTATCAACAGCTTTTTAGATAAACGTACGTTTGTTGTATCTGTCAATAACAAATTTTCTAGTGAAAGGCAAATACCTGCGGGCTTGCCACAAGGATCAGTATTATCCCCTGCACTATACTCGATAATACATATGATGTTACTCTAAGAAGAGACCATGATGCAGCTTTTTACGCGGATAACAGCGCCTTTATTTGTTGCGGTAAAGTCTCGAATGCGATTATTGGAAAAATGGAAAATAATCTTAAATTAATTCGTAAATACTATGACAAATGGAAAATAAAAGTCAATGACGATAAAACTCAGGCAATTATATATCCATTCAACAAATCGCGAAAACGCTTTCCTACTAGATATTTATCGTCTAGGGGAACAATTATCCCATTGAAGGACGAAATTAAATATCTAGGAGTAATCCTTGACAGAAAACTTTTATTCAAACAGCATGTTAATTACATTTGCGAGAAGGCAATTAAGTGTAGTCGTGCGTTATACCCCTTAGTTGGCTGAATATCAAATCTTAATATAAAGAACAAAGTTCTTATTTACAAAATGTGTATTCGACCGATTATGACCTATGGTTGTCAAATCTGGTCCCAAAAGGCTGCTAAAACGCATACAAAAAAATTGCAAATCATTCAAAATAAAAACTTGAAAATAATACACAATCTACCTTTTAGATATCCAACTTATCTTCTACACAGAAACTTTGACTTCAAAATGTTTAATTCATTGACAAGGGAACTGACGCTGTCATTTAATGAAAAATACAGAAGGTCAAATTTTGAAATAATAAGAAATTTGCTGAACAACCACTGAGGGTCTTTTGTTTAAAAGACACATTTCAGTGATTGTTTTAAAACCTCTTATAACTTCTAAGTTGATGCGAGGTTTTTTATAAACAACTTTTCCTTAAATCTGTGATATTAGTAGTTTCTTTATTTTATTAATAAGATGTTAATTGTTGTAATACTATATGTAAATTCTCATAACTCTGTTAATGATATTGATAAAATGAATAAGTTTTTAATAAAGGATAATAAAAAAAAAAAAAAAATTCCTCTCGGCGTTATTTTTAGAAAAAAATTTACTTCGACGAGTTAACGCGTTAGCTAAATAGCAAGTGGTGCCAGTTTCAAAGTTCTAGCTGGTATTGTTTCGATTTTATTGCCAAAAAAAATCCCTTAGTTTCATAGCTCTACCTGGTACTGTTTCGATTTTATTGGCAAATCAAACCCCTTAAAATATAAATATATCTTATTATTTTTACCATTAATGCAAAAAAAATTTACTTCGACAAGTTAACACGTTAGCTAGATAGCAAGTGGTACCAGTTTTATAGTTCTAGCTGGTACTGTTTCGATTTTATTGGCAAAAAAAACCTTTAAAATATTAAAATATTTTATTAATTTTACCATTAATGCAGAGTTTGGTGCCCTATAATTCCTGTCGGCGTTATTTTTAGAAAAAAATTTACTTCGACGAGTTAACGCGTTAGCTAAATAGCAAGTGGTGCCAGTTTCAAAGTTCTAGCTGGTATTGTTTCTATTTTATTGGCAGAAAAAACCACTTAAAATATTAAAATATCTTATTATTTTTACCATTAATGCAAAAAAAATTTACTTCGACAAGTTAACACGTTAGCTAGATAGCAAGTGGTACCAGTTTTATAGTTCTAGCTGGTACTGTTTCGATTTTATTGGCAAAAAAAACCTTTAAAATATTAAAATATTTTATTAATTTTATCATTAATGCAGAGTTTGGTGCCCTCTCATTCCTGTCGGCATTATTTTTAGAAAAAAAATTTACTGCGACGAGTTAACACGTTAGCTAAATAGCAAGTGGTACCAGTTTTATAGTTCTAGCTGGTACTGTTTCGATTTTATTGGCAAAAAAAGTTCTTAAAATATTAAAATGTTTTATTATTTTTACCATTAATGCAAAATTTGGTGCCCTATAATTCCTGTCGGCGTTATTTTGAGAAAAACAAATTTACTTCGACAAGTTAACACGTTAGCTGATTAGCAAGTGGTACAAGTTTTATAGTTCTAGCTGGTACTGTTTTGATTTTATTGTCAAAAAAATATCCCTTAAAATATTAAAATATTTTATTATTTTTAACATTAATGCAGAGTTTGGTGCCCTTTAATTCCTGTCGGCGTTATTTTTAGAAAAAAAAAATTCACCTCGACGAGTTAACACGTTAATTTTTTTTGCAAATTGGTGCCAGTTTCAAAGTTCTAGCTGGTATTGTTTCGATTTTATTGCCAAAAAAATTCCTTTAGTTTCATAGCTCTACCTGGTACTGTTGCGATTTTATTGGCAAATAAAACCCCTTAAACTATTAATATATTTTATTATTTTTACCATTAATGCAAACAAAATTTACTTCGACAAGTTAACACGTTAGCTAGATAGCAAGTGGTACCAGTTTTATAGTTCTAGCTGGTATTGTTTCGATTTTATTGGCAAAAAAAACATTTAAAATATTAAAATATTTTATTATTTTTACCATTTATGCAGAGCTTGGTGCCCTCTAATTCCTGCCAACGTCATTCAGAGAAAAAAAATTTACTTCGACGAGTTAACACGTTAGTTTTTATAGCGAACGGTACTAGTTTCAAAGCTCTACCTTGTACTGTTTCGATTTTATTGGCAAACAAACCCTTATAATATTAAAATATTTTATTAATTTTACCATTAATGCAGAGTTTGGTGCCCTCTCATTCCTGTCGGCATTATTTTTAGAAAAAAAATTTACTGCGACGAGTTAACACGTTAGCTAAATAGCAAGTGGTACCAGTTTTATAGTTCTAGCTGGTACTGTTTCGATTTTATTGGCAAAAAAAGTTCTTAAAATATTAAAATGTTTTATTATTTTTACCATTAATGCAAAATTTGGTGCCCTATAATTCCTGTCTGCAATATTTTAAGAAAAAAATTTACTTCGACGAGTTAACGCGTTAGCTAAATATCAAGTGGTGCCAGTTTCAAAGTTCTACCTGGTATTGTTTCGATTTTATTGCCAAAAAAAATCCCTTAGTATCATAGCTCTACCTGGTACTGTTTCGATTTTATTGGCAAATAAAACCCCTTAAAATATAAATATATCTTATTATTTTTACCATTAATGCAAAAAAAAATTCACTTCGACGAGTTAACACGTTAGTTTTCTAGCGTTTGGTGCCAGTTTTATAGTTCTAGCTGGTATTGTTTTAATTTTATTGGCAGAATAAACCCCTTAAATATTAAAATATTTTACTATTTTTCCATTAAAGCAGAGTTTGGTGCCCTATAATTCCTGTCGGCGTTATTTTTAGAAAAAAGTTTACTTCAACGAGTTAACACGTTAGATAAATAGCAATTGGTACCAGTTTTATAGTTCTAGCTGGTACAGTTTCGATTTTATTGGAAAAAAACCCTTAAAATATTATATTATTTTTACCATTAATGCAGAGCTTGGTGCCCCCTAGTTCCTGCCAACGTCATTTAGAGAAAAAAATTTACTTCGACGAGTTAACACGTTAGCTAGATAGCAAGTGGTATCAGTTTAAAATATTAAAATATTTTATTATTTTTTCATTAATGCAGAGTTTGGTGCCCTATAATTCCTGTCGGCGTTATTTTGAGAAAAAAGTTTACTTCAACGAGTTAACACGTTAGCTAAATAGCAAGTGGTACCAGTTTTATAGTTCTAGCTGGTACAGTTTCGATTTTATTGGCAAAAAAAACATTTAAAATATTAAAATATTTTATTATTTTTACCATTAATGCAGAGCTTGTTGCCCTCTAATTCCTGCCAACGTCATTTAGAGAAAAAAATTTACTTCGACGAGTTAACACGTTAGCTAGTTAGCAAGTGGTATCAGTTTTATAGTTCTAGCTGGTACTGTTTCGATTTTATTGGCAAAAAAATCCCTTAAGATATTAAAATATTTTATTATTTTTACCATTAATGCAGAGTTTGGTGCCCTCTTATTCCTGCCAACGTCATTTAGAGAAAAAAATTTACTTCGACGAGTTAACACGTTAGCTAGATAGCATGTGGTACCAGTTTTATAGTTCTAGCTGGTACTGTTTCGATTTTATTGGCAAAAAAAAACCCTTAAAATCTTAAAATATTTTATTATTTTTACCATTAATGCAGAGTGCCTTCTAATTACTGCCAACGTCATTTAGAGAAAAAAATTTACTTCGACAAGTTAACACGTTAGCTAGATAGCAAGTGGTACCAGTTTTATAGTTCTAGCTGGTACTGTTTCGATTTTATTGGCAGAATAAACCCCTTAAATATTAAAATATTTTACTATTTTTCCATTAAAGCAGAGTTTGGTGCCCTATAATTCCTGTCGGCGTTATTTTTAGAAAAAAGTTTACTTCAACGAGTTAACACGTTAGATAAATAGCAATTGGTACCAGTTTTATAGTTCTAGCTGGTACAGTTTCGATTTTATTGGAAAAAAACCCTTCAAATATTATATTATTTTTACCATTAATGCAGAGCTTGGTGCCCTCTAATTCCTGCCAACGTCATTTAGAGAAAAAAATTTACTTCGACGAGTTAACACGTTAGCTAGATAGCAAGTGGTATCAGTTTAAAATATTAAAATATTTTATTATTTTTTCATTAATGCAGAGTTTGGTGCCCTATAATTCCTGTCGGCGTTATTTTGAGAAAAAAGTTTACTTCGACGAGTTAACACGTTAGCTAGATAGCAAGTGGTATCAGTTTAAAATATTAAAATATTTTATTATTTTTTCATTAATGCAGAGTTTGGTGCCTTCTAATTCCTGCCAACGTCATTTAGAGAAAAAAATTTACTTCGACAAGTTAACACGTTAGCTAGATAGCAAGTGGTACCAGTTTTATAGTTCTAGCTGGTACTGTTTCGATTTTATTGGCAAAAAACCCTTTAAAATATTAAAATATTTTATTATTTTTACCATTACTGCAGTGTTTGGTGCCCTATAATTCCCGCCAACTTCATTTAGAGAAAAAAAATTAACTTTGACGAGTTAACAAGTTAGCTAAGTAGCAAGTGGTACCAGCTTTATAGTTCTAGCTGGTACTGTTTCGATTTTATTGGCAAAAAAAACCCTTAAAATATTAAAATATTTTATTATTTTTACCATTAATACAGAGTTTGGTGCCCTCTAATTCCTGCCAACGTCATTTAGAGAAAAAAATTTGCTTCGACGAGTTTACACGTTAGCTCGTACTGTTTCAATTTTATAGGCCAAAAAACTTCTTAAAATATTAAAATATTTTATTATTTTTACCATTAATGCAGAATTTGGTGCCCTCTACCTGGTACTGTTTCGATTTTATTGGCAAAAAAAACCCTTAAAATATTAAAATATTTTACTAATTTTACCATTAATGCAGCGTTTGGTGCCCTATAATTCCTGTCGGCGGTATTTTTAGAAAAAAATTCACTTCGACGAGTTAACACGTTGGTTTTTTTTTAGCGATTGTTGCCAGTTTCAAAGTCCTAGCTGGTATTGTTTCGATTTTATTGCCAAAAAAAATCCCTTAGTTTCATAGCTCTACGTGGTACTGTTTCGATTTTATTGGCAAATAAAAAAATATTAAAATATTTTATTATTTTTACCATTAATGCAGTGTTAGGTGCCCTATGATTCCTGCCAACGTCATTCAGAGAAAAAAAATTTACTTCGAAGAGTTAACACGTTAGTTTTTTTTAGCGATCGGTACTAGTTTCATAGCTCTACCTTGTACTGTTTCGATTTTATTGGCAAAAAAAAACCTTTAAAATATTAAAATAATTTATTAATTTTACCATTAATGCAGAGTTTGGTGCCCTATAATTCCTGTCGGCGTTATTTTTATAAAAAAATTTACTTCGACGAGTTAACGCGTTAGCTAAATAGCAAGTGGTGCCAGTTTCAAAGTTCTAGCTGGTATTGTTTCGATTTTATTGGCAGAAAAAACCACTTAAAATATTAAAATATCTTATTATTTTTACCATTAATGCAGAGTTTGGTGCCCTCTCATTCCTGTCGGCATTATTTTTAGAAACAAAATTTACTGCAACGAGTTAACACGTTAGCTAAATAGCAAGTGGTACCAGTTTTATAGTTCTAGCTGGTACTGTTTCGATTTTATTCGCAAAAAAAACTCCTTAAAATATTAAAATGTTTTATTATTTTTACCATTAATGCAAAATTTAGTGCCCTATAATTCCTGTCGGCGTTATTTTGAGAAAAAAAATTTACTTCGACAAGTTAACACGTTAGCTGATTAGCAAGTGGTACAAGTTTTATAGTTCTAGCTGGTACTGTTTTGATTTTATTGGCAAAAAAATACCCCTTAAAATATTAAAATATTTGATTATTTTTAACATTAATGCAGAGTTTGGTGCCCTATAATTCCTGTCGGCGTTATTTTTAGAAAAAAAATTCACCTTGACGAGTTAACACGTTAGTTTTTTTTAGCGATTGGTGCCAGTTTCAAAGTTCTAGCTGGTATTGTTTCGATTTTATTGCCAAAAAAAATCCATTAGTTTCATAGCTCTACCTGGTACTGTTGCGACTTTATTGGCAAATAAAACCCCTTAAAATATTAATATATTTTATTATTTTTACCATTAATGCAAACAAAATTTACTTCGACAAGTTAACACGTTAGCTAGATAGCAAGTGGTACCAGTTTTATAGTTCTAGCTGGTATTGTTTCGATTTGATTGGCAAAAAACCCCTTAAAATATTTTATTATTTTTACCATTAATACAGAGTTTGGTGCCCTCTCATTCCTGTCGGCATTATTAAAAAAAAAAAAAAATTTACTTCGACGAGTTAACACGTTAGCTAAATAGCAAGTGGTACCAGTTTTATAGTTCTAGCTGCTACTGTTTCGATTTTATTGGCAAAAAAACCCCTTAAAATATTAAAATATTTTATTATATTTACCATTAATGCAGAGTTTGGTGCTCTATAATTCCTGTCAACGTTCTTTAGAGAAAAAAATTACTTCGATGAGTTAAAACGTTAGCTAAATAGTAAGTGGTACCAGTTTTATAATTCTAGCTGGTAGTATTTCGATTTTATTGGCAAAAAAAACGCTTAAAATATTAAAATATTTTATTATTTTTACCATTAATGCGGAGTTTGGTGCCCTCTACCTGGTACTGTTTCGATTTTATTGGCAAAAAAACCCCTTAAAATATTAAAATATTTTATTATTTTTACCATTAATGCAGAGCTTGGTGCCCTCTACCTGGTACTGTTTCGATTTTATTGGCAAAAAAACCCTTAAAATATTAAAATATTTTATCAATTTTACCATTAATGCAGAGTTTGATGCCCTATGATTCCTGTCGGCGGTATTTTTAGAAAAAAATTCACTTCGACGAGTTGACACGTTGTTTTTTTTTTTAGCGAATGGTGCCAGTTTCAAAGTTCTAGCTGGCATTGTTTCGATTTTATTGCCAAAAAAAATCCCTTAGTTTCATAGCTCTACCTGGTACTGTTTCGATTTTATTGGCAAATAAGACCACTTAAAATATTAATATATCTTATTATTTTTACCATTAATGCAAAAAAAAAATTACTTCGACGAGTTACCACGTTAGTTTTTTAGCGATTGGTACTAGTTTCATAGCTTTACCTGGTACTGTTTCGATTTTATTGGCAAAAAAAACCCTTAAAATATTAAAATATTTTATTGTTTTTACCATTAATGCAGAGTTTGGTGCCCTCTACCTGGTACTGTTTCGATTTTATTGGCAAAAAAAACTCTTAAAATATTAAAATATTTTATTAATTTTACCATTAATGCAGAGTTTGGTGCGCTCTACCTGGTACTGTTTCGATTTTATTGGCAAAAAAACCCCTTAAAATATTAAAATATTTTATTGTTTTTACCATTAATGCAGAGTTTGGTGCCCTCTACCTGGTACTGTTTCGATTTTATTGGCAAAAAAACCCTTAAAATATTAAAATATTTTATCAATTTTACCATTAATGCAGAGTTTGGTGCCCTATGATTCCTGTCGGCGGTATTTTTAGAAAAAAATTCACTTCGACGAGTTAACACGTTTTTTTTTTTAGCGATTGGTGCCAGTTTCAAAGTTCTAGCTGGTATTGTTTCGATTTTATTGCCAAAAATTCCCTTAGTTTCATAGCTATACCTGGTACTGTTTCGATTTTATTGGCAAATAAAACCCCTTAAAATATTAATATATCTTATTATTTTTACCATTAATGCAAAAAAAAATTTACTTCGACAAGTTAACACGTTAGCTAGATAGCAAGTGGTACCAGTTTTATAGTTCTAGCTGGTACTGTTTTGATTTTATTGGCAAAAAAAACCCTTAAAATATTAAAATATTTTATTATTTTTACCATTAATGCGGAGTTTGGTGCCCTCTCATTCCTGTCGGCGTTATTTTGAGAAAAAAAATTTACTTCGACAAGTTAACACGTTAGCTGATTAGCAAGTGGTACAAGTTTTATAGTTCTAGCTGGTACTGTTTTGATTTTATTGGCAAAAAAATACCCCTTAAAATATTAAAATATTTTATTATTTTTAACATTAATGCAGAGTTTGGTGCCCTATAATTCCTGTCGGCGTTATTTTTAGAAAAAAAAATTCACCTCGACGAGTTAACACGTTAGTTTTTTTTTAGCGATTGGTGCCAGTTTCAAAGTTCTAGCTGGTATTGTTTCGATTTTATTGCCAAAAAAATCCATTAGTTTCATAGCTCTACCTGGTACTGTTGCGACTTTATTGGCAAATAAAACTCCTTAAAATATTAATATATTTTATTATTTTTACCATTAATGCAAACAAAATTTACTTCGACAAGTTAACACGTTAGCTAGATAGCAAGTGGTACCAGTTTTATAGTTCTAGCTGGTATTGTTTCGATTTGATTGGCAAAAAACCCCTTAAAATATTAAAATATTTTATTATTTTTACCATTAATACAGAGTTTGGTGCCCTCTCATTCCTGTCGGCATTATTAAAAGAAAAAAAAATTTACTTCGACGAGTTAACACGTCAGCTAAATAGCAAGTGGTACCAGTTTTATAGTTCTAGCTGCTACTGTTTCGATTTTATTGGCAAAAAAACCCCTTAAAATATTAAAATATTTTATTATATTTACCATTAATGCAGAGTTTGGTGCTCTATAATTCCTGTCAACGTTCTTTAGAGAAAAAAATTACTTCGATGAGTTAAAACGTTAGCTAAATAGTAAGTGGTACCAGTTTTATAATTCTAGCTGGTATTATTTCTTTTTTATTGGCAAAAAAAACGCTTAAAATATTAAAATATTTTATTATTTTTACCATTAATGCGGAGTTTGGTGCCCTCTACCTGGTACTGTTTCGATTTTATTGGCAAAAAAACCCCTTAAAATATTACAATAATTTATTATTTTTACCATTAATGCAGAGTTTGGTGCCCTCTACCTGGTACTGTTTCGATTTTATTGGCAAAAAAACCCTTAAAATATTAAAATATTTTATCAATTTTACCATTAATGCAGAGTTTGGTGCCCTATGATTCCTGTCGGCGGTATTTTTAGAAAAAAATTCACTTCGACGAGTTAACAAGTTTTTTTTTTTAAGCGATTGGTGCCAGTTTCAAAGTTCTAGCTGGTATTGTTTCGATTTTATTGCCAAAAAAAATCCCTTAGTTTCATAGTTCTACCTGGTACTGTTTCGATTTTATTGGCAAATAAAACCCCTTAAAATGTAAATATATCTTATTATTTTTACCATTAATGCAAAAAAAAAATTCACTTCGACGAGTTAACACGTTAGTTTTCTAGCGTTTGGTGCCAGTTTTAAAGTTCTAGCTGGTATTGTTTTAATTTTATTAGCAGAATAAACCCCTTAAATATTAAAATATTTTACTATTTTTCCATTAATGCAGAGTTTGGTGTCCTATAATTCCTGTCGGCGTTATTTTTAGAAAAAAGTTTACTTCAACGAGTTAACACGTTAGCTAAGTAGCAAGTGGTACCAGCTTTATAGCTCTAGCTGGTACTGTTTTGATTTTATTGGCAAAAAAACCCCTAAAAATTTTAAAATATTTTATTATTTTTACTATTAATGCAGAGTTTGGTGCCCTCTAATTCCTGCCAACGTCATTTAGAGAAAAAAATTTACTTCGACGAGTACTGTTTCAATTTTATAGGCAAAAAACCCCTTAAAATATTAAAATATTTTATTATTTTTACCATTAATGCAGAGTTTGGTGCCCTCTACCTGGTACTGTTTCGATTTTATTGCCAAAAAAACCCTTAAAATATTAAAATATTTTATTAATTTTACCATTAATGCAGAGTTTGGTGCCCTATAATTCCTGTCGGCGGTATTTTTAGAAAAAAAATTCACTTCGACGAGTTAACACGTTGGTTTTTTTTAGCGATTGGTGCCAGTTTCAAAGTTCTAGCTGGTATTGTTTTGATTTTATTGCCAAAAAAAATCCCTTAGTTTCATAGCTCTACCTGGTACTGTTTCGATTTTATTGGCAAATAAAACCCCTTCAAATATTAATATATTTTATTATTTTTACCATTAATGCAAAAAAAAATTTACTTCGACAAGTTAACACGTTAGCTAGATAGCAAGTGGTACCAGTTTTATAGTTCTAGCTGCTACTGTTTCGATTTTATTGGCAAAAAAACCCCTTAAAATATTAAATATCAAAATATTTAATTATTTTTCCATTAATGCAGAGTTTGGTGCCCTATAATTCCTGTCGACGTTATTTAGAGAAAAAAAAGTTAACACCTAAGTTTTCTAGCGATTGGTACTAGCTTGATAGCTCTAGCTGGTACTGTTTCGATTTTATTGGCAAAAAAACGCCTTAAAATATTAAATTATTCTATTATTTTTACCATTAGTGCAGAGCTTGGTGCCCTATAATTCCTGTCGGCGTTATTTTTAGAAAAAATTTTACTTCGACGAGATAAAACGTTAGTTTTCTAGCGATTGGTACTAGTTTCAAAGTTCTAGCTAGTATTGTTTTGATTTTATTGGCAAAAAAACCCTTAAAATATTAAAATATTTTATTATTTTTACCATTAATGCAGAGTTTGGTGCCCTTTAATTCCTGCCAACGTCATTTAGAGAAAAAAATTTACTTCGACGAGTTAACACGTTAGCTCGTACTGTTTCAACTTTATACGCAAAAAAACCCCTTAAAATATTAATATATTTTATTATTTTTACCATTAATGCAAAAAAAAAATTTACTTCGACAAGTTAACACGTTAGCTAGATAGCAAGTGGTACCAGTTTTATAGTTCTAGCTGCTACTGTTTCGATTTTATTGGCAAAAAAAACCCCTTAAAATATTAAAATATTTTATTATTTTTACCATTAATGAGGAGTTTGGTGCCCTCTAATTCCTGTCGGCTTTATTTTTAGAAAAAAAATATTTCGAAGAGTTACCACGTTAGTTTTTTAGCGACTGGTACTAGTTTCATAGCTCTACCTGGTACTGTTTCGATTTTATTGGCAAATAAAACCCCTTAAAATATTTTATTATTTTTACCATTAATGCAGTGTTTGGTGCCCTATAATTCCTGCCAACGTCATTCAGAGAAAAAAAATTTACTTTGACGAGTTAACACGTTAGTTTTTTTAGCGATCGGTACTAGTTTCGTAGCTCTACCCTGTACTGTTTCGAATTTATTGGCAAAAAAAACCCTTAAAATATTAAAATATTTTATTATTTTTACCATTAATGCAGAGCTTGGTGCCCTCTAATTCCTGCCAACGTCATTAAGAGAAAAAAATTTACTTCTACGAGTTAACACGTTAGCTAGATAGCAAGTGGTACCAGTTTTATAGTTCTAGCTGGTACTGTTTCGATTTTATTGACAAAAAAAAAACGCCTTAAAATATTAAAATATTTTATTATTTTTACCATTAATGCAGAGCTTGGTGCCCTATAATTCCTGTCGACGTTATTTAGAAAAAAAAAAATACTTTGACGAGTTAACACGTTAGTTTTCTAGCGTTTGGTGCCAGTTTTAAAGCTCAAGCTGGTATTGTTTCGATTTTATTGGCAAAAAAAACCCCTTAAAATATTAAAATATTTTATTATTTTTACCATTAATGCGGAGTTTGGTGTGCTATAATTCCTGTCGACGTTATTTAGAGAAAAAATTTACTTCGACGAGCTAACACGTTAGTTTTCTACCGGATGGTGCCAGTTCCAAAGTTCTAGCTGGTACTGTTTCGATTTTATTGGCAGAAAAAACCCCTTAAAATATTAAAATATTTTATTATTTTTACCATTAATGCAGAGTTTGGTGCCCTATAATTCCTGTCGACGTTATTTAGAAAAAAAAAAAATACTTTGACAAGTTAACACGTTAGTTTTCTAGCGTTTGGTGCCAGTTTTAAAGCTCAAGCTGGTATAGTTTCGATTTTATTGGCAAAAAAAAACCCCTTAAAATATTAAAATATTTTATTATTTTTACCATTAATGCGGAGTTTGGTGTCCTATAATTCCTGTCGACGTTATTTAGAGAAAAAATTTACTTCGACGAGCTAACACGTTAGTTTTCTACCGGATGGTGCCAGTTCCAAAGTTCTAGCTGGTACTGTTTCGATTTTATTGGCAGAAAAAACCCCTTAAAATATTAAAATATTTTATTATTTTTACCATTAATGCAGAGTTTGGTGCTCTATAATTCCTGTCGACGTTATTTAGAGAAAAAAATTTACTTTGGCGAGGTAACACGTTAGCTAAGTAGCAAGTGGTTCTAGCTTCGACGAGTTAACGCGATAGTTTTCTAGCGATTGGTTCGATTTTATTAGCAAAAAAAAGCCCCTTAAAATATTAAAATATTTTATTATTTTTACCAATTATGCAGAGTTTGGTGCCCTATAATTCCTGTCGGCGTTATTTTTAGACAAAAAATTCACTTCGACGAGTTAACGCGTTAGTTTTCTACCGGTTGGTGCCAGTTTCAAAGTTCTAGCTGGTATTGTTTCGATTTTATTGGCAGAAAAAAACCCTTAAAATATTAAAATATTTTATTATTTTTACCATTAATGCAGAGTTTGGTGCCCTATAATTCCTGCCGGCGTTATTTTAAGAAAAAAAATTTACTTTGCCGAGTTAATACGTTAGCTAAATAGCAAGTGGTACCAGCTTTATAGTTCTAGCTGGTACTGTTTCGATTTTATTGGCAAAAAAATCCCTTAAAATATCAAAATATTTTATTATTTTTACCATTAATGCAGAGTTTGGTGCCCTACAATTCCTGTCGGCGTTATTTTGAGAAAAAAAATTTACTTGGACAAGTTAACACGTTAGTTTTCTACCGGTTGGTGTCAGTTCCAAAGTTCTAGCTGGTATTGTTTCGATTTTATTGACAAAAAAACCCTTAAAATATTGAAATATTTTATTATTTTTACCATTAATGCAGAGTGTGGTGCCCTATAATTCCTGTCGGTGTTATTTTTAGAAAAAAAATTTACTTCGACGAGTTAATACGTTAGCTAAATAGCAAGTGGTACCAGCTTTATAGTTCTAGCTGGTACTGTTTCGATTTTATTGGCAAAAAAATCCCTTAAAATATTAAAATATTTTATTTTTTTTACCATTAATGCAGAGTTTGGTGCCCTACAATTCCTGTCGGCGTTATTTTGAGAACAAAAATTTACTTGGACAAGTTAACACGTTAGTTTTCTACCGGTTGGTGCCAGTTCCAAAGTTCTAGCTGGTATTGTTTCGATTTTATTGACAAAAAAACCCTTAAAATATTGAAATATTTTATTATTTTTACCATTAATGCAGAGTTTGGTGCCCTATAATTCCTGTTGGTGTTATTTTTAGAAAAAAAAGTTCACTTCGACGAGTTAACGCGTTAGTTTTCTACCGGTTGGTGCCAGTTTCAAAGTTCTAGCTGGTATTGTTTCGATTTTATTGGCAGAAAAAAACCCTTAAAATATTAAAATATTTTATTATTTTTACCATTAATGCAGAGTTTGGTGCCCTATAATTCCTGTCGGCGTTATTTTTAGAAAAAAAATTTACTTTGCCGAGTTAATACGTTAGCTAAGTAGCAAGTGGTACCAGCTTTATAGTTCTAGCTGGTACTGTTTCGATTTTATTGGCAAAAAAATCCCTTAAAATATTAAAATATTTTATTATTTTTACCATTAATGCAGAGTTTGGTGCCCTACAATTCCTGTCGGCGTTATTTTGAGATAAAAATTTTCTTAGACAAGTTAACACGTTAGTTTTCTACCGGTTGGTGTCAGCTCCAAAGTTCTAGCTGGTATTGTTTCGATTTTATTGACAAAAAAACCCTTAAAATATTGAAATATTTTATTATTTTTACAATTAATGCAGAGTTTGGTGCCCTATAATTCCTGTCGGTGTTATTTTTAGAAAAAAAATTTACTTCGACGAGTTAACACGTTAGTTTTCTGGCGATTGGTGCCAGTTTTAAAGTTCTAACTGGTATTGGTTCGATTTTATTGGCAGAAAAAACGCCTTAAAATATTAAAATATTTTATTATATTTACCATTAATGCAGAGTTTGGTGCCCTACAATTCCTGTCGGCGTTATTTTGAGAAAAAAAATTTACTTGGACAAGTTAACACCTTAGTTTTCTACCGGTTGGTGCCAGTTCCAAAGTTCTAGCTGGTATTGTTTCGATTTTATTGACAAAAAAACCCCTTAAAATATTGAAATATTTTATTATTTTTACCATTAATGCAGAGTTTGGTGCCCTATAATTCCTGTCGGTGTTATTTTTAGAAAAAAATTTACTTTAACGGGTTAACACGTTTGCTAAATAGCAAGTGGTACCAGCTTTATAGTTCTAGCTGGTACTGTTTCGATTTTATTGACAAAAGAACCCCTTAAAATATTGAAATATTTTATTATTTTTACCATTAATGCAGAGTTTGGTACCCTATAATTCCTGTCGGCGTTATTTTTAGAAAAAGATTTACTTCGACGAGTTAACGCGTTAGTTTTCTAGCGATTGGTGCCAGTTTCAAAGTTCTAGCTGGTATTGTTTCGATTTTATTGGCAAAAAAATCCCTTAAAATATTAAAATATTTTATTATTTTTCCATTAATGCAGAGTTTGGTGCTCTATAATTCCTGTCGGCGTTATTTTTAGAAAGAAAAATTTACTTTAACGAGTTAACACGTTAGCTAAATAGCAAGTGGTACCGGTTTCATAGTTCTAGCTGGTACAGTTTCGATTTTAGTGGCAAAAAAAACCTTTAAAATATTAAAATATTTTATTATTTTTACCATTAATGCAGAGCTTGGTGCCCTCTAATTCCTGCCAACGTCATTTAGAGAAAAAAATTTACTTCGACGAGTTAACACGTTAGCTAGATAGCAAGTGGTACCAGTTTTATAGTTCTAGCTGGTACTGTTTCGATTTTATTGACAAAAAAAAACGCCTTAAAATATTAAAATATTTTATTATTTTTACCATTAATGCAGAGCTTGGTGCCCTCTAGTTCCTGCCAACGTCATTTAGAGAAAAAAATTTACTTCGACGAGTTAACACGTTAGCTAGATAGCAAGTGGTACCAGTTTTATAGTTCTAGCTGGTACTGTTTCGATTTTATTGACAAAAAAAAAACGCCTTAAAATATTAAAATATTTTATTATATTTACCATTAATGCAGAGTTTGGTGCCCTATAATTCCTGTCGGCGTTATTTTTAGAAAAAAAATTTACCTTGCCGAGTTAATACGTTAGCTAAATAGCAAGTGGTACCAGATTTATAGTTCTAGCTGGTACTGTTTCGATTTTATTGGCAAAAAAAATCCCTTAAAATATTAAAATATTTTATTATTTTTACCATTAATGCAGAGTTTGGTGCCCTACAATTCCTGTCGGCGTTATTTTGAGAAAAAAAATTTACTTCGACGAGTTAACACTTTAGTTTTCTGGCGACTGGTGCCAGCTTTAAAGTTCTAGCTGGTATTGGTTCGATTTTATTGGCAGAAAAAACGCCTTAAAATATTAAAATATTTTATTATATTTACCATTAATGCAGAATTTGGTGCCCTCTAATTCCTGTCAGCTTTATTTTTAGAAAAAAAATATTTCGACGAGTTACCACGTTAGTTTTTTAGCGACTGGTACTAGTTTCATAGCTCTACCTGGTACTGTTTCGATTTTATTGGCAAATAAAACCCCTTCAAATATTAATATATTTTATTATTTTTACCATTAATGCAAAAAAAAATTTACTTCGACAAGTTAACACGTTAGCTAGATAGCAAGTGGTACCAGTTTTATAGTTCTAGCTGCTACTGTTTCGATTTTATTGGCAAAAAAACCCCTTAAAATATTAAATATCAAAATATTTAATTATTTTTCCATTAATGCAGAGTTTGGTGCCCTATAATTCCTGTCGACGTTATTTAGAGAAAAAAAAGTTAACACCTAAGTTTTCTAGCGATTGGTACTAGATTGATAGCTCTAGCTGGTACTGTTTCGATTTTATTGGCAAAAAAACGCCTTAAAATATTAAAATATTTTATTATTTTTACCATTAGTGCAGAGCTTGGTGCCCTATAATTCCTGTCGGCGTTAATTTTAGAAAAAATTTTACTTCGACGAGATAACACGTTAGTTTTCTAGCGATTGGTACTAGTTTCAAAGTTCTAGCTAGTATTGTTTTGATTTTATCGGCAAAAAAACCCTTAAAATATTAAAATATTTTATTATTTTTACCATTAATGCAGAGTTTGGTGCCCTCTAATTCCTGCCAACGTCATTTAGAGAAAAAAATTTACTTCGACGAGTTAACACGTTAGCTCGTACTGTTTCAACTTTATACGCAAAAAAACCCCTTAAAATATTAATATATTTTATTATTTTTACCATTAATGCAAAAAAAAATTTACTTCGACAAGTTAACACGTTAGCTAGATAGCAAGTGGTACCAGTTTTATAGTTCTAGCTGCTACTGTTTCGATTTTATTGGCAAAAAAACCCCTTAAAATATTAAAATATTTTATTATTTTTACCATTAATGCGGAGTTTGGTGCCCTCTAATTCCTGTCGGCTTTGTTTTTAGAAAAAAAATATTTCGACGAGTTACCACGTTAGTTTTTTAGCGACTGGTACTAGTTTCATAGCTCTACCTGGTACTGTTTCGATTTTATTGGCAAATAAAACCCCTTAAAATATTTTATTATTTTTACCATTAATGCAGTGTTTGGTGCCCTATAATTCCTGCCAACGTCATTCAGAGAAAAAAAAATTTACTTCGACGAGTTAACACGTTAGTTTTTTTAGCGATCGGTACTAGTTTCATAGCTCTACCCTGTACTGTTTCGAATTTATTGGCAAAAAAAACCCTTAAAATATTAAAATATTTTATTATTTTTACCATTAATGCAGAGCTTGGTGCCCTCTAATTCCTGCCAACGTCATTAAGAGAAAAAAATTTACTTCTACGAGTTAACACGTTAGCTAGATAGCAAGTGGTACCAGTTTTATAGTTCTAGCTGGTACTGTTTCGATTTTATTGACAAAAAAAAAACGCCTTAAAATATTAAAATATTTTATTATTTTTACCATTAATGCAGAGCTTGGTGCCCTATAATTCCTGTCGACGTTATTTAGAAAAAAAAAAAATACTTTGACGAGTTAACACGTTAGTTTTCTAGCGTTTGGTGCCAGTTTTAAAGCTCAAGCTGGTATTGTTTCGATTTTATTGGCAAAAAAACCCCTTAAAATATTAAAATATTTTATTATTTTTACCATTAATGCAGAGTTTGGTGCTCTATAATTCCTGTCGACGTTATTTAGAGAAAAAAATTTACTTTGGCGAGGTAACACGTTAGCTAAGTAGCAAGTGGTACCAGCTTCGACGAGTTAACGCGATAGTTTTCTAGCGATTGGTTCGATTTTATTGGCAAAAAAAAGCCCCTTAAAATATTAAAATATTTTATTATTTTTACCAATTATGCAGAGTTTGGTGCTCTATAATTCCTGTCGGCGTTATTTTTAGAAAAAAAAAATCACTTCGACGAGTTAACGCGTTAGTTTTCTACCGGTTGGTGCCAGTTTCAAAGTTCTAGCTGGTATTGTTTCGATTTTATTGGCAGAAAAAAACCCTTACAATATTAAAATATTTTATTATTTTTACCATTAATGTAGAGTTTGGTGCCCTATAATTCCTGTCGGCGTTATTTTTTGAAAAAAAATTTACTTTGCCGAGTTAATACGTTAGCTAAGTAGCAAGTGGTACCAGCTTTATAGTTCTAGCTGGTACTGTTTCGATTTTATTGGCAAAAAAATCCCTTAAAATATTAAAATATTTTATTATTTTTACCATTAATGCAGAGTTTGGTGCCCTACAATTCCTGTCGGCGTTATTTTGAGAAAAAAAATTTACTTGGACAAGTTAACACGTTAGTTTTCTACCGGTTGGTGCCAGTTCCAAAGTTCTAGCTGGCATTGTTTCGATTTTATTGACAAAAAAACCCTTAAAATATTGAAATATTTTATTATTTTTACCATTAATGCAGAGTTTGGTGCCCTATAATTCCTGTCGGTGTTATTTTTAGAAAAAAAATTTACTTCGACGAGTTAACACGTTAGTTTTCTGGCGATTGGTGCCAGTTTTAAAGTTCTAACTGGTATTGGTTCGATTTTATTGGCAGAAAAAACGCCTTAAAATATTAAAATATTTAATTATATTTACCATTAATGCAGATTTTGGTGCCCTACAATTCCTGTCGGCGTTATTTTGAGAAAAAAAGTTTACTTGGACAAGTTAACACCTTAGTTTTCTACCGGTTGGTGCCAGTTTTAAAGTTCTAGCTGGTATTGTTTCGATTTTATTGAAAAAAAAACCCCTTAAAATATTGAAATATATTATTATTTTTACCATTAATGCAGAGTTTGGTGCCCTATAATTCCTGTAGGTGTTATTTTTAGAAAAAAAATTTA
This sequence comes from Phyto melanocephala, assembly GCA_941918925.1. Classification (NCBI taxonomy): domain Eukaryota; kingdom Metazoa; phylum Arthropoda; class Insecta; order Diptera; family Rhinophoridae; genus Phyto; species Phyto melanocephala. The sequence goes on from OW799233.1 coordinate 67,928,426, forward strand.
CTTCAACGGGTTAACACGTTAGCTAAATAGCAAGTGGTACCAGCTTTATAGTTCTAGCTGGTACTGTTTCGATTTTATTGACAAAAGAACCCCTTAAAATATTGAAATATTTTATTATATTTACCATTAATGCAGAGTTTGGTGCCCTATAATTCCTGTCGGCGTTATTTTTAGAAAAATATTTACTTCGACGAGTTAACGCGTTAGTTTTCTAGCGATTGGTGCCAGTTTCAAAGTTCTAGCTGGTATTGTTTCGATTTTATTGGCAAAAAAATCCCTTAAAATATTAAAATATTTTATTATTTTTCCATTAATGCAGATTTTGGTGCTCTATAATTCCTGTCGGCGTTATTTTTAGAAAGAAAAATTTACTTTAACGAGTTAACACGTTAGCTAAATAGCAAGTGGTACCGGTTTCATAGTTCTAGCTGGTACAGTTTCGATTTTAGTGGCAAAAAAACCTTTAAGATATTAAAATATTTTATTATTTTTACCATTAATGCAGAGCTTGGTGCCCTCTAATTCCTGCCAACGTCATTTAGAGAAAAAAAGTTACTTCGACGAGTTAACACGTTAGCTAGATAGCAAGTGGTACCAGTTTTATAGTTATAGCTGGTACTGTTTCGATTTTATTGACAAAAAAAAACGCCTTAAAATATTAAAATATTTTATTATTTTTACCATTAATGCAGAGCTTGGTGCCCTTTAATTCCTGCCAACTTCATTTAGAGAAAAAAAATTACTTCGACGAGTTAACACGTTAGCTAGATAGCAAGTGGTACCAGTTTTATAGTTCTAGCTGGTACTGTTTCGATTTTATTGACAAAAAAAAAACGCCTTAAAATATTAAAATATTTTATTATTTTTACCATTAATGCAGAGCTTGGTGCTCTATAATTCCTGTTGACGTTATTTAGAAAAAAAAAAAATACTTTGACAAGTTAACACGTTAGTTTTCTAGCGTTTGGTGCCAGTTTTAAAGCTCAAGCTGGTATTGTTTCGATTTTATTGGCAAAAAAAACCCCTTAAAATATTAAAACATTTTATTATTTTTACCATTAATGCAGAGTTTGGTGTCCTATAATTCCTGTCGACGTTATTTAGAGAAAAAAATTTACTTCAACGAGCTAACACGTTAGTTTTCTACCGGATGGTGCCAGTTTTAAAGTTCTAGCTGGTATTGTTTCGATTTTATTGGCAAAAAAACCCCTTAAAATATTAAAATATTTTATTATTTTTACCATTAATGCAGAGTTTGGTGCCCTCTAATTCCTGCCAACGTCATTTAGAGAAAAAAATTTACTTCGACGAGTTAACACGTTAGCTAGATAGCAAGTGGTACCAGTTTTATAGTTCTAGCTGATACTGTTTCGATTTTATTGACAAAAAAAAAACGCCTTAAAATATTAAAATATTTTATTATTTTTACCATTAATGCAGAGCTTGGTGCCCTATAATTCCTGTCGACGTTATTTAGAAAAAAAAAAAAATACTTTGACAAGTTAACACGTTAGTTTTCTAGCGGTTGGTGCCAGTTTTAAAGTTCTAGCTGGTATTGTTTCGATTTCATTGGCAAAAAAACGCCTTAAAATATTTTAATATTTTTACCATTAATGCAGAGTTTGGTGCCCTATAATTCCTGTCGACGTTATTTAGAGAAAAAAAATTTACTTCGACAAGTTAACACCTAAGTTTTCTAGCGATTGGTACTAGCTTGATAGCTCTAGCTGGTACTGTTTCGATTTTATTGGCAAAAAAACGCCTTAAAATATTAAAATATTTTATTGTTTTTACCATTAATGCAGAGCTTGGTGCCCTATAATTCCTGTCGGCGTTATTTTTAGAAAAAATTTTACTTCGACGAGATAACACGTCAGTTTTCTAGCGATTGGTACTAGTTTCAAAGTTCTAGCTAGTATTGTTTTGATTTTATTGGCAAAAAAAAACCCTTAAAATATTTAAATATTTTTTTATTTTTACCATTAATGCAGAGTTTGGTGCCCTCTAATTCCTGCCAACGTCATTTAGAGAAAAAAATTTACTTCGACGAGTTAACACGTTAGCTCGTACTGTTTCAATTTTATACGCAAAAAAACCCCTTAAAATATTAAAATATTTTATTATTTTTACCATTAATGCAGAGTTTGGTGCCCTATAATTCCTGTCGACGTTATTTAGAGAAAAAAATTTACTTCGACAAGTTAACACCTAAGTTTTCTAGCGATTGGTCTAGTTTGATAGCTCTAGCTGGTACTGTTTCGATTTTATTGGCAAAAAAAACCCTTAAAATATCAAAATATTAATTTATTTTTCCATTAATGCAGAGTTTGGTGCCCTATAATTCCTGTCGACGTTATTTAGAGAAAAAAATTTACTTCGACAAGTTAACACCTAAGTTTTCTAGCGATTGGTACTAGCTTGATAGCTCTAGCTGGTACTGTTTCGATCTTATTGGGAAAAAAACGCCTTAAAATATTAAAATATTTTATTATTTTTACCATTAGTGCAGAGCTTGGTGCCCCATAATTCCTGTCGGCGTTATTTTTAAAAAACATTTTACTTCGACGAGATAACACGTTAGTTTTCTAGCGATTGGTACTAGTTTCAAAGTTCTAGCTAGTATTGTTTTGATTTTATTGGCAAAAAAAAACCCTTAAAATATTAAAATTATTTATTATTTTTACCATTAATGCAGAGTTTGGTGCCCTCTAATTCCTGCCAACTTCATTTAGAGAAAAAAATTTACTTCGACGAGTTAACACGTTAGCTCGTACTGTTTCAATTTTATACGCAAAAAAACCCCTTAAAATATTAAAATATTTTATTATTTTTACCATTAATGCAGAGTTTGGTGCCCTCTACCTGGTACTGTTTCGATTTTATTGGCAAAAAACCCTTAAAATATTAAAATATTTTATTAATTTTACCATTAATGCAGAGTTTGGTGCTCTATAATTCCTGTCGGCGGTATTTTTAGAAAAAATTTACTTCGACGAGTTAACAAGTTGTTTTTTTTTAGCGATTGGTGCCAGTTTCAAAGTTCTAGCTGGTATTGTTTCGATTTTATTGCCAAAAAAAAATCCCTTAGTTTCATAGCTCTACCTGGTACTGTTTCGATTTTATTGGCAAATAAAACCCCTTCAAATATTAATATATTTTATTATTTTTACCATTAATGCAAAAAAAAAATTTACTTCGACAAGTTAACACGTTAGCTGGATAGCAAGTGGTACCAGTTTTATAGTTCTAGATGGTACTGTTTCGATTTTATTGGCAAAAAAACCCCTTAAAATATTAAAATATTTTATTATTTTTACCATTAATGCAGAGTTTGGTGCCCTTTCATTCCTGTCGGCATTATTTTTAGAAAAAAAATTTACTTCGACGAGTTAACACGTTAGCTAAGTAGCAAGTGGTACCAGTTTTATAGTTCTAGCTGCTACTGTTTCGATTTTATTGGCAAAAAAAACCCCTTAAAATATTAAAATATTTTATTATTTTTACCATTAATGCGGAGTTTGGTGCCCTCTAATTCCTGCCAGCTTTATTTTTAGAATAAAAATATTTTGACGAGTTACCACGTTAGTTTTTTAGCGACTGGTACTAGTTTCATAGCTCTACCTGGTACTGTTTCGATTTTATTGGCAAATAAAACCCCTTAAAATATTAAAATATTTTATTATTTTTACCATTAATGCAGTGTTTGGTGCCCTATAATTCCTGCCAACGTCATTCAGAGAAAAAAAATTTACTTCGACGAGTAACACGTTAGTTTTTTTTAGCGACTGGTACTAGTTTCATAGCTCTACCTTGTACTGTTTCGATTTTATTGGCAAATAAAACCCCTTCAAATATTAATATATTTTATTATTTTTACCATTAATGCAAAAAAAAATTACTTCGACAAGTTAACACGTTAGCTAGATAGCAAGTGCTACCAGTTTTATAGTTCTAGATGGTACTGTTTCGATTTTATTGGCAAAAAAACCCCTTAAAATATTAAAATATTTTATTATTTTTACCGTTAATGCAGAGTTTGGTGCCCTATAATTCCTGTCGGCGGTATTTTTAGAAAAAATTTACTTCGACGAGTTAACACGTTGGTTTTTTTTTTAGCGATTGGTGCCAGTTTCAAAGTTCTAGCTGGTATTGTTTCGATTTTATTGCCAAAAAAAAATCCCTTAGTTTCATAGCTCTACCTGGTACTGTTTCGATTTTATTGGCAAATAAAACCCCTTCAAATATTAATATATTTTATTATTTTTACCATTAATGCAAAAAAAAATTTACTTCGACAAGTTAACACGTTAGCTAGATAGCAAGTGGTACCAGTTTTATAGTTCTAGATGGTACTGTTTCGATTTTATTGGCAAAAAAACCCCTTAAAATATTAAAATATTTTATTATTTTTACCATTAATGCAGAGTTTGGTGCCCTATAATTCCTGTCGGCGTTATTTTTAGAAAAAAATTTACTTTGACGAGTTAACGCGTTAGCTAGTTAGCAAGTAGTGCCAGTTTCAAAGTTCTAGCTGGTATTGTTTCGATTTTATTGCCAGAAAAAACCACTTAAAATATTAAAATATTTTATTATTTTTACCATTAATGCAGAGCTTGGTGCCCTATAATTCCTGTCGACGATATTTAGAAAAAAAAAAATACTTTGACGAGTTAACACGTTAGTTTTCTAGCGTTTGGTGCCAGTTTTAAAGATTTTTACCATTAATGCAGAGTTTGGTGCCCTATAATTCCTGTCGACGTTATTTAGAGAAAAAAATTTACTTCGACAAGTTAACACCTAAGTTTTCTAGCGATTGGTACTAATTTGATAGCTCTAGCTGGTACTGTTTCGATTTTATTGGCAAAAAAAAAACCCCTTAAAATATCAAAATATTTAATTATTTTTCCATTAAAGCAGAGTTTGGTGCCCTATAATTCCTGTCGACGTTATTTAGAGAAAAAAATTTACTTTGACGAGGTAACACGTTAGCTAAGTAGCAAGTGGTACCAGCTTTATAGTTCTAGCTGGTACTGTTTTGATTTTATTGGAAAAAAACCCCTTAAAATATTAAAATATTTTATTATTTTTACCATTAATGCAGAGTTTGGTGCCCTCTAATTCCTGCCAACATCATTTAGAGAAAAAAATTTACTTCGACGAGTACTGTTTCAATTTTATAGGCAAAAAAACCCCTTAAAATATTAAAATATTTTATTATTTTTAACATTAATGCAGAGTTTTGTGCCCTCTACCTGGTACTGTTTCGATTTTATTGGCAAAAAACCCTTAAAATATTAAAATATTTTATTAATTTTACCATTAATGCAGAGTTTGGTGCCCTATAATTCCTGTCGGCGGTATTTTTAGAAAAAAAATTCACTTCGACGAGTTAACACGTTGTTTTTTTTTTTAGCGATTGGTGCCAGTTTCAAAGTTCTAGCTGGTATTGTTTCGATTTTATTGCCAAAAAAATCCCTTAGTTTCATTGCTCTACCTGGTACTGTTTCGATTTTTTGGCAAATAAAACCCCTTCAAATATTAATATATTTTATTATTTTTACCATTAATGCAAAAAAAAATTTACTTCGATAAGTTAACACGTTAATTAGATGGCAAGTGGTACCAGTTTTATAGTTCTAGCTGCTACTGTTTCGATTTTATTGGCAAAAAAAACCCCTTAAAATATTAAAATATTTTATTATTTTTACCATTAATGCGGAGTTTGGTGCCCTCTAATTCCTGTCGGCTTTATTTTTAGAAAAAAAATATTTCGACGAGTTACCACGTTAGTTTTTTAGCGACTGGTACTAGTTTCATATCTCTACCTGGTACTGTTTCGATTTTATTGGCAAATAAAACCCCTTGAAATATTTTATTATTTTTACCATTAATTCAGTGTTTGGTGCCCTATAATTCCTGCCAACGTCATTCAGAGAAAAAAAATTTACTTCGACGAGTTAACACGTTAGTTTTTTTTAGCGATCGGTACTAGTTTAATAGCTCTACCTTGTACTGTTTCGATTTTATTTGCAAAAAAAACCCTTAAAATATTAAAATATTTTATTATTTTTACCATTAATGCAGAGCTTGGTGCCCTCTAATTCCTGCCAACGTCATTTAGAGAAAAAAATTTACTTCTACGAGTTAACACGTTAGCTAGATAGCAAGTGGTACCAGTTTTATAGTTCTAGCTGGTACTGTTTCGATTTTATTGACAAAAAAAAACGCCTTAAAATATTAAAATATTTTATTATTTTTACCATTAATGCAGAGCTTGGTGCCCTATAATTCCTGTCGACGTTATTTAGAAAAAAAAAATACTTTGACGAGTTAACACGTTAGTTTTCTAGCGTTTGGTGCCAGTTTTAAAGCTCAAGCTGGTATTGTTTCGATTTTATTGGCAAAAAAACCCCTTAAAATATAAAAATATTTTATTATTTTTACCATTAATGCAGAGTTTGGTGCCCTATATTTCCTGTCGACGTTATTTAGAGAAAAAAATTTACTTCGACATGTTAACACCTAAGCTTTCTAGCGATTGGTACTAGTTTGATAGCTCTAGCTGGTACTGTTTCGATTTTATTGGCAAAAAAAAACCCTTAAAATATCAAAATATTTAATTATTTTTCCATTAATGCAGAGTTTGGTGCCCTATAATTCCTGTCGACGTTATTTATAGAAAAAAATTTACTTTGTGGAGGTAACACGTTAGCTAAGTAGCAAGTGGTACCAGCTTTATAGTTCTAGCTGGTACTGTTTTGATTTTATTGGCAAAAAAACCCCTTAAAATATTGAAATATTTTATTATTTTTACCATTAATGCAGAGTTTGGTGCCCTCTAATTCCTGTCAACGTCATTTAGAGAAAAAATTTACTTCGACGAGTTAACACGTTAGCTCGTACTGTTTCAATTTTATAGGCAAAAAAACCCCTTAAAATATTAAAATATTTTATTATTTTTACCATTAATGCAGAGCTTGGTGCCCTCTACCTGGTACTGTTTCGATTTTATTGGCAAAAAACCCTTAAAATATTAAAATATTTTATTAATTTTACCATTAATGCAGAGTTTGTTGCCCTATAATTCCTGTCGGCGGTATTTTTAGAAAAAAATTCACTTCGACGAGTAACAACGTTGGTTTTTTTTAGCGATTGGTGCCAGTTTCAAAGTTCTAGCTGGTAATGTTTCGATTTCATTGCCAAAAAAATCCGATAGTTTCATAGCTTTACCTGGTACTGTTTCGATTTTATTGGCAAATAAAACCCCTTCAAATATTAATATATTTTATTATTTTTACCATTAATGCAAAAAAAAATTTACTTCGACAAGTTAAGTGGTACCAGTTTTATAGTTCTAGCTGGTACTGTTTCGATTTTATTTGCACAAATACCCCTTAAAATATTAAAATATTTTATTATTTTTACCATTAATGCAGAGTTCGGTGCCCTTTCATTCCTGTCGGCATTATTGTTAAAAAAAAAATTTACTTCGACGAGTTAACACGTTAGCTAAATAGCAAGTGGTACCAGTTTTATAGTTCTAGCTGCTACTATTTCAATTTTATTGGCAAAAAAACCTCTTAAAATATTAAAATATTTTATTATTTTTAACATTAATGCGGAGTTTTGTGCCCTCTAATTCCTGTCGGCTTTATTTAAAAAAAAAAATATTTCGACGAGTTACCACGTTAGTTTTTTAGCGACTGGTACTAGTTTCATAGCTCTACCTGGTACTGTTTCGATTTTATTGGCAAATAAAACCCCTTAAAATATTAAAATATTTTATTATTTTTACCATTAATGCAGTGTTTGGTGCCCTATAATTCCTGCCAAAGTCATTCAGAGAAAAAAAATTTACTTCGACGAGTTAACACGTTAGTTTTTTTTAGCGATCGGTACTAGTTTCATAGCTCTACCTTGTACTGTTTCGATTTTATTAGCAAAAAAAACCTTAAAATATTAAAATATTTTATTAATTTTACGATTAATGCAGAGTTTGGTGCCCTATAATTCCTGTCGGAGTTATTTTTAGAAAAAAATTTACTTCGACGAGTTAACGCGTTAGCTAAGTAGCAAGTGGTGCCAGTGTCAAAGCTCTAGTTGGTATTGTTTCGATTTTATTGGCAGAAAAAACCACTTAAAATTTTAAATTATTTTATTATTTTTACCATTAATGCAGAGTTTGGTGCCCTCTCATTCCTGTCGGCATTATTTGTAGAAAAAAAATTTACTGCGACGAGTTAACACGTTAGCTTAATAGCAAGTGGTACCAGCTTTATAGTTCTAGCTGGTATTGTTTCGATTTTATTGGCAAAAAAACCCCTTAAAATATTAAAATATTTTATTATTTTTAGCATTAATGCAGAGTTTGGTGCCCTATAATTCCTGTCCGCGTTATTTTTAGAAAAAAATTTACTTCGACGAGTTAACGCGTTAGCTAAGTAGCAAGTGGTGCCAGTTTCAAAGCTCTAGTTGGTATTGTTTCGATTTTATTGGCAGAAAAAACAACTTAAAATATTAAAATATTTTATTATTTTTACCATTAATGCAGTGTTTGGTGCCCTATAATTCCTGCCAACGTCATTCAGAGAAAAAAAATTTACTTCGACGAGTTAACACGTTAGTTTTTTTTAGCGATCGGTACTAGTTTCATAGCTCTACCTTGTACTGTTTCGATTTTATTAGCAAAAAAAAACCTTAAAATATTAAAATATTTTATTAATTTTACCATTAATGCAGAGTTTGGTGCCCTATAATTCCTGTCGGCGTTATTTTTAGAAAAAAATTTACTTCGACAAGTTAACACGTTAGCTAAATAGCAAGTGGTACCAGTTTTATAGTTCTAGCTGCTACTGTTTCGATTTATTGGCAAAAAAACCCCTTAAAATATTAAAATATTTTATTATTTTTACTATTAATGCGGAGTTTGGTGCCCTCTAATTCCTGTCGTCGTTATTTTTAGAAAAAAAATTATTTCGACGAGTTACCACGTTAGTTTTTTAGCGATTGGTACTAGTTTCATAGCTTTACCTGGTACGGTTTTGATTTTATTGGCAAATAAAACCCCTTAAAATATTAAAGTATTTTATTAATTTTACCATTAATGCAGAGTTTGGTGCCCTATAATTCCTGTAGGCGTTTTTTCCATCCCTGATACATATGAAATTGTCCGTGGCTTTTGTATTTGTATTGTTGTTACAGAGAACTACGTAGCAATTTTTATTGCTAAGCATAAGCATAAAATTTATTTAGCAGTTTTGGTTCGTTAGGAGATTATTCCCGTCACTAAGTTTAAAAAAACACAATTCTTTGTCTTTTCTCTCATTTATCTCAAATGTTAAAATTCATATATAAAAAAAACATAAACAAAAAATACACTCTGAACTGCGATAACCTGGGGCCAAATTACGACATTCGATCACGATCGAAGTTTTACTCGAATGATAAAGTTTGCTGTGCTTTAAATATAGAGATTCTAATAAGAATTTTCAAATTTCGATAACGTTTGAATGCCGTAATTTGCCCTCTGATAAATAGATATCGCCGCTGCTCGGGCGTTATCGGTTATGTCACAATTTTAACAATTTTTTTTTATTGCACTATTTGGAACGTTTGTTGGTCAAACATCTATCCACCAAACCGTTAAAGGATATCTTGATTGGTTCAGAAATAAACAATAGTCGATAAGTTCAATACTATAAAGTAATAAAATGAAATGCTTTCTCTGCTCTTCTGAAAAATCAGTAAAAAACACATAACTGAATTCGTATAAACAGCGACAATATGCCTCGAGTAGAACTTTTTAAAAATGTATTGAAGAGCCAAAATATTTATAAGTTTTATTTTTAAATTCTCATTAACGAATTGACAATCAAAACTTAAAACAAGAAAAAAGTTTTTTTCAATAACCCACTCAAAAATGTTTTTTTAAAGGTATTCTTTTATATATGTTTATATGTATGTATATGTATTTATATGTTCTTTTATTTAAAAATTTGTTGTGTTATTACAGTGTGATTGAAACATTTAAAATATTTGCATTCTAAAATAGAGGCATATTTTTCGAGAAAAGAAAACCATAACCATAACTGAATGAGTGATAAAAGGAAAGTTTTGTCCTACCATTGTAATGCTTCGACGAGTTAACGCGTTAAATAAATAGCAAGTGGTGCCAGTTTCAAAGTTCTAGCTGGTATTGTTTCGATTTTATTGGCAGAAAAAACCCCTTAAAATATTAAAATATTTTATTATTTTTACCATTAATGCAGAGTTTGGTGCCCTATAATTCCTGTCGGCGTTATTTTTAGAAAAAAAATTTACTTCGACGAGTTAACACGTTAGTTTTCTAGCGATTGGTGCCAGCTTTAAAGTTCTAGCTGGTATTGGTTCGATATTATTGGCAGAAAAACCGCCTTAAAATATTAAAATATTTTATTATATTTACCATTAATGCAGAGTTTGGTGCCCTATAATTCCTTTCAACGTTCTTTAGAGAAAAAAAAATTTACTTAAACGAGTTAACACGTTAGTTAAATAGCAAGTGGTACCAGCTTTATAGTTCTAGCTGGTACTGTTTCGATTTTATTGGCAAAAAAAAACCCCTTAAAATATTAAAATATTTTATTATTTTTACCATTAATGCAAAGTTTGGTGCCCTATAATTCCTGTCGGCGTTGTTTTAGAAAACAATTCACTTCGACGAGTTAACACGTTAGTTTTCTAGCGTTTGGTGCCAGTTTTAAAGTTCTAGCTGGTATTGGTTCGATTTTATTGGCAGAAAAAACGCCTTAAAATATTAAAATATTTTATTATATTTACCATTTATGCAGAGTTTGGTGCCCTATAATTCCTGTCAACGTTCTTTAGAGAAAAAAAAATTTACTTCGGCGAGTTAACACGTTAGCTAAATAGCAAGTGGTACCAGCTTTAAAGTTCTAGCTGGTACTGTTTCGATTTTATTGACAAAAAACCCCTTAAAATATTAAAATATTTTATTATTTTTACCATTAATGCAGAGTTTGGTGCCTTATAATTCCTGTCGGCGTTATTTTTAGAAAAAAATTTACTTCGAAGAGTTAACACGTTAGTTTTCTAGCGATTGGTACTAGTTTCATAGTTCTAGCTGGTATAGTTTTGATTTTATTGGCAAAAAAAACCCTTAAAATATTAAAATATTTTAATATTTTTACCATTAATGCAGAGTTTGGTGCCCTATAATTCCTGTCGGTGTTATTTGGAAAAAAAAATTACTTCGACAAGTTAACACGTTAGTTTTCTAGCGATTGGTACTAGCTTCATAGTTCTAGCTAGTATAGTTTTGATTTTATTGGCAAAAAAACCCTTAAAATATTAAAATATTTTAATATTTTTACCCGTAATGCAGAGTTTGGTGCTCTCTAATTCCTGCCAACGTCATTTAAAGAAAAAAATTTACTTCAACGAGTACTGTTTCAATTTTATAGGCAAAAAACCCCTTAAAATATTAAAATATTTTATTATTTTTACCATTAATGCAGAGTTTTGTGCCCTCTAATTCCTGCCAACGTCATTTAGAGAAAAAAATTTACCTTGACGAGTTAACACGTTAGCTAGATAGAAAGTGGTACCAGTTTTATAGTTCTAGCTGGTACTGTTTCGATTTTATTGGCAAAAAAAACGCCTTAAAATATTAAAATATTTTATTATTTTTACCATTAATGAGAGCTTGGTGCCCTATAATTCCTGTCGACGTTATTGAGAGAAAAAAAAATACTTTAACGAGTTAACACGTTAGTTTTCTAGCGTTTGGTGCCAGTTTTAAAGTTCTAGCTGGTATTGTTTCGATTTTATTGGCAAAAAAACCCCTTAAAATATTAAAATATTTTATTATTTTTACCATTAATGCAGAGTTTGGTGCCCTATAATTCCTGTCGACGTTATTTAGAGAAAAAAATTTACTTCGACAAGTTAACACCTAAGTTTTCTAGCGATTTGTACTAGTTTGATAGCTCTAGCTGGTACTGTTTCGATTTTATTGGCACAAAAATACCCTTAAAATATCAAAATATTTAATTATTTTTCCATTAATGCAGAGTTTGGTGCCCTATAATTCCTGTCGGCGTTATTTTTAGAAAAAAAATTTACTTCGACGAGTTAACACGTTAGTTTTCTAGCGTTTGCTGACAGTTTTATAGTTCTAGCTGGTACTGTTTCGATTTTATTGGCAAAAAAAACCCCTTAATATATTAAAATATTTTATTATTTTTACCATTAATGCAGAGTTTGGTGCCTTCTAATTCCTGTCGGCGTTATTTTTAGAAAAAAAATTATTTCGAAGAGTCACAACGTTAGCTATATAGCAAGTGGTACCAGTTTTATAGTTCTAGCTGGTACAGTTTCGATTTTATTGGCAAAAAAAAACCCTTAAAATATTAAAATATTTTATTATTTTTACCATTAATGCAGAGTTTGGTGCCCTCTAATTCCTGCCAACCTCATTTAGAGAAAAAAATTTACTTCGACGAGTTAACACGTTAGCTCGTACTGTTTCAATTTTATAGGCAAAAACACCCCTTAAAATATTAAAATATTTTATTATTTTTATTATTAATGCAGAGTTTGGTGCCCTATAATTCCTGTCGGCGGTATTTTTAGAAAAAAATTCACTTCGACGAGTTAACACGTTGGTTTTTTTAGCGATTGGTGCCAGTTTCAAAGTTCTAGCTGGTATTGTTTCGATTTTATTGCCAAAAATTCCTTTAGTTTCATAGCTCTACCTGGTACTGTTTCGATTTTATTGGCAAATAAAACCCCTTAAAATATTAATATATCTTATTATTTTTACCATTAATGCAAAAAAAAATTTACTTCGACAAGTTAACACGTTAGCTAGATAGCAAGTGGTACCAGTTTTATAGTTCTAGCTGGTACTGTTTCGATTTTTTTGGCAAAAAAACCCCTTAAAATATTAAAATATTTTATTATTTTTACCATTAATGCGGAGTTTGGTGCCCTCTTATTCCTGTCGGCGTTATTTTTAGAAAAAACATTATTTCGACGAGTTACCAGGTTAGTTTTTTAGCGACTGGTACTAGTTTCATAGCTCTACTATTTCGATTTTATTGGCAAATAAAACCCCTTCAAATATTAAAATATTTTATTATTTTTACCATTAATGCAGTGTTTGGTGCCCTATAATTCCTGCCAACGTCATTCAGAGAAAAAAAATTTACTTCGACGAGTTAACACGTTAGTTTTTTTTAAGCAAACGGTACTAGTTTCAAAGCTCTACCTTGTACTGTTTCGATTTTATTGGCAAAAAAACCCTTATAATATTAAAATATTTTATTAATTTTACCATTAATGTAGAGTTTGGTGCCCTATAATTCCTGTCTGCGTTATTTTTAGAAAAAAATTTACTTCGACGAGTTAACGCGTTAGCTAACTATCAAGTGGTGCCAGTTTCAAAGTTCTAGCTGGTATTGTTTCGATTTTATTGCCAAAAAAAATCCCTTAGTTTCATAGCTCTACCTGGTACTGTTTCGATTTTATTGGCAAATAAAACCCCTTAAAATATTAATATATCTTATTATTTTTACCATTAATGCAAAAAAAAATTTACTTCGATAAGTTAACACGTTAGCAAGATAGCAAGTGGTACCAGTTTTATAGTTCTAGCTGGTACTGTTTTGATTCTATTGGCAAAAAAACCCTTTAAAATATTAAAATATTTTATTATTTTTACCATTAATGCGGAGTTTGGTGCCCTCTAATTCCTGTCGGCGTTATTTTTAGAAAAAAAAATTACTTCGACGAGTTACCACGTTAGTTTTTAAGCGATTGGTACTAGTTTCATAGCTCTACCTGGTATTGTTTCGATTTTATTGGCAAATAAAACCCCTTAAAATATTAAAATATTTTATTATTTTTACCATTAATGCAGTGTTTGGTGCCCTATAATTCCTGCCAACGTCATTCAGAGAAAAAAAATTTACTTCGGCGTGTTAACACGTTAGTTTATTTAGCGAACGGTACTAGTTTCATAGCTCTACCTTGTACTGTTTCGATTTTATTGGCAAAAAAACCCTTATAATATTAAAATATTTTATTAATTTAATTTTCTAGCTGGTATGGTTTCGATTTTATTGCCAAAAAAAAAATCCCTTAGTTTCATAGCTCTACCTGGTACTGTTGCGATTTTATTAGCAAATAAAACCCCTTAAAATATTAATATATTTTATTATTTTTACCATTAATGCAAAATTTACTTCGACAAGTTAACACGTTAGCTAGATAGCACTTGGTACCAGTTTTATAGTTCTAGCTGGTACTGTTTCGATTTTATTGGCAAAAAAACCCCTTAAAATATTAAAATATTTTATTATTTTTATCATTAATACAGAGTTTGGTGCCCTTTCATTCCTGTCGGCATTATTTTTAGAAAAAAAATTTACTTCAACGAGTTAACACGTTAGCTAAATAGCAAGTGGTACCAGTTTTATAGTTCTGGCTGCTACTGTTTCGATTTTATTGGCAAAAAAAACCCTTAAAATATTAAAATATTTTGATTTATTTACCATTAATGCAGAGTTTGGTGCCCTATAATTCCTGTCAACGTTCCTTAGAGAAAAAAAAATACTTCGACGAGTTAAAACGTTAGCTAAAAAGTAAGTGGTACCAGTTTTATAGTTCTAGCTGCTACTGTTTCGATTTTATTGGCAAATAAAACCCCTTAAAATATTAAAATATTTTATTATTTTTACCATTAATGCAGTGTTTGGTGCCCTCTAATTCCTGCCAACGTCATTCAGAGAAAAAAAAATTTACTTCGACGAGTTAACACGTTAGTTTGTTAGCGATCGGTACAAGTTTCATAGCTCTTCCTGGTACTGTTTCGATTTTATTGGCAAAAAAAACCCTTAAAATATTAAAATATTTTATTAATTTTACCATTAATGAAGAGTTTGGTGCCCTGTAATTCCTGTCGGCATCTGGCATCTGGCATCTCTGCCTCAAACCGTGAATATCGTGTTATTTGTTACTCTTAATTGTTAAACCAATTTGATATATTAAAAAGTCAATAAAAATAAAACTTTAAGTGATTGTGTATTTCTGACAATGTTGTCGCAGAAGAAAAAACTCTGGGGTAATAACCCAAAATTTAAAGTGCCAAAAATATCCGACGTACCTAGCAGCAGTGCAAATAGATTTCATCTAATTGCAAATGAAGAAGAAGAAGAAGACAGTACTCACAAGGAGAAAATACCACTTATTGTAGTGGACTCAGTTCATAGTTTTTCGTCAGTTTTTGGGCTAATTGGAGAAAGGTATAAGTTTAAAAGAATGTCAATTGGAACAAAAATATTATCTAGTTCAAGAACTCTTTATGAAGAGGCCTTAAATCTACTAAGAACCAAAAAGTACCAGTTTTACACGCATGAAATAAAAGATGCGAAAGCCTTTAAATTAGTGTTGTTTGGTCTTATTCAAATGGACACTAAGATAATCAGTGATGAATTTAACAAATCACATAACATAAATCCGGTAAGTGTTAAGGAAATCACTACCAAAAGGTCTACCGCCGATGATACACTATATCTAATTGAGTTTGACCGCCAGCAAGTGTCGAAGAGGGATATATTAAAAATTAGGTATTTTAGTAATATTGCCGTTTACTGGAGAAGACCACTCAAGGGCAGTAAAGGTCCTACACAATGCACCAAATGCTCTATGTATGGTAATGGTGCTAGAAACTGTAACAGAGTAGTAGTGTGTGCAGCCTGTGCTGGTAATCATGAATTTGCAGATTGCCCATTGAACGAAGCTGCAAATAGTGATAACATCGTTTATAAATGTCACAACTGCACAAAAAAGAATTTTAGAAATGTGAAGCACAGAGCTGACGACCCTAAATGCCCATGTCGTCAGGAATATCTTGAGATTCGACAACGTACCACAGCCAGAATGAAGGTGCCACAAAGGAATTATATGATGAACTTCAACGTCAATGAAGTAAATTTTCCACAACTGCCCGGTAAGGAGCATCAAAATTATCCACGTGACTCTGGTGCCAAAAATATACTGTACTCAGATGTAACAAGAAGTAAAAATCTTGTGAACAGAAATGAAGATGATATTTTCAATGAGAAATTAATGGAAATATTTTTTGATGATGTCGATGCACTTCAAAGATGCCAAAATAAGTACGACAAGCTGCGAGTGCTGGGAATTATGCTTCAACATGCCATATAAATCAACAGTAAGTCACAATGTTCATGTTATGCACTGGAATGCTCAAGGCATAACGACTGAGTCAGCAGCTTCACAGTTGGAAAAATTTTTATACGACAAGGAAGTTGATATTCTCCTTGTCAATGAGACATTTTTAAAACCCCACCATAAATTTAAACTTGGGGGCTACAAAATTTATAGAGAGGATAGACCAACACATGGCGATAAAATATGATGTTGAACACGAAATATTACCAACTATAAATACGCGTGTGGCTGAAAATATTTCGGTACGAGTAGTAATAAATAGGCGCCCTGTGATTTTTACATCTGCGTACAATCCGGCTCAGACTATATTTTTTAAAACTGATATGGATGCCTTAACTAAACGTTCAAATGACTTCTTCTTATTCGGTGATTTAAACGCTCAACATACTCACTGTAATTGCTTTTCAAATAATAATGCTGGTAATGAGCTTTAAAGCCATTGCCTTCAATCAAGCTACTATATGTTTTACCCAAATGCATTTACTCGTTTTGGAGAAAATATTAATCCAGTACAGCCGTCTACAGTAGACATCCTTTTAACTAACTCTTGTCTTCCTTTTTCAACCTTGGAAACACATCCAAATATTCTGCAGTCGGACCATGTACCAATATCTTGCGTCATTTATGGAGAGGTACATAATAGCATTTTGTTGGTACCCCTATATAATCGAGCCGATTGGTTATCAATAAAAAACTGGGTGGAGAATGAAATTATATTACAAGATATAAATCAAAATATTACAAACACAGGTAATCTAGATGTATTATTAAGTAAACTAATATATATTGTAAAAGAAGCAACCAATAGAATACCAGTTGGTCATAGAAACCCCTGGCAACGACAAATTTCAGAAATTAGCAAAATGCTAATTGCTCAGAGAAACAAATATAGACGTAAATTCCAAAGAAGTAGGGATTTTAATTTTAAAACGCATTTATATTGTATCTTGAAACAGCTAAATAGGCTTATTGACTTTCACCTGAATAAAGACAGGAATGAGTCTTGGTCGAAATTCATTTCAAATCTGCCTACCGGTTCCAAAAAGTTTTGGAAATTAACTAAAACTTTAAAAGGCAAGAATCCTACATATTCTAAACTTCATGTACATAGATCAATTCTGAATTCTGACGTCGAAAAGTCAAATGCAATAGCTGACGTATTTGCTAGTTCACATACTATTACTATTAACAATCCATCACCCATGGACTCGGTTGTATCAAGATACATTAATGACCTTAATCAAACTCTTACCGACAATACAAGTATTAAACTTACAAGTTTGTCTGAAGTCAAATCATTTGTCCATTTGCTGAAAAATAATAAAGCTCCTGGCTTAGATGGGATTAACAGTATAATACTTAAATATATGCCCTACTCCTTTTTTTAAATTTTAAGTAAATTACTTAACTTCTGCCTGAGCAATGGGTACTTCCCACACGTTTTTAAAATGGCTAAGGTAATTCCAATCCACAAATCTGGAAAGGATCCTAAATTCACTCCAGAATTTTAGATTTTTCAAATTGCAATAATATCATAAATAAAGAACAATTTGGTTTTCGAAAAGAGCATTCCACTGTACATCAACTTAAGGGAGTTGTTAACTTTCTTGAATGTAATAAAAGTAATCGAAAAAGTACTGGAGTCGTTTTTCTTGATATCGAAAAAGCTTTTGACTCAATCTGGCATGATGGACTAGTGTATAAATTAAATACGTTAAATTTTCCAATTTACCTTCAAAAACTTATCAACAGCTTTTTAGATAAACGTACGTTTGTTGTATCTGTCAATAACAAATTTTCTAGTGAAAGGCAAATACCTGCGGGCTTGCCACAAGGATCAGTATTATCCCCTGCACTATACTCGATAATACATATGATGTTACTCTAAGAAGAGACCATGATGCAGCTTTTTACGCGGATAACAGCGCCTTTATTTGTTGCGGTAAAGTCTCGAATGCGATTATTGGAAAAATGGAAAATAATCTTAAATTAATTCGTAAATACTATGACAAATGGAAAATAAAAGTCAATGACGATAAAACTCAGGCAATTATATATCCATTCAACAAATCGCGAAAACGCTTTCCTACTAGATATTTATCGTCTAGGGGAACAATTATCCCATTGAAGGACGAAATTAAATATCTAGGAGTAATCCTTGACAGAAAACTTTTATTCAAACAGCATGTTAATTACATTTGCGAGAAGGCAATTAAGTGTAGTCGTGCGTTATACCCCTTAGTTGGCTGAATATCAAATCTTAATATAAAGAACAAAGTTCTTATTTACAAAATGTGTATTCGACCGATTATGACCTATGGTTGTCAAATCTGGTCCCAAAAGGCTGCTAAAACGCATACAAAAAAATTGCAAATCATTCAAAATAAAAACTTGAAAATAATACACAATCTACCTTTTAGATATCCAACTTATCTTCTACACAGAAACTTTGACTTCAAAATGTTTAATTCATTGACAAGGGAACTGACGCTGTCATTTAATGAAAAATACAGAAGGTCAAATTTTGAAATAATAAGAAATTTGCTGAACAACCACTGAGGGTCTTTTGTTTAAAAGACACATTTCAGTGATTGTTTTAAAACCTCTTATAACTTCTAAGTTGATGCGAGGTTTTTTATAAACAACTTTTCCTTAAATCTGTGATATTAGTAGTTTCTTTATTTTATTAATAAGATGTTAATTGTTGTAATACTATATGTAAATTCTCATAACTCTGTTAATGATATTGATAAAATGAATAAGTTTTTAATAAAGGATAATAAAAAAAAAAATAAAAATTCCTCTCGGCGTTATTTTTAGAAAAAAATTTACTTCGACGAGTTAACGCGTTAGCTAAATAGCAAGTGGTGCCAGTTTCAAAGTTCTAGCTGGTATTGTTTCGATTTTATTGCCAAAAAAAATCCCTTAGTTTCATAGCTCTACCTGGTACTGTTTCGATTTTATTGGCAAATCAAACCCCTTAAAATATAAATATATCTTATTATTTTTACCATTAATGCAAAAAAAATTTACTTCGACAAGTTAACACGTTAGCTAGATAGCAAGTGGTACCAGTTTTATAGTTCTAGCTGGTACTGTTTCGATTTTATTGGCAAAAAAAACCTTTAAAATATTAAAATATTTTATTAATTTTACCATTAATGCAGAGTTTGGTGCCCTATAATTCCTGTCGGCGTTATTTTTAGAAAAAAATTTACTTCGACGAGTTAACGCGTTAGCTAAATAGCAAGTGGTGCCAGTTTCAAAGTTCTAGCTGGTATTGTTTCTATTTTATTGGCAGAAAAAACCACTTAAAATATTAAAATATCTTATTATTTTTACCATTAATGCAAAAAAAATTTACTTCGACAAGTTAACACGTTAGCTAGATAGCAAGTGGTACCAGTTTTATAGTTCTAGCTGGTACTGTTTCGATTTTATTGGCAAAAAAAACCTTTAAAATATTAAAATATTTTATTAATTTTACCATTAATGCAGAGTTTGGTGCCCTCTCATTCCTGTCGGCATTATTTTTAGAAAAAAAATTTACTGCGACGAGTTAACACGTTAGCTAAATAGCAAGTGGTACCAGTTTTATAGTTCTAGCTGGTACTGTTTCGATTTTATTGGCAAAAAAAGTTCTTAAAATATTAAAATGTTTTATTATTTTTACCATTAATGCAAAATTTGGTGCCCTATAATTCCTGTCGGCGTTATTTTGAGAAAAACAAATTTACTTCGACAAGTTAACACGTTAGCTGATTAGCAAGTGGTACAAGTTTTATAGTTCTAGCTGGTACTGTTTTGATTTTATTGTCAAAAAAATATCCCTTAAAATATTAAAATATTTTATTATTTTTAACATTAATGCAGAGTTTGGTGCCCTTTAATTCCTGTCGGCGTTATTTTTAGAAAAAAAAAATTCACCTCGACGAGTTAACACGTTAATTTTTTTTGCAAATTGGTGCCAGTTTCAAAGTTCTAGCTGGTATTGTTTCGATTTTATTGCCAAAAAAATTCCTTTAGTTTCATAGCTCTACCTGGTACTGTTGCGATTTTATTGGCAAATAAAACCCCTTAAACTATTAATATATTTTATTATTTTTACCATTAATGCAAACAAAATTTACTTCGACAAGTTAACACGTTAGCTAGATAGCAAGTGGTACCAGTTTTATAGTTCTAGCTGGTATTGTTTCGATTTTATTGGCAAAAAAACATTTAAAATATTAAAATATTTTATTATTTTTACCATTTATGCAGAGCTTGGTGCCCTCTAATTCCTGCCAACGTCATTCAGAGAAAAAAAATTTACTTCGACGAGTTAACACGTTAGTTTTTATAGCGAACGGTACTAGTTTCAAAGCTCTACCTTGTACTGTTTCGATTTTATTGGCAAACAAACCCTTATAATATTAAAATATTTTATTAATTTTACCATTAATGCAGAGTTTGGTGCCCTCTCATTCCTGTCGGCATTATTTTTAGAAAAAAAATTTACTGCGACGAGTTAACACGTTAGCTAAATAGCAAGTGGTACCAGTTTTATAGTTCTAGCTGGTACTGTTTCGATTTTATTGGCAAAAAAAGTTCTTAAAATATTAAAATGTTTTATTATTTTTACCATTAATGCAAAATTTGGTGCCCTATAATTCCTGTCTGCAATATTTTAAGAAAAAAATTTACTTCGACGAGTTAACGCGTTAGCTAAATATCAAGTGGTGCCAGTTTCAAAGTTCTACCTGGTATTGTTTCGATTTTATTGCCAAAAAAAATCCCTTAGTATCATAGCTCTACCTGGTACTGTTTCGATTTTATTGGCAAATAAAACCCCTTAAAATATAAATATATCTTATTATTTTTACCATTAATGCAAAAAAAAATTCACTTCGACGAGTTAACACGTTAGTTTTCTAGCGTTTGGTGCCAGTTTTATAGTTCTAGCTGGTATTGTTTTAATTTTATTGGCAGAATAAACCCCTTAAATATTAAAATATTTTACTATTTTTCCATTAAAGCAGAGTTTGGTGCCCTATAATTCCTGTCGGCGTTATTTTTAGAAAAAAGTTTACTTCAACGAGTTAACACGTTAGATAAATAGCAATTGGTACCAGTTTTATAGTTCTAGCTGGTACAGTTTCGATTTTATTGGAAAAAAACCCTTAAAATATTATATTATTTTTACCATTAATGCAGAGCTTGGTGCCCCCTAGTTCCTGCCAACGTCATTTAGAGAAAAAAATTTACTTCGACGAGTTAACACGTTAGCTAGATAGCAAGTGGTATCAGTTTAAAATATTAAAATATTTTATTATTTTTTCATTAATGCAGAGTTTGGTGCCCTATAATTCCTGTCGGCGTTATTTTGAGAAAAAAGTTTACTTCAACGAGTTAACACGTTAGCTAAATAGCAAGTGGTACCAGTTTTATAGTTCTAGCTGGTACAGTTTCGATTTTATTGGCAAAAAAAACATTTAAAATATTAAAATATTTTATTATTTTTACCATTAATGCAGAGCTTGTTGCCCTCTAATTCCTGCCAACGTCATTTAGAGAAAAAAATTTACTTCGACGAGTTAACACGTTAGCTAGATAGCAAGTGGTATCAGTTTTATAGTTCTAGCTGGTACTGTTTCGATTTTATTGGCAAAAAAATCCCTTAAGATATTAAAATATTTTATTATTTTTACCATTAATGCAGAGTTTGGTGCCCTCTTATTCCTGCCAACGTCATTTAGAGAAAAAAATTTACTTCGACGAGTTAACACGTTAGCTAGATAGCATGTGGTACCAGTTTTATAGTTCTAGCTGGTACTGTTTCGATTTTATTGGCAAAAAAAAACCCTTAAAATCTTAAAATATTTTATTATTTTTACCATTAATGCAGAGTGCCTTCTAATTACTGCCAACGTCATTTAGAGAAAAAAATTTACTTCGACAAGTTAACACGTTAGCTAGATAGCAAGTGGTTCCAGTTTTATAGTTCTAGCTGGTACTGTTTCGATTTTATTGGCAGAATAAACCCCTTAAATATTAAAATATTTTACTATTTTTCCATTAAAGCAGAGTTTGGTGCCCTATAATTCCTGTCGGCGTTATTTTTAGAAAAAAGTTTACTTCAACGAGTTAACACGTTAGATAAATAGCAATTGGTACCAGTTTTATAGTTCTAGCTGGTACAGTTTCGATTTTATTGGAAAAAAACCCTTAAAATATTATATTATTTTTACCATTAATGCAGAGCTTGGTGCCCTCTAATTCCTGCCAACGTCATTTAGAGAAAAAAATTTACTTCGACGAGTTAACACGTTAGCTAGATAGCAAGTGGTATCAGTTTAAAATATTAAAATATTTTATTATTTTTTCATTAATGCAGAGTTTGGTGCCCTATAATTCCTGTCGGCGTTATTTTGAGAAAAAAGTTTACTTCGACGAGTTAACACGTTAGCTAGATAGCAAGTGGTATCAGTTTAAAATATTAAAATATTTTATTATTTTTTCATTAATGCAGAGTTTGGTGCCTTCTAATTCCTGCCAACGTCATTTAGAGAAAAAAATTTACTTCGACAAGTTAACACGTTAGCTAGATAGCAAGTGGTACCAGTTTTATAGTTCTAGCTGGTACTGTTTCGATTTTATTGGCAAAAAACCCTTTAAAATATTAAAATATTTTATTATTTTTACCATTACTGCAGTGTTTGGTGCCCTATAATTCCCGCCAACTTCATTTAGAGAAAAAAAATTAACTTTGACGAGTTAACAAGTTAGCTAAGTAGCAAGTGGTACCAGCTTTATAGTTCTAGCTGGTACTGTTTCGATTTTATTGGCAAAAAAAACCCTTAAAATATTAAAATATTTTATTATTTTTACCATTAATACAGAGTTTGGTGCCCTCTAATTCCTGCCAACGTCATTTAGAGAAAAAAATTTGCTTCGACGAGTTTACACGTTAGCTCGTACTGTTTCAATTTTATAGGCCAAAAAACTTCTTAAAATATTAAAATATTTTATTATTTTTACCATTAATGCAGAATTTGGTGCCCTCTACCTGGTACTGTTTCGATTTTATTGGCAAAAAAAACCCTTAAAATATTAAAATATTTTACTAATTTTACCATTAATGCAGCGTTTGGTGCCCTATAATTCCTGTCGGCGGTATTTTTAGAAAAAAATTCACTTCGACGAGTTAACACGTTGGTTTTTTTTTAGCGATTGTTGCCAGTTTCAAAGTCCTAGCTGGTATTGTTTCGATTTTATTGCCAAAAAAAATCCCTTAGTTTCATAGCTCTACGTGGTACTGTTTCGATTTTATTGGCAAATAAAAAAATATTAAAATATTTTATTATTTTTACCATTAATGCAGTGTTAGGTGCCCTATGATTCCTGCCAACGTCATTCAGAGAAAAAAAATTTACTTCGAAGAGTTAACACGTTAGTTTTTTTTAGCGATCGGTACTAGTTTCATAGCTCTACCTTGTACTGTTTCGATTTTATTGGCAAAAAAAAACCTTTAAAATATTAAAATAATTTATTAATTTTACCATTAATGCAGAGTTTGGTGCCCTATAATTCCTGTCGGCGTTATTTTTATAAAAAAATTTACCTCGACGAGTTAACGCGTTAGCTAAATAGCAAGTGGTGCCAGTTTCAAAGTTCTAGCTGGTATTGTTTCGATTTTATTGGCAGAAAAAACCACTTAAAATATTAAAATATCTTATTATTTTTACCATTAATGCAGAGTTTGGTGCCCTCTCATTCCTGTCGGCATTATTTTTAGAAAAAAAATTTACTGCAACGAGTTAACACGTTAGCTAAATAGCAAGTGGTACCAGTTTTATAGTTCTAGCTGGTACTGTTTCGATTTTATTGGCAAAAAAAACCCCTTAAAATATTAAAATGTTTTATTATTTTTACCATTAATGCAAAATTTAGTGCCCTATAATTCCTGTCGGCGTTATTTTGAGAAAAAAAATTTACTTCGACAAGTTAACACGTTAGCTGATTAGCAAGTGGTACAAGTTTTATAGTTCTAGCTGGTACTGTTTTGATTTTATTGGCAAAAAAATACCCCTTAAAATATTAAAATATTTGATTATTTTTAACATTAATGCAGAGTTTGGTGCCCTATAATTCCTGTCGGCGTTATTTTTAGAAAAAAAATTCACCTTGACGAGTTAACACGTTAGTTTTTTTTAGCGATTGGTGCCAGTTTCAAAGTTCTAGCTGGTATTGTTTCGATTTTATTGCCAAAAAAAATCCATTAGTTTCATAGCTCTACCTGGTACTGTTGCGACTTTATTGGCAAATAAAACCCCTTAAAATATTAATATATTTTATTATTTTTACCATTAATGCAAACAAAATTTACTTCGACAAGTTAACACGTTAGCTAGATAGCAAGTGGTACCAGTTTTATAGTTCTAGCTGGTATTGTTTCGATTTGATTGGCAAAAAACCCCTTAAAATATTTTATTATTTTTACCATTAATACAGAGTTTGGTGCCCTCTCATTCCTGTCGGCATTATTAAAAAAAAAAAAAAATTTACTTCGACGAGTTAACACGTTAGCTAAATAGCAAGTGGTACCAGTTTTATAGTTCTAGCTGCTACTGTTTCGATTTTATTGGCAAAAAAACCCCTTAAAATATTAAAATATTTTATTATATTTACCATTAATGCAGAGTTTGGTGCTCTATAATTCCTGTCAACGTTCTTTAGAGAAAAAAATTACTTCGATGAGTTAAAACGTTAGCTAAATAGTAAGTGGTACCAGTTTTATAATTCTAGCTGGTAGTATTTCGATTTTATTGGCAAAAAAACGCTTAAAATATTAAAATATTTTATTATTTTTACCATTAATGCGGAGTTTGGTGCCCTCTACCTGGTACTGTTTCGATTTTATTGGCAAAAAAACCCCTTAAAATATTAAAATATTTTATTATTTTTACCATTAATGCAGAGCTTGGTGCCCTCTACCTGGTACTGTTTCGATTTTATTGGCAAAAAAACCCTTAAAATATTAAAATATTTTATCAATTTTACCATTAATGCAGAGTTTGATGCCCTATGATTCCTGTCGGCGGTATTTTTAGAAAAAAATTCACTTCGACGAGTTGACACGTTGTTTTTTTTTTAGCGAATGGTGCCAGTTTCAAAGTTCTAGCTGGCATTGTTTCGATTTTATTGCCAAAAAAAATCCCTTAGTTTCATAGCTCTACCTGGTACTGTTTCGATTTTATTGGCAAATAAGACCACTTAAAATATTAATATATCTTATTATTTTTACCATTAATGCAAAAAAAAAATTACTTCGACGAGTTACCACGTTAGTTTTTTAGCGATTGGTACTAGTTTCATAGCTTTACCTGGTACTGTTTCGATTTTATTGGCAAATAAAACCCCTTAAAATATTAAAATATTTTATTATTTTTACCATTAATGCATGGTTTGGTGCCCTCTAATTCCTGCCAACGTCATTCAGAGAAAAAAAAAATTTACTTCGACGAGTTAACACGTTAGTTTGTTAGCGATCGGTACAAGTTTCATAGCTCTACCTGGTACTGTTTCGATTTTATTGGCAAAAAAAACTCTTAAAATATTAAAATATTTTATTAATTTTACCATTAATGCAGAGTTTGGTGCGCTCTACCTGGTACTGTTTCGATTTTATTGGCAAAAAAACCCCTTAAAATATTAAAATATTTTATTGTTTTTACCATTAATGCAGAGTTTGGTGCCCTCTACCTGGTACTGTTTCGATTTTATTGGCAAAAAAACCCTTAAAATATTAAAATATTTTATCAATTTTACCATTAATGCAGAGTTTGGTGCCCTATGATTCCTGTCGGCGGTATTTTTAGAAAAAAATTCACTTCGACGAGTTAACACGTTTTTTTTTTTAGCGATTGGTGCCAGTTTCAAAGTTCTAGCTGGTATTGTTTCGATTTTATTGCCAAAAATTCCCTTAGTTTCATAGCTATACCTGGTACTGTTTCGATTTTATTGGCAAATAAAACCCCTTAAAATATTAATATATCTTATTATTTTTACCATTAATGCAAAAAAAAATTTACTTCGACAAGTTAACACGTTAGCTAGATAGCAAGTGGTACCAGTTTTATAGTTCTAGCTGGTACTGTTTTGATTTTATTGGCAAAAAAAACCCTTAAAATATTAAAATATTTTATTATTTTTACCATTAATGCGGAGTTTGGTGCCCTCTCATTCCTGTCGGCGTTATTTTGAGAAAAAAAATTTACTTCGACAAGTTAACACGTTAGCTGATTAGCAAGTGGTACAAGTTTTATAGTTCTAGCTGGTACTGTTTTGATTTTATTGGCAAAAAAATACCCCTTAAAATATTAAAATATTTTATTATTTTTAACATTAATGCAGAGTTTGGTGCCCTATAATTCCTGTCGGCGTTATTTTTAGAAAAAAAAATTCACCTCGACGAGTTAACACGTTAGTTTTTTTTTAGCGATTGGTGCCAGTTTCAAAGTTCTAGCTGGTATTGTTTCGATTTTATTGCCAAAAAAATCCATTAGTTTCATAGCTCTACCTGGTACTGTTGCGACTTTATTGGCAAATAAAACTCCTTAAAATATTAATATATTTTATTATTTTTACCATTAATGCAAACAAAATTTACTTCGACAAGTTAACACGTTAGCTAGATAGCAAGTGGTACCAGTTTTATAGTTCTAGCTGGTATTGTTTCGATTTGATTGGCAAAAAACCCCTTAAAATATTAAAATATTTTATTATTTTTACCATTAATACAGAGTTTGGTGCCCTCTCATTCCTGTCGGCATTATTAAAAAAAAAAAAAATTTACTTCGACGAGTTAACACGTCAGCTAAATAGCAAGTGGTACCAGTTTTATAGTTCTAGCTGCTACTGTTTCGATTTTATTGGCAAAAAACCCCTTAAAATATTAAAATATTTTATTATATTTACCATTAATGCAGAGTTTGGTGCTCTATAATTCCTGTCAACGTTCTTTAGAGAAAAAAATTACTTCGATGAGTTAAAACGTTAGCTAAATAGTAAGTGGTACCAGTTTTACAATTCTAGCTGGTATTATTTCTTTTTTATTGGCAAAAAAAACGCTTAAAATATTAAAATATTTTATTATTTTTACCATTAATGCGGAGTTTGGTGCCCTCTACCTGGTACTGTTTCGATTTTATTGGCAAAAAAACCCCTTAAAATATTACAATAATTTATTATTTTTACCATTAATGCAGAGTTTGGTGCCCTCTACCTGGTACTGTTTCGATTTTATTGGCAAAAAAACCCTTAAAATATTAAAATATTTTATCAATTTTACCATTAATGCAGAGTTTGGTGCCCTATGATTCCTGTCGGCGGTATTTTTAGAAAAAAATTCACTTCGACGAGTTAACAAGTTTTTTTTTTTAAGCGATTGGTGCCAGTTTCAAAGTTCTAGCTGGTATTGTTTCGATTTTATTGCCAAAAAAAATCCCTTAGTTTCATAGTTCTACCTGGTACTGTTTCGATTTTATTGGCAAATAAAACCCCTTAAAATGTAAATATATCTTATTATTTTAACCATTAATGCAAAAAAAAAATTCACTTCGACGAGTTAACACGTTAGTTTTCTAGCGTTTGGTGCCAGTTTTAAAGTTCTAGCTGGTATTGTTTTAATTTTATTAGCAGAATAAACCCCTTAAATATTAAAATATTTTACTATTTTTCCATTAATGCAGAGTTTGGTGTCCTATAATTCCTGTCGGCGTTATTTTTAGAAAAAAGTTTACTTCAACGAGTTAACACGTTAGATAAATAGCAAGTGGTACCAGTTTTATAGTTCTAGCTGGTACAGTTTCGATTTTATTGGAAAAAAACCCTTAAAATATTATATTATTTTTACCATTAATGCAGTGTTAGGTGCCCTATGATTCCTGCCAACGTCATTCAGAGAAAAAAAATTTACTTCGACGAGTTGACACGTTAGTTTTTTTTAGCGATCGGTACTAGTTTCATAGCTCTACCTTGTACTGTTTCGATTTTATTGGCAAAAAAAACCTTTAAAATATTAAAATATTTTATTAATTTTACCATTAATGCAGAGTTTGGTGCCCTATAATTCCTGTCGGCGTTATTTTTAGAAAAAAATTTACTTCGACGAGTTGACGCGTTAGCTAAATAGCAAGTGGTGCCAGTTTCAAAGTTCTAGCTGGTATTGTTTCTATTTTATTGGCAGAAAAAACCACTTAAAATATTAAAATATCTTATTATTTTTACCATTAATGCAGAGTTGGGTGCCCTCTCATTCCTGTCGGCATTATTTTTAGAAAAAAAATTTACTGCGACGAGTTAACACGTTAGCTAAATAGCTAGTGGTACCAGTTTTTTAGTTCTAGCTGGTACTGTTTCGATTTTATTGGCAAAAAAAGTTCTTAAAATATTAAAATGTTTTATTATTTTTACCATTAATGCAAAATTTGGTGCCCTATAATTCCTGTCGGCGTTATTTTGAGAAAAAAAAATTTACTTCGACAAGTTAACACGTTAGCTGATTAGCAAGTGGTACAAGTTTTATAGTTCTAGCTGGTACTGTTTTGTTTTTATTGGCAAAAAAATACCCCTTAAAATATTAAAATATCTTATTATTTTTACCATTTATGCAGAGCTTGGTGCCCTCTAATTCCTGCCAACGTCATTCAGAGAAAAAAAATTTACTTCGACGAGTTAACACGTTAGTTTTTTTTAGCGAACGGTACTAGTTTCAAAGCTCTACCTTGTACTGTTTCGATTTTATTGGCAAAAAAACCCTTATAATATTAAAATATTTTATTAATTTTACCATTAATGCAGAGTTTGGTGCCCTCTACCTGGTACTGTTTCGATTTTATAGGCAAAAAAACCCTTAAAATATTAAAATATTTTATCAATTTTACCATTAATGCAGAGTTTGGTACCCTATGATTCCTGTCGGCGGTATTTTTAGAAAAAAATTCACTTCGACGAGTTAACACGTTTTTTTTTTTTAGCGATTGGTGCCAGTTTCAAAGTTCTAGCTGGTATTGTTTCGATTTTATTGCCAAAAAAAATCCCTTAGTTTCATAGCTCTACCTGGTACTGTTTCGATTTTATTGGCAAATAAAACCCCTTAAAATATAAATATATCTTATTATTTTTACCATTAATGCAAAAAAAAAATTCACTTCGACGAGTTAACACGTTAGTTTTCTAGCGTTTGGTGCCAGTTTTAAAGTTCTAGCTGGTATTGTTTTAATTTTATTGGCAGAATAAACCCCTTAAATATTAAAATATTTTACTATTTTTCCATTAATGCAGAGTTTGGTGTCCTATAATTCCTGTCGGCGTTATTTTTAGAAAAAAGTTTACTTCAACGAGTTAACACGTTAGATAAATAGCAAGTGGTACCAGTTTTATAGTTCTAGCTGGTACAGTTTCGATTTTATTGGAAAAAAACCCTTAAAATATTATATTATTTTTACCATTAATGCAGAGCTTGGTGCCCTCTAATTCCTGCCAACGTCATTTAGAGAAAAAAATTTACTTCGACGAGTTAACACGTTAGCTAGATAGCAAGTGGTATCAGTTTAAAATATTAAAATATTTTATTATTTTTTCATTAATACAGAGTTTGGTGCCCTATAATTCCTGTCGGCGTTATTTTGAGAAAAAAGTTTACTTCAACGAGTTAACACGTTAGCTAAATAGCAAGTGGTACGAGTTTTATAGTTCTAGCTGGTACAGTTTCGATTTTATTGGCAAAAAAAAACATTTAAAATATTAAAATATTTTATTATTTTTACCATTAATGCAGAGCTTGTTGCCCTCTAATTCCTGCCAACGTCATTTAGAGAAAAAAATTTACTTCGACGAGTTAACACGTTAGCTAGATAGCAAGTGGTATCAGTTTTATAGTTCTAGCTGGTACTGTTTCGATTTTATTGGCAAAAAAATCCCTTAAGATATTAAAATATTTTATTATTTTTACCATTAATGCAGAGTTTGGTGCCCTCTTATTCCTGCCAACGTCATTTAGAGAAAAAAATTTACTTCGACGAGTTAACACGTTAGCTAGATAGCATGTGGTACCAGTTTTATAGTTCTAGCTGGTACTGTTTCGATTTTATTGGCAAAAAAAACCCTTAAAATATTAAAATATTTTATTATTTTTACCATTAATGCAGAGTTTGGTGCCTTCTAATTCCTGCCAACGTCATTTAGAGAAAAAAATTTACTTCGACGAGTTAACACGTTAGCTAGATAGCAAGTGGTACCAGTTTTATAGTTCTAGCTGGTACTGTTTCGATTTTATTGGCAAAAAACCCTTAAAAATATTAAAATATTTTATTATTTTTACCATTACTGCAGTGTTTGGTGCCCTATAATTCCCGCCAACTTCATTTAGAGAAAAAAAATTTACTTTGACGAGTTAACAAGTTAGCTAAGTAGCAAGTGGTACCAGGTTTATAGTTCTAGCTGGTACTGTTTCGATTTTATTTGCAAAAAAAACCCTTAAAATATTAAAATATTTTATTATTTTTACCATTAATACAGAGTTTGGTGCCCTCTAATTCCTGCCAACGTCATTTAGAGAAAAAAAATTTACTTCGACGAGTTTACACGTTAGCTCGTACTGTTTCAATTTTATAGGCAAAAAAACCCCTTAAAATATTAAAATATTTTATTATTTTTACCATTAATGCAGAATTTGGTGCCCTCTACCTGGAACTGTTTCGATTTTATTAGCAAAAAAAACCCTTAAAATATTAAAATATTTTACTAATTTTACCATTAATGCAGCGTTTGGTGCCCTATAATTCCTGTCGGCGGTATTTTTAGAAAAAAATTCACTTCGACGAGTTAACACGTTGGTTTTTTTTAGCGATTGTTGCCAGTTTCAAAGTCCTAGCTGGTATTGTTTCGATTTTATTGCCAAAAAAAATCCCTTAGTTTCATAGCTCTACCTGGTACTGTTTCGATTTTATTGGCAAATAAAAAAATATTAAAATATTTTATTATTTTTACCATTAATGCAGTGTTAGGTGCCCTATGATTCCTGCCAACGTCATTCAGAGAAAAAAAATTTACTTCGAAGAGTTAACACGTTAGTTTTTTTTAGCGATCGGTACTAGTTTCATAGCTCTACCTTGTACTGTTTCGATTTTATTGGCAAAAAAAACCTTTAAAATATTAAAATAATTTATTAATTTTACCATTAATGCAGAGTTTGGTGCCCTATAATTCCTGTCGGCGTTATTTTTATAAAAAAATTTACTTCGACGAGTTAACGCGTTAGCTAAATTGCAAGTGGTGCCAGTTTCAAAGTTCTAGCTGGTATTGTTTCGATTTTATTGGCAGAAAAAACCACTTAAAATATTAAAATATCTTATTATTTTTACCATTAATGCAGAGTTTGGTGCCCTCTCATTCCTGTCGGCATTATTTTTAGAAAAAAAAATTTACTGCAACGAGTTAACACGTTAGCTAAATAGCAAGTGGTACCAGTTTTATAGTTCTAGCTGGTACTGTTTCGATTTTATTGGCAAAAAAAACCCCTTAAAATATTAAAATGTTTTATTATTTTTACCATTAATCCAAAATTTAGTGCCTATAATTCCTGTCGGCGTTATTTTGAGAAAAAAAATTTACTTCGACAAGTTAACACGTTAGCTGATTAGCAAGTGGTACAAGTTTTATAGTTCTAGCTGGTACTGTTTTGATTTTATTGGCAAAAAAATACCCCTTAAAATATTAAAATATTTTATTATTTTTAACATTAATGCAGAGTTTGGTGCCCTATAATTCCTGTCGGCGTTATTTTTAGAAAAAAAAATTGACCTCGACGAGTTAACACGTTAGTTTTTCTTTAGCGATTGGTGCCAGTTTCAAAGTTCTAGCTGGTATTGTTTCGATTTTATTGCCAAAAAAAATTCATTAGTTTCATAGCTCTACCTGGTACTGTTGCGACTTTATTGGCAAATAAAACCCCTTAAAATATTAATATATTTTATTATTTTTACCATTAATGCAAACAAAATTTACTTCGACAAGTTAACACGTTAGCTAGATAGCAAGTGGTACCAGTTTTATAGTTCTAGCTGGTATTGTTTCGATTTGATTGGCAAAAAACCCCTTAAAATATTAAAATATTTTATTATTTTTACCATTAATACAGAGTTTGGTGCCCTCTCATTCCTGTCGGCATTATTAAAAAAAAAAAAAAATTTACTTCGACGAGTTAACACGTTAGCTAAATAGCAAGTGGTACCAGTTTTATAGTTCTAGCTGCTACTGTTTCGATTTTATTGGCAAAAAAACCCCTTAAAATATTAAAATATTTTATTATATTTACCATTAATGCAGAGTTTGGTGCTCTATAATTCCTGTCAACATTCTTTAGAGAAAAAATTACTTCGATGAGTTAAAACGTTAGCTAAATAGTAAGTGGTACCAGTTTTATAATTCTAGCTGGTATTATTTCGATTTTATTGGCAAAAAAAAAACGCTTAAAATATTAAAATATTTTATTATTTTTACCATTAATGCGGAGTTTGGTGCCCTCTACCTGGTACTGTTTCGATTTTATTGGCAAAAAAACCCCTTAAAATATTAAAATATTTTATTATTTTTACCATTAATGCAGAGTTTTGTGCCCTCTACCTGGTACTGTTTCGATTTTATTGGCAAAAAAACCCTTAAAATATTAAAATATTTTATCAATTTTACCATTAATGCAGAGCTTGTTGCCCTCTAATTCCTGCCAACGTCATTTAGAGAAAAAAATTTAATTCGACGAGTTAACACGTTAGCTAGATAGCAAGTGGTATCAGTTTTATAGTTCTAGCTGGTACTGTTTTGATTTTATTGGCAAAAAAATCCCTTAAGATATTAAAATATTTTATTATTTTTACCATTAATGCAGAGTTTGGTGCCCTCTTATTCCTGCCAACGTCATTTAGAGAAAAAAATTTACTTCGACGAGTTAACACGTTAGCTAGATAGCATGTGGTACCAGTTTTATAGTTTTAGCTGGTACTGTTTCGATTTTATTGGAAAAAAAAAACCCTTAAAATATTAAAATATTTTATTATTTTTACCATTAATGCAGAGTTTGGTGCCTTCTAATTCCTGCCAACGTCATTTAGAGAAAAAAATTTACTTCGACGAGTTAACACGTTAGCTAGATAGCAAGTGGTACCAGTTTTATAGTTCTAGCTGGTACTGTTTCGATTTTATTGGCAAAAAACCCTTAAAAATATTAAAAT
The DNA here is from genome assembly GCA_941918925.1 of Phyto melanocephala. Lineage (NCBI taxonomy): Eukaryota > Metazoa > Arthropoda > Insecta > Diptera > Rhinophoridae > Phyto > Phyto melanocephala. The sequence continues at coordinate 67,961,956 of OW799233.1, forward strand.
ATTTTATTATTTTTACCATTACTGCAGTGTTTGGTGCCCTATAATTCCCGCCAACTTCATTTAGAGAAAAAAATTTACTTTGACGAGTTAAAAAGTTAGCTAAGTAGCAAGTGGTACCAGGTTAATAGTTCTAGCTGGTACTGTTTCGATTTTATTGGCAAAAAAAACCCTTAAAATATTAAAATATTTTATTATTTTTACCATTAATACAGAGTTTGGTGCCCTCTAATTCCTGCCAACGTCATTTAGAGAAAAAAATTTACTTCGACGAGTTTACACGTTAGCTCGTACTGTTTCAATTTTATAGGCAAAAAAACCCCTTAAAATATTAAAATATTTTATTATTTTTACCACTAATGCAGAATTTGGTGCCCTCTACCTGGTACTGTTTCGATTTTATTGGCAAAAAAACCCTTAAAATATTAAAATATTTTACTAATTTTACCATTAATGCAGCGTTTGGTGCCCTATAATTCCTGTCGGCGGTATTTTTAGAAAAAAATTCACTTCGACGAGTTAACACGTTGGTTTTTTTTTAGCGATTGTTGCCAGTTTCAAAGTCCTAGCTGGTATTGTTTCGATTTTATTGCCAAAAAAAATCCCTTAGTTTCATAGCTCTACCTGGTACTGTTTCGATTTTATTGGCAAATAAAAAAATATTAAAATATTTTATTATTTTTACCATTAATGCAGTGCTAGGTGCCCTATGATTCCTGCCAACGTCATTCAGAGAAAAAAAATTTACTTCGAAGAGTTAACACGTTAGTTTTTTTTAGCGATCGGTACTAGTTTCATAGCTCTACCTTGTACTGTTTCGATTTTATTGGCAAAAAAAACCTTTAAAATATTAAAATAATTTATTAATTTTACCATTAATGCATAGTTTGGTGCCCTATAATTCCTGTCGGCGTTATTTTTATAAAAAAATTTACTTCGACGAGTTAACGCGTTAGCTAAATAGCAAGTGGTGCCAGTTTCAAAGTTCTAGCTGGTATTGTTTCGATTTTATTGGCAGAAAAAACCACTTAAAATATTAAAATATCTTATTATTTTTACCATTAATGCAGAGTTTGGTGCCCTCTCATTCCTGTCGGCATTATTTTTAGAAAAAAAATTTACTGCAACGAGTTAACACGTTAGCTAAATAGCAAGTGGTACCAGTTTTATAGTTCTAGCTGGTACTGTTTCGATTTTATTGGCAAAAAAAAACCCCTTAAAATATTAAAATGTTTTATTATTTTTACCATTAATGCAAAATTTAGTGTCCTATAATTCCTGTCGGCGTTATTTTGAGAAAAAAAATTTACTTCGTCAAGTTAACACGTTAGCTGATTAGCAAGTGGTACAAGTTTTATAGTTCTAGCTGGTACTGTTTTGATTTTATTGGCAAAAAAATACCCCTTAAAATATTAAAATATTTTATTATTTTTAACATTAATGCAGAGTTTGGTGCCCTATAATTCCTGTCGGCGTTATTTTTAGAAAAAAAAATTGACCTCGACGAGTTAACACGTTAGTTTTTTTTTAGCGATTGGTGCCAGTTTCAAAGTTCTAGCTGGTATTGTTTCGATTTTATTGACAAACGCTTAAAATATTAAAATATTTTATTATTTTTACCATTAATGCGGAGTTTTGTGCCCTCTACCTGGTACTGTTTCGATTTTATTGGCAAAAAAACCCCTTAAAATATTAAAATATTTTATTATTTTTACCATTAGTGCAGAGTTTGGTGCCCTCTACCTGGTACTGTTTCGATTTTATTGGCAAAAAAACCCTTAAAATATTAAAATATTTTATCAATTTTACCATTAATGCAGAGTTTGGTGCCCTATGATTCCTGTCGGCGGTATTTCTAGAAAAAAATTCACTTCGACGAGTTGACACGTTGTTTTTTTTTTAGCGATTGGTGCCAGTTTCAAAGTTCTAGCTGGCATTGTTTCGATTTTATTGCCAAAAAAAATCCCTTAGTTTCATAGCTCTACCTGGTACTGTTTCGATTTTATTGGCAAATAAAACCACTTAAAATATTAATATATCTTATTATTTTTACCATTTATGCAAAAAAAATTTACTTCGACGAGTTACCACGTTAGTTTTTTAGCGATTGGTACTAGTTTCATAGCTTTACCTGGTACTGTTTCGATTTTATTGGCAAATAAAACCCCTTAAAATATTAAAATATTTTATTATTTTTACCATTAATGCATGGTTTGGTGCCCTCTAATTCCTGCCAACGTCATTCAGAGAAAAAAAAAATTTACTTCGACGAGTTAACACGTTAGTTTGTTAGCGATCGGTACAAGTTTCATAGCTCTACCTGGTACTGTTTCGATTTTATTGCCAAAAATTCCCTTAGTTTCATAGCTATACCTGGTACTGTTTCGATTTGATTGGCAAACAACACCCCTTAAAATATTAATATATCTTATTATTTTTACCATTAATGCAAAAAAAAATTTACTTCGACAAGTTAACACGTTAGCTAGATAGCAAGTGGTACCAGTTTTATAGTTCTAGCTGGTACTGTTTCGATTTTATTGGCAAAAAAAACCCTTAAAATATTAAAATATTTTATTATTTTTACCATTAATACAGAGTTTGGTGCCCTCTAATTCCTGCCAACGTCATTTAGAGAAAAAAATTTACTTCGACGAGTTTACACGTTAGCTCGTACTGTTTCAATTTTATAGGCAAAAAAACCCCTTAAAATATTAAAATATTTTATTATTTTTACCATTAATGCAGAATTTGGTGCCCTCTACCTGGTACTGTTTCGATTTTATTGGCAAAAAAACCCTTAAAATATTAAAATATTTTACTAATTTTACCATTAATGCAGCGTTTGGTGCCCTATAATTCCTGTCGGCGGTATTTTTAGAAAAAAATTCACTTCGACCAGTTAACACGTTGGTTTTTTTTTTAGCGATTGTTGCCAGTTTCAAAGTCCTAGCTGGTATTGTTTCGATTTTATTGCCAAAAAAAATCCCTTAGTTTCATAGCTCTACCTGGTACTGTTTCGATTTTATTGGCAAATAAAAAAATATTAAAATATTTTATTATTTTTACCATTAATGCAGTGCTAGGTGCCCTATGATTCCTGCCAACGTCATTCAGAGAAAAAAAATTTACTTCGAAGAGTTAACACGTTAGTTTTTTTTAGCGATCGGTACTAGTTTCATAGCTCTACCTTGTACTGTTTCGATTTTATTGGCAAAAAAAACCTTTAAAATATTAAAATAATTTATTAATTTTACCATTAATGCATAGTTTGGTGCCCTATAATTCCTGTCGGCGTTATTTTAATAAAAAAATTTACTTCGACGAGTTAACGCGTTAGCTAAATAGCAAGTGGTGCCAGTTTCAAAGTTCTAGCTGGTGTTGTTTCGATTTTATTGGCAGAAAAAACCACTTAAAATATTAAAATATCTTATTATTTTTACCATTAATGCAGAGTTTGGTGCCCTCTCATTCCTGTCGGCATTATTTTTAGAAAAAAAATTTACTGCAACGAGTTAACACGTTAGCTAAATAGCAAGTGGTACCAGTTTTATAGTTCTAGCTGGTACTGTTTCGATTTTATTGGCAAAAAAAACCCCTTAAAATATTAAAATGTTTTATTATTTTTACCATTAATGCAAAATTTAGTGCCCTATAATTCCTGTCGGCGTTATTTTGAGAAAAAAAATTTACTTCGTCAAGTTAACACGTTAGCTGATTAGCAAGTGGTACAAGTTTTATAGTTCTAGCTGGTACTGTTTTGATTTTATTGGCAAAAAAAAAACCCCTTAAAATATTAAAATATTTTATTATTTTTAACATTAATGCAGAGTTTGGTGCCCTATAATTCCTGTCGGCGTTATTTTTAGAAAAAAAATTGACCTCGACGAGTTAACACGTTAGTTTTTTTTTTAGCGATTGGTGCCAGTTTCAAAGTTCTAGCTGGCATTGTTTCGATTTTATTGCCAAAAAAATCCCTTAGTTTCATAGCTCTACCTGGTACTGTTTCGATTTTATTGGAAAATAAAACCACTTAAAATATTAATATATCTTATTATTTTTACCATTAATGCAAAAAAAAATTTACTTCGACGAGTTACCACGTTAGTTTTTTTAGCGATTGGTACTAGTTTCATAGCTTTACCTGGTACTGTTTCGATTTTATTGGCAAATAAAACCCCTTAAAATATTAAAATATTTTATTATTTTTACCATTAATGCATGGTTTGGTGCCCTCTAATTCCTGCCAACGTCATTCAGAGAAAAAAAAATTTACTTCGACGAGTTAACACGTTAGTTTGTTAGCGATCGGTACAAGTTTCATAGCTCTACCTGGTACTGTTTCGATTTTATTGGCAAAAAAACTCTTAAAATATTAGAATATTTTATTACTTTTACCATTAATGCAGAGTTTGGTGCGCTCTACCTGGTACTGTTTCGATTTTATTGGCAAAAAAACCCCTTAAAATATTAAAATATTTTATTATTTGTACCACTAATGCAGAGTTTGGTGCCCTCTACCTGGTACTGTTTCGATTTTATTGGCAAAAAAACCCTTAAAATATTAAAATATTTTATCAATTTTACCATTAATACAGAGTTTGGTGCCCTATGATTCCTGTCGGCGGTATTTTTAGAAAAAAATTCACTTCGACGAGTTGACACGCTGTTTTTTTTTTTAGCGATTGGTGCCAGTTTCAAAGTTCTAGCTGGCATTGTTTCGATTTTATTGCCAAAAAAAATCCCTTAGTTTCATAGCTCTACCTGGTACTGTTTCGATTTTATTGGCAAATAAAACCACTTAAAATATTAATATATCTTATTATTTTTACCATTAATGCAAAAAAAATTTACTTCGACGAGTTACCACGTTAGTTTTTTAGCGATTGGTACTAGTTTCATAGCTTTACCTGGTACTGTTTCGATTTTATTGGCAAATAAAACCCCTTAAAATATTAAAATATTTTATTATTTTTACCATTAATGCATGGTTTGGTGCCCTCTAATTCCTGCCAACGTCATTCAGAGAAAAAAAAAATTTACTTCGACGAGTTAACACGTTAGTTTGTAAACGATCGGTACAAGTTTCATAGCTCTACCTGGTACTGTTTCGATTTTATTGCCAAAAATTCCCTTAGTTTCATAGCTATACCTGGTACTGTTTCGATTTGATTGGCAAACAACACCCCTTAAAATATTAATATATCTTATTATTTTTACCATTAATGCAAAAAAAAATTTACTTCGACAAGTTAACACGTTAGCTAGATAGCAAGTGGTACCAGTTTTATAGTTCTAGCTGGTACTGTTTCGATTTTATTGGCAAAAAAAACCCTTAAAATATTAAAATATTTTATTATTTTTACCATTAATGCGGAGTTTGGTGCCCTCTAATTCCTGTCGGCGTTATTTTTAGAAAAAAAATTATTTCGACGAGTTGCCACGTTAGTTTTTTAGCGACTGGTACTGTTTCGATTTTATTGGCAGAAAAAACCACTTAAAATATTAAAATATCTTATTATTTTTACCATTAATGCAGAGTTTGGTGCCCTCTCATTCCTGTCGGCATTATTTTTAGAAAAAAAATTTCCTGCAACGAGTTAACACGTTAGCTAAATAGCAAGTGGTACCAGTTTTATAGTTCTAGCTGGTACTGTTTCGATTTTATTGGCAAAAAAAACCCCTTAAAATATTAAAATGTTTTATTATTTTTACCATTAATGCAAAATTTAGTGCCCTATAATTCCTGTCGGCGTTATTTTGAGAAAAAAAATTTACTTCGACAAGTTAACACGTTAGCTGATTAGCAAGTGGTACAAGTTTTATAGTTCTAGCTGGTACTGTTTTGATTTTATTGGCAAAAAAATACCCCTTAAAATATTAAAATATTTTATTATTTTTACCATTAATGCGGAGTTTGGTGCCCTCTAATTCCTGTCGGCGTTATTTTTAGAAAAAAAAATTCACCTCGACGAGTTAACACGTTAGTTTTTTTTTAGCGATTGGTGCCAGTTTCAAAGTTCTGGCTGGTATTGTTTCGATTTTATTGCCAAAAAAAATCCATTAGTTTTATAGCTCTACCTGGTACTGTTGCGACTTTATTGGCAAATAAAACCCCTTAAAATATTAATATATTTTATTATTTTTACCATTAATGCAAACAAAATTTACTTCGACAAGTTAACACGTTAGCTAGATAGCAAGTGGTACCAGTTTTATAGTTCTAGCTGGTATTGTTTCGATTTGATTGGCAAAAAACCCCTTAAAATATTAAAATATTTTATTATTTTTACCATTAATACAGAGTTTGGTGCCCTCTCATTCCTGTCGGCATTATTAAAAAAAAAAAAAAAAATTTACTTCGACGAGTTAACACGTTAGCTAGATAGCAAGTGGTTCCAGTTTTATAGTTCTAGCTGCTACTGTTTCGATTTTATTGGCAAAAAAACCCCTTAAAATATTAAAATATTTTATTATATTTACCATTAATGCAGAGTTTGGTGCTCTATAATTCCTGTCAACGTTCTTTAGAGAAAAAAATTACTTCGATGAGTTAAAACGTTAGCTAAATAGTAAGTGGTACCAGTTTTATAATTCTAGCTGGTATTATTTCGATTTTATTGGCAAAAAAAAACGCTTAAAATATTAAAATATTTTATTATTTTTACCATTAATGCGGAGTTTGGTGCCCTCTACCTGGTACGGTTTCGATTTTATTGGCAAAAAAACCCCTTAAAATATTAAAATACTTTATTATTTTTACCATTAATGCAGAGTTTGGTGCCCTCTACCTGGTACTGTTTCGATTTTATTGGCAAAAAAACCCTTAAAATATTAAAATATTTTATAAATTTTACCATTAATGCAGAGTTTGGTGCCCTATGATTCCTGTCGGCGGTATTTTTAGAAAACAATCCACTTCGACGAGTTGACACGTTGTTTTTTTTTAGCGATTGGTGCCAGTTTCAAAGTTCTAGCTGGCATTGTTTCGATTTTATTGCCAAAAAAAATCCCTTAGTTTCATAGCTCTACCTGGTACTGTTTCGATTTTATTGGCAAATAAAACCACTTAAAATATTAATATATCTTATTATTTTTACCATTAATGCAAAAAAAAATTTACTTCGACGATATAACTAAAGGTAAGGTACACATAGTTCTCATTCAGGAACCCTGGACTGTTAAAGACAGAGTTACTGGATTGAATGAGTGTGATTGCCAATTATTTTATGCTAAAACTGGGTCTCGACCCAGAACATGTATACTTTGTCATAAGGGATTAAATTTTCTTTTTTCCCCAGATTTATCTACAGCGGACGCCACTACCTTAATACATGGCTCACGCAATTTAATGCTGGCATCGGTGTACCAACCTTCTGATGCTCCGACACTACCACCAACGTCGGATTTAAGAAGTATGATAACATCGGCAAGGAGAACAGGTAGGAATATTTTAATAGGTTGTGATGCGAACTCGCATCACCTCTCTTGGGGCAGCACGAACTGTAACAGGAGAGGAGACGCCCTATGGGAATTCCTAAATGCTAATAACTTATTTACCCTTAACTCAGGTAATAAACCTACATTTATTAACAGAATTAGGGAAGAGGTAATTGATGTGACTATATGTTCAGAAAATTTAATTGATGAAATTTGCGATTGGCACGTATCTGATATGCACTCTTATTCGGACCATCGCTATATTTTTATGACCTTAACTCATCCGCCACCGGAACCGGTGACTTTTAGGAATAAGGCCAGGACGGACTGGCCAAATTTTAGGTTAAGTCTTCAACATAAACTCGAAATTTATCCAGAACCGAATGAAAATCTGGACACGATAGATTCGATGGTGGGAAGACTGACTGCCGATTTTAGGGAAACTTTTGAGGAGCATTGTCCACTCCGACAAAGGCGAACCCCAAGGGAAAAGCCCTGGATGACAGGTGAACTGATTAATCTCAGGAAAGAAACCCGAAGGCTATTTAACAGAGCCTATCGAAAGAAACAATCAGTATACTGGGACGATTACAGTGAGAAGCTCAGAATATACAACAAAGCAATAAGAATCGCCAAACGCAGATCCTGGAGGCTTTTTTGCAATCAGGTGGACAGCGTGAATGACGCTTCTAGAATTAAGAAATTCCTATCGAAAACCCACACCCAACCGGAAACCCTCGTTGACTCGAACGGGAAAAGGTCGGAGACGATGGAGGAGACGCTAGGAATACTGATAGAGGCACACTTCCAAACGGAAATGGCGGATGACGGAGAAATTCCACACCCCCATGACGGTAGTGCCACGACGGACATAATTATAACCACAAAGATGGTAAGAGAGGCGGTAAATAGTTTCTTGCCATATAAGGCACCAGGGCCGGACGGTATTTTTCCGGCTCTCCTACAAAGAAGCATTGACCTAATCGACATAAGGCTGGCGAATATTTTTACTACTTGCCTGAAATATGCGTATACCCCTGTGGAATGGAGGGAGGCGAGAGTCGTTTTCATACCTAAACCAGGGAGGGAAAATTACGCAAATCCTAAAGCTTATAGACCCATAAGCTTAACATCATTCTTATTGAAAACCATGGAGCGTATCGTCGATGGAATGGTCAGAAGACGATTACCAGGCGATTCAATGAGATTTGGACAACACGCCTATATCAAGGGCAGATCTACTGAGACTGCTCTTCAGGAGGTTGTTTATCATATAGAGAGATCCTTCGACCTGGGTGTGTATACCATGGGCGTATTCATAGACATAGAAGGAGCTTTCAATAACGTAATGACCTCGAGTCTTATCGGTTCCTTGGAAAACTTAGGGTTAAGCCATGTCTTAATTGCATGGATTAGCAATATGTTAAGGAACAGATGGATAAATTGTGAGGCAAATGGAGTAAGAAGAAGGGACAAAGTATGTCGAGGAACCCCGCAGGGAGGTATTTTATCTCCATTAATATGGGTAACTACCATACATAGTCTACTGAAGATTCTATCGAACGAGGGATTCAAGCCTATCTGTTACGCAGATGCTGTTGCGATACTGATCAGGGGGACGAATCCAAATTCTTTATGTATGAGAGCAATGGAGGCTTTGAATATATCATATAACTGGGCAAAGGAGCGAGGGCTCAATGTCAACCCGGAAAAGACTGAAATCTGTTTGTTTACGAGAAAGAGGAAGATACCGATGCATAGCTATCCCATCTTTCGGAATAAGACAATTAAGATTGATAAAAAGGTCAAATACCTAGGAATAGTACTTGATTGGAGACTATCCTGGAAGGACCACATTCAATGTAAAGTGGAGAGGGCTCAAAGAATATGGGCCCTCTGCAGAAGAGTGATTGGCTCAAAATGGGGCTTAAGCCCAAGGATGACACATTGGCTATATACGAGTGTACTGCGGCCTACAATTACGTACGCTTCGTTAGTATGGTGGACATCCTTAGAGAAGAAGGTGAATATAAAACCTCTTCAAAAGATTCAGAGACAGTGCTGCATTAGTATTTGCGGCGCCATGAGGACCACATCGACAATGGCCATTGAGAATATATTATCCATTTGGCCTATTGAGATACAGGTAAAATATGAAGCGGCCTTAGCTGCCACAAGATTAATGGCAATAGATGAGTGGCTTATAAGAGAACATAAGACCAGATACCAAAGAATAACGGATATCTTACCGATAGAAAATATTACAGAATTAACATGTGATAAAATCCCGATGAGATATGAGAATATTAACTGCATCACCATTATACCGGAAGAGGGAGAATGGGATGAGATAATCAGGATGGGAAACACCCACGGAATCGATCTTTATACAGACGGTTCAAAGATTGGTGACCAAACTGGAATGGGCTTATACGACATAAGCCGAAATAGAGGCAAATACTTCCGTCTACCAGATCACAACACTATTTTTCAGGCTGAGATCATGGCGATTACGGAAGGAATTAAATGGATAAAGGAAACTAATAGCGAAACTCCGATTCGTATCTTTACGGATAGCCAATCAGTGATTAAGACATTGAGAAAGGAGAAAGTTGAATCCCGGAACGTTTTGCTATGCAAGAGTGAGATAAACTCATATGCAAATTGTGAACATCTGGAGATAATATGGATACCAAGCCTTCACGGGCTGATCGGAAACGAGAAAGCCGACAAATTATCCAAAATGGGAGCTCTTTTGAGTACTATAACTTTGGAGAACGCCAAACCCCTTAAACGATTTAAGGATGAACTTAAACGTTGGGCAATGGAAGAACATGTCAGAAAATGGCAAAGCACTGATGTCGGTAAGGTGACAAGAACACTCTGGGGTGACCCAAATCTTGGGAAGTCAAAGGAGATTTTGAGACTAAGTAGACCTACACTTAGGAAATTAACCGGTGTAATTACAGGTCATACGGAGTTGAGAACTCATTTAGCACGCATGGGATTATCTGAGGAGACGACATGTAGAGCTTGTGAGGAAGAGGATGAGACCCTGGTACACTACCTCTGTCATTGTCCTGCGTTTGGGCATATTAGGCGCGAAAATTTTACAGTAGATAATATGCCGAACTTGGAATACCTGGGGAACTCGAACTGGAGATCCATAAGGCGTTACATTGAGGGGACTGGTTTCTTGGACTAGTCCGTTATTTATGGGAAATTATGTTTATGGTTTTTTTTTGTTTGGGAATTCCGTTTTCCACATGGAGCGCACAACATGCCAACTGGGCATAGGTGTATACCTGTCATGGGTTTGGGCTTTTATACCCCTCCTTTTCAACCTAACCTAACCTACTTCGACGAGTTACCACGTTAGTTTTTTAGCGATTGGTACTAGTTTCATAGCTTTACCTGGTACTGTTTCGATTTAATTGGCAAATAAAACCCCTTAAAATATTAATATATTTTATTATTTTTACCATTAATGCATGGTTTGGTGCCCTCTAATTCCTGCCAACGTCATTCAGAGAAAAAAAAAATTTACTTCGACGAGTTAACACGTTAGTTTGTTAGCGATCGGTACAAGCTTCATAGCTCTACCTGGTACTGTTTCGATTTTATTGGCAAAAAAACTCTTAAAATATTAAAATATTTTATTACTTTTACCATTAATGCAGAGTTTGGTGCGCTCTACCTGGTACTGTTTCGATTTTATTGGCAAAAAAACCCCTTAAAATATTAAAATATTTTATTATTTTTACCATTAATGCAGAGTTTGGTGCCCTCTACCTGGTACTGTTTCGATTTTATTGGCAAAAAAACCCTTAAAATATTAAAATATTTTATCAATTTTACCATTAATGCAGAGTTTGGTGCCCTATGATTCCTGTCGGCGGTATTTTTAGAAAAAAATTCAATTCGACGAGTTAACACGTTTTTTTTTTAGCGATTGGTGCCAGTTTCAAAGTTCTAGCTGGTATTGTTTCGATTTTATTGCCAAAAATTCCCTTAGTTTCATAGCTATACCTGGTACTGTTTCGATTTTATTGGCAAATAAAACCCCTTAAAATATTAATATATCTTATTATTTTTACCATTAATGCAAAAAAAAAATTTACTTCGACAAGTTAACACGTTAGCTAGATAGCAAGTGGTACCAGTTTTATAGTTCTAGCTGGTACTGTTTCGATTTTATTGGCAAAAAAAACCCTTAAAATATTAAAATATTTTATTATTTTTACCATTAATGCGGAGTTTGGTGCCCTCTAATTCCTGTCGGCGTTATTTTTAGAAAAAAAATTATTTCGACGAGTTGCCACGTTAGTTTTTTTAGCGACTGGTACTGTTTCGATTTTATTGGCAGAAAAAACCACTTAAAATATTAAAATATCTTATTATTTTTACCATTAATGCAGAGTTTGGTGCCCTCTCATTCCTGTCGGCATTATTTTTAGAAAAAAAATTTACTGCAACGAGTTAACACGTTAGCTAAATAGCAAGTGGTACCAGTTTTATAGTTCTAGCTGGTACTATTTCGATTTTATTGGCAAAAAAAACCCCTTAAAATATTAAAATGTTTTATTATTTTTACCATAAATGCAAAATTTAGTGCCCTATAATTCCTGTCGGCGTTATTTTGAGAAAAAAAATTTACTTTGACAAGTTAACACGTTAGCTGATTAGCAAGTGGTACAAGTTTTATAGTTCTAGCTGGTACTGTTTTGATTTTATTGGCAAAAAAATACCCCTTAAAATATTAAAATATTTTATTATTTTTAACATTAATGCAGAGTTTGGTGCCCTATAATTCCTGTCGGCGTTATTTTTAGAAAAAAAAATTCACCTCGACGAGTTAACACGTTAGTTTTTTTTTAGCGATTGGTGCCAGTTTCAAAGTTCTAGCTGGTATTGTTTCGATTTTATTGCCAAAAAAAATCCATTAGTTTCATAGCTCTACCTGGTACTGTTGCGACTTTATTGGCAAATAAAACCCCTTAAAATATTAATATATTTTTCTATATTTATATTTTATTCGAACTTTTTTCTATATATTAAATTTTAGTGTGAACCATTTTTTATTTTGGCTTAAGTTCATTTGTTCTTTTTATTCAATTTTATAATTCAAATTAAATTAAACTGTAACCATTTTAGGAATATTCTTTCTAAAAATTATTTCCGATATTAGCCGAGTGGAATGCATTTTCGAAATCAGCTACGATTTCATCATCAGCACTCTTTATCGGTATACTACTATGTAACTTAAACAAATGAACTTAAGCCAAAATAAAAAATGGTTCAGATTAAAATTTAATTAATATATTTTATTATTTTTACCATTAATGCAAACAAAATTTACTTCGACAAGTTAACACGTTAGCTAGATAGCAAGTGGTACCAGTTTTATAGGTCTAGCTGGTATTGTTTCGATTTGATTGGCAAAAAACCCCTTAAAATATTAAAATATTTTATTATTTTTACCATTAATACAGAGTTTGGTGCCCTCTCATTCCTGTCGGCATTATTAAAAAAAAAAAAAAAATTTACTTCGACGAGTTAACAAGTTAGCTAAATAGCAAGTGGTACCAGTTTTATAGTTCTAGCTGCTACTGTTTCGATTTTATTGGCAAAAAAACCCCTTAAAATATTAAAATATTTTATTATATTTACCATTAATGCAGAGTTTGGTGCTCTATAATTCCTGTCAACGTTCTTTAAAGAAAAAAATTACTTCGATGAGTTAAAACGTTAGCTAAATAGTAAGTGGTACCAGTTTTATAATTCTAGCTGGTATTATTTCGATTTTATTGGCAAAAAAAACGCTTAAAATATTAAAATATTTTATTATTTTTACCATTAATGCGGAGTTTGGTGCCCTCTACCTGGTACTGTTTCGATTTTATTGGCAAAAAAACCCCTTAAAATATTAAAATATTTTATTATTTTTACCATTAATGCAGAGTTTGGTGCCCTCTACCTGGTACTGTTTTGATTTTATTGGCAAAAAAACCCTTAAAATATTAAAATATTTTATCAATTTTACCATTAATGCAGAGTTTGGTGCCCTATGATTCCTGACGGCGGTATTTTTAGAAAAAAATTCACTTCGACGAGTTGACACGTTGTTTTTTTTTTTTAGCGATTGGTGCCAGTTTCAAAGTTCTAGCTGGCATTGTTTCGATTTTATTGCCAAAAAAAATCCCTTAGTTTCATAGCTCTACCTGGTACTGTTTCGATTTTATTGGCAAATAAAACCACTTAAAATATTAATATATCTTATTAAATATTAAAATATTTAAATATTTTATTACTTTTACCATTAATGCAGAGTTTGGTGCCCCCTACCTGGTACTGTTTCGATTTTATTGGCAAAAAAACCCCTTAAAATATTAAAATATTTTATCAATTTTACCATTAATGCAGAGTTTGGTGCCCTCTACCTGGTACTGTTTCGATTTTATTGGCAAATAAATCCCCTTAAAATATTAAAATATTTTATTATTTTTACCATTAATGCAGTGTTTGGTGCCCTATAATTCCTGCCAACGTCATTCAGAGAAAAAAAAATTACTTTGACGAGTTAACACGTTAGTTTTTTTTAGCGAACGGTACTAGTTTCAAAGCTTTAACTTGTACTGTTTCGATTTTATTGGCAAAAAAAACCCTTATAATATTAAAATATTTTATTAATTTTACCATTAATGCAGAGTTTGGTGCCCTATAATTCCTGTCTGCGTTATTTTTAGAAAAAAATTTACTTCGACGAGTTAACGCGTTAGCTAGATATCAAGTGGTGCCAGTTTCAAAGTTCTAGCTGGTATTGTTTCGATTTTATTGCCAAAAAAAATCCCTTAGTTTCATAGCTCTACCTGGTACTGTTTCGATTTTATTGGCAAATAAAACCCCTTAAAATATTAATATATCTTATTATTTTTACCATTGATGCAAAAAAAAATTTACTTCGACAAGTAAACACGTTAGCAAGATAGCAAGTGGTACCAGTTTTATAGTTCTAGCTGGTACTGTTTCGATTTTATTGGCAAAAAAACCCCTTAAAATATTAAAATATTTTATTATTTTTACCATTAATGCGGAGTTTGGTGCCCTCTAATTCCTGTCGGCGTTATTTTTAGAAAAAAAATTATTTCGACGAGTTACCACGTTAGTTTTTAAGCGATTGGTACTAGTTTCATAGCTCTACCTGGTACTGTTTCGATTTGATTGGCAAAAAAACCCTTATAATATAAAAATATTTTATTAATTTTACCATTAATGCAGAGTTTGGTGCCCTCTCATTCCTGTCGGCATTATTTTTAGAAAAAAAATTTACCGCGACGAGTTAACACGTTAGTTTTTTTTAGCGATTGGTGCCAGTTTCAAAGTTCTAGCTGGTATTGTTTCGATTTTATTGCCAAAAAAAAATCCCTTAGTTTCATAGCTCTACCTGGTACTGTTGCGATTTTGTTAGCAAATAAAACCCCTTAAAATATTAATATATTTTATTATTTTTACCATTAATGCAAAATTTACTTCGACAAGTTAACACGTTAGCTAGATAGCAAGTGGTACCAGTTTTATAGTTCTAGCTGGTACTGTTTCGATTTAATTGGCAAAAAAACCCCTTAAAATACTAAAATATTTTATTATTTTTACCATTAATACAGAGTTTGGTGCCCTCTCATTCCTGTCGGCATTATTTTTAGAAAAAAATTTTACTTCGACGAGTTAACACGTTAGCTAAATAGCAAGTGGTACTAGTTTTATAGTTCTGGCTGCTACTATTTCGATTTTATTGGCAAAAAAACCCCTTAAAATATTAAAATATTTTATTATTTTTACCATTAATGCAGTGTTTGGTGCCCTCTAATTCCTACCAACGTCATTTAGAGAAAAAAAATTACTTCGACGAGTTAACACGTTAGCTAGATAGCAAGTGATATCACTCTAAAATATTAAAATATTTTATTATTTTTTCATTAATGCAGAGTTTGGTGCCCTATAATTCCCGTCGGCGTTATGTTGAGAAAAAAGTTTACTTCAACGAGTTAACACGTTAGCTAAATAGCAAGTGGTACCAGTTTTATAGTTCTAGCTGGTACAGTTTCGATTTTATTGGAAAAAAAAACATTTAAAATATTAAAATATTTTATTATTTTTACCATTAATGCAGAGCTTGGTGCCCTCTAATTCCTGCCAACGTCATTTAGAGAAAAAATTTACTTCGACGAGTTAACACGTTAACTAGATAGCAAGTGGTATCAGTTTTATAGTTCTAGCTGGTACTGTTTCGATTTTATTGGCAAAAAAATCCCTTAAGATATTAAAATATTTTATTATTTTTACCAATAATGCAGAGTTTGGTGCCCTCTTATTCCTGCCAACGTCATTTAGAGAAAAAAATTTACTTCGACGAGTTAACACGTTAGCTAGATAGCAAGTGGTACCAGTTTTATAGTTCTAGCTGGTACTGTTTCGATTTTATTGGCAAAAAAACCCCTTAAAATATTTTATTATTTTTACCATTAATGCAGAGTTTGGTGCCTTTTAATTCCTGCCAACGTCATTTAGTGAAAAAAATTTACTTCGACGAGTTAACACGTTAGCTAAATAGCAAGTGGTACCAGTTTTATAGTTCTAGCTGGCATTGTTTCGATTTTATTGGCAAAAAACCCCTTAAAATATTAAAATATTTTATTATTTTTACCATTACTGCAGTGTTTGGTGCTCTATAATTCCCGCCAATGTCATTTAGAGAAAAAAATTTACTTCGACGAGTTAACACGTTAGCTCGTACTGTTTCAATTTTATAGGCAAAAAAACCCCTTAGAATATTAAAATATTTTATTACTTTTACCATTACTGCAGAGTTTGGTGCCCTTTAATTCCTGTCGGCGGTATTTTTAGAAAAAAAATCACTTCGACGAGTTAACACGTTGGTTTTTTTTTTAGCGATTGTTGCCAGTTTCAAAGTTCTAGCTGGTATTGTTTCTATTTTATTGCCAAAAATTCCCTTAGTTTCATAGCTATACCTGGTACTGTTTCGATTTTATTGGCAAATAAAACCCCTTAAAATATTAATATATCTTATTATTTTTACCATTAATGCAAAAAAAAATTTACTTCGACAAGTTAACACGTTAGCTAGATAGCAAGTGATACCAGTTTTATAGTTCTAGCTGGTACTGTTTCGATTTTATTGGCAAAAAAAACCCTTAAAATATTAAAATATTTTATTATTTTTACCATTAATGCAGTGTTTGGTGCCCTCTAATTCCTACCAACGTCATTTAGAGAAAAAAAATTACTTCGACGAGTTAACACGTTAGCTAGATAGCAAGTGATATCACTCTAAAATATTAAAATATTTTATTATTTTTTCATTAATGCAGAGTTTGGTGCCCTATAATTCCCGTCGGCGTTATGTTGAGAAAAAAGTTTACTTCAACGAGTTAACACGTTAGCTAAATAGCAAGTGGTACCAGTTTTATAGTTCTAGCTGGTACAGTTTCGATTTTATTGGAAAAAAAACATTTAAAATATTAAAATATTTTATTATTTTTACCATTAATGCAGAGCTTGGTGCCCTCTAATTCCTGCCAACGTCATTTAGAGAAAAAATTTACTTCGACGAGTTAACACGTTAACTAGATAGCAAGTGGTATCAGTTTTATAGTTCTAGCTGGTACTGTTTCGATTTTATTGGCAAAAAAACCCCTTAAAATATTTTATTATTTTTACCATTAATGCAGAGTTTGGTGCCTTTTAATTCCTGCCAACGTCATTTAGTGAAAAAAATTTACTTCGACGAGTTAACACGTTAGCTCGTACTGTTTCAATTTTATAGGCAAAAAAACCCCTTAGAATATTAAAATATTTTATTACTTTTACCATTACTGCAGAGTTTGGTGCCCTTTAATTCCTGTCGGCGGTATTTTTAGAAAAAAATCACTTCGACGAGTTAACACGTTGGTTTTTTTTTAGCGATTGTTGCCAGTTTCAAAGTTCTAGCTGGTATTGTTTCGATTTTATTGCCAAAAATTCCCTTAGTTTCATAGCTATACCTGGTACTGTTTCGATTTTATTGGCAAATAAAACCCCTTAAAATATTAATATATCTTATTATTTTTACCATTAATGCAAAAAAAAATTTACTTCGACAAGTTAACACGTTAGCTAGATAGCAAGTGATACCAGTTTTATAGTTCTAGCTGGTACTGTTTCGATTTTATTGGCAAAAAAAACCCTTAAAATATTAAAATATTTTATTATTTTTACCATTAATGCGGAGTTTGGTGCCCTCTAATTCCTGTCGGCGTTATTTTTAGAAAAAAAATTATTTCGACGAGTTGCCACGTTAGTTTTTTAGCGACTGGTACTAGTTTCATAGCTCTACCTGGTACTGTTTTGATTTTATTGGCAAATAAATCCCCTTAAAATATTAAAATATTTTATTATTTTTACCATTAATGCAGTGTTTGGTGCCCTATAATTCCTGCCAACGTCATTCAGAGAAAAAAAAATTACTTTGACGAGTTAACACGTTAGTTTTTTTTAGCGAACGGTACTAGTTTCAAA
Source organism: Phyto melanocephala (assembly GCA_941918925.1). Taxonomy (NCBI): domain Eukaryota; kingdom Metazoa; phylum Arthropoda; class Insecta; order Diptera; family Rhinophoridae; genus Phyto; species Phyto melanocephala. The sequence continues at coordinate 67,979,968 of OW799233.1, forward strand.
GCTTTAACTTGTACTGTTTCGATTTTATTGGCAAAAAAACCCCTTATAATATTAAAATATTTTATTAATTTTACCACTAATGCAGAGTTTGGTGCCCTATAATTCCTGTCTGCGTTATTTTTAGAAAAAAATTTACTTCGACGAGTTAACGCGTTAGCTAGATATCAAGTGGTGCCAGTTTCAAAGTTCTAGCTGGTATTGTTTCGATTTTATTGCCAAAAAAAATCCCTTAGTTTCATAGCTCTACCTGGTACTGTTTCGATTTTATTGGCAAATAAAACCCCTTAAAATATTAATATATCTTATTATTTTTACCATTGATGCAAAAAAAAATTTACTTCGACAAGTAAACACGTTAGCAAGATAGCAAGTGGTACCAGTTTTATAGTTCTAGCTGGTACTGTTTCGATTTTATTGGCAAAAAAAACCCCTTAAAATATTAAAATATTTTATTATTTTTACCATTAATGCGGAGTTTGGTGCCCTCTAATTCCTGTCGGCGTTATTTTTAGAAAAAAAAAATATTTCGACGAGTTACCACGTTAGTTTTTAAGCGATTGGTACTAGTTTCATAGCTCTACCTGGTACTGTTTCGATTTTATTGGCAAAAAAACCCTTATAATATTAAAATATTTTATTAATTTTACCATTAATGCAGAGTTTGGTGCCCTCTCATTCCTGTCGGCATTATTTTTAGAAAAAAAATTTACCGCGACGAGTTAACACGTTAGTTTTTTTTTGCGATTGGTGCCAGTTTCAAAGTTCTAGCTGGTATTGTTTCGATTTTATTGCCAAAAAAAAATCCCTTAGTTTCATAGCTCTACCTGGTACTGTTGCGATTTTGTTAGCAAATAAAACCCTTAAAATATTAATATATTTTATTATTTATACCATTAATGCAAAATTTACTTCGACAAGTTAACACGTTAGCTAGATAGCAAGTGGTACCAGTTTTATAGTTCTAGCTGGTACTGTTTCGATTTAATTGGCAAAAAAACCCCTTAAAATACTAAAATATTTTATTATTTTTACCATTAATACAGAGTTTGGTGCCCTCTCATTCCTGTCGGCATTATTTTTAGAAAAAAATTTTACTTCGACGAGTTAACACGTTAGCTAAATAGCAAGTGGTACCAGTTTTATAGTTGTGGCTGCTACTATTTCGATTTTATTGGCAAAAAAACCCCTTAAAATATTAAAATATTTTATTATTTTTACCATTAATGCAGTGTTTGGTGCCCTCTAATTCCTGCCAACGTCATTTAGAGAAAAAAATTTACTTCGACGAGTTAACACGTTAGCTAGATAGCAAGTGATATCACTCTAAAATATTAAAATATTTTATTATTTTTTCATTAATGCAGAGTTTGGTGCCCTATAATTCCCGTCGGCGTTATGTTGAGAAAAAAGTTTACTTCAACGAGTTAACACGTTAGCTAAATAGCAAGTGGTACCAGTTTTATAGTTCTAGCTGGTACAGTTTCGATTTTATTGGAAAAAAAAACATTTAAAATATTAAAATATTTTATTATTTTTACCATTAATGCAGAGCTTGGTGCCCTCTAATTCCTGCCAACGTCATTTAGAGAAAAAATTTACTTCGACGAGTTAACACGTTAACTAGATAGCAAGTGGTATCAGTTTTATAGTTCTAGCTGGTACTGTTTCGATTTTATTGGCAAAAAAATCCCCTAAGATATTAAAATATTTTATTATTTTTACCAATAATGCAGAGTTTGGTGCCCTCTTATTCCTGCCAACGTCATTTAGAGAAAAAAATTTACTTCGACGAGTTAACACGTTAGCTAGATAGCAAGTGGTACCAGTTTTATAGTTCTAGCTGGTACTGTTTCGATTTTATTGGCAAAAAAACCCCTTAAAATATTTTATTATTTTTACCATTAATGCAGAGTTTGGTGCCTTTTAATTCCTGCCAACGTCATTTAGTGAAAAAAATTTACTTCGACGAGTTAACACGTTAGCTAAATAGCAAGTGGTACCAGTTTTATAGTTCTAGCTGGCATTGTTTCGATTTTATTGGCAAAAAACCCCTTAAAATATTAAAATATTTTATTATTTTTACCATTACTGCAGTGTTTGGTGCTCTATAATTCCCGCCAATGTCATTTAGAGAAAAAAATTTACTTCGACGAGTTAACACGTTAGCTCGTACTGTTTCAATTTTATAGGCAAAAAAACCCCTTAGAATATTAAAATATTTTATTACTTTTACCATTACTGCAGAGTTTGGTGCCCTTTAATTCCTGTCGGCGGTATTTTTAGAAAAAAAATCACTTCGACGAGTTAACACGTTGGTTTTTTTTTAGCGATTGTTGCCAGTTTCAAAGTTCTAGCTGGTATTGTTTCGATTTTATTGCCAAAAAAATCCCTTAGTTTCATAGCTCTACCTGGTACTGTTTCGATTTTATTGGCAAATAAACCCCCTTAAAATATTAATTTATCTTATTATTTTTACCATCAATGCAAAAAAAATTTACTTCGACAAGTTAACACGTTAGCTAGATAGCAAGTGGTACCAGTTTTATAGTTCTAGCTGGTACTGTTTCGATTTTATTGGCAAAAAAACCCCTTAAAATATTAAAATATTTTATTATTTTTACCATTAATGCAGAGTTTGGTGCCCTTTCATTCCTGTCGGCATTATTTTTAGAAAAAAAATTTACTGCGACGAGTAACCACGTTAGCTAAATAGCAAGTGGTACCAGTTTTATAGTTCTCGCTGCTACTGTTTCGATTTTATTGGCAAAAAAACCCCTTAAAATATTAAAATATTTTATTATTTTTACCATTAATGCGGAGCTTGGTGCTCTCTAATTCCTGTCGGCGTTATTTTTAGAAAAAAAATTATTTGGACGAGTTACCACGTTAGTTTTTTTAGCGATCGGTACTAGTTTCATAGCTCTACCTTGTACTGTTTCGATTTTATTGGCAAAAAAAAACCTTTAAAATATTATAATATTTTATTAATTTTACCATTAATGCAGAGTTTGGTGCCCTATAATTCCTGTCGCAGTTATTTTTAGAAAAAAATTTACTTCGACGAGTTAACGCGTTAGCTAAATAGCAAGTGGTTCCAGTTTCAAAGTTCTAGCTGGTATTATTTCGATTTTATTGGCAGAAAAAACCACTTAAAATATTAAAATATCTTATTATTTTTACCATTAATGCAGAGTTTGGTGCCCTCTCATTCCTGTCGGCATTATTTTTAGAAAAAAAATTTACTGCGACGAGTTAACACGTTAGCTAAATAGCAAGTGGTACCAGTTTTATAGTTCTAGCTGGTACTGTTTCGATTTTATTGGCAAAAAAAAACCCCTTAAAATATTAAAATGTTTTATTATTTTTACCATTAATGCAAAATTTGGTGCCCTATAATTCCTGTCGGCGTTATTTTGAGAAAAAAAATTTACTTCGACGAGTTAACACGTTAGCTAGGTAGCAAGTGGTACCAGTTTTATAGTTCTAGCTGGTACTGTTTCGATTTTATTGGCAAAAAAACCCCTTAAGATATCTTATTATTTTTACCATTAATGCAGAGTTTGGTGCCCTCTCATTCCTGTCGGCATTATTTTTAGAAAAAAAATTTACTGCGACGAGTTAACACGTTAGCTGATTAGCAAGTGGTACAAGTTTTATAGTTCTAGCTGGTACTGTTTTGATTTTATTGGCAAAAAAATACCCCTTAAAATATTAAAATATTTTATTATTTTTAACATTAATGCAGAGTTTGGTGCCCTATAATTCCTGTCGGCGTTATTTTTAGAAAAAAAATTCAACTCGACGAGTTAACACGTTAGTTTTTTTTAGCGATTGGTGCCAGTTTGAAAGTTCTAGCTGGTATTGTTTCGATTTTATTGCCAAAAAAAATCCCTTAGTTTCATAGCTCTACCTGGTACTGTTGCGATTTTATTGGCAAATAAAACCCCTTAAAATATTAATATATTTTATTATTTTTACCATTAATGCAAACAAAATTTACTTCGACAAGTTAACACGTTAGCTAGATAGCAAGTGGTACCAGTTTTATAGTTCTAGCTGGTATTGTTTCGATTTTATTGGCAAAAAACCCCTTAAAATATTAAAATATTTTATTATTTTTACCATTAATACAGAGTTTGGTGCCTTCTCATTCCTGTCGGCATTATTTTTAGAAAAAAAATTTACTTCGACGAGTTAACACGTTAGCTAAGTAGCAAGTGGTACCAGTTTTATAGTTCTAGCTGCTACTGTTTCGATTTTATTGGCAAAAAAACTACTTAAAATATTAAAATATTTTATTATATTTACCATTAATGCAGAGTTTGGTGCTCTATAATTCCTGTCAACGTTCTTTAAAGAAAAAAAATTACTTCGAAAAATTATTTCGACGAGTTACCACGTTAGTTTTTTTAGCGATTGGTGCCAGTTTCAAAGCTCTAGCTGGTATTGTTTCGATTTTATTCCAAAAAAAATCTCTTAGTTTCATAGCTCTACCTGGTACTGTTGCGATTTTATTGGCAAATAAAACCTCTTAAAATATTAATATATTTTATTATTTTTACCATTAATGCAAACAAAATTTACTTCGACAAGTTAACACGTTAGCTAGATAGCAAGTGGTACCAGTTTTGTAGTTCTAGCTGGTATTGTTTTGATTTTATTGGCAAAAAACCCCTTAAAATATTAAAATATTTTATTATTCTTACCATTAATACAGAGTTTGGTGCCCTCTCATTCCTGTCGGCATTATTTTTAGAAAAAAAAATTACTTCGACGAGTTAACACGTTAGCTAAATAGCAAGTGGTACCAGTTTTATAGTTCTAGCTGCTACTGTTTCGATTTTATTGGCAAATAAAACCCCTTAAAATATTAAAATATTTTATTATTTTTACCATTAATGCAGTGTTTGGTGCCCTCTAATTCCTGCCAACGTCATTCAGAGAAAAAAAAATTACTTCGACGAGTTAACACGTTAGTTTGTTAGGGATCGGTACAAGTTTCATAGCTCTACCTGGTACTGTTTCGATTTTATTGGCAAAAAAAACTCTTAAAATATTAAAATATTTTATTAATTTTACCATTAATGAAGAGTTTGGTGCCCTGTAATTCCTGTCGGCATCTGGCATCTCTGCCTCAAACCGTGAATATCGTGTTATTTGTTACTCTTAATTGTTAAACCAATTTGATATATTAAAAAGTCAATAAAAATAAAACTTTAAGTGATTGTGTATTTCTGACAATGTTGTCGCAGAAAAGAAAAAACTCTGGGGTAATAACCCAAAATTTAAAGTGCCAAAAATATCCGACGTACCTAGCAGCAGTGCAAATAGATTTCATCTACTTGCAAATGAAGAAGAAGAAGAAGACAGTACTCACAAGGAGAAAATACCACCTATTGTAGTGGACTCAGTTCATAGTTTTTCGTCAGTTTTTGGGCTAATTGGAGAAAGGTATAAGTTTAAAAGAATGTCAATTGGAACAAAAATATTATCTAGTTCAAGAACTGTTTATGAAGAGGCCTTAAATCTACTAAGAACCAAAAAGTACCAGTTTTACACGCATGAAATAAAAGATGCGAAAACCTTTAAATTAGTGTTGTTTGGTCTTATTCAAATGGACACTAAGATAATCAGTGATGAATTTAACAAATCACATAACATAAATCCGGTAAGTGTTAAGGAAATCACTACCAAAAGGTCTACCGCCGATGATACACTATATCTAATTGAGTTTGACCGCCAGCAAGTGTCGAAGAGGGATATATTAAAAATTAGGTATTTTAGTAATATTGCCGTTTACTGGAGAAGACCACTCAAGGGCAGTTAAGGTCCTACACAATGCACCAAATGCTCTATGTATGGTAATGGTGCTAGAAACTGTAACAGAGTAGTAGTGTGTGCAGCCTGTGCTGGTAATCATGAATTTGCAGATTGCCCATTGAACAAAGCTGCAAATAGTGATAACATCGTTTATAAATGTCACAACTGCACAAAAAAGAATTTTAGAAATGTGAAGCACAGAGCTGACGACCCTAAATGCCCATGTCGTCAGGAATATCTTGAGATTCGACAACGTACCACAGCCAGAATGAAGGTGCCACAAAGGAATTATATGATGAACTTTAACGTTCAGCACAGAGCTGACGACCCTAAATGCCCATGTCGTCAGGAATATCTTGAGATTCGACAACGTACCACAGCCAGAATGAAGGTGCCACAAAGGAATTATATGATGAACTTTAACGTCAATGAAGTTAATTTTCCACAACTGCCCGGTAAGGAGCATCAAAATTATCCACGTGACTCTGGTGCCAAAAATATACTGTACTCAGATGTAACAAGAAGTAAAAATCTTGTGAACAGAAATGAAGATGATATTTCCAATGAGAAATTAATGGAAATATTTTTTTATGCTGTCGATGCAATTCAAAGATGCCAAAATAAGTACGAGAAGCTGCGAGTGCTGGGAATGATGCTTCAACATGCCATATAAATCAACAGTAAGTAACAATGTTCATGTTATGCACTGGAATGCTCAAGGCATAACGACTGAGTCAGCAGCTTCACAGTTGGAAAAATTTTTATACGACAAGGAAGTTGATATTCTCCTTGTCAATGAGACATTTTTAAAACCCCACCATAAATTTAAACTTGGGGGCTACAAATTTAAAGAGAGGATAGACCAACACATGGCGATAAAATATGATGTTGAACACGAAATATTACCAACTATAAATACGCGTGTGGCTGAAAATTTTTCGGTACGAGTAGTAATAAATAGGCGCCCTGTGATTTTTACATCTGCGTACAATCCGGCTCACACTATAAATTTTAAAACTGATATGGATGCCTTAACTAAACGTTCAAATGACTTCTTCTTATTCGGTGATTTAAACGCTCAACATACTCACTGGAATTGCTTTTTAAATAATAATGCTGGTAATGAGCTTTATAGCCATTGCCTTCAATCAAGCTACTATATTTATTACCCAAATGCATTTACTCGTTTTGGAGAAAATATTAATCCAGTACAGCCGTCTACAGTAGACATCCTTTTAACTAACTCTTGTCTTCCTTTTTCAACCTTGGAAACACATCCAAATATTCTGCAGTCGGACCATGTACCAATATCTTGCGTCATTTATGGAGAGGTACATAATAGCATTTTGTTGGTACCCCTATATAATCGAGCCGATTGGTTATCAATAAAAAACTGGGTGGAGAATGAAATTATATTACAAGATATAAATCAAAATATTACAAACACAGGTAATCTAGATGTATTATTAAGTAAACTAATATATATTGTAAAAGAAGCTACCAATAGAATACCAGTTGGTCATAGAAACCCCTGGCAACGGCAAATTTCAGAAATTGGCAAAATGCTAATTGCTCAGAGAAACAAATATAGACGTAAATTCCAAAGATGTAGGGATTTTAAACGCATTTATATTGTATCTTGAAACAGCTAAATAGGCTTATTGACTTTCACCTGAATAAAGACAGGAATGAGTCTTGGTCGAAATTCATTTCAAATCTGCCTACCGGTTCCAAAAAGTTTTGGAAATTAACTAAAACTTTAAAAGGCAAGAATCCTACATATTCTAAACTTCATGTACATAGATCAATTCTGAATTCTGACGTCGAAAAGTCAAATGCAATAGCTGACGTATTTGCTAGTTCACATACTATTACTATTAACAATCCATCACCCATGGACTCGGTTGTATCAAGATACATTAATGACCTTAATCAAACTCTTACCGACAATACAAGTATTAAACTTACAAACTTGTCTGAAGTCAAATCATTTGTTCATTTGCTGAAAAATAATAAAGCTCCTGGCTTAGATGGGATTAACAGTATAATACCTAAATATATGCCCGACTCCTTTTTTTAAATTTTAAGTAAGTTATTTAACTTCTGCCTGAGCAATGGGTACTTCCCACACGTTTTTAAAATGGCTAAGGTAATTCCAATCCACAAATCTGAAGAGGATCCTAGATTACCCTCCAGCTATAGGCCAATAAGTATCCTAAGCCTATTGGATAAGGTGTTCGAGAAAATTATTCACTCCAGAATTTTAGATTTTTCAAATTGCAATAATATCATAAATAAAGAACAATTTGGTTTTCGAAAAGAGCATTCCACTGTACATCACCTTAAGAGAGTTGTTAACTTTCTTGAATGTAATAAAAGTAATCGAAAAAGTACTGGAGTCGTTTTTCTTGATATCGAAAAAGCTTTTGACTCAATCTGGCATAATGGACTAGTGTATAAATTAAATACGTTAAATTTTCCAATTTACCTTCAAAATCTTATCAAAAGCTTTTTAGATAAACGTACGTTTGTTGTATCTGTCAATAACAAATTTTCTAGTGAAAGGCAAATACCTGCGGGCTTGCCGCAAGGATCAGTATTATCCCCTACACTATACTCGATATATACATCTGATGTTACTCTAAGAAGATACCATGATGCAGCTTTTTACGCGGATGACAGCGCCTTTATTTGTTGCGGTAAAGTCTCGAATGCGATTATTGGAAAAATGGAAAATAATCTTAAGTTAATTCGTAAATACTATGACAAATAGAAAATAAAAGTCAAGTCAAGTCAAGTCTAGGGGAACAATTATCCCATTGAAGGACGAAATTAAATATATAGGAGTAATCCTTGACAGAAAACTTTTATTCAAACAGCATGTTAATTACATTTGTGAGACGGCAATTAAGTGTAGTCGTGCCTTATACCCCTTAATTGGCTGAAGATCAAATCTTAATATAAAGAACATAGTTCTTATTTACAAAATGTGTATTCGACCGATTATGAGCTATGGTTGTCAAATCTGGTCCCAAAAGGCTGCTAAAACGCATACAAAAAAATTGCAAATCATTCAAAATAAAAACTTGAAAATAATACACAATCTACCTTTTAGATATCCAACTTATCTTCTACACAGAAACTTTGACTTCAAAATGTTTAATTCATTGACAAGGGAACTGACGCTGTCATTTAATGAAAAATACAGAAGGTCAAATTTTGAAATAATAAGAAATTTGCTGAACAACCACTGAGGGTCTTTTGTTTAAAAGACACATTTCAGTGATTGTTTTAAAACCTCTTATAACTTCTAAGTTGATGCGAGGTTTTTTATGAACAACTTTTCCTTAAATCTGTGATATTAGTAGTTTCTTTATTTTATTAATAAGATGTTAATTGTTGTTATACTATATGTAAATTCTCATAACTCTGTTAATGTTATTGATAAAATGAATAAGTTTTTAATAAAGGATAATAAAAAAAAAAAATTCCTCTCGGCGTTATTTTTAGAAAAAAATTTACTTCGACGAGTTAACGCGTTAGCTAAATAGCAAGTGGTGCCAGTTTCAAAGTTCTAGCTGGTATTGTTTCGATTTTATTGGCAGAAAAAACCCCTTAAAATATTAAAATATTTTATTATTTTTACCATTAATGCAGAGTTTGGTGCCCTATAATTCCTGTCGACGTTATTTAGAAAAAAAAATTTACTTCGACGAGTTAACACGATAGTTTTTTAGCGATTGGTACTAGTTTCATAGCTCTACCTGGTACTGTTTCGATTTTATTGGCACAAAAAAACCTTAAAATATTAAAATATTTTATTTATTTTACCATTAATGCAGAGTTTGGTGCCCTTTAATTCCTGTAGGCGTTATTTTTAGAAAAGAAATTTACTTCGACGAGTTAACACGTTAGTTTTCTAGCGATTGGTACTAGTTTCATAGTCCTAGCTTTTATTGTTTTGATTTTATTGAAAAAAAACCCCTTAAAATATTAAAATATTTTATTATTTTTCCATTAATGCAGAGTTTGGTGCCCTATAATTCCTGTCGGCGTTATTTAGAGAAAAAAATTTACTTCGACAAGTTAACACCTACGTTTTCTAGCGATTGATACTAGTTTGATAGCTCTAGCTGGTACTGTTTCGATTTTATTGGCAAAAAAACCCCTTAAAATATCAAAATATTTAATTATTTTTCCATTAATGCAGAGTTTGGTGCCCTATAATTCCTGTCGACGTTATTTAGAGAAAAAAATTTACTTCGACAAGTTAACACCTAAGTTTTCTAGCGATTGGTACTAATTTGATAGCTCTAGCTGGTACTGTTTCGATTTTATTGGCAAAAAAAACGCCTTAAAATATTAAAATATTTTGTTATTTTTACCATTAATGCAGAACTTAGTGCCCTATAATTCCTGTAGGCGTTATTTTTAGAAAAAAAATTTACTTCGACGAGTTAACACGTTAGTTTTCTAGCGATTGGTACTAGTTTCATAGTTCTAGCTGGTATTGTTTTGATTTTATTGGCAAAAAAACCCCTTAAAATATTAAAATATTTTATTATTTTTACCATTAATGCAGAGTTTGGTGCTCTATAATTCCTGTCGACGTTATTTAGAGAAAAAAATTTACTTTGACAAGTTAACACCTAAGTTTTATAGCGATTGGTACTAATTTACTAGCTGGTACTGTTTCGATTTTATTGGCAAAAAAAAACCCCTTAAAATATCAAAATATTTTATTATTTTTACCATTTTTATAAAAAAAATTCACTTCGACGAGTTAACACGTTAGTTTTCTAGCGTTTGGTGCCAGTTTTAAAGTTCTAGCTGGTATTGTTTTAATTTTATTGGCAGAATAAACCCCTTAAATATTAAAATATTTTATTATTTTTCCATTAATGCAGAGTTTGGTGCCCTATAATTCCTGTCGGCGTTATTTTTAGAAAAAAGTTTACTTCAACGAGTTAACACGTTAGCTAAATAGCAAGTGGTACCAGTTTTATAGTTCTAGCTGGTACAGTTTCGATTTTATTGGCAAAAAAAACCCTTAAAATATTATATTATTTTTACCATTAATGCAGAGTTTGGTGCTCTATAATTCCTGTCGACGTTATTTAGAGAAAAAAATTTACTTTGACAAGTTAACACCTAAGTTTTATAGCGATTGGTACTAGTTTGATAGCTCTAGCTGGTACTGTTTCGATTTTATTAACAAAAAAACCCCTTAAAATATTAAAATATTTTATTATTTTTACCATTAATGCAGAGTTTGGTGCCCTATAATTCCTGTCGGCGTTATTTTTAGAAAAAAAAAATTACTTCGACGAGTTAACACGTTAGTTTTTTAGCGATTGGTACTAGTTTCATAGCTCTACCTGGTACTGTTTCGATTTTATTGGCAAAAAAAAACCCTTAAAATATTAAAATATTAAATTAATTTTACCACTAATGCAGAGTTTGGTGCCCTTTAATTCCTGTCGGCGTTAGTTTTAGAAAAAGATTTACTTCGACGAGTTAACGCGTTAGACTTTTAGCGATTGGTACTAGTTTGATAGCTCTAGCTGGTACTGTTTCGATTTTATTGGCAAAAAAACCCCTTAAAATATTAAAATATTTTATTATTTTTACCATTAATGCAGAGTTTGATGCCCTATAATTCCTGTCGGCGTTATTTTTAGAAAAAAAATTTACTTCGACGGGTTAACACGTTAGTTTTCTAGCGATTGATACTAGTTTCACAGTCCTAGCTGGTATTGTTTTGATTTAATTGGCAAAAAACCCCTTAAAATATTAAAATATTTTATTATTTTTACCATTAATGCAGAGTTTGGTGCTCTATAATTCCTGTCGACGTTATTTAGAGAAAAAAATTTACTTTGACAAGTTAACACCTAAGTTTTATAGCGATTGGTACTAGTTTGATAGCTCTAGCTGGTACTGTTTCGATTTTATTGGCAAAAAAACCCCTTAAAATATTAAAATATTTTATTATTTTTACCATTAATGCAGAGTTTAGTGCCCTATAATTCCTGTCGGCGTTATTTTTAGAAAAAAAATTTACTTCGACGAGTTAACACGTTAGTTTTTTAGCGATTGGTACTAGTTTCATAGCTCTACCTGGTACTGTTTCGATTTTATTGGCAAAAAAAACCCTTAAAATATTAAAATATTAAATTAATTTTACCACTAATGCAGAGTTTGGTGCCCTATAATTCCTGTCGGCGTTATTTTTAGAAAAAAAATTTACTTCGACGAGTTAACACGTTAGTTTTCTAGCGATTGGTACTAGTTTCACAGTCCTAGCTGGTATTGTTTTGATTTAATTGGCAAAAAACCCCTTAAAATATTAAAATATTTTATTATTTTTACCATTAATGCAGAGTTTGGTGCTCTATAATTCCTGTCGACGTTATTTAGAGAAAAAAATTTACTTTGACAAGTTAACACCTAAGTTTTATAGCGATTGGTACTAGTTTGATAGCTCTAGCTGGTACTGTTTCGATTTTATTGGCAAAAAAACCCCTTAAAATATTAAAATATTTTATTATTTTTACCATTAATGCAGAGTTTGGTGCCCTATAATTCCTGTCGGCGTTATTTTTAGAAAAAAAATTTACTTCGACGAGTTAACACGTTAGTTTTCTAGCGATTGGTACTAGTTTCACAGTCCTAGCTGGTATTGTTTTGATTTAATTGGCAAAAAACCCCTTAAAATATTAAAATATTTTATTATTTTTACTATTAATGCAGAGTTTGGTGCTCTATAATTCCTGTCGACGTTATTTAGAGAAAAAAATTTACTTTGACAAGTTAACACCTAAGTTTTATAGCGATTGGTACTAGTTTGATAGCTCTAGCTGGTACTGTTTCGATTTTATTGGCAAAAAAACCCCTTAAAATATTAAAATATTTTATTATTTTTACCATTAATGCAGAGTTTGGTGCCCTATAATTCCTGTCGGCGTTATTTTTAGAAAAAAAAAATTACTTCGACGAGTTAACACGTTAGTTTTTTAGCGATTGGTACTAGTTTCATAGCTCTACCTGGTACTGTTTTGATTTTATTGGCAAAAAAAACCCTTAAAATATTAAATTAATTTTAACACTAATGCAGAGTTTGGTGCCCTATAATTCCTGTCGGCGTTATTTTTAGAAAAAAAATTTACTTCGACGAGTTAACACGTTAGTTTTCTAGCGATTGGTACTAGTTTCACAGTCCTAGCTGGTATTGTTTTGATTTAATTGGCAAAAAAACCCTTAAAATATTAAAATATTTTATTATTTTTACCATTAATGCAGAGTTTGGTGCTCTATAATTCCTGTCGACGTTATTTAGAGAAAAAAATTTACTTTGACAAGTCAACACCTAAGTTTTATAGCGATTGGTACTAGCTTGATAGCTCTAGCTGGTACTGTTTCGATTTTATTGGCAAAAAAACCCCTTAAAATATTAAAATATTTTATTATTTTTACCATTAATGCAGAGTTTGGTGCCCTATAATTCCTGTTGGCGTTATTTTTAGAAAAAAAAATTACTTCGACGAGTTAACACGTTAGTTTTCTAGCGATTGGTACTAGTTTCATAGCTCTACCTGGTACTGTTTTGATTTTATTGGCAAAAAAAACCCTTAAAATATTAAAATATTAAATTAATTTTACCACTAATGCAGAGTTTGGTGCCCTATAATTCCTGTCGGCGTTATTTTTAGAAAAAAAATTCACTTTGACGAGTTAACACGTTAGTTTTTTAGCGTTTGGTGCCAGTTTTAAAGTTCTAGCTGGTATTGGTTCGATTTTATTGGCAGAAAAAACGCCTTAAAATATTAAAATATTTTATTATATTTACCATTAATGCAGAGTTTGGTGCTCTATAATTCCTGTCGGCGTTATTTTGAGAAAAAAAAATTTACTTCGCAAGTTAACACGTTAGTTTTCTAGCGATTTGTACTAGTTTCATAGTCCTGGCTGGTATTGTTTTGATTTTATTGGCAAAAAAACCCTTAAAATATTAAAATATTAAATTAATTTTACCACTAATGCAGAGTTTGGTGCCCTATAATTCCTGTCGGCGTTATTTTTAGAAAAAAAATTCACTTTGACGAGTTAACACGTTAGTTTTTTAGCATTTGGTGCCAGTTTTAAAGTTCTAGCTGGTATTGGTTCGATTTTATTGGCAGAAAAAACGCCTTAAAATATTAAAATATTTTATTATTTTTACCATTAATGCAGAGTTGGGTGGCCTATAATACCTGTCGGCGTTATTTTTAGAAAAAAAATTTACTTCGACGAGTTAACACGTTAGTTTTCTAGCGATTGGTACTAGTTTCATAGTCCTGGCTGGTATTGTTTTGATTTTATTGGCAAAAAAACCCCTTAAAATATTAAAATATTTTATTATTTTTACCATTAATGCAGAGTTTGGTGCTCTATAATTCCTGTCGACGTTATTTAGAGAAAAAAATTTACTTTGACAAGTTAACACCTAAGTTTTATAGCGATTGGTACTAGTTTGATAGCTCTAGCTGGTACTGTTTCGATTTTATTGGCAAAAAAACCCCTTAAAATATTAAAATATTTTATTATTTTTACCATTAATGCAGAGTTTGGTGCCCTATAATTCCTGTCGGCGTTATTTTTAGAAAAAAAATTTACTTCGACGAGTTAACACGTTAGTTTTCTAGCGATTGGTACTAGTTTCAAAGTCCTAGCTGGTATTGTTTTGATTTAATTGGCAAAAAACCCCTTAAAATATTAAAATATTTTATTATTTTTACCATTAATGCAGAGTTTGGTGCTCTATAATTCCTGTCGACGTTATTTAGAGAAAAAAATTTACTTTGACAAGTTAACACCTAAGTTTTATAGCGATTGGTACTAGTTTGATAGCTCTAGCTGGTACTGTTTCGATTTTATTGGCAAAAAAACCCCTTAAAATATTAAAATATTTTATTATTTTTACCATTAATGCAGAGTTTGGTGCCCTATAATTCCTGTCGGCGTTATTTTTAGAAAAAAAAATTACTTCGACGAGTTAACACGTTAGTTTTTTAGCGATTGGTACTAGTTTCATAGCTCTACCTGGTACTGTTTCGATTTTATTGGCAAAAAAAACCCTTAAAATATTAAAATATTAAATTAATTTTACCACTAATGCAGAGTTTGGTGCCCTATAATTCCTGTCGGCGTTATCTTTAGAAAAAAATCTCACTTTGACGAGTTAACACGTTAGTTTTTTAGCGTTTGGTGCCAGTTTTAAAGTTCTAGCTGGTATTGGTTCGATTTTATTGGCAGAAAAAACGCCTTAAAATATTAAAATATTTTATCATATTTACCATTAATGCAGAGTTTGGTGCTCTATAATTTCTGTCGGCGTTATTTTGAGAAAAAAAAATTTACTTCGCAAGTTAACACGTTAGCTAGTTAGCGATTGGTGCCAGCTTCAAAGTTCTAGCTGGTCCTGTTTCGATTTTATTGGCAAAAAAACCCTTTAAAATATCAAAATATTTTATTATTTTTACCATTAATGCAGAGTTGGGTGGCCTATAATTCCTGTCGGCGTTATTTTTAGAAAAAAAATTTACTTCGACGAGTTAACACGTTAGTTTTCTAGCGATTGGTACTAGTTTCATAGTCCTAGCTGGTATTGTTTTGATTTTATTGGCAAAAAAACCCCTTAAAATATTAAAATATTTTATTATTTTTACCATTAATGCAGAGTTTGGTGCTCTATAATTTCTGTCGGCGTTATTTTGAGAAAAAAAAATTTACTTCGCAAGTTAACACGTTAGCTAGTTAGCGATTGGTGCCAGCTTCAAAGTTCTAGCTGGTCCTGTTTCGATTTTATTGGCAAAAAAACCCTTTAAAATATCAAAATATTTTATTATTTTTACCATTAATGCAGAGTTGGGTGGCCTATAATTCCTGTCGGCGTTATTTTTAGAAAAAAAATTTACTTCGACGAGTTAACACGTTAGTTTTCTAGCGATTGGTACTAGTTTCATAGTCCTGGCTGGTATTGTTTTGATTTTATTGGCAAAAAAACCCCTTAAAATATTAAAATATTTTATTATTTTTACCATTAATGCAGAGTTTGGTGCTCTATAATTCCTGTCGACGTTATTTAGAGAAAAAAATTTACTTTGACAAGTTAACACCTAAGTTTTATAGCGATTGGTACTAGTTTGATAGCTCTAGCTGGTACTGTTTCGATTTTATTGGCAAAAAAACCCCTTAAAATATTAAAATATTTTATTATTTTTACCATTAATGCAGAGTTTGGTGCCCTATAATTCCTGTCGGCGTTATTTTTAGAAAAAAAATTTACTTCGACGAGTTAACACGTTAGTTTTCTAGCGATTGGTACTAGTTTCAAAGTCCTAGCTGGTATTGTTTTGATTTAATTGGCAAAAAACCCCTTAAAATATTAAAATATTTTATTATTTTTACCATTAATGCAGAGTTTGGTGCTCTATAATTCCTGTCGGCGTTATTTAGAGAAAAAAATTTACTTTGACAAGTTAACACCTAAGTTTTATAGCGATTGGTACTAGTTTGATAGCTCTAGCTGGTACTGTTTCGATTTTATTGGCAAAAAAACCCCTTAAAATATTAAAATATTTTATTATTTTTACCATTAATGCAGAGTTTGGTGCCCTATAATTCCTGTCGGCGTTATTTTTAGAAAAAAAAATTACTTCGACGAGTTAACACGTTAGTTTTTTAGCGATTGGTACTAGTTTCATAGCTCTACCTGGTACTGTTTCGATTTTATTGGCAAAAAAAACCCTTAAAATATTAAAATATTAAATTAATTTTACCACTAATGCAGAGTTTGGTGCCCTATAATTCCTGTCGGCGTTATCTTTAGAAAAAAATCTCACTTTGACGAGTTAACACGTTAGTTTTTTAGCGTTTGGTGCCAGTTTTAAAGTTCTAGCTGGTATTGGTTCGATTTTATTGGCAGAAAAAACGCCTTAAAATATTAAAATATTTTATCATATTTACCATTAATGCAGAGTTTGGTGCTCTATAATTTCTGTCGGCGTTATTTTGAGAAAAAAAAATTTACTTCGCAAGTTAACACGTTAGCTAGTTAGCGATTGGTGCCAGCTTCAAAGTTCTAGCTGGTCCTGTTTCGATTTTATTGGCAAAAAAACCCTTTAAAATATCAAAATATTTTATTATTTTTACCATTAATGCAGAGTTGGGTGGCCTATAATTCCTGTCGGCGTTATTTTTAGAAAAAAAATTTACTTCGACGAGTTAACACCTAAGTTTTATAGCGATTGGTACTAGTTTGATAGCTCTAGCTGGTACTGTTTCGATTTTATTGGCAAAAAAACCCCTTAAAATATTAAAATATTTTATTATTTTTACCATTAATGCAGAGTTTGGTGCCCTATAATTCCTGTCGGCGTTATTTTTAGAAAAAAAAATTACTTCGACGAGTTAACACGTTAGTTTTTTAGCGATTGGTACTAGTTTCACAGTCCTAGCTGGTATTGTTTTGATTTAATTGGCAAAAAACCCCTTATAATATTAAAATATTTTATTATTTTTACCATTAATGCAGAGTTTGGTGCTCTATAATTCCTGTCGACGTTATTTAAAAAAGAATATTTACTTCGACAAGTTAACACCTAAGTTTTCTAGCGATTGGTACTAGTTTGATAGCTCTAGCTGGTACTGTTTCGATTTTATTGGCAAAAAAACCCCTTAAAATATTAAAATATTTTATCATTTTTACCATTAATGCAGAGTTTGGTGCCCCATAATTCCTGTCGGCGTTATTTTTAGAAAATAGATTTACTTTGACGAGTTAACACGTTAGATTTTTAGCGATTGGTACTAGTTTCATAGCTCTACCTGGTACTGTTTCTATTTTATTGGCAAAAAAAAACCCTTAAAATATTAAAATATTAAATTAATTTTAACACTAATGCAGAGTTTGGTGCCCTATAATTCCTGTCGGCGTTATTTTTAGAAAAAAAATTTACTTCGACGAGTTAACACGTTAGTTTTCTAGCGATTGGTACTAGTTTCACAGTCCTAGCTGGTATTGTTTTGATTTAATTGGCAAAAAACCCCTTAAAATATTAAAATATTTTATTATTTTTACCATTAATGCAGAGTTTGGTGCTCTATAATTCCTGTCGACGTTATTTAGAGAAAAAAATTTACTTTGACAAGTTAACACCTAAGTTTTACAGCGATTGGTATCAGTTTGATAGCTCTAGCTGGTACTGTTTCGATTTTATTGGCAAAAAACCACTTAAAATATTAAAATATTTTATTATTTTTACCATTAATGCAGAGTTTGGTGCCCTATAATTCCTGTCGGCGTTATTTTTAGAAAAAAAATTTACTTCGACGAGTTAACACGTTAGTTTTCTAGCGATTGGTACTAGTTTCACAGTCCTAGCTGGTATTGTTTTGATTTAATTGGCAAAAAACCCCTTAAAATATTAAAATATTTTATTATTTTTACCATTAATGCAGAGTTTGGTGCTCTATAATTCCTGTCGACGTTATTTAAAAAAGAATATTTACTTCGACAAGTTAACACCTAAGTTTTCTAGCGATTGGTACTAATTTGATAGCTCTAGCTGGTACTGTTTCGATTTTATTGGCAAAAAAAACGCCTTAAAATATTAAAATATTTTATTATTTTTACCATTAATGCAGAACTTAGTGCCCTATAATTCCTGTAGGCGTTATTTTTAGAAAAAAAATTTACTTCGACGAGTTAACACGTTAGTTTTCTAGCGATTGGTACTAGTTTCATAGTCCTAGCTGGTATTGTTTTGATTTTATTGGCAAAAAAACCCCTTAAAATATTAAAATATTTTATTATTTTTACCATTAATGCAGAGTTTGGTGCTCTATAATTCCTGTCGACGTTATTTAGAGAAAAAAATTTACTTTGACAAGTTAACACCTAAGTTTTATAGCGATTGGTACTAATTTACTAGCTGGTACTGTTTCGATTTTATTGGCAAAAAAAAAACCCCTTAAAATATCAAAATATTTTATTATTTTTACCATTTTTATAAAAAAAATTCACTTCGACGAGTTAACACGTTAGTTTTCTAGCGTTTGGTGCCAGTTTTAAAGTTCTAGCTGGTATTGTTTTAATTTTATTGGCAGAATAAACCCCTTAAATATTAAAATATTTTATTATTTTTCCATTAATGCAGAGTTTGGTGCCCTATAATTCCTGTCGGCGTTATTTTTAGAAAAAAGTTTACTTCAACGAGTTAACACGTTAGCTAAATAGCAAGTGGTACCAGTTTTATAGTTCTAGCTGGTACAGTTTCGATTTTATTGGCAAAAAAAACCCTTAAAATATTATATTATTTTTACCATTAATGCAGAGTTTGGTGCTCTATAATTCCTGTCGACGTTATTTAGAGAAAAAAATTTACTTTGACAAGTTAACACCTAAGTTTTATAGCGATTGGTACTAGTTTGATAGCTCTAGCTGGTACTGTTTCGATTTTATTAACAAAAAAACCCCTTAAAATATTAAAATATTTTATTATTTTTACCATTAATGCAGAGTTTGGTGCCCTATAATTCCTGTCGGCGTTATTTTTAGAAAAAAAAATTACTTCGACGAGTTAACACGTTAGTTTTTTAGCGATTGGTACTAGTTTCATAGCTCTACCTGGTACTGTTTCGATTTTATTGGCAAAAAAAACCCTTAAAATATTAAAATATTAAATTAATTTTACCACTAATGCAGAGTTTGGTGCCCTATAATTCCTGTCGGCGTTAGTTTTAGAAAAAGATTTACTTCAACGAGTTAACGCGTTAGACTTTTAGCGATTGGTACTAGTTTGATAGCTCTAGCTGGTACTGTTTCGATTTTATTGGCAAAAAACCCCTTAAAATATTAAAATATTTTATTATTTTTACCATTAATGCAGAGTTTGATGCCCTATAATTCCTGTCGGCGTTATTTTTAGAAAAAAAATTTACTTCGACGAGTTAACACGTTAGTTTTCTAGCGATTGGTACTAGTTTCAAAGTCCTAGCTGGTATTGTTTTGATTTAATTGGCAAAAAACCCCTTAAAATATTAAAATATTTTATTATTTTTACCATTAATGCAGAGTTTGGTGCTCTATAATTCCTGTCGACGTTATTTAGAGAAAAAAATTTACTTTGACAAGTTAACACCTAAGTTTTATAGCGATTGGTACTAGTTTGATAGCTCTAGCTGGTACTGTTTCGATTTTATTGGCAAAAAAACCCCTTAAAATATTAAAATATTTTATTATTTTTACCATTAATGCAGAGTTTGGTGCCCTATAATTCCTGTCGGCGTTATTTTTAGAAAAAAAAATTACTTCGACGAGTTAACACGTTAGTTTTCTAGCGATTGGTACTAGTTTCAAAGTCCTAGCTGGTATTGTTTTGATTTAATTGGCAAAAAACCCCTTAAAATATTAAAATATTTTATTATTTTTACCATTAATGCAGAGTTTGGTGCTCTATAATTCCTGTCGACGTTATTTAGAGAAAAAAATTTACTTTGACAAGTTAACACCTAAGTTTTATAGCGATTGGTACTAGTTTGATAGCTCTAGCTGGTACTGTTTCGATTTTATTGGCAAAAAAACCCCTTAAAATATTAAAATATTTTATTATTTTTACCATTAATGCAGAGTTTGGTGCCCTATAATTCCTGTCGGCGTTATTTTTAGAAAAAAAAATTACTTCGACAAGTTAACACGTTAGTTTTTTAGCGATTGGTACTAGTTTCATAGCTCTACCTGGTACTGTTTCGATTTTATTGGCAAAAAAAACCCTTAAAATATTAAAATATTTTATCATATTTACCATTAATGCAGAGTTTGGTGCTCTATAATTTCTGTCGGCGTTATTTTGAGAAAAAAAAATTTACTTCGCAAGTTAACACGTTAGCTAGTTAGCGATTGGTGCCAGCTTCAAAGTTCTAGCTGGTCCTGTTTCGATTTTATTGGCAAAAAAACCCTTTAAAATATCAAAATATTTTATTATTTTTACCATTAATGCAGAGTTGGGTGGCCTATAATTCCTGTCGGCGTTATTTTTAGAAAAAAAATTTACTTCGACGAGTTAACACCTAAGTTTTATAGCGATTGGTACTAGTTTGATAGCTCTAGCTGGTACTGTTTCGATTTTATTGGCAAAAAAACCCCTTAAAATATTAAAATATTTTATTATTTTTACCATTAATGCAGAGTTTGGTGCCCTATAATTCCTGTCGGCGTTATTTTTAGAAAAAAAAATTACTTCGACGAGTTAACACGTTAGTTTTTTAGCGATTGGTACTAGTTTCACAGTCCTAGCTGGTATTGTTTTGATTTAATTGGCAAAAAACCCCTTATAATATTAAAATATTTTATTATTTTTACCATTAATGCAGAGTTTGGTGCTCTATAATTCCTGTCGACGTTATTTAAAAAAGAATATTTACTTCGACAAGTTAACACCTAAGTTTTCTAGCGATTGGTACTAGTTTGATAGCTCTAGCTGGTACTGTTTCGATTTTATTGGCAAAAAAACCCCTTAAAATATTAAAATATTTTATCATTTTTACCATTAATGCAGAGTTTGGTGCCCCATAATTCCTGTCGGCGTTATTTTTAGAAAATAGATTTACTTTGACGAGTTAACACGTTAGATTTTTAGCGATTGGTACTAGTTTCATAGCTCTACCTGGTACTGTTTCTATTTTATTGGCAAAAAAAACCCTTAAAATATTAAAATATTAAATTAATTTTAACACTAATGCAGAGTTTGGTGCCCTATAATTCCTGTCGGCGTTATTTTTAGAAAAAAAATTTACTTCGACGAGTTAACACGTTAGTTTTCTAGCGATTGGTACTAGTTTCACAGTCCTAGCTGGTATTGTTTTGATTTAATTGGCAAAAAACCCCTTAAAATATTAAAATATTTTATTATTTTTACCATTAATGCAGAGTTTGGTGCTCTATAATTCCTGTCGACGTTATTTAGAGAAAAAAATTTACTTTGACAAGTTAACACCTAAGTTTTACAGCGATTGGTATCAGTTTGATAGCTCTAGCTGGTACTGTTTCGATTTTATTGGCAAAAAACCACTTAAAATATTAAAATATTTTATTATTTTTACCATTAATGCAGAGTTTGGTGCCCTATAATTCCTGTCGGCGTTATTTTTAGAAAAAAAATTTACTTTGACGAGTTAACACGTTAGTTTTCTAGCGATTGGTACTAGTTTCACAGTCCTAGCTGGTATTGTTTTGATTTAATTGGCAAAAAACCCCTTAAAATATTAAAATATTTTATTATTTTTACCATTAATGCAGAGTTTGGTGCTCTATAATTCCTGTCGACGTTATTTAAAAAAGAATATTTACTTCGACAAGTTAACACCTAAGTTTTCTAGCGATTGGTACTAATTTGATAGCTCTAGCTGGTACTGTTTCGATTTTATTGGCAAAAAAAACGCCTTAAAATATTAAAATATTTTATTATTTTTACCATTAATGCAGAACTTAGTGCCCTATAATTCCTGTAGGCGTTATTTTTAGAAAAAAAATTTACTTCGACGAGTTAACACGTTAGTTTTCTAGCGATTGGTACTAGTTTCATAGTCCTAGCTGGTATTGTTTTGATTTTATTGGCAAAAAAACCCCTTAAAATATTAAAATATTTTATTATTTTTACCATTAATGCAGAGTTTGGTGCTCTATAATTCCTGTCGACGTTATTTAGAGAAAAAAATTTACTTTGACAAGTTAACACCTAAGTTTTATAGCGATTGGTACTAATTTACTAGCTGGTACTGTTTCGATTTTATTGGCAAAAAAAAACCCCTTAAAATATCAAAATATTTTATTATTTTTACCATTTTTATAAAAAAAATTCACTTCGACGAGTTAACACGTTAGTTTTCTAGCGTTTGGTGCCAGTTTTAAAGTTCTAGCTGGTATTGTTTTAATTTTATTGGCAGAATAAACCCCTTAAATATTAAAATATTTTATTATTTTTCCATTAATGCAGAGTTTGGTGCCCTATAATTCCTGTCGGCGTTATTTTTAGAAAAAAGTTTACTTCAACGAGTTAACACGTTAGCTAAATAGCAAGTGGTACCAGTTTTATAGTTCTAGCTGGTACAGTTTCGATTTTATTGGCAAAAAAAACCCTTAAAATATTATATTATTTTTACCATTAATGCAGAGTTTGGTGCTCTATAATTCCTGTCGACGTTATTTAGAGAAAAAAATTTACTTTGACAAGTTAACACCTAAGTTTTATAGCGATTGGTACTAGTTTGATAGCTCTAGCTGGTACTGTTTCGATTTTATTAACAAAAAAACCCCTTAAAATATTAAAATATTTTATTATTTTTACCATTAATGCAGAGTTTGGTGCCCTATAATTCCTGTCGGCGTTATTTTTAGAAAAAAAAATTACTTCGACGAGTTAACACGTTAGTTTTTTAGCGATTGGTACTAGTTTCATAGCTCTACCTGGTACTGTTTCGATTTTATTGGCAAAAAAAACCCTTAAAATATTAAAATATTAAATTAATTTTACCACTAATGCAGAGTTTGGTGCCCTATAATTCCTGTCGGCGTTAGTTTTAGAAAAAGATTTACTTCAACGAGTTAACGCGTTAGACTTTTAGCGATTGGTACTAGTTTGATAGCTCTAGCTGGTACTGTTTCGATTTTATTGGCAAAAAACCCCTTAAAATATTAAAATATTTTATTATTTTTACCATTAATGCAGAGTTTGATGCCCTATAATTCCTGTCGGCGTTATTTTTAGAAAAAAAATTTACTTCGACGGGTTAACACGTTAGTTTTCTAGCGATTGATACTAGTTTCACAGTCCTAGCTGGTATTGTTTTGATTTAATTGGCAAAAAACCCCTTAAAATATTAAAATATTTTATTATTTTTACCATTAATGCAGAGTTTGGTGCTCTATAATTCCTGTCGACGTTATTTAGAGAAAAAAATTTACTTTGACAAGTTAACACCTAAGTTTTATAGCGATTGGTACTAGTTTGATAGCTCTAGCTGGTACTGTTTCGATTTTATTGGCAAAAAAACCCCTTAAAATATTAAAATTTTTTATTATTTTTACCATTAATGCAGAGTTTAGTGCCCTATAATTCCTGTCGGCGTTATTTTTAGAAAAAAAATTTACTTCGACGAGTTAACACGTTAGTTTTTTAGCGATTGGTACTAGTTTCATAGCTCTACCTGGTACTGTTTCGATTTTATTGGCAAAAAAAAACCCTTAAAATATTAAAATATTAAATTAATTTTACCACTAATGCAGAGTTTGGTGCCCTATAATTCCTGTCGGCGTTATTTTTAGAAAAAAAATTTACTTCGACGAGTTAACACGTTAGTTTTCTAGCGATTGGTACTAGTTTCACAGTCCTAGATGGTATTGTTTTGATTTAATTGGCAAAAAACCCCTTAAAATATTAAAATATTTTATTATTTTTACCATTAATGCAGAGTTTGGTGCTCTATAATTCCTGTCGACGTTATTTAGAGAAAAAAATTTACTTTGACAAGTTAACACCTAAGTTTTACAGCGATTGGTATCAGTTTGATAGCTCTAGCTGGTACTGTTTCGATTTTATTGGCAAAAAAACCCCTTAAAATATTAAAATATTTTATTATTTTTACCATTAATGCAGAGTTTGGTGCCCTATAATTCCTGTCGGCGTTATTTTTAGAAAAAAAATTTACTTCGACGAGTTAACACGTTAGTTTTCTAGCGATTGGTACTAGTTTCACAGTCCTAGCTGGTATTGTTTTGATTTAATTGGCAAAAAACCCCTTAAAATATTAAAATATTTTATTATTTTTACCATTAATGCAGAGTTTGGTGCTCTATAATTCCTGTCGACGTTATTTAGAGAAAAAAATTTACTTTGACAAGTTAACACCTAAGTTTTATAGCGATTGGTACTAGTTTGATAGCTCTAGCTGGTACTGTTTCGATTTTATTGGCAAAAAAACCCCTTAAAATATTAAAATATTTTATTATTTTTACCATTAATGCAGAGTTTGGTGCCCTATAATTCCTGTCGGCGTTATTTTTAGAAAAAAAAATTACTTCGACGAGTTAACACGTTAGTTTTTTAGCGATTGGTACTAGTTTCATAGCTCTACCTGGTACTGTTTCGATTTTATTGGCAAAAAAAACCCTTAAAATATTAAAATATTAAATTAATTTTAACACTAATGCAGAGTTTGGTGCCCTATAATTCCTGTCGGCGTTATTTTTAGAAAAAAAATTTACTTCGACGAGTTAACACGTTAGTTTTCTAGCGATTGGTACTAGTTTCACAGTCCTAGCTGGTATTGTTTTGATTTAATTGGCAAAAAAACCCTTAAAATATTAAAATATTTTATTATTTTTACCATTAATGCAGAGTTTGGTGCTCTATAATTCCTGTCGACGTTATTTAGAGAAAAAAATTTACTTTGACAAGTCAACACCTAAGTTTTATAGCGATTGGTGCTAGCTTGATAGCTCTAGCTGGTACTGTTTCGATTTTATTGGCAAAAAAACCCCTTAAAATATTAAAATATTTTATTATTTTTACCATTAATGCAGAGTTTGGTGCCCTATAATTCCTGTTGGCGTTATTTTTAGAAAAAAAAATTACTTCGACGAGTTAACACGTTAGTTTTCTAGCGATTGGTACTAGTTTCATAGCTCTACCTGGTACTGTTTTGATTTTATTGGCAAAAAAAAACCCTTAAAATATTAAAATATTAAATTAATTTTACCACTAATGCAGAGTTTGGTGCCCTATAATTCCTGTCGGCGTTATTTTTAGAAAAAAAATTCACTTTGACGAGTTAACACGTTAGTTTTTTAGCGTTTGGTGCCAGTTTTAAAGTTCTAGCTGGTATTGGTTCGATTTTATTGGCAGAAAAAACGCCTTAAAATATTAAAATATTTTATTATATTTACCATTAATGCAGAGTTTGGTGCTCTATAATTCCTGTCGGCATTATTTTGAGAAAAAAAAATTTACTTCGCAAGTTAACACGTTAGTTTTCTAGCGATTTGTACTAGTTTCATAGTCCTGGCTGGTATTGTTTTGATTTTATTGGCAAAAAAACCCTTAAAATATTAAAATATTAAATTAATTTTACCACTAATGCAGAGTTTGGTGCCCTATAATTCCTGTCGGCGTTATTTTTAGAAAAAAAATTTACTTTGACGAGTTAACACGTTAGTTTTTTAGCGTTTGGTGCCAGTTTTAAAGTTCTAGCTGGTATTGGTTCGATTTTATTGGCAGAAAAAACGCCTTAAAATATTAAAATATTTTATTATTTTTACCATTAATGCAGAGTTGGGTGGCCTATTATTCCTGTCGGCGTTATTTTTAGAAAAAAAATTTACTTCGACGAGTTAACACGTTAGTTTTCTAGCGATTGGTACTAGTTTCATAGTCCTGGCTGGTATTGTTTTGATTTTATTGGCAAAAAAACCCCTTAAAATATTAAAATATTTTATTATTTTTACCATTAATGCAGAGTTTGGTGCTCTATAATTCCTGTCGACGTTATTTAGAGAAAAAAATTTACTTTGACAAGTTAACACCTAAGTTTTATAGCGATTGGTACTAGTTTGATAGCTCTAGCTGGTACTGTTTCGATTTTATTGGCAAAAAAACCCCTTAAAATATTAAAATATTTTATTATTTTTACCATTAATGCAGAGTTTGGTGCCCTATAATTCCTGTCGGCGTTATTTTTAGAAAAAAAATTTACTTCGACGAGTTAACACGTTAGTTTTCTAGCGATTGGTGCTAGTTTCAAAGTCCTAGCTGGTATTGTTTTGATTTAATTGGCAAAAAACCCCTTAAAATATTAAAATATTTTATTATTTTTACCATTAATGCAGAGTTTGGTGCTCTATAATTCCTGTCGACGTTATTTAGAGAAAAAAATTTACTTTGACAAGTTAACACCTAAGTTTTATAGCGATTGGTACTAGTTTGATAGCTCTAGCTGGTACTGTTTCGATTTTATTGGCAAAAAAACCCCTTAAAATATTAAAATATTTTATTATTTTTACCATTAATGCAGAGTTTGGTGCCCTATAATTCCTGTCGGCGTTATTTTTAGAAAAAAAAATTACTTCGACGAGTTAACACGTTAGTTTTTTAGCGATTGGTACTAGTTTCATAGCTCTACCTGGTACTGTTTCGATTTTATTGGCAAAAAAAAACCCTTAAAATATTAAAATATTAAATTAATTTTACCACTAATGCAGAGTTTGGTGCCCTATAATTCCTGTCGGCGTTATCTTTAGAAAAAAATCTCACTTTGACGAGTTAACACGTTAGTTTTTTAGCGTTTGGTGCCAGTTTTAAAGTTCTAGCTGGTATTGGTTCGATTTTATTGGCAGAAAAAACGCCTTAAAATATTAAAATATTTTATCATATTTACCATTAATGCAGAGTTTGGTGCTCTTTAATTCCTGTCGGCGTTATTTTGAGAAAAAAAAATTTACTTCGCAAGTTAACACGTTAGCTAGTTAGCGATTGGTGCCAGCTTCAAAGTTCTAGCTGGTCCTGTTTCGATTTTATTGGCAAAAAAACCCCTTAAAATATCAAAATATTTTATTATTTTTACCATTAATGCAGAGTTGGGTGGCCTATAATTCCTGTCGGCGTTATTCTTAGAAAAAAAATTTACTTCGACGAGTTAACACGTTAGTTTTTTAGCGATTGGTACTAGTTTTACAGTCCTAGCTGGTATTGTTTTGATTTAATTGGCAAAAAACCCCTTATAATATTAAAATATTTTATTATTTTTACCATTAATGCAGAGTTTGGTGCTCTATAATTCCTGTCGACGTTATTTAAAAAAGAATATTTACTTCGACAAGTTAACACCTAAGTTTTCTAGCGATTGCTACTAGTTTGATAGCTCTAGCTGGTACTGTTTCGATTTTATTGGCAAAAAAACCCCTTAAAATATTAAAATATTTTATCATTTTTACCATTAATGCAGAGTTTGGTGCCCCATAATTCCTGTCGGCGTTATTTTTAGAAAATAGATTTACTTTGACGAGTTAACACGTTAGATTTTTAGCGATTGGTACTATCTTCATAGCTTTACCTGGTACTGTTTCGATTTAATTGGCAAAAAAACCCCTTAAAATATTAAAATATTTAATTATTTTTACCATTAGTGCAGAGTTTGGTGCCCTCTAATTCCTGTCGGCGTTATTTTTAGAAAAAAAAATTACTTCGACGAGTTAACACGTTAGTTTTTTAGCGATTGGTACTAGCTTCATAGCTCTACCTGGTACTGTTTCGATTTTATTGGCAAAAAAAACCCTTAAAATATTAAAATATTAAATTAATTTTACCACTAATGCAGAGTTTGGTGCCCTATAATTCCTGTCGGCGTTAGTTTTAGAAAAAGATTTACTTCGACGAGTTAACGCGTTAGTTTTCTAGCGATTGGTGCCAGTTTCAAAGTTCTAGCTGGTATTGTTTCGATTTTATTGGCAAAAAAATCCCTTAAAGTATTAAAATATTTTATTATTTTTCCATTAATGCAGAGCTTGGTGCCCTATAATTCCTGTCGGCGTTATTTTTAGAAAAAAAATTTACTTCAGCGAGTTAACACGTTAGCTAAATAGCAAGTGGTACCAGTTTTATAGTTCTACCTGGTACAGTTTCGATTTTATTGGCAAAAAACCCTTAAAATATTAAAATATTTTATTATTTTTACCATTAGTGCAGAGCTTGGTGCCCTTCAATTCCTGCCAACGTCATTTAGAGAAAAAAATTTATTTCGACGAAATAACACGTTAGCTTGATAGCAAGTGGTACCAGTTTTATAGTTCTAGCTGGTACTGTTTCGATTTTATTGGCAAAAAAATCCCTTAAGATATTAAAATATTTTATTATTTTTACCATTAATGCAGAGTTTGGTGCCCTCTAATCCCTGCCATCGTCATTTAGAGAAACAAATTTACTTCGACGAGTTAACACGTTAGCTAGATAGCAAGTGGTTTTAGTTTCTTTAGTTCTAGCTGGTACTGTTTCGATTTTATTGGCAAAAAAAAACCCTTAAAATATTAAAATATTTTATTATTTTTACCATTAGTGCAGAGTTTGGTGCCCTCTAATTCCTGCCAACGTCATTTAGAGAAAAAAATTTACTTCGACGAGTTAACACGTTATCTATATAGCAAGTGGTACCAGTTTTATAGTTCTAGCTGGTACTGTTTTAGTTTTTTAGCTTTTTAGCGATTGGTACTAGTTTCATAGCTCTACCTGGTACTGTTTCGATTTTATTTTCAAAAAAAACCCTTAAAATATTAAAATATTTAATTATTTTTCCATTAATGCAGAGTTTGGTGCCCTATAATTCCTGTCGACGTTATTTAGAGAAAAAAATTTACTTCGACAAGTTAACACCTAAGTTTTCTAACGATTGGTACTAGTTTGGTAGCTCTAGCTGGTACTGTTTCGATTTTATTGGCAAAAAAAAACCCTTAAAATATTAAAATATTTTATTAATTTTACCATTAATGCAGAGTTTGGTGCCCTATAATTCTTGTCGGCGTTATTTAAAAAAAAATTCACTTCGACGAGTTAACACGTTAGTTTTCTAGCGTTTGGTGCCAGTTTTAATGTTCTAGCTGGTACTGTTTCAATTTTATTGGCAGAATAAACCCCTTAAATATTAAAATATTTTATTATTTTTACCACTAGTGCAGAGTTTTATGCTCTATAGTTCCTGTCGACTTTATTTTTTTGAAAAAATATTTACTGCGACGAGTTACACGTTAGCTAAATAGCAAGTTGCACCAGTTTTATAGTTCTAGCTGCTACTGTTTCGATTTTATTGGCAAAAAGACCCCTTAAAATATTAAAATATTTTATTATTTTTACCATTAGTGCAGAGCTTGGTACCTTATAATTCCTGTCGCCGTTATTTTTAGAAAAAAAATTAACTTCGACGAGTTAACACGTTAGTTTTCTAGCGATTGGTACTAGTTTCATAGTTCTAGCTGGTATTGTTTTGATTTTATTGGCAAAAAAACCCCTTAAAATATTAAAATATTTTATTATTTTTACCATTAATGCAAAGTTTTGTGCCCTATAATTCCTGTCGGCGTTATTTTTAGAAAAAAATTCACTTCGACGAGATAACACGTTAGTTTTCTAGCGTTTGGTGCCAGTTTTAAAGTTCCAGCTGGTATAGTTTTAATTTTATTGGCAGAATAAACCCCTTAAATATTAAAATATTTTATTATTTTTACCATTAATGCAGAGTTTGGTGCCCTATAATTACTGTCGGCGTTAGTTTTAGAAAAAAATTTACTTCGACGAGTTAACGCGTTAGTTTTCTAGCGATTGGTGCCAGTTTCAAAGTTCTAGCTGGTATTGTTTCGATTTTATTGGCAAAAAAATCTCTTAAAATATGAAAATATTTTATTATTTTTACCATTAATGCAGAGTTTGGTGCCCTATAATTCCTGTCGGCGTTATTTTTAAAAAAAAAAATTCACTTCGACGAGTTTATACGTTAGTTTTTTAGCGTTTGGTACTAGTTTCATAGTCCTAGCTGGTATCGTTTTGATTTAATTGGCAAAAAACCCCTTAAAATATTAAAATATTTTATTATTTTTATCATTAATGTAGAGTTTGGTGCTCTATAATTCCTGTCGACATTATTTAGAAAAGAATATTTACTTTGACAAGTTAACACCTAAGTTTTCTAGCGATTGGTACTAGTTTGATAGCTCTAGCTGGTACTGTTTCGATTTTATTGGCAAAAAAACCCCTTAAAATATTAAAATATTTTATCATTTTTACCATTAATGCAGAGTTTGGTGCCCTCTAATTCCTGTCGGCGTTATTTTTAGAAAAAAAAATTACTTCGACGAGTTAACACGTTAGTTTTTTAGCGATTGGTACTATCTTCATAGCTTTACCTGGTACTGTTTCGATTTAATTGGCAAAAAAACCCCTTAAAATATTAAAATATTTAATTATTTTTACCATTAGTGCAGAGTTTGGTGCCCTCTAATTCCTGTCGGCGTTATTTTTAGAAAAAAAAATTACTTCGACGAGCTAACACGTTAGTTTTTTAGCGATTGGTACTAGTTTCATAGCTCTACCTGGTACTGTTTCGATTTTATTGGCAAAAAAATCCCTTAAAATATTAAAATATTAAATTAATTTTACCATTAATGCAGAGTTTGGTGCCCTTTAATTCCTGTCGGCGTTAGTTTTAGAAAAAGATTTACTTCGACGAGTTAACGCGTTAGTTTTCTAGCGATTGGTGCCAGTTTCAAAGTTCTAGCTGGTATTGTTTCGATTTTATTGGCAAAAAAATCCCTTAAAATATTAAAATATTTTATTATTTTTCCATTAATGCAGAGCTTGGTGTCCTATAATTCCTGTCGGCGTTATTTTTAGAAAAAAAGTTTACTTCAACGAGTTAACACGTTAGCTAAATAGCAAGTGGTACCAGTTTTATAGTTCTACCTGGTACAGTTTCGATTTTATTGGCAAAAAACCCTTAAAATATTAAAATATTTTATTATTTTTACCATTAATGCAGAGCTTGGTGCCCTTCAATTCCTGCCAACGTCATTTAGAGAAAAAAATTTATTTCGACGAGTTAACACGTTAGCTTGGTAGCAAGTGGTACCAGTTTTATAGTTCTAGCTAGTACTGTTTCGATTTTATTGGCAAAAAAATCCCTTAAGATATTAAAATATTTTATTATTTTTACCATTAATGCAGAGTTTGGTGCCCTCTAATCCCTGCCATCGTCATTTAGAGAAACAAATTTACTTCGACGAGTTAACACGTTAGCTAGATAGCAAGTGGTTTTAGTTTCTTTAGTTCTAGCTGGTACTGTTTCGATTTTATTGGCAAAAAAAACCCTTAAAATATTAAAATATTTTATTATTTGTACCATTAGTGCAGAGTTTGGTGCCCTTCAATTCCTGCCAACGTCATTTAGAGAAAAAAATTTATTTCGACGAGTTAACACGTTAGCTTGATAGCAAGTGGTACCAGTTTTATAGTTCTAGCTAGTAATGTTTCGATTTTATTGGCAAAAAAATCCCTTAAGATATTAAAATATTTTATTATTTTTACCATTAATGCAGAGTTTGGTGCCCTCTAATCCCTGCCATCGTCATTTAGAGAAAAAAATTTACTTCGACGAGTTAACACGTTATCTAAATAGCAAGTGGTACCAGTTTTATCGTTCTAGCTGGTACTGTTTTAGTTTTTTAGCTTTTTAGCGATTGGTACTAGTTTCATAGCTCTACCTGGTACTGTTTCGATTTTATTTTCAAAAAAAAACCCTTAAAATATTAAAATATTTAATTATTTTTCCATTAATGCAGAGTTTGGTGCCCTATAATTCCTGTCGACGTTATTAAGAGAAAAAAATTTACTTCGGCAAGTTAACACCTAAGTTTTCTAACGATTGGTACTAGTTTGATAGCTCTAGCTGGTACTGTTTCGATTTTATTGGCAAAAAAAAACCCCTTAAAATATTAAAATATTTTATTATTTTTACCATTAATGCAGAGTTTGGTGCCCTATAATTCTTGTCGGCGTTATTTTAAAAAAAAAATTCACTTCGACGAGTTAACACGTTAGTTTTCTAGCGTTTGGTGCCAGTTTTAATGTTCTAGCTGGTACTGTTTCAATTTTATTGGCAGAATAAACCCCTTAAATATTAAAATATTTTATTATTTTTACCATTAGTGCAGAGTTTTATGCTCTATAGTTCCTGTCGACGTTATTTTTTGAAAAAATATTTACTTCGACGAGTTACATGTTAGCTAAATAGCAAGTTGCACCAGTTTTATAGTTCTAGCTGCTACTGTTTCGATTTTATTGTCAAAAAAACCCCTTAAAATATTAAAATATTTTATTATTTTTACCATTAGTGCAGAGCTTGGTGCCTTATAATTCCTGTCGCCGTTATTTTTAGAAAAAAAATTAACTTCGACGAGTTAACACGTTAGTTTTCTAGCGATTGGTACTAGTTTCATAGTTCTAGCTGGTACTGTTTTGATTTTATTGGCAAAAAAACCCCTTAAAATATTAAAATATTTTATTATTTTTACCATTAATGCAAAGTTTTGTGCCCTATAATTCCTGTCGGCGTTATTTTTAGAAAAAAATTCACTTTGACGAGATAACACGTTAGATTTCTAGCGTTTGGTGCCAGTTTTAAAGTTCCAGCTGGTATAGTTTTAATTTTATTGGCAGAATAAACCCCTTAAATATTAAAATATTTTATTATTTTTAACATTAATGCAGAGTTTGGTGCCCTATAATTCCTGTCGGCGTTAGTTTTAGAAAAAAATTTACTTCGACGAGTTAACGCGTTAGTTTTCTAGCGATTGGTGCCAGTTTCAAAGTTCTAGCTGGTATTGTTTCGATTTTATTGGCAAAAAAATCTCTTAAAATATTAAAATATTTTATTATTTTTACCATTAATGCAAAGTTTTGTGCCCTATAATTCCTGTCGGCGTTATTTTTAGAAAAAAATTCACTTTGACGAGATAACACGTTAGATTTCTAGCGTTTGGTGCCAGTTTTAAAGTTCCAGCTGGTATAGTTTTAATTTTATTGGCAGAATAAACCCCTTAAATATTAAAATATTTTATTATTTTTACCACTAATGCAGAATTTGCTGCCCTATAATTCCTGTCGACGTTATTTTTTGAAAAAAAAAATTTACTTCGACGAGTTACACGTTAGCTAAATAGCAAGTGGTACCAGTTTTATAGTTCTAGCTGGTACTGTTTCAATTTTATTGGCAAAAAAAAACCACTTAAATATTAAAATATTTTTTCATTTTTACCATTTGTATAAAAAAATTCACTTCGACGAGTTAACACGTTAGTTTTCTAGCGTTTGGTGCCAGTTTTAAAGTTTTAGCTGGTATTGTTTTAATTTTATTGGCAGAATAAACCCCTTAAATATTGAAATATTTTATTATTTTTACCATTAATGCAGAGTTTGGTGCCCTATAATTCCTGTCGACGTTATTTTTTGAAAAAAAATTTACTTCGACGAGCTACACGTTAGCTAAATAGCAAGTGGTACCAGTTTTATAGTTCTAGCTGGTACTGTTTCGATTCTATTGCCAAAAAAAACCTCTTAAATATTAAAATATTTTATTATTTTTACCATTAATGCAGAGTTTGGTGCCCTATAATGCCTGTCGGCGTTATTTTTATAAAAAAATTCACTTCGACGAGTTAACACGTAAGTTTTTTTAGCGACTGGTACTATCTTCTTAGCTTTACCTGGTACTGTTTCGATTTGATTGACAAAAAAATCCCCTTAATATATTAAAATATTTTATTATTTTTACCATTAATGCAGAGTTTGGTGCCCTATAATTCCTGCCAACGTCATTTAGAGAAAAAAAATTACCTAAACGAGTTAACACGTTAGCTGAATAGCAAGTGGTACCAGTTTTATAGTTCTAGCTGCTACTGTTTCGACTTTGTTGGAAAAAAAACCCTTAAAGTATTAAAATATTTTATTATTTTTACCATTAATGAAGAGTTTGGTGCCCTCTAATTCCTGTCGGCGTTATTTTTATTTACAAAATTTACTTTGACGAGTTAACACGTTAGTTTTTTAGCGATTGGTACTAGGTTCATAGCTATAACTGGTACTTTTTTGATCTTATTGGCAAAAAAAAAACCCTTAAAATATTAATATATTTTATTATTTTTACCATTAATACAGAGTTTGGTGCCCCATTATTCCTGTCGGCGTTATTTTTAGAAAAAAGATTTACTTCGACGAGTTAACGCGTTAGTTTTTTAGCGATTGGTACTATCTTCATAGGTTTCAATGGTACTGTTTCCATTTTATTGGCAACAAAACCCATTAAAATATTCAAATATTTTATTATTTTTGCCATTAATGCAGAGTTTGGTTTCCCATATTTCCTGTCGGCGTTATTTTTAGAAAAAAGATTTACTTCGACGAGTTAACACGTTAGTTTTTTAGCGACTGGTACTAGTTTCATAGCTCTACCTGGTACTGTTTCGATTTTATTGGCAAAAAAAACCCTTAAAATATTAAAATATTTAATTAATTTTACCATTAATGCAGAGTTTGGTGCCCTGTAATTCCTGTCGGCGTTATTTTTAGAAAAAGATTTACTTCGACGAGTTAACGCGTTAGTTTTCTAGCGATTGGTGCCAGCTTCAAAGTTCTAGCTGGTATTGTTTCGATTTTATTGGCAAAAAAAAACCCCTTAAAATATTAAAATATTTTATTATGTTTCCATTAATGCAGAGTTTGGTGCCCTATAATTCCTGTCGGCGTTATTTTTAGAAAAAAAATTTACTTTGATGAGTAACAACGTTAGCTAAGTACCAAGTGATACCAGTTTTATTGTTCTAGCTGGTACAGTTTCGATTTTATTCGCAAAAAAAACCTTTAAAATATAAAAATATTTTATTATTATTACCATTAATGCAGAGCTTTGTGCCCTCTAATTCCTGCCAACGTCATTTAGGGAAAAAAATTTACTTCGACGAGTTAACACGTTAGCTAGCAGGTACTGTTTCGATTTTATTGGCAAAAAAAAAACCCTTAAAATATTTAATTAAATTCACCATTAATGCAAAGTTTGGTGCCCTATAATTCCTGTCGGCGTTATTTTTAGAAAAAGATTTACTTCGACGAGTTAACGCGTTAGCATTCTAGCGATTGGTGCCAGCTTCAAAGTTCTAGATGGTATTGTTTCGATTTTATTGGCAAAAAAATCCCTTAAAATATTAAAATATTTTATTATTTTTACCATTGATGCAGAGTTTGGTGCCGTATAATTCCTGTCGACGTTATTTAGAGAAAAAAATTTACTTCAACAAGTTAACACCTAAGTTTTCTAGCGATTGGTACTAGTTTGATATCACTAGCTGGTACTGTTTCGATTTTATTGGCAAAAAAAAATCCCTTTAAATATTAAAATATTTTATTATTTTTACCATTAATGCAGAGTTTGGTGCCCCATAATTCCTGTCGGCGTTATTTTTAGAAAAACATTTACTTCGACGAGTTAACACGTTAGCTTTTTAGCAACTGGTACTATCTTCATAGGTTTTTCTGGTACTGTTTCGATTTTATTGGCAAAAAAAACCCATTAAAATATTTTATCATTTTTACCATTAATGCAGAGCTTGGTGTCCCATATTACCTGTCGGCGTTATTTTTAGAAAAAAGATTTACTTCGACGAGTTAACACGTTAGTTTTTTAGCGATTGGTACGAGTTTCATAGCTTTACCTGGTACTGTTTCGATTTTATTGGCAAAAAAAACCCCTAAAATATTAAAATATTTAATTAATTTTACCATTAATGCAGAGTTTGGTGCCCTGTAATTCCTGTCGGCGTTATTTTTAGAAAAAGATTTACTGCGATGAGTTAACGCGTTAGCTTTCTAGCGATTGGTGTCAGCTTCAAAGTTCTAGCTGGTATTGTTTCGATTTTATTGGCAAAAAAAACCCCTTAAAACATTAAAATATTTTATTATTTTTACCATGAATGCAGAGTTTGGTGCCCCATAATTCCTATCGGCGTTATTTTTAGAATAAGATTCACTTCGACGAGTTAACACGTTAGTTTTCTAGCGTTTGGTGCCAGTTTTAAAGTTCTTTCTAGTTCTACCCCTTAAAATATTAAAATATTTTATAATTGTTCCATTAATGCAGGGTTTGGTGCCCTATAATTCCTGTCGGCTTTATTTAGAGAAAAAAATTACTTCGGCGAGTTGACACGTTAGCTAGATAGCAAGTGGTATCAGCTTTAAAGTTCTAGCTGGTACTGTTTCGATTTTATTTGCAAAAAAAACCCTTAAAATATTAAAATATTTTAAATTTTTTTAGAAAGAATATTCCTAAAATGGTTACAATTTAATTTAATTTGAATTATAAAATTAAATAAAGAAACAAATGAACTTAAGCCAAAATAAAAAATGGTTCACATTAAAATTTAATATATAGAAAAAAGTTCGAATAAAATATAAATATATAATTATAACACACATGGCACGGTGTTAATGACATTCAAGAATTCATTGTTCAGTGTCTATCACCTAGATGGACTTATATAAATGAAAATGTAAATACAACCTTGTTTTCAATAATTCCAGCCAAAGGATGGATATTGAAAGCATAACGAAAATGTATTACGAATAAATATATAATTATAACACACATGGCACGGTGTTAATGACATTCAAGAATTCATTGTTCAGTGTCTATCACCTAGATGGACTTATATAAATGAAAATGTAAATACAACTTTGTTTTCAATAATTCCAGCCAAAGGATGGATATTGAAAGCATAACGAAAATGTATTACGAATATAGAAGAATATGAACATGTTGAATTATGAATTGTCATTTGATAGGTGAAATTAAATATTCAACAAAATATGAAAATTAATACTAAGATTCACTAATTCAAATTTCATTCAATTGTAACATAAATAGGAATTTTAAGTTACATAGTAGTATACCGATAAAGAGTGCTGATGATGAAATCGTAGCTGATTTCGAAAATGCATTCCACTCGGCTAATATCGGAAATAATTTTTAGAAAGAATATTCCTAAAATGGTTACAATTTAATTTAATTTGAATTATAAAATTAAATAAAGAAACAAATGAACTTAAGCCAAAATAAAAAATGGTTCACATTAAAATTTAATATATAGAAAAAAGTTCGAATAAAATATAAATATATAATTAAAATATTTTATTATTTTTACCATTAATGCAGAGTTTGGTGCCCTCTAAAACCTGCCAACGTCATTTAGAGAAAAAAAATTACTTCGGCGAGTTAACACATTAGCTAGATAGCAAGTGGTACCAGTTTTATAGTTCTAGCTGGTACTGTTTCGATTTTATTGGCAAAACAACCCCATAAAATATTAAAATATTTTATTATTTTTACCATTAATGCAGTGTTTGGTGCCCTATAATTCCTGCCAACGTCATTTAGAGAAAAAAAATTTACTTTGACGAGTTAACACATTAGCTAAGTAGCAAGTGGTACCAGCTTTATAGTTCTAGCTGGTACAGTTTCGATTTTATTGGCAAAAAGCCCTTTAAATATTAAAATATTTTATTATTTTTACCATTAGCGCAGAGCTTGGTGCCCTCTAATTGCTGCCAACGTCATTTTGAGAAAAAAATTTACTTCGACGAGTTAACACGTTAGCTAGGTAGCAAGTTGTACCAGTTTTATAGTTCTAGCTGGTAATGTTTCGATTTTATTGGCAAAAAAACCCCTTAAAATATTAAAATATTTTATTATTTTTACCATTAATGCAGTGTTTGGTGCCCTATAATTCCTGCCAACGTCATTTAGAGAAAAAATTACTTTGACGAGTTAACACGTTAGCTAAGTAGCAAGTGGTACCAGCTTTATAGTTCTAGCTGTTACTGTTTGGATTTTATTGGCAAAAAAACCCCTTAAAATATTAAAATATTTTATTATTTTTACCTTTAATGCAGAGTTTGGTGCCCTCTAATTCCTGTCGGCGTTATTTTTAGAAATAAATTCACTTCGACGAGTTAACACGTTAGCTTTTTAACGATCGGTACTAGTTTCATAGCTCTACCTGGTACTGTTGCGATTTTATTGGCAAAAAAACCCTTAAAATATTAAAATATTTTATTAATTTTACCATTAATGCATAGTTTGTGCGCTATAGTTCCTGTCGGCGGTATTTTTAGAAAAAAATTCACTTCGACGAGTTAACACGTTAGTTTTTTTTAGCGATTGGTGCCAGTTTCAAAGTTCTAGCTGGTATTGTTTCGATTTTATTGCCAAAAAAAATCCCTTAGTTTCATAGCTCTACCTGGTACTGTTTCGATTTTATTGGCAAATAAAAGGCACCATGAAATAACTCCCCAAGAAATAACTCCCCAAAATGAAAATGAAATAAGTCCCCAAAACTTTGTACATGAAGCAACAACAACGAATAATGGGGATTTATTTCATTTTTTGGGGCTTTATTTCAGTTTTCATTTTAGAGAGTTATTTCTAATGGCCTGACAAAAATGAAACCTACAAAAAAATATTATTACAAAATTTACCAAACAACTTGTTTAAATAAAAATTACATAAACATATGTTTAATAAGAGTTAAGGAGTTTTAAAAGTGTATAAAAATTATTCACGTATACATAGGTTGAGAAATGAGAAATTTCGCGCGAATACTCCTTAACTCTTATTAAACATATGTATATGTAATTTTTATTTAAACAAGTTGTTTGGTAAATTTTGTAATAATATTTTTTTGTAGGTTTGCGATCCGGCAGAAATCGCACCAGCCATTAGTTTTACATGACATTCATCAGAAAGTTTTAAATGTTTGCAAGCAAAATAACAATATTCGGTGTATTGTCTTTACATACTAAACATTCGTTTTCATTGTTAGAAATTGGTAGTTCTAAAGCAAACTAATGGCTGGTGCGATTTCTGCCGGATCGCAAAATTATTCTTGTCCTTATTGTCGTGGCGTTGCTCAAGATGCAATGCAAGTATTTATCTAGAAAGTAAATATTTTCAAATAAAAAACATAGTTTCTACTTTTTAATTTAACTTATTATTTTTCTTCTTTTAAAATAGGGAATTATTTCATTTTTAATTTGGGGATTTGTTTCATTATGAAATAAGTCCCTAAATGTTGGGGTTTTATTTCATTTTTGTTTGGGGTGTTATTTCAATTCATTGGGGGCTTATTTCATTTTTGAGATTGGGGCATTATTTCATAATGAAATAAGTCCCTAAAATTGGGGACTTATTTCATTTTCATTTTGGGGAGTTATTTCCTGGGGAGTTATTTCATGGTGCCAAATAAAACCCCTTAAAATATTAATATATTTTATTATTTTTACCACTAATGCAAAAAAAAATTTACTTCGACAAGTTAACACGTTAGCTAGATAGCAAGTGGTACCAGTTTTATAGTTCTAGCTGGTACTGTTTCGATTTTATTGGCAAAAAAACCCCTTAAAATATTAAAATATTTTATTATTTTTACCATTAATGCAGTGTTTGGTGCCCTATAATTCCTGCCAACGTCATTTAGAGAAAAAAAAATTTACTTCGACGAGTTAACACGTTAGTTTTTTAGCGATCGGTACTAGCTTCATAGCTCTACCTGGTACTGTTTCGATTTTATTGGCAAAAAAATCCCTTCAAATATTAAAATACTTTATTAATTTTACCATTTTTACCATAAAAAAAATTTACTTCGACGAGTTAACACGTTAGATTTTTAGCGATCGCTACTAGTTTCATAGCTCTACCTGGTACTGTTTCGATTTTATTGGCAAAAAAATCCCTTAAAATATTAAAATATTTTATTAATTTTACCATTAATGCAGAGTTTGGTGCCCTATAATTCCTGTCAACGTTATTTAGAAAAAAAATTTACTTCGGCGAGTTAACACGTTGGCTAAATAGCAAGTGGTACCAGTTTTATAGTTCTAGCTGGTACTGTTTCGATTTTATTGGCAAAAAAACCCCTTAAAATATTGAAATATTTTATTATTTTTACTACTAATGCAGAGTTTGGTGCTCTATAATTCCTGTCGGCGTTATTTTTAGACAAAAAATTATTTCGACGAGTTAACACGTTAGTTTGTTAGCGACTGGTACTAGTTTCATAGCTCTACCTGGTACTGTTTCGATTTTATTGGCAAATAAATCCCCTTAAAATATTAAAATATTTTATTATTTTTACCATTAATGCAGTGTTTGGTGCCCTATAATTCCTGCCAACGTCATTAAGAGAAAAAAAAATTTACTTCGACGAGTTAACACGTTAGTTTTTTAGCGATCGGTACTAGCTTTATAGCTCTACCTGGTACTGTTTTGATTTTATTGGCAAAAAAATCCCTTAAAATATTAATATATTAAATTTAGTTTACCATTAATGCAGAGTTTGGTGTCCTGTTATGCCTGTCGGCGTTATCTTTAGAAAAAGATTTACTTCGACGAGTCAACTAGTTAGTTTTCTAGCGGTTGGTGCCCGTTTCAAAGTTCCTGCCTACGTCATTTAGAGAAAAAAATTTAACTAGACGAGTTAACACGTTAGCTAAATAGCAAGTGGTACCAGTTTTATAGTTCTAGCTGCTACTGTTTCGAATTTATTGGCAAAAAAACCCCATAAAATTTTAAAATATTTTATTATTTTTACCATTAATGCAGAGTTTGGTGCCGTATAATTCCTGTCGACGTTATTTAGAGAAAAAAATTTACTTTGACAAGTTAACACCTAAGTTTTCTAGCGATTGGTGCTAGTTTGATAGCACTAGCTGGTACTGTTTCGATTTTATTGGCAAAAAAAAACCCCTTAAAATATTAAAATATTTAATTAATTTTACCACTAATGCAGAGTTTGGTGCCCTATAATTCCTGTCGGCGTTATTTTTAGAAAAAGATTTACTTCGACGAGTTAACGCGTTAGTTTTCTAGCGATTGGTGCCAGTTTCATAGCTCTACCTGGTACTGTTTCGATTTTATTGGCAAAAAAAAATCCCTTAAAATATTAAAATATTAAATTAATTTTACCATTAATGCAGAGTTTGGTGCCCTATAATTCCTGTCGGCGCTATTCTTAGAAAAAGATTTACTTCGGCGAGTTAACGCGTTAGTTTTTTTTAGCGACTGGTACTAGTTTCATGGCTCTAGCTGGTACTGTTTCGATTTTATTGGCAAAAAAACCCCTTAAAATATTAAAATATTTTAATTTTTTTTCCATTAATGCAAGTTTGGTGCCATTTAATTCCTGTCGACATTATTTATAGAAAAAAAATTAACTTCGACGAGTTAACACATTAGTTTTTTTTAGCGACTGGTACTAGTTTCATGGCTCTAGCTGGTACTGTTTCGATTTTATTGGCAAAAAAAAACCCTTAAAATATTAAAATATTTTATTATTTTTACCATTAATGCAGATTTTGGTGCCCTATCATTCCTGTCGGCGCTATTTTTCGAAAAAAAACTTCGACGAGTTAACACGTTAGCCTTCTAGCAATTGGTACTAGTTTCATAGTTCTAGCTGGTATTTTTTCGATTTTATTGGCAAAAAAATCCCCTTAAAATATTAAAATATTTTTTTATTTTTACCATTAATGCAAAGGGTGGTCCCTATAATTCCTGTCGACGTTATTCATAGAAAAAAAATTTTACTTTGACGAGTGACCACCTTAGTTTTCTAGCGATTGGTGCTAGTTTCATAGCTCTAGCTGGTACTGTTTCGATTTTATTGGCAAAAAAAACCCTTAAAATATTAAAATATTTTATTATTTTTACCATTAATGCAGAGTTTGGTGCCCTATAATTCCTGTTGGCGTTATTTTTGTTGAAATACTTTAACAAATTGTACTTTACAATATTTATAAAATTATTATCTAGTGGTATATAACAAATATGTTTGTAAATTTATATAAAAAATAAATTATTATTATTCCGTTTTTTTAACTCAACACAAAGAAACAAAGCTTTTTCTTAACAACAGGTTATGGGCCATTTGTGTTGCTTAATAACGAAAACTATATAGTGCCAAAGATGAATACGGTTCAATTAGAGAAATTAAATGGATCAGAGAATTGGTCCACATGGAGTTTTGCCCTAACAGCTCAATTCGAGTTAGATGACCTATGGGCATGTGTGGAGGGATCAAACGAAGATGCTGTACAAGCTAGATGTCGTTTAATTCTTTCGCTAAATAGAAATTTGTATAGACTTTATTAATTTTTAGTTTGGCTCTAGTTCATTTTATTATTAACTGCCTGTTCAACGATGTCGAAAGAAAACACAAGCGAACTTTCATTCGTACAAATATATTGAAAACAACAACAAAAACTAAAAATTTGTTTTTGTTTTCAATGTATTTGTACGAATGAAAGTTTGCTTGTGTTTTCTTTCGACATCGTTGAACAGGCAGTAAATTTCTAATCATTAAATGAAGAAATCAATTTTTTATTTGTGATAATGAAAGAATATATTGGAAAAGTAAGTTTTAATCCCGACACCAGCCGAGTGGAATGCATTTTCGAAACCAGCTACGGTTTCATCATCAGCACTCTTTGATCGGAGTGTCTTAGTGTTGGATGTAAATATCATCTATTTAACTCACAAGTTTATACGAAATTTGATTTTGTGAATTAAACTTCAGATTCATATTCATATCTTTTGCTGTAGTGAGTGAGAGCGAAATTTACCAAACTTAAGCTTTTCCCCTTTTTTGTTATTCTTTTCAATTATCACATTTGTTATTCTTGCTTTAAACCGTCAGTCTGATGGTAGTGAAAGCTTTTTGTTGGTTGTGATCCTCACAACATTTTCAATCATACATGTTTTTTTGTTAAGTCAGTTATTCAACGGAAAGTTGGTACTGACCGGTCTATATGATCATTACACCGTGCCATGTGTATATGTTAATTTTCTTATTTTATTGTTGAACTTTTTAACAAAGACTTTATTATACCCTTCACCTGTGGTGCACAAGGGTATATATAGCTTTGTCATTCCGTTTGTAATTTCTACAATTTTCATTTCCGACCCCATAAAGTATATATTTTCTGAAAGCTTATGAATAGAGGAGTCGATTAAGCCCTGACCGTCTGTCCGTCTATCCGTCTGTCCGTCTGCCCGTCTGTCCGTGTGTTGGTTGAAATCAACTTTTAGAAGCAACTATATGTTCCTCAGATCT
This sequence comes from Phyto melanocephala, assembly GCA_941918925.1. Taxonomy (NCBI): domain Eukaryota; kingdom Metazoa; phylum Arthropoda; class Insecta; order Diptera; family Rhinophoridae; genus Phyto; species Phyto melanocephala. Next base: position 68,023,574 of record OW799233.1, read on the forward strand.
GTATATGGTATCAATCTCTTGGAAATATCCACGAATGAATCGCTATTGAAATTCAGCACAATCGCCCCATAACTTTCTGAGATATGAGCAAAAAACCACGACCACCTTGTTTTTTTTTCACAATTACAACAACAACATACATAAACAAGTAAGAGTGCTATATTCGGCCGTGCCGAATCTTATATACCCTTCACAACGTGTAGTCATGCAATAACAGTAGTTTGTGTCACCATTCATCCCATATGAAATACGTACATACATATAAAAACATACATATATAAAAACATCCCATTGTAAAATTATAAATTCACGTATGTATGTTAAAAAAACAAAAAAAAAAAAAAATTTTAAAAAAAATTTAAAAAAAAAATTTAACAAAAAAAATTTTTTTTAAAAATTTAATAAAAAAAAATTTTTTTAAAAATTATTATATATATAATATATATAAAACAAAAAAAAAAAATAAAAAAAAAAAATAAAAAAAAAAAAAATTTTAAAAAAAAATAATAAAAATATAAATAATATATTAAATAAAAAATAAAAAAAAAATAAAAAAAAAAATTTTTAAAAAATTTTTAAAAAAATTGAAAAAAATTTTTTTTTGGCTCAGCTGGGATTCGATGCCACGTTTTCTCTAACCAGTATACACGTTTGTATGTATGTATGTTGTTGTTGTAATGTTGTTTTTGTGAAAAAAAACCGAGGTGGTCGTGGGTTTTTGCTCATATCTCAGTTGTTTATGTACCGATGTTTCTGATTTTCAATACCGATCTACTCCCGAATATTTCTGATATTTTAATATATCACCCGAGTCCAAGCGATGTCGGGGGGCTTCAAAAAGTTGATTTCAACATACACACGGACAGACGGTCAGACGGACAGACGGACAGACTGACAGGGCTTAATCGACTTCCCTATTCATAAGCTTTCAGAAAATATATACTTTATGGGGTCGGAAATCAAAATTGTAGAAATTTCACACGGAATGACAAACCTATATATACCCTTTTTCACTGTGTGAAGGGTATAATACATACATGTAAAAAACATACCAAACAAAAAAAATTACAAAAAAAAAATATTAAAAATAAGAAAAAAATAATAAAAAAAAACTACAAAAAAAAATTTTAAAAAAAATTTAAAAAAAAAAATAATAGAATATAAATAATATATTAAATAAAATAAAATAAATTTTTTTTGGCTCTGCTGGGATTCGATGCCACATTTATTCTAACGTGTACGTATGCACGTATTTTTTATGGGATGAATGGTGATACAAACAATTGTTATTGCACGACTACACGTTGTAAAGGGTATATAAGATTCGGCACGGCCGAATATAGCACTGTTACTTGTTTATTTTTAGTTTGGCTCTAGTTCATTTTATTATTAAATTTCTAATCATTAAATGAAGAAATCAATTTTTATTTGTAATAATGAAAGAATATATTGGAAAAGTAAGTTTTAATCCCGACACCAGCCGAGTGGAATGCATTTTCGAAACCAGCTACGGTTTTATCATCAGCAGCATTTCGGAATGTCTCAAATTTCGTATAAACTCGTGAGTTAAATAGATGGTATTTAGATCCAACACTAAGGTATTCCGATCAAAGAGTGCTGATGATGAAACCGTAGCTGGTTTCGAAAATGCATTCCACTCGGCTGGTGTCGGGATTAAAACTTACTTTTCCAATATATTCTTTCATTATCACAAATAAAAATTGATTTCTTCATTTAATGATTAGAAATTAAATAATAAAATGAACTAGAGCCAAACTAAAAATTAATAAAGTCTTCGTTAAAAAGTTCAACAATAAAATAAGAAAATTAACATATACACATGGCACGGTGTAATGATCATATAGACCGGTCAGTACCAACTTTGCGTTGAATAACTGACTTAACAAAAAAACATGTATGATTGAAAATGTTGTGAGGATCACAACCAACAAAAAGCTTTCATTACCATCATACTGATGGTTTAAAGCAAGAATAACAAATGTGATAATTGAAAAGAATAACAAAAAGGGAAAAGCTTAAGTTTGGTAAATTTCGTTCTCACTCACTACAGAAAAAGATATGAATATGTATGTGAAGTTTCATTCACAAAATCAAATTTCGTATAAACTTGTGAGTTAAATAGATGATATTTACATCCAACACTAAGACATTCCGATCAAAGAGTGCTGATGATGAAGCCGTAGCTGGTTTCGAAAATTCATTCCACTCGGCTGGTGTCGGGATTAAAACTTACTTTTCCAATATATTCTTTCATTATCACAAATAAAAATTGATTTCTTCATTTAATGATTAGAAATTTAATAATAAAATGAACTAGAGCCAAACTAAATACTAATAAAGTCCTTGTTAAAAATTTCAACAATAAAATAAGAAAATTAACATATACACATGGCACGGTGTAATGATCATATAGACCGGTCAGTACCAACTTTCCGTTGAATAACTGACTTAACAAAAAAACATGTATGATTGAAAATGTTGTGAGGATCACAAGCAACAAAAAGCTTTCATTACCATCAGACTGATGGTTTAAAGCAAGAATAACAAATGTGATAATTGAAAAGAATAACAAAAAAGGGGAAAAGCTTAAGTTTGGTAAATTTCGTGCTCACTCACTACAGCAAAAGATATGAATATGTATGTGAAGTTTAATTCACAAAATCAAATTTCGTATAAACTTGTGAGTTAAATAGGTGATATTTACATCCAACACTAAGACATTCCGATCAATGAGTGCTGATGATGAAACCGTAGCTGGTTTCGAAAATGCATTCCACTCGGCTGGTGTCGGGATTAAAACTTACTTTTCCAATATATTATTTCATTATCACAAATAAAAATTGATTTCTTCATTTAATGATCAGAAATTTAATAATAAAATGAACTAGAGCCAAACTCAAAATTATTAAAGTCTTTGTTAAAAAGTTCAACAATAAAATAAGAAAATTAGAAATTTGTATGTTTATGTACAAGAAGCTACAACAGCAAAATAAATTTTTGAAAAGCTGAAAAGTTTGTTTCAAGACTCCGACTTAGACAGACGTATTGGCTTGTTGCGTAAGTTGTGTTCTATTCAATTGGAGGAGTGCGATTCTTCAGAGCATTACGTATCCGAGGTTATGTCAACAGCGCAGAAATTAAATACTGTTTGATTTATGGTATCAGATGAATGGATTGCTTCGATTTTGTTAAAAGGCTTACCACCAATATACAATCCAATGATTATGAGCATGGAAAGTTCTAGTAAGCAGTTAACAGCTGATGCAGTTAAACCCAAATTAGTGCAAGATGTCAAATATGAACCCCAAGTAGAGAGCACAGCATTAGCAAGTCAGAAACATAGTAAGCAAAAACTAAATTTGAAAAACGTGAAATGTTACGTTTGTAAAAAGTTCGGTCATTATGCGTCCAAATGTCCAAATCGGTGTGTCAAACCCCGGAATACTACAATGTTTGCAGCATATATGGCAAAACAAGTCAATGAAGAGGAGTGGTACATCGATAGTGAGGCATCTATGCATATGTGTAATTCCAAGCTTGTTTTCAAAAATCTTAAAAAATGCAATGATAATGTTCGTGTTGGTAATAATCAATTACTGAATGCTGTTGGTATTGGTTCCGCTGAATTGAAGGTGTCAGTTCATGGAAAATGTAAAAATATAAAACTACAAGATGTACTCTACGTTCCTGATCCTGGTACAAATTTGCTGTCCGTCAGCCGAATGATCATGAAGAAAAAGAAAGTAGTTTTTTCTGAAAATTGCTGCCGAGTATTTGATGAAGAGAATCATTTAATAGCGCAAGCAAAACTGGTCAATGGTATGTAAAAATTAAATATGGCTACTAATCAATCTGTGTTTTTGGCCAGAAATTCTACAAGTTTTGAAACTTGGCATCGACGATTGGGTCATGTCAATAAAAATACTTTAGAAAAAATGAAATCAGAAAGCATGCTCAATTATGACGAATCTGTAGATCTAAATTGTATTTCGTGCGCTCAGGGAAAGCATGCAAAGATGAAGTTCCCCAAAGAAGGTTCAAGAGCTAAAGAAATTTTGGAAATTGTTCACACAGATTTATGTGGTCCAATGGAAGTCAAATCTTTTGGGGGAAGTTTGTATGTTCTGACATTTTCAGATGATTATAGTCGAAAGGTATTTATGTATTTCTTAAAGAACAAGATTACTGTATTTGAGAAGTTTGTCGAATTCAAAACCATGGTAGAAAAGCAGACTGGGAAGAATCTTAAATGTTTACGGTAAGATAATGGCGGTGAATTTGTTAATATAAAAATGGAAAACTATATGAAGAAGAATGGTATAATACATGTAACGATTCTTCGTTATGATGGAAAACCTTGGAAAGAGTGCTACCTAATACATCGGCTGTGCTCGTCGGATAGGGAGTGTATTAATATCCCAAAGCTAATAAGAAATATAAATGTTTGAACCGTAGACAGGGACTTAACTTTAGGTAGCTACAATACAAAAAAAAATGATTTTCAACATATGCCGGACTATGTATAGTTGATATGTAGATAGCTTATGGTCGAATTTGCTATACTACTGCTTTGCCCACCCTCCATGCTAGCAAAATATTGATGTTGTCTGCCAGCCCAATATAAAAACCTAAAAGAAAATTTTAGTCACTTTCCTTCACCCTGTATCCTCACCTTTCGCAAAATAAATAGAACACTTTATATATTCATGACGATAACTGTCTACAAACTCAACAATTTATTGGTTAATCATATTAAGGTAAAACAAAATGCGAAAATGAATTATAATATTAAAAATTAGAAATCGTAAAAAAAAACTTCTTAAATTATTAAATTATGCACAATGGACTAAATAATAGTAAATATATAAAAATTAAATGATAGACAATATTTAAATGTACACGGATTTGATGTGTATCTTTTTCGAAAATTAATTATTAAAAAGTTATGTAAATGTAAGTAAAGTTATGTATATGTACATTTAAGAAAAACAAAACGTTTGATCAGGGTTATTGTTATAAAAGAAATATGAATAGTTTTATAACAACATAATTATTTAATATTATTCATATTTGGTTTATAGCGAAATTTCCGGAGTTATATGTGTTTATATTTTATTGTAATATTATCATCAAAACTTTAATTTACAGTTAACTTATCCCACGATGTCAGCAGGCGCCCGATGACTTTAGATCAACTGCAATTATTGATTATTGCAAATGGTTCTTTTTATAGATTAAGTTATGATAATATGCATGAAAAACTAATAAGGTTTAGGAACAATTGTAATGTGAGATCGATACAAGTAGCGTTTAAAAATGTGTAGTGGTTGTGAGAATGTAGGTGAGTGACTGTATTTGGATGTACGTGCATGTTTTACATTACACTTCTTACACAATTAATTTTGCAATATGATGACTTAACAATTATAAATGAACTTTGTTCAAATATTAAAATTTTACTTTAATTTTAAAAATTTATTGTAATTCAAATAAAAATAAAAACACAAAAATTTAGGGGATTTTTTTTAAGGACTACAAATGGAAAACAACAAAAAAAAATTAATAAAACACGATTTATGATACCCTATTACGTTAAGGTTATCAATTGTTAATTTACGTGGTCCACAGTAGAGGTAATTGAAAATGAAAAACGCTATGGATGCAGGATTTCACTACAATAACAATGCGTCGTTTCAAAATTGTAATAAAAATTTGCAGGATTTGCCTTGCAAAACGAATATGCTGATAAAAGAGCCACAATCCTGCTCCTTTTCCGCTTAATATTTTGTTCAGCAAAAGCTGTAATTTTCTTTCTTTCAGGTACCAGTTTGTAAACTGGATACCTAATCAGTAATAGTTCAGAGGGCGTAATTCTATCACTCTAAAAAGAACAAAATTAAGATGAAATACTTTCATTCCAAAGAAAAGGAACTCTAGTATATTACCTACCAATTAGACTTCCTATAAAACGTATATTAAAAATTAATTCTTCCAAGGTATCAAGTCTTCAAATTGTCCTCGGTTCTTGCTCCACACAAAAAAAAAAACCAATTCCAAACTATTCACTTTTGCTTGCTTTAAATCGTTCAATATCAATTATAAAATTTCCTTTTAAACAAAACTTGAAAATTTTTAAAACTATAAAAACAAATGCTAACTGGTTTGTTTTCAAAATTATAATTTATTCGATTTCTTTTTAAATACCAAAGTAGAATTTTACTACCCTCAACCAAAAAAAACAACAAAAATTTCGAATAAGAGACAAAAAAAAACAACGTTTAAAACAGTCGTCCTCACAAAGCAGATAAAATTCTAGGTCAGCCGCAGAATTTAATCTGAAAAAGAACGACACAAAAAAAAAAAATTGTTTTAAAATTTATAAAAAAAAAAACTATTAGGTCCAAATATCCTTTATGTGGTACGCCCTCCAATAACGTCCTCCAATTCGTAATTGACACTACCAATACGCTGTTTTACGACAGCTTTTATACCCGTGGGTGCTAGCTTCGCGTTAAAATTTCTCGCTAAGGAGCTTTGAGCAAAATTCCGACGTATTACATTTTGCCCAATGCCAAATTCACGTTTTCTCGACCTAAAATTATACGATTTGACATTGCGATTATAGGCTTCCTGTATTTTTGTTCGTATAGTGTCCCGTAGAATTGTAAATCTGTCAATAGTTTATAATCATGTCCATGAGTGATAATTTTCTGTCCAAATAGTAGTTCATAGGGTGTACAACCTGTTGATTGATGGATTCTGCTGCGTATTGCACAATTAATACTGGGCAAAAACTTGTCCCACTGACGTTGATCACTACGAATATAAGAACGGAGAGCTTTATTTATTGATCGGTTGACCCTTTCGCTGGCGTTTGATTGAGGACTATGTGTCGCAGTAAATTGATGATTAATACCAAATTTGTCAATAATCTTTTTGAATTCAGCTGACTTGAACTGACTTCCATTATCCGTAACAATGGTTTCCGGAATACCATAGCAAGTAAATATTTCATTTTCCAGGTATTCCACAATAAGTTTGGCGACTAATTTTTTTAATGGTTTTAGAAACGTGAATTTACTAAAATGATCTAGGATAATAAAAATTCCTATGTTTCCATTTCGAGAAGGAGGAAATGGTCCAATCAGGTCCATATACAACCGTTGGAATGGTCTTTCGGTTTCGACAAATGTACCCATAGGTGGTTTAAGGGACATAGTTGGAATCTTTGATGTTTTACATAAGGAGCAATTCAGTACATAATCTCTTACATCAATAACTAGTCTGGGCCAGAAGAAAAATTGCCTAACACGATGTACAGTTTTGGCTATACCACCATGTGCAGCGTTAGGTACGTCGTGAGCAGTAAATATTACGTTTTTTCGGGGTCCTTCTGGAACATACAGTCTCCAGCACTCAGATTCGTCAAAGTCGCCAGGAGAAAAATTTACTTTCTTGTAAATAAACTTATCTATAACCTTATAATCTGAAAAAGCTGATTTTAAAATTTCTTCTCTCAAGCGAACATAATCAGGGTAGTCGAAAGCTTCAGAATTAAGATCTATAGATGGTAAAATTTGAAGCTCTAATTCCGCAAAACCTTTTTCATTTTCACATACGCGTGACAGTGCATCTGGCACTATATTTTCTTTACCTTTTTGATATTGTATAGTGAAATCGAATCCTTGTAGCTTCAAGGCCCGTCTCGCTAATCGTCCTGACAGGTCTTTCTGGATCATTAGCCACTTAAGACTAGCATGGTCTGTGATGACTTTGAATTCGTGGCCTTCAATATACGCCCGAAAGTTTTTAATAGCTAAAATTACAGCCAAACACTCTAACTCTGTTATTGAGTAATTCCTCTGCGCTTTGTTTAGTTTCTGTGACATATACGCTATTGGTTTTTCATTATCTTCATCATCTTTCTGAGGCAATACAGCTCCCACTCCAACCGTACTAGCGTCGCACTGGAGTATGAACGGTTTTTTGAAATCAGCATGTATCAAAATTGGTGCTGATGATAACTTATCCTTTAGAATTTTAAAAGATTTCTGTGCCTCATTTGTCCACTTGAACGATTTATGTTTTGACAATAGTTCTGTCATTGGAAAAGTAATCGTGGCATAATCGTCAATAAATCTCCGATATCATCGTGCTATACCAAGAAACTCTCGAAGCTGTCGAATCGTTTTTGGAACCGGAAATTGGGTTATAGCCTCCACCTTATCAGGATCTACTTTTAGTGACCCTTCTCCCACAATATACCCAAGGTACTGTACCTGTTTTAAACAAAAACTGCTTTTTTTTATATTTATTGTCAAATCGGCCTTCCGAAGTTGAGTAGCCACCTCCTTTAAGTGCTGTAAATGGTCGTCAAAATCTTTCGAAATTATGAGTAAATCGTTGAGGTAAACAAAAACATTTGTCTTTAAATAGTACGGAATGACTTGGTCCATCAGTCTGCACATTGTCTGTGGAGCATTGCGCAATCCAAACGGCATTCTCGTAAATTGGTACAATGGCCGATTGTAAACGCAGTCTTTGATTTTGATGTTTTATCCAATTTTATTTGCCAAAATGCATCTTTAAGATCAACTTTAGAAATATAGTAAATTGGAGGAAGTCTTGAAGTAAGTCCGTCTATATTAGGAATAGGATAAGCGTCCTTTGTCGTAATAGAATTCAATTTACGGCTGTCCAAACAAAATCGCACTTTTCCAATTTTTAACAATTAAAACACCAGGTGATGACCAAGGAGATGACGGGCATTCTTCGATAACACCTAACTTCAACATTCGATCTATTTCATCACACAACAATTTTTCCCTTGCCGGAGAAATATGATAATATTCTGCTTAATCGGTGTGGCATTACCTGTGTCAATATTATGCTCCAAAAGAGCTGTACAGCCAAGACCGTCATGTTCCGCATTTGGGAAGAAATCAATAATATTTTGCAATCGTTGTTTTTGTTGTATTTACTGTCAGTTGTATGTTATTATTCGAATCTACTTCAGATATAACCTCGTTAACAGAACCTAAGGATCTAATTTGGATATCAAACCTTTCCCAGAAGTCCATGCCACAGATTATTTCCTGTGTTATAGTTGGTATTAATAAAAATTCCATGGTTTTATTCTGACCATTATAACAAATGTCCAAAACAATAGTTCCTAAAACACTCTGTCGTTTTCCATCTGCAGTTTTAAAATTTCCAATACTTCGTTTGTATAATCCAGTATTCACGATTTCAGCACATAAGTTTCCTCCGATGACGCTTATATTTGCCCCACTATCTAACAATGCAAAATGATTCTTATCTCTTGCGTTCAATCTTATATAAGGCCTATTATCATTTATATTATTCACCAATGATGTAATTATATATTTTCTAAATCGTCTTTTACGTCTGTAATATTCTCTAATACGTTTCGATGATCTACTAATTTTACGCCTAACTTAGGACCCATTAAAAATTCTGTCCCTTGCTTGGATATATTCCCTTAAACGAATGTGGAATGGTCTTTGTAAAGGATGTAATTTAGGTAAATCACATTTGTATGTTGTCTCAGATAAATTCGTCTCATCAGGTAGTCTTGTTTCAACAGTGTATGAATTTACTAATTTTTGTGCAAAGTTTCCCCTTTTCTGGGAACATTTCAAACAATTAGGCTTATAAGTATTTTTCGCACCACACCCGTAACAGAACACAGTCTGTGGTTCTAAGCAATCTATAAATGAATGACCCGTGCTTTCACAGTTCCAGCATTTCCCTGTTCTTTCTATTAAACAGGCTTCGATTGTGGATTCGGTATTATCTCTCGATTCTACCTCGGAATCATCCACAATTTCTGAAACATAAGGCTTTTGTTGCAAACGTTTTTCTTTACTGGGCAAAGTTGTGTCCATAACGAACTTCTCATGTCGTCTTACTGCGCGTTTAAGATGTGAAATACGACAAATGTCCAGATGGAGAAGTTCGTGTCTTACTTCTGCTCTTAAATTTCGTTGTATTATCTCACACAGTTCAAATTCAGAGAACGTATAAAAATAAAAATCATCGAATGTTTCGTGAGGTTTTTGTTTTCTGCGCATAATGTCATTCCTAATATCCTAATCTGTGTTATAATCTTTATAGTGTTTTTTCAGAGCGGCACATAAATCATCCCAATCTATTACATCACAGCTGCGATGATAGCGCCAGAACCATTTTAATGCCTTGCCTTCAAAAAGGATATGTGCATGTTCACCTAACAATTGAAAGTCACCCTTCAAGTTAGCCTTTGTTAGAATATTGACTCTGTAGATAAACTCATCTGAAAACCTAATTCTCCAGTTGCGAATTAAGTTCAAGATTCTCTCCGAATTACGGTTAAAATTCCAATCTGTATTTTGATTACCTTGATTTTCCTGTTCCACTCGAATATTCATATTAGAACCAACAGGACAATCATGTTCGACGCGTTCTAAGTTTATTCGTTCCGTGCAATTCGGTTGTATATTTTGTCCATCTTGTCTTTGATTTGTTAATAAAAAGTTATAAAAACCTTCTGCAATCATATTCGCCATTTCTTCCCTAAACCCTTGCAACGAATCCTCAACTATTCGACTAATTTGATTATTATCTAATCTATTTTGATCCACGGCTTCCCTACGAAATTGTAATCGTGTATTAGGTCGTTTCGCTGTATTAACGTGAATGTTAGAATCACCACCATCTGCTCCATTTATTGTATCGTTAGTAGCATCCTGCTCCACCTGAGCTGGTATATTACCACAACTACGTACTAATGGCATAACTAATCTCAATTTTTACTTTCAATAAAAAAAAATCAATCCTTTATATTAAATATGTGATTAAAATTTTGCTACTTGGTGAAGATTTAAGGTCAGGTTTAAAAACAAGAAAACAAAAAAAAATAAAAACTTAATGAAAATTATCAACTATTTAGTACTGACAAATGAAAGAGTTTAAAATAAGGAATAACTATTTATGGTGGATACTTTCAACAGACGTCAAAATGTATGAATTCAAAAACATAAATGTCATAGAAAATAACAGAAATAGAAGTTTGGTTATCAAATGCAGGAAAGTAATCGAAATGCTTCCAGCTACTTTAAGTCCTTACATCAGAAAAAAAAACAAATAGAAATAAATTTTGAAAGGATAGAGCAAATCAAAAAATTAAAAACAGAAATTAGAAGAGGAGATGAGTAGAACGAGTACTTAACCGAAAACTTCCAGAAAAATTTCTCTAGCTCGAACCCAAGCCCTGTTACCTTTTGCCCCATCAAATGTGAAACTGGGAATTATTTATTATAAATACAATAATCATTTATATCCACAATCACCATAAACGTAACAAAAGGTAGATAGTAAAGAAATGAAAATCACCACACACCAGAAAGATTCAGAGCCCTCAGCATCTAGTTGAAACTGCACATGATATATTTTGAAAATTACGTCTACTGAGGCCCCACGTTGGGCGCCAAAATCTCTGTAACGATTCTTCGTTATGATGGAAAACCTTGGGAAGAGTGCTACCTAATACATCGGCTGTGCTCGTCGGATAGGGGGTGTATTAATATCCCAAAGCTAATAAGAAATATAAATGTTTGAACCGTATACAGGGACTTAACTTTAGGTAGCTACAATACAAAAAAAAAAAATGATTTTCAACATATGCCGGACTATGTATAGTTGATATGTAGATAGCTTATGGTCGAATTTGCTATACTACTGCTTTGCCCACCCTCCATGCTAGCAAAATATCGATGTTGTCTGCCAGCCCAATATAAAAACTTAAAAGAAAATTTTAGTCACTTTCCTTCATCCCTGTATCCTCACCTTTCGCAAAATAAATATAACACTTTAAATATTCATGACGATAACTGTCTACAAACTCAACAATTTATTGGTTAATCATATTAAGGTAAAACAAAATGCGAAAATGAATTATAATATTAAAAATTAGAAATCGTTAAAAAAAAAAATTCTTAAATTATTAAATTATGCACAATGGACTAACAGTAAATATATAAAAATTAAATGATAGACAATATTTAAATGTACACGGATTTGATGTGTATCTTTTTCGAAAATTAATTATGAAAAGGTTATGTAAATGTAAGTAAAGTTATGTATATGTACATTTAAGAAAAACAAAACGTTTGATCAGGGTTATTGTTATAAAAGAAATATGAATAGTTTTATAACAACATAATTATTTAATATTATTCATATTTGGTTTATAGCGAAATTTCCGGAGTTATATGTGTTTATATTTTATTGTAATATTATCATCAAAACTTTAATTTACAGTTAACTTATCCCACGATGTCAGCAGGCGCCCGATGACTTTAGATCAACTGCAATTATTGATTATTGCAAATGGTTCTTTTTATAGATTAAGTTATGATAATATGCATGAAAAACTAATAAGGTTTAGGAACAATTGTAATGTGAGATCGATACAAGTAGCGTTTAAAAATGTGTAGTGGTTGTGAGAATGTAGGTGAGTGACTGTATTTGGATGTACGTGCGTGTTTTACATTACACTTCTTACACAATTAATTTTGCAATATGATGACTTAACAATTATAAATGAACTTTGTTCAAATATTAAAATTTTACTTTAATTTTAAAAATGTACTGTAATTCAAATAAAAATAAAAACACAAAAATTTAGGGGATTTTTTTTAAGGACTACAAATGGAAAACAACAAAAAAAAATTAATAAAACACGATTTATGATACCCTATTACGTTAAGGTTATCAATTGTTAATTTACGTGGTCCACAGTAGAGGTAATTGAAAATGAAAAACGCTAGGGATGCAGGATTTCACTACAATAACAATGCGTCGTTTCAAAATTTTAATAAAAATTTGCAGGATTTGCCCTGCAAAACGAATATGCTGATAAAAGAGCCACAATCCTGCTCCTTTTCCGCTTAATATTTTGTTCAGCAAAAGCTGTAATTTTCTTTCTTTCAGGTACCAGTTTGTAAACTGGATACCTAATCAGTAATAGTTCAGAGGGCGTAATTCTATCACTCTAAAAAGAACAAAATTAAATTGAAATACTTTCATTCCAAAGAAAAGGAACTCTAGTACATTACCTACCAATTAGACTTCCTATAAAACGTATAGTAAAAATTAATTCTTCCAAGGTATCAAGTCTTCAAATTGTCCTCGGTTCTTGCTCCACACAAAAAAAAAAAACAATTCCAAACTATTCACTTTTGCTTGCTTTAAATCGTTCAATATCAATTATAAAATTTCCTTTTAAACAAAACTTGAAAATTTTTAAAACTATAAAAACCAATGCTAACTTGTTTGTTTTCAAAATTATAATTTATTCGATTTCTTTTTAAATACCAAAGTAGAATTTTACTACTCTCAACCAAAAAAAACAACAAAAATTTCGAATAAGAGACAAAAAAAACAACGTTTAAAACAGTCGTCCTCACATACACCAGAAAAGTGTCGCCTACAATCCACAGCAGAACGGTCTTGCAGAGCGCATAAATATATCGTTATTAGAGAAAGCTCGCTGTATGCTGTTTGAAGCTAAATTACAAAAATCGTTTTGGGCAGAAGCTGTTCGAACTGCAGCTTATTTGATTAATCATATTCCTCATAGTCGCCTCGGCAAATGTCCTGAAGAAATATGGAAAAGCATGCCATGTAACATAAAACATTTAAGGGTATTCGGTTGTACTTCTATGGCATATATTCCTTCACAAAAACGAAGAAAGCTAGACCCAAAATCTAAAAAAAAGGTTTTCGTTGGCTATTGTTCAGAATCAAAGAGTTATCGGTTATTTGATCCCGAAAAGAAAACCATACACGTTTTTCGTGATGTTATATTTTATGAAGATCAGTTTATGTCATTAAATAAGTCAACTAAGATTGAAACATATTGGTTTTGGATCAATAAACAACAAAATTGTGATCCTTTGGTTGATGTTGAAAATGAGGACAATATTGTCGATAATGATTCATTATTATTTACCTCATTTACAGACTATAATAATGAAGTGGGGGATGAAACCGACAACATCTATAGAACAAAAGAATAGCCAGAAACAGTTGCGGAAATTCAAGATAAACCAAAAAATCAACAAGAAGATAATGTGATAGCAAATATTATAATCATGCCAAGACGAAGTGAAAGAATTGCAAAGAAAATTCAAACTGGTCTAGTGGTAGAAAATGAAATGACAGAAGATCCCACAACGTATGAAGAAGCATTAAATCGCCCAGATAAGGATATATGGTTAGACGCGATCAAAAGCGAAATAAATTCGTTGAAAGCAAATAACACTTGGGTAGGGGTTAAACGTTTAAGAGAGAAGAATGTTATAAAAAGTAAGTGGGTCTTCAAAGTAAAAGAGGACCATGATGGATCAAAGCGTTACAAAGCTCGTCTAGTAGTAAAGGGGTTCACTCAAAAGAAAGGTATAGATTACGACGAGACATATTCTCCGGATGTTCGTTATACATCGCTAAGAATGTTAATGGCCCTTGTAGCTCGTTATAATTTAGAAATAGAGCAGATGGATGCTGTAACTGCATTTTTGCAAGGAGAATTACATGAGGAAATATATATTCAACAACCAGAAGGTTTCATATTTGAAAATCCTGATTCTGTTCTCAAGCAAAACAAAGCTATATATGGTTTGAAGCAGTCTAGTTTGGTATGGAACAACAAGTTGGATCAAGTTCTTAAGAAGATTGGCTTTAAAAGGTCAAAAGTGGATCCATGTGTATATTACCATATAACTCAGGTTAGTCGAACATATTTAGCAATTTATGTTGACGACATGTTGTTGTTGAGTAATGACGTTATATTTCGTGAGAAAATAAAGAAGAGGCTATGTGAAGAACTACATATAAAGCTAATGGAGAAGCGAAGAAGTGTTTAAGTATTAGCATTACTAAAAAAAATGGAAATATTTTGTTGGATCAGGAAGATTATATTGACAAAATTTTGCAGAAGTTCAACATGATTGATTGCAACTCGGTAATAGTGCCAATGGATCCAAACCAGAAACTTGTGCAATCGGAAACTTCAGATAAACATGAAATATTTCCATACCAGCAAGCGATTGGCAGTTTAATATATCTCACACAGTGTACCAGACCCGATATATCTCACGCAGTAAGTTACTTAAGTCGTTTTAATAATAATCCTAGTCAAGCGCATTGGAGTGCGATGAAACGGGTTTTTCGATATTTGAAAGGAACAAAACAAGCTAAATTATGTTATAAAAATATGGTAATAATGAGTTAATGGCTTTTTCTGACGCAGATTGGGCTAACGATATCGATGAAAGAAAATCCATGATAGGATATGTTTGTATACTACAATCAGGTGTGATATCATGGAGCAGTAAACGCCAACAAACAGTTGCATTATCGTCGACGGAGGTAGAATATAAGGCACTGTCTTCGGTAACACAAGAAGTACTTTGGGTTAGAGGTCTTTATTATGAACTTGTCCCAGATGACGAAAAGATCCCAACAGCAATATTTTGTGACAATAGAAGCGCGTTTGCATTGGCATCAACAAATAGTTATCACCCACGATCAAAACATATAGATGTCCGTCATCATTTTATACGAGAGAAAAAGAGCGCAAATTTAGTTGAGTTCTATCCTACTAAAACAGAAGAGATGATAGCGGATTCACTAACAAAGGCTACTACTGCACCAAAGCGTAAATATTGTTCTCAAGAAATGGGCTTAACTATGTAAAGTAAATTTGAGTGGGGGTGTTGAAATACTTTAACAAATTGTACTTTACAATATTTATAAACTTATTATCTAGTGGTATATAACAAATATGTTTGTAAATTTATATAAAAAATAAACTATTATTATTCCGTTTTTTAACTCAACAGAAAGAAAACAAAGCTTTTTCTTAACAAAAAATTTTAGAAAAAAAATTTACTTCGACGAGTTAACACGTTAGTTTCCTAGCGATTGGTTTTAGTTTCATAGCTCTAGCTGGTACTGTTTCGATTTTATTGGCAAAAAAAAACCCTTAAAATATTAAAATATTTTATTATTTTTATCATTAATGCAGAGTTTGGTGCCCTTTAATTCCTGTCGGCATTATTTTTAGAAAAAAAATTTACCTCGACGAGCTAGCACGTTAGCTAAATAGCAATAGCAGTTTTATAGTTCTAGCTGGTACAGTTTCGGTTTTATTGAAAAAAACCCTTAAAATATTAAAATATTTTATTATTTTTACCGTAAATGAAGAGTTTGGTGCCCTATAATTCCTGTCGGCGTTTATTTTTAGAAAAACAATTTACTTCGACGAGTTAGCACGTTAGTTTTCTAGCGACTGGTACCAGTTTCATAGTTCTAACTGTTATTGTTTCGATTTTATTGGCAAAAAAAAAACCCCTTAAAATATTAAAATATTAAAATAATAATGTAGAGTTTGGTGCCCTATAATTACTGTCGGCGTTATTTTTAGAAAAAAAATTTACTTTGTCGAGTTAAAGCGTTAGTTTTCTAGCGATTGGTACCAGTTTCATAGTTTTAGCTGGTATTGTTTCGAATTTATTGGAAAAAAACCCTTAAAATATTAAAATATTTCATTATTTTTATCAATAATGCAGAGTTTGGTGCCCTATAATTCCGTCGGCGTTATTTGAAGAAAAAAAAATTTACTTCGACGAGTTAAGACGTTAGATTTCTAGCGATTCATACCAGTTTCATAGTTTTAGCTGGTACTGTTTCGATTTTATTGGCAAAAAACCCCTTAAAATATTAAAATATTAATGCAGAGTTTGGTGCCCTATAATTCCTGTCGGCGTTATTTCTAGAAAAATATATTTACTTTGACGAGTTACAACGTTAGTTTTTTTAGCGCTTGGTACCAGTTTTTTAGTTCTATCTGGTACTATTTCGATTTTATTGGCAAAAAACCCCTTAAAATAGTAAAATATATTATTATTATTACCATTAATGCAGAGTTTGGTGCCCTATAATTCCTGTCGGCATAATTGTTAGAAAAAAATTTACTTCGTCGAGTTAACACGTTAGCTTTCTAGCGATTGGCACTAGTTTCATAGCTCTAGCTGGTACTGTTTCGAATTTATTGGAAAAAAACCCTTAAAATATTAAAATATTTCATTATTATTACCATTAGTGCAGAGTTTGGTGCCCTATAATGCCTGTCGGCATTATTATTAGAAAAAAAATTACTTCGACGAGTTAACACGTTAGTTTTCTAGCGATTGGTACTAGCTTCATAGCTCTAGCTGGTACTGTTTCGATTTTATTGGCAAAAAAAACCTTAAAATATTAAAATATTTTATTATTTTTACCATTAATGCAGAGTTTGGTGCCCTATAATTCCTGTCGGCGTTATTTTGAGAAAAAATTTAATTCGACGAGTTAACACGTTAGTTTTCTAGCGACTGGTTTTAGTTTCATAGCTCTAGCTGGTATTGTTTCGAATTTATTGGAAAAAAACCCTTAAAATATTAAAATATTTTATTATTTTTACCATTAATGCAGTGTTTGGTGCCCTATAATTCCTGTCGGCGTTATTTTTAGAAAAACAATTTACTTCGACTAGTTAGCACGTTAGTTTTCTAGCGATTGGTATCAGCTTCATAGTTCTAGCTGGTACTGTTTTGATTTTATTGGCAAAAAAAACCCTTTAAAATATTAAAATATTTTATTATTTTTACCATTAATGCAGAGTTGTGTGCCCTTTAATTCCTGTAGGCGCTATTTTTTGAAAAAAAAATTCGAGGAGTTAACACGTTAGCTTTCTAGCGATTGGTACTAGTTTCATATTTCTAGGTGGTATTGTTTCGATTTTATTGGCAAAAAAAGCCCCTTTAAAATATTAAAATATTTTATTATTTTTACCATTAATGCAAAGTTTGGTGCCCTATAATTCCTGTCGACGTTATTCATAGAAAAAAATTTTACTTTGTCGAGTTACCACTTTAGTTTTCTAGCGATTGGAACTAGTTTTATAGCTCAGCTGGTACTGTTTCGATTTTATTGGCAAAAAAACCCCTTAAAATATTTTATTATTTTTACCATTAATGCAGAGTTTGGTGCCCTATAATTCCTGTCGGCGTTATTTTAAAAAAAAAAATTAATTCGTCGACCTAACACGTTAGCTTTCTAGTGATTGGTACTAGTTTCATAGCTCTAGCTGGTACTGTTTCGATTTTATTGGCAAAAAAAAAAAACCCTTAAAATATTAAAATATTTTAATATTTTTACCACTAATGCAGAGTTTGGTGCCTTATAATTCCTGTCGGCGTTATTTTTAGAAAAAAGTTTTACTTCGACGAGTTAACACGTTAGCTTTCTAGCGATTGGTACCAGTCTCATTGTTTTAGCTGGTACTGTTTCGATTTTATTGGCAAAATACCTCTTAAAAAATTTAAAATAATAATGCAGAGTTTGGTGCCCTATAATTCCTGTAGGCGTTTTTTTTTTTTTTTTTAATTCGACGAGTTAACACGTTAGCTTTCTAGCGATTGGTACTAGTTTCATATTTCTAGGTGGTATTGTTTCGATTTTATTGGCAAAATAAGCCCCTTTAAAATATTAAAATATTTTATTATTTTTACCATTAATGCAGAGTTTGGTGCCCTCTAATTCCTGTCGGCGTTATTTTTAGAAAAACAATTTACTTCGACGAGTTAGCACGTTAGTTTTCTAGCGACTGGTATCAGTTTCATAGTTCTAGCTGGTACTGTTTTGATTTTATTGGCAAAAAAACCCTTAAAATATTTTATTATTTTTACCATTAATGCAGAGTTTGGTGCCCTATAATTCCTGTAGGCACTATTTTTTGAAAAAAAAAATTCGACGAGTTAACACGTTAGCTTTCTAGCGATTGTTACTAGTTTCATATTTCTAGGTGGTATTGTTTCGATTTTATTGACAAAAAAAGCCCCTTTAAAATACTAAAATATTTTATTATTTTTTACCATTAATGCAGAGTTTGGTGACCTATAATTCCTGTCGGCGTTATTTTGAGAAAAAAAATTTACTTCGGCGAGTTAACACGTAAGCTTTCTAGCGATTGGTTTTAGTTTCATAGCTCTAGCTGGTACTGTTTTGATTTTATTGGCAAAAAAACCCTTAAAATATTAAAATATTTTATTATTTTCACCATTAATGCAGAGTTTGGTGCCCTATAATTCCTGTAGGCGCTATTTTTCGAAAAAAAAAAAAATTCGACTAATAAACAAGATAGCTTTCTAGCGATTGGTACTAGTTTCATATTTCTAGGTGGTATTGTTTCGATTTTATTGGCAAAAAAATCCCCTCTAAAATATTAAAATATTTTATTATTTTTACCATTAATGCAAAGTTTGGTGCCCTATAATTCCTGTCGACGTTATTCATAGAAAAAAATTTTACTTCGTCCAGTTACCACCTTAGTTTTCTAGCGATTGGAACTAGTTTTATAGCTCTAGCTGGTACTGTTTCGATTTTATTGGCAAAAAAACCCCTTAAAATATTTTATTATTTTTACCATTAATGCAGAGTTTGGTGCCCTATAATTCCTGTCGGCGTTATTTTTAGAAAAAAAATTTATTCGTCGACCTAACACGTTAGCTTTCTAGTGATTGGTACTAGTTTTATAGTTCTAGCTGGTATTGTTTCGATTTTATTGGCAAAAAAACCCCTTAAAATATTAAAATATTAATGCAGAGTTTGGTGCCCTATAATTCCTGTTGGCGTTATTTTTAGAAAAAAATTTACTTCGACTAGTGAACACGTTAGTTTTCTAGCGACTGGTATCAGTTTCATAGTTTTAGCTGGTATCGTTTCGAATTTATTGGAAAAAAACCATTAAAATATTAAAATATTTAAATATTTTTACCAATAATGCAGAGTTTGGTGCCCTATAATTCCGGCGGCGTTATTATAAGAAAAAAAATTTACTTCGACGAGTTAACACGTAAGTTTTCTAGCGATTGGTTTTAGTTTCATAGCTCTAGCTGGTACTGTTTTGATTTTATTGGCAAAAAAACCCTTAAAATATTAAAATATTTTATTATTTTTACCATTAATGCAGAGTTTGGTGCCCTATAATTCCTGTAGGCGCTATTTTTCGCAAAAAGAAAATTCGACTAATTAACAAGATAGCTTTCTAGCGATTGGTACTAGTTTCATATTTCTAGGTGATATTGTTTCGATTTTATTGGCAAAAAAAGCCCCTCTAAAATATTAAAATATTTTATTATTTTTACCATTAATGCAAAGTTTGGTGCCCTATAATTCCTGTCGACGTTATTCATAGAAAAAAATTTTACTTCGTCGAGTTACCACCTTAGTTTTCTAGCGATTGGAACTAGTTTTATAGCTCTAGCTGGTACTGTTTCGATTTTATTGGCAAAAAAACCCCTTAAAATATTTTATTATTTTTACCATTAATGCAGAGTTTGGTGCCCTATAATTCCTGTCGGCGTTATTTTTAGAAAAAAAATTAATTCGTCGACCTAACACGTTAGCTTTCTAGTGATTGGTACTAGTTTTATAGTTCTAGCTGGTATTGTTTCGATTTTATTGGCAAAAAACCCCTTAAAATATTAAAATATTAATGCAGAGTTTGGTGCCCTATAATTCCTGTCGGCGTTATTTTTAGAAAAAAATTTACTTCGACTAGTTAACACGTTAGTTTTCTAGCGACTGGTATTAGTTTCATAGTTTTAGCTGGTATCGTTTCGAATTTATTGGAAAAAAACCATTAAAATATTAAAATATTTCAATATTTTTACCAATAATGCAGAGTTTGGTGCCCTATAATTCCGTCGGCGTTATTATAAGAAAAAAAATTTACTTCGACGAGTTAACACGTTAGATTTCTAGCGACCGGTACCAGTTTCATAGTTTTAGCTGGTACTGTTTAGATTTTATTGGCAAAAACCCCCTTAAAATATTAAAATATTAATGCAGAGTTTGGTGCCCTATAATTCCTGTCGGCGTTCTGTTTAGAAAAAAATTTGATCCGACGAGTTAACACATTAGTTTTCTAGCGATTGGTTTCAGCTTCATAGTTCTAGCTGGTGGTGTTTCGATTTTATTGGCAAAAAACCCCTTAAAATAATAAAATATTTTATTATTTTTACCATTAATGCATAGTTTGGTTCCCTATAATTCCTGTCGGCGTTATTTATAGAAAAAAAAAAATTTACTTCGACAAGTTAGCACGTTAGCTTTCTAGGGATTGGTACTAGTTTCATAGTTCTAGCTGGCAAAAAAAAACCCCTTAAAATATTAATGCAGAGTTTGGTGCCCTATCATTCCTTTCGGCGTTATTTCTAGAAAAAAAATTTACTTTGTCGAACTAAAGCGTTAGTTTTCTAGCGACGGGTACCAGCTTTATAGTTCTAGCTGGCACTATTTCGATTTTATTGGCAAAAAACCCCTTAAAATAGTAAAATATTAATGCAGAGTTTGGTGCCCTATAATTCCTGTCGGCGTTATTTTAAGAAAAACAATTCACTTCGACGAGTTAACACGTTAGTTTTCTAGCGACTGGTATCAGTTTCATAGTTTTAGCTGGTATCGTTTCGAGTTTATTATAAAAACCATTAAAATATTTCATTATTATATTTCGATTTTATTGGCAAAAAAACACTTAAAATAGTAAAATATTTTATTATTTTTACCATTAATGCAGAGTTTGGTGCCCTTTAATTCCTGTCGGCATTCTGTTTAGAAAAAACTTTGATTCGACGAGTTAACACATTAGTTTTCTAGCGATTGGTACCAGCTTCATAGTTCTAGCTGGTGGTGTTTCGATTTTATTGGCAAAAAACCCCTTAAAATAATAAAATATTTTATTATTTTAACCATTAATGCAGAGTTTGGTGACCTTTAATTCCTGTCGGCGTTATTTAAAAAAAAAAATTAAATTCGACGAGTAAACACGTTAGTTTTCTAGCGATTGGTACCAGTTTTGTAGTTCTAGCTGGTATTGGTTCGATTTTATTGGCAAAAAAACCCCTTAAAATATTAATGCAGAGTTTAGTGCCCTATAATTCCTGTCGGCGTTATTTTTAGAAAAAAATTCACTTCGACTAGCTAACACGTTAGTTTTCTAGCGACTGGTATCAGTTTCATAGTTTTAGCTGGTATCGTTTCGAATTTATTGGAAAAACCCATTAAAATATTAAAATATTTCATTATTATATTTCGATTTTATTGGCAAAAAAACCTTAAAATGGTAAAATATTTTATTATTTTTACCATTAATGCATAGTTTGGTGCCCTGTAATTCCTGTCGGCGTTATTTTAAGAAAAACAATTTACTTCGACGAGTTAACACGTTAGTTTTCTAGCGACTGGTACCAGCTTCATAGTTCTACCTGTTACTGTTTCGATTTTATTGGCAAAAAAAACCCCTTAATATATTAAAATTTTAATGCAGAGTTTGGTGCCCTATAAATCCTGTCGGCGTTATTTAAAGAAAAAAAAATTACTTCGACAAGTTAGCACGTTAGCTTTCTAGGGATTGGTACTAGTTTCATAGTTCTAGCTGGTACTGTTTCGATTTTATTGGCAAAAAACCCCTTAAAATATTAATGCAGAGTTTGGTGCCCTATAATTCCTGTCGGCGTTATTTCTAGAAAAAATATTTACCTTGTCGATTTAAACCTTAGTTCTTTTAGCGACTGGTAAATGCTTCATAGTTTGAGCTGGTACTGTTTCGATTTTATTGGCAAAAAACCCCTTAAAATATTAAAATATTAATGCAGAGTTTGGTGCCCTATAATTCCTGTCGGCGTTATTTTAAGAAAAAAAAATAAACTTCGACGAGTTAACACGTTAGTTTTCTAGCGACTGGTATCAGTTTCATAGTTTTAGCTGGTATCGTTTCGAATTTATTGGAAAAAACCATTAAAATATTTCATTATTATATTGCGATTTTATTGGCAAAAAAACACTTAAAATAGTAAAATATTTTATTATTTTTACCATTAATGCAGAGTTTGGTGCCCTATAATTCCTGTCGGCGTTATTTATAGAAAAAAAAAATTTACTTCGACAGGTTAGCACGTTAGCTTTCTAGGGATTGGTACTAGTTTCATAGTTCTAGCTGGTACAGTTTCGATTTTATTTGAAAAAAACCCCTTAAAATATTAAAATATGAATGAAGAGTTTGGTGCCCTATAATTCCTGTCGGCGTTATTTCTAGAAAAAAAATTTACCTTGTCGATTTAAACCTTAGTTTTCTAGCGACTGGTAAAAGCTTCATAGTTTGAGCTGGTACTGTTTCGATTTTATTGGCAAAAAACCCCTTAAAATATTAAAATATTAATGCAGAGTTTGGTGCCCTATAATTCCTGTCGGCGTTATTTCTAGAAAAAAATATTTACCTTGTCGATTTAAACCTTAGTTTTTTAGCGCTTGGTACCAGTTTTTAGTGCTAGCTGGTACTATTTCGATTTTATTGGCAAAAAACCCCTTAAAATAGTAAAATATTTTATTATTTTTACAATTAATGAAGAGTTTGGTGCCCTATAATTCCTGTCGGCGTTATTTTTAGGAAAAAAAATTTACTTCGGCTAGTGAACACGTTAGTTCTCTAGCGATTGGTACCAGTTTTATAGTTTTAGCTGGTACTGTTTCGATTTTATTGGCAAAAAAACCCCTTAAAATATTGAAATATTAATGCAGAGTTTGGTGCCCTATAATTCCTGTCGGCGTTATTTTTAGAAAAAAAAATTATTTCGACAAGTTAACAAGTTAGCTTTCTTGCGATTGGTACCAGTTTCATAGTTTTAGCTGGTACTGTTTCGATTTTATTGGCAAAAAACCCCTTAAAATATTAAAATATTAATGCAGAGTTTAGTGCCTTATAATTCCTGTCGGCGTTATTTCTAGAAAAAAATATTTACCTTGCCGAGTTAAGACGTTAGTTTTCTAGCGACTGGTACCAGCTTCGTAGTTTAAGCTGGTACTGTTTCGATTTTATTGGCAAAGAACCCCTTAAAATATTAAAATATTAATGCAGACTTTAGTGCCTTATAATTCCTGTAGGCGTTATTTCTAGAAAAAAAAAACCTTGTCGAGTTAAAACGTTAGTTTTCTAGGGACTGGTACCAGCTGTATAGTTTTAGCTGGTACTGTTTAGATTTTATTGCAAAAAAATCCCCTTAAAATATTAAAATATTAATGCAGAGTTTGGTGCCCTATAATTCCTGTCGGCGTTATTTTTAGAAAAAAAATTTACTTCGACTAGTGAACACGTTAGTTTTCTAGCGATTGATACCAGTTTCATAGTTTTAGCTGGTACTGTTTCGATTTTATTGGCAAAAAAACCCTTAAAATATTAAAATATTAATGCAGAGTTTAGTGCCTTATAATTCCTGTCGGCGTTATTTCTAGAAAAAAATATTTACCTTGCCGAGTTAAGACGTTAGTTTTCTAGCGACTGGTACCAGCTTCGTAGTTTAAGCTGGTACTGTTTCGATTTTATTGGCAAAGAACCCCTTAAAATATTAAAATATTAATGCAGACTTTAGTGCCTTATAATTCCTGTAGGCGTTATTTCTAGAAAAAAAAAAAAACCTTGTCGAGTTAAAACGTTAGTTTTCTACCGACTGGTACTAGCTTTATAGTTTTAGCTGGTACTGTTTCGATTTTATTGGCAAAAAACCCCTTAAAATATTAAAATATTAATGCAGAGTTTGGTGCCCTACAATTCCTGTCGGCGTTATTTTAAGAAAAAAAATTTACTTCGACTAGTGAACACGTTAGTTTTCTAGCGATTGGTACCAGTTTCATAGTTTTAGCTGGTACTGTTTCGATTTTATTGGCAAAAAACCCCTTAAAATATTAAAATATTAATGCAGAGTTTAGTGCCTTATAATTCCTGTCGGCGTTATTTCTAGAAAAAAATATTTACCTTGTCGAGTTAAAACGTTAGTTTTCTAGGGACTGGTACCAGCTTTATAGTTTTAGCTGGTACTGTTTAGATTTTATTGCAAAAAAATCCCCTTAAAATATTAAAATATTAATGCAGAGTTTGGTGCCCTATAATTCCTGTCGGCGTTATTTTTAGAAAAAAAATTTACTTCGACAAGTGAACACGTTAGTTTTCTAGCCACTAATACTAGTTTAATAGTTTTAGCTGGTACTGTTTCGAATATATAGGAAAAAAACCCTTAAAATATTAAAATATTTCATTATTTTTACCAATAATGCAGAGTTTGGTGCCCTATTCCGTCGGAGTTATTTGAAGAAAAAAAATTTACTTCGACATGTTAACAAGTTAGCTTTCTTGCGATTGGTACCAGTTTCATAGTTTTAGCTGGTACTGTTTCGATTTTATTGGCAAAAAAACTTCTTTAAATATTAAAATAGTAATGCAGAGTTTAGTGCCCTATAATTCCTGTCTTCGTTATTTCTAGAAAAAAATATTTACCTTGTCGAGTTAAAACGTTAGTTTTCTAGGGATTGGTACCAGTTTCATAGTTTTAGCTAGTACTGTTTCGATTTTATTGGCAAAAAACCCCTTAAAATATTAATGCAAAGTTTAGTGCCTTAAAATTCCTGTCGGCGTTATTTCTAGTAAAAAATATTTACCTTGTCGAGTTAAAACGTTAGTTTTCTAGCGATTGATACCAGTTTCATAGTTTTAGCTGGTACTGTTTCGAATTTATTGGAAAAAAACCCTTAAAATATTAAAATATTTCATTATTTTTACCAATAATGCAGAGTTTGGTGCCCTATAATTCCGTCGGCGTTATTTGAAGAAAACAAATTTACTTCGACAAGTTAACAAGTTAGCTTTCTTGCGATTGGTACTAGTTTCATAGTTTTAGCTGGTACTGTTTCGATTTTATTGGCAAAAAAACCCCTTAAAATATTAAAATATTAATGCAGAGTTTGGTGCCGTATAATTCCTGTCGGCGTTATTTTTAGAAAAAAAATTTACTTCGACTAGTGAACACGTTAGTTTTCTAGCGATTGATACCAGTTTCATAGTTTTACCTGGTACTGTTTCGAATTTATTGGAAAAAAACCCTTAAAATATTAAAATATTTCATTATTTTTACCAATAATGCAGAGTTTGGTGCCCTATAATTCCGTCGGCTTTATTTGAAGAAAAAAAATTTTCTTCGACAAGTTAACAAGTTAGCTTTCTTGCGATTGGTACCAGTTTCATAGTTTTAGCTGGTACTGTTTCGATTTTATTGGCAAAAAACCCCTTAAAATATTAAAATATTAATGCAGAGTTTGGTGCCCTATAATTCCTGTCGGCGGTTTTTTTAGAAAAAAAATTTACTTCGACTAGTGAACACGTTAGTTTTCTAGCGATTGATACCAGTTTCATAGTTTTACCTGGTACTGTTTCGAATTTATTGGAAAAAAACCCTTAAAATATTGAAATATGTCATTATTTTTACCAATAATGCAGAGTTTGGTGCCCTATAATTCCGTCGGCGTTATTTGAAGAAAAAAAATTTACTTCGACAAGTTAACAAGTTAGCTTTCTTGCGATTGGTACCAGTTTCATAGTTTTAGCTGGTACTGTTTCGATTTTATTGGCAAAAAACCCCTTAAAATATTAAAATATTAATGCAGAGTTTATATATATATATGTTCCCGTCGTTCCTATAAGGAGCAT
This sequence comes from Phyto melanocephala, assembly GCA_941918925.1. Taxonomy (NCBI): domain Eukaryota; kingdom Metazoa; phylum Arthropoda; class Insecta; order Diptera; family Rhinophoridae; genus Phyto; species Phyto melanocephala. The sequence continues at coordinate 68,050,236 of OW799233.1, forward strand.
AGGGCCTCAACAAAATCTTTCCATTTAGATCTGTCCATTTCCATATTTTTAACTTCATTCCAGCTAGTTTGCATGTTTTTAGCTTCGATTTCAATTTGTCGTCGCCATGTATGCGCTGGTCGACCTCTTCTGCGGCTGCCTTCAGGGTTCCACTCGATAGCGGTTTTGGCAATATCTGTGACGGGCTTTCGTATGGTGTGACCTATCCAGTTCCATTTTCTTCTTTGGATTTCTGTAGTTATGGGGAACTGATTCGTTTGATGCCATAGTCTGTTGTTTGATATAGTCCGTGGCCAAAAGACTCGAAGAATTTTTCTAAGGCATTTGTTTATAAAAACCTGCAGGGCAGGCATATCACGAGAGGCTGCATTCCATGCCTCGCAGCCGTATAGTAAAACAGATCGGACGTTGGAGTTAAAAATATTTACTTTCACACATCTAGAGAGATTTGAAGAGTTCCATATCTTATTAAGTTGGCCATAAGCTTGGGTCGCCTTTTTTATTCGATTGGCAATATCTGCACTCGAGCCGCCGGATGTTGTGATGATAGCTCCAAGATAGCAAAATGAGTTGACTTTCTCAAGGGTCACATTATCGATTATAAAGGCGTTTGTGTTTTCTGTGTTTATTCGCATCACTTTAGTTTTGCTTATATTAATTTTAAGACCAGCGTTCTTCGCAATTTTTGTAAGACGTTGTAATTGCATGTTCATGTCGGAGTATCGGTGAGAAAGAAGACAGATATCATCAGCATACTCAAGATCATTTAGACGGCTGAGAAGTCCCCAACCAATGCCTCTATTACCCGACATAGCATGGGCCATAACAATGTCCAACACCATATTAAATAACAGTGGTGACATCACGCAACCTTGTCTTACTCCTGTACCAACATTAATTTTTCTGCTCAGTTTGCCTTCGTGCTGAATACGACAACTACCATTATCATACATGCTCCTTATGAGCTGAATTAGTTTGTGAGGGACACCTTTACATTGAAGGGCTTTCCAAATAACGCTGTGGTTGAGAGTATCGAATGCTTTTTCGAAGTCGATGAATATTAGATATAGAGGAGACCGCCATTCGACCGAGTGTTCCACTATTATCCTGAGTGTATTGACATGGTCAATACATGATTTGTCAGGGCAAAAACCAGCTTGTTCACTTCTAAGTTGAGGTGTTATAGCATCAGTGAGCCTTTTTGTTATTATATGGGTGATTATTTTGTTCACCATGCTGAGTAGCGTGATACCTCGCCAGTTGTTTCGGCTAGTTAAATCACCTTTTTTTTGGTAATTTTACTATAATGCCTTCTTTGAGCTCTTCAGGTACGCTTTCATTTATCCAGATATCTTCTATTAAAGGGTAAAAGATTTGTGCACTGGTTCCAGGATCTATTTTGAGAAGTTCTGAAGATATGTTATCGTTTCCTGGGCTTTTGTTGTTCTTGAGCGTCTTAATGGCAGATATAACATCAGATAACGTGGGGGTGGTGGTGGGAATATTTTGTATATGTTCATGACTGATGCAGTTACATATATTCGTAGACTCATTATAGTTTGGCCTCGGGGAGAGCATTGAGGAATAATAATCGGCCCAAAGGTCACGTTGCTCGTCTTTAGACGTTATGAGTATGCCTTCATCATTTTTGAGTGGCTTTCCAGTTACGTTGGATTTGTTTGTTAGCTTTTTAACGAGTTTGTAGATATCTCCACTTCGGTTAGTTTCGGCTGCTGCCTGAGCTTCTTTGGCTATGTTGTTTACCCACGTGCGTTTATCTTTGCGTGCACTGCGTTTTACCAGCCGATCTACTGTTGTATGTTGTGATCGAATATTCGCTTTTATATTTCGTGTTTTGGCAGAGTTGAGGGCAGCTTTCAGCTCTTTTCTCTCTGCTATTAATGCCCACGTATCGTCTGATATCCACTGTTTACGTTTTTGATTTTTGGAGCCAATATGTGCCTTAGCAGCATCAGTAATTATACGCTTCGTTGTCTGCCAATCTTTTCGTTGTTCATATGACGTTGACGATAGGGATTGTTGTATAGCATTAGTATAGTTTGAGGCTACTGTAGGATTTCTAAGTCTGCTTACGTCGAAGTTTTTTTGCATTGCTTGGAAATTCTTGTTGACTGCTGCTAATTTGATGCGAATACTTGCAACAAGTAGATGGTGGTCACTTGCGATGTCAGCACCTCTTTTGCATCTTACGTCCAAAAGGGACCCACGCCATTTTCGATTGATTGTGATATGGTCAATCTGGTTCTCAGTTACATGATCTGGTGATACCCATGTCACCTTGTGGGCGGGTTTGTGTGGGAACAAGGATCCGCCAATAACTAGGTTGTTTTCTGCGCACATATTTACAAAAAGCTCGCCGTTCTCTGTTCTTCTTCCCAATGCGTGAGTTCCCATTATGTGCTCCAAGCTACCGTTGTCAGGGCCTATTTGAGCATTGAAATCACCCATAACTACTAGTATATCGCCATTGTTTGAGGACGATATTGCATGGTCAAGAAGGCTGTAGAAATCTTCTTTGGCAGCATAATCTGAGACGTCAGTAGGTGCATAGCATTGTATACATGTCATATTACGTGCACGGGTTCGAAGCCTTACTGCGATTATTCTATCAGAATATGGTTTCCAACTTAACATAGCGTTGTAAGCTTCCCTTGACAACAGCAGGCCAACACCAGATGATCTTGTTTCATTTGCTGATTTACCGGAGTAGAGGAGGTGGAGTCCATCAGAAGTCGTTGTTTCACCAAAATCTGGCCAGCGAAGTTCACTTATTCCCAGCAATAAGAGGTTGTAATTTTTAAATTCTTTGCACACTTGTGCTAATTGTGATGGTTCTAAAAGCGTTCTTACGTTCCAGGTTCCAAATCGAGTCCATTTTTTCAGGCTGAAGGTCGTCATCATTAAATCAGATCGTTTTTGTTTTAATTTTGCTTTGGTTTCTGTAATCATTTCAGTTTAGGATGTAGTAGCTGATTAGATTTCTCCACCCGATCCTGGTACTGGGGCTGCCAGCATGCCGCCAGGCCGACGGCCGACAGAGCCTCGTTTGCTTTAGCATTAACAGGGGTCACCAGGTCCATTCTGGACAGTGGGTGAGGTTGTCAGTTGGAAAGGATTGGCTATGTGTACATATTTGTATTCGCTTCACTTTCCCATTAGACCCCCAATGCAGAGTTTAGTGCCTTATAATTCCTGTCGGCGTTATTTCTAGAAAAAAATATTTACCTTGTCGAGTTAAAACGTTAGTTTTCTAGCGACTGGTACCAGCTTCAAAAAAAAATTACTTCGACGAGTTAACACGTTAGCTTTCTGGCGATTGGTACCAGTTTCATAGTTTTAGCTGGTACTGTTTCGAATTTATTGGAAAAAAACCCTTAAAATATTAAAATATTTCATTATTTTTACCAATAATGCAGAGTTTGGTGCCCTATAATTCCGTCGGCGTTATTTGAAGAAAAAAAATTTACTTCGACAAGTTAACAAGTTAGCTTTCTTGCGATTGGTACCAGTTTCATAGTTTTAGCTGGTACTGTTTCGATTTTATTGGCAAAAAAACCCTTAAAATATTAATGCAGAGTTTGGTGCCCTATAATTCCTGTCGTCGTTATTTTTAGTAAAAAAATTTACTTCGGCTAGTGAACAAGTTAGTTCTCTAGCGATTGGTACCAGTTTCATAGTTTTAGCTGGTATTGTTTCGAATTTATTGGAAAAAAACCCTTAAAATATTAAAATATTTCAATATTTTTACCAATAATGCAGAGTTTGGTGCCCTATAAATCCGTCGCCGTTATTTGAAGAAAAAAAATTTACTTCGACAAGTTAACAAGTTAGCTTTCTAGCGATTGGTACCACTTTCATAGTTTTAGCTGGTACTGTTTCGATTTTATTGGCAAAAAACCCCTTAAAATATTAAAATATTAATGCAGAGTTTAGTGCCCTATAATTCCTGTCGGCGTTATTTCTAGAAAAAAATATTTACCTTGTCGAGTTAAAACGTTAGTTTTCTAGGGACTGGTACCAGCTTCATAGTTTTAGCTGGTACTGTTTCGATTTTATTGGCAAAAAACCCCTTAAAATATTATAATATTAATGCAGAGTTTGGTGCCCTATAATTCCTGTCGGCGTTTTTTTTGAAAAAAAAAAATTTACTTCGACAAGTGAACACGTTAGTTTTCTAGCCACTAATACTAGTTTAATAGTTTTAGCTGGTGTTGTTTCGAATATATTGGAAAAAAAAACCCTTAAAATATTAAAATATTTCATTATTTTTACCAATAATGCAGAGTTTGGTGCCCTATAATTCCGTCGGCGTTATTTGAAGAAAAAAAATTTACTTCGACAAGTTAGCTTTCTAGCGATTGGTACCAGTTTCATAGTTTCAGCTGGTACTATTTCGATTTTATTGGCAAAAAACCCCTTAAAATATTAAAATATTAATGCAGCGTTTAGTGCCCTATAATTCCTGTCGGCGTTATTTCTAGAAAAAAATATTTACCTTGTCGAGTTAAAACGTTAGTTTTCTAGGGACTGGTACCAGCCTCATAGTTTTAGCTGGTAATGTTTCGATTTTATTGGCAAAAAACCACTTAAAATATTAAAATATTAAGGCAGAGCTTAGTGCCCTATAATTCCTGTCGGCGTTATTTCTAGACAAAAATATTTACCTTGTCAAGTTAAAACGGTAGTTTTTTAGGGACTGGTACCAGTTTCATAGTTTTAGCTGGTACTGTTTCGAATTTATTGGAAAAAAACCCTTAAAATATTCAAATATTTCATTATTTTTACCAATAATGCAGAGTTGGGTGCCCTATAATTCCGTTGGCGTTATTGGAAGAAAAAAAATTTACTTCGACAAGTTAACAAGTTAGCTTTCTTGCAATTGGTACCAGTTTCATAGTTTTAGCTGGTACTGTTTCGATTTTATTGGCAAAAAACCCCTTAAAATATTAAAATATTAAAATATTAATGCAGAGTTTAGTGCCTTATAATTCCTGTCAGCGTTATTTCTAGAAAAAAATATTTACCTTGTCGAGTTATAACGTTAGTTTTCTAGGGACTGGTATCAGCTTCATAGTTTTAGCTGGTACTGTTTCGATTTTATTGGCAAAAAAAACCCCTTAAAATACTAAAATATTAATGCAGAGTTTGGTGCCCTATAATTCCTGTCGGCGTTATTTTTGAAAAAAAAAAATTTACTTCGACAAGTGAACACGTTAGTTTTCTAGCCACTAATACTAGTTTAATAGTTTTAGCTGGTGTTGTTTCGAATATATTGGAAAAAAAACCCTTAAAATATTAAAATATTTCATTATTTTTACCAATAATGCAGAGTTTGGTGCCCTATAATTCCGTCGGCGTTATTTGAAGAAAAAAAATTTACTTCGACAAGTTAGCTTTCTAGCGATTGGTACCAGTTTCATAGTTTCAGCTGGTACTATTTCGATTTTATTGGCAAAAAACCCCTTAAAATATTAAAATATTAATGCAGCGTTTAGTGCCCTATAATTCCTGTCGGCGTTATTTCTAGAAAAAAATATTTACCTTGTCGAGTTAAAACGTTAGTTTTCTAGGGACTGGTACCAGCCTCATAGTTTTAGCTGGTACTGTTTCGATTTTATTGGCAAAAAACCACTTAAAATATTAAAATATTAAGGCAGAGTTTAGTGCCCTATAATTCCTGTCGGCGTTATTTCTAGACAAAAATATTTACCTTGTCAAGTTAAAACGGTAGTTTTTTAGGGACTGGTACCAGTTTCATAGCTTTAGCTGGTACTGTTTCGATTTTATTGGCAAAAAACCCCTTAAAATATTAAAATATTAATGCAGAGTTTGGTGCCCTATAATTCCTGTCGGCGTTATTTAAAGAAAAAAAATTTACTTCGACAAGTTAACAAGTTAGCTTTCTAGCGATTGGTACCAGTTTCATAGTTTTAGCTGGTACTGTTTCGATTTTATTGGCAAAAAACCCCATAAAATATTAAAATATTAATGCAAAGTTTAGTGCCCTATAATTCCTATCGGCGTTATTTCTAGAAAAAAATATTTGCCTTATCAAGTTAAAACGTTAGTTTTCTAGGGACTGGATCAGTTTCAAAGTTTTAGCTGGTACTGTTTCGATTTTATTGGCAAAAAAACCCCTTAAAATATTAAAATATTAATGCAGAGTTTGGTGCCCTATAATTCCTGTCGGCGTTATTTTTGGAAAAAAAAATTTACTTCGACTAGTGAACACGTTAGTTTTCTAGCGATTGGTACCAGTTTCATAGTTTTAGCTGGTATTGTTTCGAATTTATTGGAAAAAAAACCCTTAAAATATTAAAATATTTCATTATTTTTACCAATAATGCAGAGTTTGGTGCCCTATAATTCCGTCGGCGTTATTTGAAGAAAAAAAATTTACTTCGACAAGTTAACAAGTTAGCTTTCTAGCGATTGGTACCAGTTTCATAGTTTTAGCTGGTGCTGTTTCGTTTTTATTGGCAAAAAACCCCTTAAAATATTAATGCAGAGTTTAGTGCCCTATAATTCCTGTCGGCGTTATTTCTAGAAAAAAATATTTACCTTGTCGAGTTAAAACATTAGCTATCTAGCGATTGGTACCAGTTTCATGGTTTTAGCTGGTACTGTTTCGATTTTATTGGCAAAAAACCCCTTAAAATATTAAAATATTAATGCAGAGTTTGGTGCCCTATAATTCCTGTCGGCGTTATTTCTAGAAAAAAATATTTACCTTGTCGAGTTAAAAAGTTAGTTTTCTAGCGACTGGTACCAGCTTCATAGTTTAACCTGGTACTGTTTCGATTTTATTGGCAAAAAACCCCTTAAAATATTAAAATATTAATGCAGATTTTGGTGCCCTATAATTCCTGCCGGCGTTCTTTTAAGAAAAAAAAATTACTTCGACGAGTTAACACGTTAGCGTTCTGGCGATTGGTACCAGTTTCATAGTTTTAGCTGGTACTGTTTCGATTTTATTAACAACAAACCCCTTAAAATATTAATGCAGAGTTTGGTGCCCTATAATTCCTGTCGGCGTTCTTTTTAGAAAAAAAATATTTACTTTGTGGAGTTAAAACGTTAGTTTTTTAGCGCTTGGTACTAGTTTTTTAGTTCTAGCTGGTACTATTTCGATTTTATTGGCAAAAAACCCCATAAAATAGTAAAATATTTTACTATTTTTACCATTAATGCAGAGTTTGCTGCCTTATGATTCCTGTCTGCTTTCTTTTTAGAAAAAAAGATTTACTTTGACGAGTTAAAACGTTAGTTTTTTAGCGCTTGGTACCAGTTTTTTAGTTCTAGCTGGTACTATTTCGATTTTATTGGCAAAAAACCCCTTAAAGTAGTAAAATATTTTATTATTTTTACCATAAATGCAGAGTTTGGTGCCCTATAATTCCTGTCGGCGTTATTTGAAGAAAAAAATTTACTTCGACGAGTTAACACGTTAGCTTTCTAGCGATTGGTACCAGTTTCATTGTTTTAGCTAGTACTGTTTCGATTTTATTGGCAAAAAACCCTTAAAATATTAAAATATTAATGCAGAATTTGATGCCCTATAATTCCTGTTGGCGTTCTTTTTAGAAAAAAAAATTTACTTCAACGAGTTAACACGTTAGTTTTCTAGCGATTGGTACCACTTTCATAGTACTAGCCGGTACTGTTTCGATTTTATTGACAAAAAACCCCTTAAAATATTAAAATATTTTTAGCATTAATGCAGAGTTTGGTCCCTATAATTTCCGTCGGCGTTATTTTAAGAAAAAAAATTTAAGTCGACGAGTTAGCACGTTATTTTTCTAGCGATTGGTACCAGTTTCATAGTTTTAGCTGGTATTGTTTCGAATTTATTGGAAAAAAACCCTTAAAATATTAAAATATTTTAAATTTTATTTTTTATTTTTACCATTAATGCAGAGTTTGGTGCCCTATAATTCCTGTCGGCATTATTGTTAGAAAAAAATTTACTTCGTCGAGTTAACACGTTAGCTTTCTAGCGATTGGTACTAGTTTCATAGCTCTAGCTGGTACTGTTTCGATTTTATTGGCAAATAAAACCCTTAAAATATTAAAATATTTTATTATTTTTACCATTAATGCAGAGTTTGGTGCCCAATAGTTCCTGTCGGCGTTATTTTGAGAAAAAAATTTTACTTCGACGAGTTAACACGTTAGTTTTCTAGCGATTGGATTTAGTTTCATAGCTCTAGCTGGTACTGTTTTGATTTTATTGGCAAAAAAAAACCCTTAAAATATTAAAATATTTTATTATTTTTACCATTAATGCAGAGTTTGGTGCCCTTTGATTCCTTTCGGCGTTATTTTTAGAAAAAAAATTTAATTCGACGAGTTAGCAAGTTAGCTCTCTTGCGATTGGTACCAGTTTCATAGTTTTAGCTGGTACTGTTTCGATTTTATTAGCAAAAAACCCCTTAAAATATTAATGCAGAGTTTAGTGCCTTATAATTCCTGTCATCGTTATTTCTAGAAAAAAATATTTACTTTGACGAGTTAACACGTTACTTTTCTAGCGATTGGTGCTAGTTTCATATTTCTAGGTGGTATTGTTTCGATTTTATTGGCAAAAAAAAACCCTTTAAAATATTAAAATATTTTATTATTTTTACCATTAATGCAAAGTTTGGTGCCCTATAATTCCTGTCGACTTTATTAGTAGAAAAAAATTTTACTTCATCGAGTTACCACCTTAGTTTTCTAGCGATTGGAACTAGTTTCATAGCTCTAGCTGGTACTGTTTCGATTTTATTGGCAAAAAAACCCCTTAAAATATTAAAATATTTTATTATTTTTACCATTAATGCAGATTTTGGTGCCCTATAATTCCTGTCGGCTTTATTTCTAGAAAAAAAAATTACTTTTTCGAGTTAAAGCGTTAGTTTCTAGCGATTGGTACCAGTTTTATAGTTCTAGCTGGTACTATTTCGATTTTATTGGCAAAAAAAACCCTTAAAATAGTAAAATATTTTATTATTTTTACCATTAATGCAGAGTTTGGTGCCCTATAATTCCTGTCGGCGTTATTTTTAGAAAAAAAATTTAATTCGACGAGTCAACACGTTAGTTTTCTAGCGATTGGTACCAGTTTTATAGTTCTAGCTGGTATTGGTTTGATTTTATTGGCAAAAAAACCCCTTAAAATCTTAAAATATTAATGCAGAATTTGGTGCCCTATAATTCCTGTCGGCGTTATTTTTAGAAAAAAATTTACTTCGACTAGTTAACACGTTAGTTTTCTAGCGACTGGTACTAGTTTCATAGTTTTAGCTGGTATCGTTTCGAATTTATTGGAAAAAAACCATTAAAATATTAAAATATTTCATTATTTTTACCAATAATGCAGAGTTTGGTGCCCTATAATTCCGTCGGCGTTATTTTAAGAAAAAAAATTTACTTCGACGAGTTAACACGTTAGATTTCTAGCGATTGGTTCCAGTTTCATAGTTCTAGCTGGTACTGTTTCGATTTTATTGGCAAAAAACCCCTTAAAATATTAAAATATTAATGCAGAGTTTGGTGCCCTATAATTCCTGTCGGCGTTCTGTTTAGAAAAAAATTTATTTCAGCGAGTTAACACGTTAGTTTTCTAGCGATTGGTACCAGCTTCATAGTTCTAGCTGGTACTGTTTTGATTTTATTGGCAAAAAACCCCTTAAAATATTAAAATATTTTATTATTTTTACCATTAATGCAGAGTTTGGTGCCCTATAATTCCTGTCGGCGTTATTTATAAAAAAAAAATTTAATTCGACAAGTTAGCACGTTAGCTTTCTAGCGATTGGTACTAGTTTCATAGTTCTAGCTGGTACTGTTTCGATTTGATTGGCAAAAAAACCCGTAAAATATTAAAATATTTTATTATATTTACCATTAATGCAGAGTTTGGTGTCCTACAATTCCTGTCGACGTTATTTAGAGAAAAAAAAATTTACTTCGACGAGTTAACACGTTAGCTAAATAGCAGGCGGTACCAGTTTTGTAGGTCTAGCTGGTAAAGTGTCGGTTTTATTGAAAAAAACCCCTTAAAATATTAAAATATTTTATTATTTTTAACATTAATGCAGAGTTTGGTGTCCTATAATTCCTGTCGGCGTCATTTTTAGAAAAACATTTTACTTCGACGAGTTAACACGTTAGTTTTCTAGCGACTGGTACCAGTTTCATAGTTCTACCTGTTACTGTTTCGATTTTATTGGCAAAAAAAACCTATAAATTTTAAAATATTAATGCAGAGTTTGGTGCCCTTTAATTCCTGTCGGCGTTATTTCTAGAAAACTATTTAGCTTGTCGAGTTAAAACGTTAGTTTTCTAGCGACTGGTACCAGCTTCATAGTTTTACTGGTACCGTTTCGATTTTATTGGCAAAAACCCCCTTAAAATATTAAAATATTAATGCAGAGTTTGGTGCCCGATAATTCCTGTCGGCGTTATTTCTAGAAATAAATGTTAACTTTGACAAGATAAAACGTTAGTTTTCTAGCGCTTGGTACCAGTTTTTTAGTTCTAGCTGGTACTACTTCGATTTTATTGGCAAAAAACCCCTTAAACTAGTAAAATATTTTATTATTTTTACCATTAATGCAGAGTTTGTGCCCTATAATTCCTGCCGGCGTTATTTTTGAAAAAAAAATTTAATCCGATGAGTTAGCACTTTAGATTTCTAGCGATTGGTATCAGCTTTATAGTTCTAGCTGGTAGTGTTTCGATTTTATTGGCAAAAACCCCTTAAAATATATTATATATAATATATAAAATATATTAAAAAATATTAATATTTGGTGCACTATACTTCCTGTCGGCGTTCTTTTAAGAAAAAAAAATACTTCGACGAGTTAACACGTTAGATTTCTAGCGATTGGTACAAGTTTCAAAGTTTTAGCTGGTAGTGTTTCGATTTTATTGGCAAAAAACCCCTTAAAATATTAAAATAGTAATGCAGAGTTTGGTGCCCTATAATTCCTGCCGGCGTTATTTTTGGAAAAAAAATTTAATCCGATGAGTTAGCACGTTAGTTTTCTAGCGATTGGTACCAGTGTTATAGTTCTAGCTGGTATTGTTTCGATTTTATTGGCAAAAAAAACCCTTAAAATATTAAAATAATAATGCAGAGCTTGGTGCCCTATTATTCCTGTCGGCGTCATTTTTAGAAAAAAAAATTACTGCGACGAGTTAACACGTTAGTTTTCTAGCGATTGGTACCAGTTTTATAATTCTAGCTGGTAGTGTTTCGATTTTATTGGCAAAAAACCCCTTAAAATATTAAAATATTAATGCAGAGTTTGGTGCCCTATAATTCCTGTCGTCGTTATTTCTAGAAAAAAATATTTACTTTGACGAGTTAAAACGTTAGTTTTCTAGCGCTTGGTACTAGTTTTTTAGTTCTAGCTGGTACTTTTTCGATTTTATTTTCAAAAAACCCCTTAAAATAGTAAAATATTTTATTATTTTTACCATTAATGCAGAGTTTGGTGCCCTATAATTCCTGCCGGAGTTATTTTTGGAAAAAAAATTTAAAATTTAAATTAAAATTTAAGCGATTGGTACCAGATTTATAGTTCTAGCTGGTATTGTTTCGATTTTATTGGCAAAAAAACCCTTAAAATATTATTTATCTGCAGAAAGTCATAGATTTGCATTTTGTTAAATTCAATTCCATAAGATTTACCGTACACCAATTAAAAAAATTATTCAAAATTCAAATTGGAGATAAAAACTGTCGTCATCAGCTCTAATCCATGAATAAAGTTTAACATCAGCAAACATTAAAATATTGCTGTATTGAATAGCCTTTGGAAGATCATTTATAAGCAATAAAAATAAGATGACTTCCCTGAGGAACCGAGATGACTTCCCTGAGGAACTCCGGAAGTCACTTCAATATGTTTTGATATACAATCATTATAAAAAAAACACATTGTCTCCGATCCTTTAAATAACAACTAATCCATTTTAAAAGGTTAACCGGAAACCTTAATTTGTTTAGCTTCACTATCAATCATGGTTGACCTTATCAAAGGCTTTACTGAAGTCAGTATAGACTACATCAGTTTGGTTACCATTACAAAATCCTGCATTGATGAAGGACGTCAGTTCCATTATGTTTGTGGATGTAGATCTACCTTTACAAAAACCATGTTGTGCTGGAGAAAGAATTGTTGATATTTGGGTAGTTAGGATGTCCGTTAATATTTTCTCAAACAGTTTACGAATGGAGTTAAGTTTAGCTATTCCTCTATAATTAGTAATATCACTACGGCTAACAGATTTATGAAGCGGGATGATAAATGAATCTTTCCAGCATTTAGGAAAAATACCAAATTTCAAAGAACTGTTAAATATGAGTGATAGGAATAGCCAAAACGTCTGCACAATTTTTTAATATGCAGCTAGGAACACCATCAGGACCAGGTTTATAACAATTTTTTAAACTTCTCAGGCTTTTTAAGACAGTATCGACATCTAAAGATGATATATTAATTGATGAAGACGAAGTAATATCATAAGGATAAATTGAACTATGAAACGTTTTTGCAGAAAAAGTAGAGGCGAAGAAATCAGCAAAAGAATTGGCAATATCTACATTACTAGAATAAACAACATTACTCATTTTCATAGTAATTGGATACGTTGAAATTCTACGTTTAGAATTGACAAAATTAAAAAAAAAAATTCGGATTCTTTTTAAAGTAAAATTTCATTTCATACGATGCATAACATTTTTTGTTTTCAAAAATTTAACGACTTTGAGCTATTAGATAATAGCTACGATCAATAAGGGTTTTGCTCTTCATGAAATTTTTATATAAACGGTTCTTACGATTTTTTCACCAGGTTAAAGTCCGGGAATACCATGGTGGACGATTTGATTTTACCTTTTTTAACAATGGAGTGCTTGCTGATAAACACCTGAAGAGAATTGAGTAAAATTTCAACACGATTTGATCAAAATTACTACCATTATAAGAAAAATGGCAGTAATTTAATTTAAACGTGCGTTAAAAAAAGAGCGACTCAGATACAGTGTGAACAGTTTCCTTTTGAGGCAATGGTGTAGAACTTAACAATGTAGGATGGTGTCGGTCCTCAGGAATACATAAGGGGTTAGTCCTAGATACGTCAAATAGAGAGGTATTATTTACAAATACGAGATCCAATAAACGGTTGTTGTTATTAAAAATTTTATTTATTTGAAAGACACTTAGTCCTAGATACGTCAAATATAGAGGTATTATTTACAAATACGAGATCCAATAAACGGTTGTTGTTATTAAAAATTTTATTTATTTGAAAGACACTTAAATAAGTCAGACTATTGAAAAAATCCTGACTCCAATCATGTGTCGTAACCGGTACAAAGAAATCTGTATCATCTGATGAAATCCAGGATGCAGTCGGAATATTAAAATCGCCAAATATCATCAAAAACTCAGCTGACTTAAGTTTATCTCCAACGGATTTTATCAACAAAACATGCTCACCATAAAGTTGTGGATCAGAGTTTGGAGGTATATATGAGAAGGTAATAAAGAGCGATATATTTTGAATTTGTATTACAACAGCGATTAATTAAATGTCAGATGAATTTACAAATAATAGCTGTTCAGCAGGACACAAACAGGAAACAGCAATTAAAACACCACCGCCACGTTTACCAATTCTATCACGTCTAAAAACTTGATATTTACTACAAAACATTTCGGAGTTATTAGTATTATTAGTAAGCCAGGTTTCAGTAAATGCAACAACATGAAATTCGCAGTCAAAGCTGTTAAGGAACATATCAGTAAGCTTAGTATTCATTCCATTAGTATTTTGATATTTAATGTTAAGGGTGGAATTTTGCATTAGTTTTTTTGAGTTTGATTAGCTGTTGGAATACGAGCTAAGTTTTTATCACAGTAAATAAATTCACGTAGTATAGTTTGGCCAAAAATTTACATTTATGATTTGTTCAAAATACTCGAGTGGGACAATTATTTTGAACGAGGCTCTATTTCTTGAATTAATTTTAAAAATATTTATGTTAGCAGGTAGATTATTATTAAATTTAGATTATAAGTAGTTTTTAACATTATCAACATTTGTTTCAAGAAGAAAACGGGTAGCAAATATAGTTTTTCTTGGCGGAATTCTACGAAGTTCTCTGACGGCTTTAGTTGGTACAGTGTTATTAGAAATTAAAGTGTAGCTGATGAAAATGGGTTTACCACATAATTTCCAAAATCAAAATCCCCAAATCAAAATCCCCAAACACAAAATCCCCAAACACAAAATCCTCATTTTCTGTGTAAAATAAATTTAAATTAGGTTAAAAATATCGCGCGGTTTTTAACCTAATTTAAATGTATTTTACACAGAAAATGAGAATTTTGTGTTTGGCATTATATTTGAAATTAAAAATCAAAACAAGTAGTACGATAAATTCACAAATATTTAATAGGTATGTCATGAATATATTTGTGAATATATCATATATTTTTTTTTAAATATTAATTTCGAACTGAACTACTTTTATAACGAAATATTTTTTTTTTCTTTATTGTTATATATTTTAGTTTAGTACTATTCATGACATACCTATTAAGTATTTGTGAATTTATCGTACAATTTGTTTAGATTTTTAATTTCAGAAATAATGCCAAACACAAAATCCTCATTTTCTGTGTAAAATACATTAAAATTAGGTAATATCGTAAAAATTTGGGAATTTTGTATTTGGGGATTTTGTGTTTTGGGATTTTGTATTTGTGGATTTTGATTTGTTTTTTTGTTTTTTTCTTGGGGATTTTGTGTTTGGAGATTTTGATTTTGGAAATTATGTGGCACTCCCAAAAAAATATATGATGTATTCACAAGTATATTCATGACATACTTAATAAATATTTGTGAATTTATCGTACTACTTGTTTTGATTTTTAATTTCAGATATAATGCCAAACACAAAATCCGCGCGCGAATTTTAACCTAATTTTAATGTATTATACACAGAAAATGAGGATTTTGTGTTTGGGGATTTTGATTTTAGGAATTATGTGGTACACCCAAATTAATCAAATACAAATCGATCGACATAGTAATGGATGAAGAACAAGCCGTCAATTACCCCACTGAATTTTTGAATTTATTGCAACCACCCGGAATGCCACTGCATGTACTAACATTAACGGTTGGATAACCGGTAATTTTTATTCGCAACTTAAAAAGCACCAAAGTTATGCAACGGAACCAGATTGACAATCAAAAACTGTTCACAAAATTTAATCGAGGCAACAATCATCGGTGGCAGCTTCAAAGGCGAAGACGTACTTATTCCACGAATTCCGATGGTTTGCAACGATTTACCATTCCAATTCAAGCGACGCCAATTCCATTTGCGTCTTGCCTTTGCTATTACCATCAACAAAGCACAAAGCCAATCATTGACTATTGCTGGCTTAATTTTGAAAATTCGTGTTTTTCACACGACTTTATACGTTTTTACACCAAATAAAAAAACAAAAAACATTGTCTATCCGCTGACCTTAAGATGAGGTAATAAAGAAATATTATTTCCAATTTGCCTTAAATACATGCGTTTCTTTTTTGATTGAGCCCACATCACATCATATTTAAGTTATTCTGTATAAAAACTTTATGATAGGTATTCCATGGATTTTTATTTGAAGGCCGTAAATTTCGTTAAAAGCTCAATTTAAATCGTGTGGTAATACTACGCTAAATATTAATGCAGAGTTTGGTGCCCTATAATTCATGTCGGCGTTATTTTTAGAAAAAAGATTTACTTCGACGAGTTAATTCTTTAGTTTTCTAGCCATTGCTACCATCTTCATAGTTTTAGCTGGTATTGTTTCGAATTTATTGGAAAAAAACCCTTAAAATATTAAAATATTTCATTATTTTTACCAATAATGCAGAATTTGGTGCCCTATAATTCCGTCGGCATTAATTTTAGAAAAAAAATTTAATCGGACGAGTTACCACGTTAGTTTTCTAGCGATTAGTACCACTTTCATAGTTTTAGCTGGTACTGTTTCCATTTTATTGGCAAAAAACCCCTTAAAATATTGAAATATTATTGCAGGGTTTGGTGCCCTATAATTCCTGTCGGCGTTATTTCTAGAAAAAAATATCTACTTTGACGAGTTAAAACGTTAGTTTTCTAGCGCTTGGTATCAGTTTTTTAGTTCTAGCTTGTACTATATAGATTTTATTGGCAAAAAACCCCTTAAAATAGTAAAATATTTTATTATTTTTACCATTAATGCAGAATTTGGTGCCCTATAATTCCTGTCGGCGTTATTTTAAGAAAAGAAATTTACTTCGACGAGTTAACACGTTAGCTTTCTAGCGATTGGTACCAGTTTCATAGTTTTAGCTGGTATTGTTTCGATTTTATTGGCGAAAAACCCCTTAAAATATTAATGCAGAGTTTGGTGCCCTATAATTTCTGTCGGCGTTCTTTTTAGAAAAAAATTTACTTCAAAGAGTTAACACGTTAGTTTTCTAGCGATTGGTACCAGTTTCATAGTTCTAGCTGGTAGTGTTTCGATTTTATTGGCAAAAAACCCCATAAAATATTAAAATATTAATGCAGTGTTTGGTGCCCGATAATTCCTGTCGGCGTTATTTCTAAAAAAAATTTACCTTGTCGAGTTAAAACGTTAGTTTTCTAGCGACTGGTACCAGCTTCATAGTTTTAGCTGGTACTGTTTCGATTTTATTGGAAAAAAACCCCTTAAAATATTAAAATATTAATGCAGAGTTTGGTGCCCGATAATTCCTGTCGGCGCTATTTCTAGAAAAAAAATTTACCTTGTCGAGTTAAAACGTTAGTTTTCTAGCGATTGGTACCAGTTTTATACTTCTAGCTGGTAGTGTTTCGATTTTATTGGCAAAAAACCATTTAAAATATTAAAATATTAATGCAGAGTTTGGTGCCCTATAATTCCTGTCGGCGTTATTTCTAGAAGAAAATATTTACTTTGACGAGTTAAAACGTTAGTTTTCTAGCGCTTGGTACTAGTTTTTTAGTTCTAGCTGGTACTATTTCGATTTTATTTTCAAAAAACCCCTTAAAATAGTAAAATACTTTATTATTTTTACCATTAATGCAGAGTTTGGTGCCCTATAATTCCTGCCGGCGTTATTTTTGGAAAAAAAATTTAAAATTTAATTTAAAATTTAAGCGATTGGTACCAGATTTATAGTTCTAGCTGGTATTGTTTCGATTTTATTGGCAAAAAAACCCTTAAAATATTAATGCAGAGTTTGGTGCGCTATAATTCATGTCGGCGTTATTTTTAGAAAAAAGATTTACTTCGACGAGTTAATTCGTTAGTTTTCTAGCCATTGCTACCAGCTTCATAGTTTTAGCTGGTATTGTTCCGAATTTATTGGAAAAAAACCCTTAAAATATTAAAATATTTCATTATTTTTACCAATAATGCAGCATTTGGTGCCCTATAATTACGTCGGCATTAATTTTAGAAAAAAAATTTAATCGGACGAGTTACCACGTTAGTTTTCTAGCGATTAGTACCACTTTCATAGTTTTAGCTGTTACTGTTTCGATTTTATTGGCAAAAAACCCCTTAAAATATTGAAATATTATTGCAGGGTTTGGTGCCCTATAATTCCTGTCGGCGTTATTTCTAGAAAAAAATATCTACTTTGGCGAGTTGAAACGTTAGTTTTCTAGCGCTTGGTATCAGTTTCTTAGTTCTAGCTTGTACTATATAGATTTTATTGGCAAAAAACCCCTTAAAATAGTAAAATATTTTATTATTTTTACCATTAATGCAGAATTTGGTGCCCTATAATTCCTGTCGGCGTTATTTTAAGAAAAGAAATTTACTTCGACGAGTTAACACGTTAGCTTTCTAGCGATTGGTACCAGTTTCATAGTTTTAGCTGGTATTATTTCGATTTTATTGGCGAAAAACCCCTTAAAATATTAAAATATTAATGCAGAGTTTGGTGCCCTATAATTCCTGTCGGCGTTCTTTTTAGAAAAAAAAATTACTTCAAAGAGTTAACACGTTAGTTTTCTAGCGATTGGTACCAGTTTCATAGTTCTAGCTGGTAGTGTTTCGATTTTATTGGCAAAAACCCCTTAAAATATTAAAATATTAATGCAGTGTTTGGTGCCCGATAATTCCTGTCGGCGTTATTTCTAGAAAAAAAAATTTACCTTGTCGAGTTAAAACGTTAGTTTTCTAGCGATTGGTACCAGTTTTATACTTCTAGCTGGTATTGTTTCAAATTTATTGGCGAAAACCCCCTTAAAATATTAAAATATTAATACAGAGTTTGGTGCCAGATAATTCCTGTCGGCGTTCTTTTAAGAAAAAAAATTACTTCGAAGAGTTAACACGTTAGCTTTCTAGCGATTGGTACCAGTTTCATAGTTTTAGCTGGTACTGTTTCGATTTTATTGGCAAAAGACCCCTTAAAATATTAAAATATTAATGCAGAGTTTGGTGCCCTATACTTCCTGTCGGCGTTCTTTTAAGAAAAAAAAATTACTTCGACGAGTTAACACGTTAGATCTCTAGCGATTGTTACCAGTTTCAAAGTTTTAGCTGGTAGTGTTTCGATTTTATTGGCAAAAAACCCCTTAAAATATTGAAATAATAATGCAGAGTTTGGTGCCCTATAATTCCTGTCGGCGTCATTTTTAGAAAAAATTTACTTCGACGAGTTAACACGTTAGTTTTCTAGCGATTGGTACCAGTTTCATAGTTCTAGCTGGTACTATTTTGATTTTATTTTCAAAAAACCCCTTAAAATAGTAAAATATTTTATTATTTTTACCATTAATGCAGAGTTTGGTGCCCTATAATTCCTGTCGGTGTTCTTTTAAGAAAAAAAGATTACTTGGACGTGTTAACACGTTAGTTTTCTAGCGATAGGTACCAGTTTTATACTTCTATATGGTATTGTTTCGATTTTATTGGCAAAAAACCCCTTAAAATATTAAAATATTAATGCAGAGTTTAGTGCCCAATAATTTCTGTCGGCGTTCTTTTAAGAAAAAAAGAATACTTCGACGAGTTAACACGTTAGCTTTCTAGCGATAGGTACCAGTTTTATACTTCTAGCTGGTATTGTTTCGATTTTATTGGCAAAAAAACCCTTAAAATATTAAAATAATAATGCAGAGTTTGGTGCCCTATAATTCCTGTCGGCGTCATTTTTAGCAAAAAAATTTACCTTGTCGAGTTAAAACCTTAGTTTTCTAGCGAATGGTACCAGTTTTATAGTTCTAGCTGGTACTATTTCGATTTTATTTTCAAAAAACCCCTTAAAATAGTAAAATATTTTATTATTTTTACCATTAATGCAGAGTTTGGTGCCCTATAATTCCTGCCGGCGTTATTTTTGGAAAAAAAATTTAATCCGATGAGTTAGCACGTTAGTTTACTAGCGATTGGTACCAGTTTTATAGTTCTAGCTGGTATTGTTTCGATTTTATTGGCAAAAAAACCCTTAAAATATTAAAATAATAATGCAGAGTTTGGTGCCCTCTAATTCCTGTCGGCGTCATTTTTGGAAAAAAAATTTAAAATTAAAATTAAAATTTAAGCGATTGGTACCAGATTTATAGTTCTAGCTGGTATTGTTTCGATTTTATTGGCAAAAAAAAACTTAAAAAATAATAAAATGTTAATGCAAATCTTGGTGCCCTATAATTCATGTCTGCGTTATTTTTAGAAAAAAGATTACTTCGACGAGTTAACGCGTTAGTTTTCTAGCGATTGGCACCAGTTTCATAGTTCTAGCTGGTACTATTTTGATTTTATTTTCAAAAAACCCCTTAAAATAGTAAAATATTTTATTATTTTTACCATTAATGCAGAGTTTGGTGCCCTATAATTCCTGCCGGCGTTATTTTTGGAAAAAAAATTTAAAATTTAAATTAAAATTTAAGCGATTGGTACCAGATTTATAGTTCTAGCTGGTATTGTTTCGATTTTATTGGCAAAAAAAAACTTAAAAATAATAAAATGTTAATGCAAATCTTGGTGCCCTATAATTCATGTCTGCGTTATTTTTAGAAAAAAGATTTACTTCGACGATATAACACGTTAGTTTTCTAGCCATTGCTACCAGCTTCATAGTTTTAGCTGGTATTGTTTCGAATTTATTGGAAAAAAAACCCTTAAAATATTAAATTGTTTCATTATTTTTACCAATAATGCAGAATTTGGTGCCCTATAATTCCGTCGGCGTTATTTTTAGAAAAAAAATGTAATCCGACGAGTTACCACGTTAGTTTTCTAGCGATTGGTTGATTCATAGTTTTAGCTGGTACTGTTTCGATTTTATTGGCAAAAAAACCCTTAAAATATTAAAATATTATTGCAGGGTTTGGTGCCCTACAATTCCTGTCGGCGTTATTTCTAGAAAAAAATATTTACTTTGACGAGCTAAAACGTTAGTTTTCTAGCGTTTGGTACCAGTTTTTTAGTTCTAGCTGGTACTATATCGATTTTGTTGG
Organism: Phyto melanocephala; assembly: GCA_941918925.1. Lineage (NCBI taxonomy): Eukaryota > Metazoa > Arthropoda > Insecta > Diptera > Rhinophoridae > Phyto > Phyto melanocephala. The sequence goes on from OW799233.1 coordinate 68,070,775, forward strand.
CAAAAACCCCTTAAAATAGTAAAATATTTTATTATTTTTAGCATTAATGCAGAGTTTGGTGCCCTCTAATTCCTGTCGGCGTTATTTTAAGAAAAAAAATTTACTTCGACGAGTTAACACGTTAGCTTTCTAGCGATTGGTACCAGTTTCATAGTTTTAGCTGGTATTGTTTCGATTTTATTGGCGAAAAACCCCTTAAAATATAAAATATTAATGCAGAGTTTGGTCCCCTATAATTCCTGTCGGCGTTCTTTTTAGAAAAAAAATTTACTTCAAAGAGTTAACACGTTAGTTTTCTAGCGATTGGTACCAGTTTCATAGTTCTAGCTGGTAGTGTTTCGATTTTATTGGCAAAAAACCCCTTAAAGTATTAAAATATTATTGCAGAGTTTGGTGCCCTATAATTCCTGTCGGCATTCTTTTAAGCAAAAAAAAATTTAATTCGACATCTTAACACGTTAGCTTTCTAGCGATTGGTACCAGTTTTATAGTTTTAGCTGGTACTGTTTCGATTTTATTGGCAAAAAACCCCTTAAAATATTAAAATATTAATGCAGAGTTTGGTGCTGTATAGTTCCTTTCGGCGTTCTGTTTAAAAAAAATTTACTTCAACGAGTTAACACGTTAGTTTTCTCGCGATTAGTACTAGTTTCATAGTTCTAGCTGGTACTGTATCGATTTTATTGGCAAAAAAAAAACTTTAAAAATATTAAAATATTTTATTATATTTACCATTAATGCAGAGTTTGGTGTCCTACAATTCCTGTCGACGTTATTTAGAAAAAAAAAATTTACTTCGACGAGTTAACACGTTAGCTAAAAAGCAAGTGGTACCAGTTTTATAGTTCTAGCTGGTACAGTTTCGATTTTATTGAAAAAAACTTCTTAAATTATTAAAATATTTCAATATTTTTATCATTAATGCAGAGTTTGGTGCCCTATAATTCCTGTCGGCGTTATTTTTAGAAAAACAATTTACTTCGACGAGTTGACACGTTAGTTTTCTAGCGCCTGGTACCAGTTTCATAGTTCTACCTGTTACTGTTTCGATTTTATTGGCAAAAAAACCCCTTAAAATATTATTAATGCAGAGTTTGGTGCCCTATAATTCCTGTCGGCGCTATTTCTAGCAAAAAAATTTACCTTGTCGAGTTAAAACCTTAGTTTTCTAGCGACTGGTACCAGTTTTGTAGTTCTAGCTGGTACTATTTCGATTTTATTTTCAAAAAACCCCTTAAAATAGTAAAATATTTTATTATTTTTACCATTAATGCAGAGTTTGGTGCCCTATAATTCCTGCCGGCGTTGATTTTGGAAAAAAAATTTAATCCGACGAGTGAATACGTTAGTTTTCTAGCGACTGGTACCAGTTTTATAGTTCTAGCGGGTATTGTTTCGATTTTATTGGCAAAAATATCCCTTAAAATATTAATATATTAATGCAGAGTTTGGTGCCCTATAATTCCTGTCGGCGTTATTTTTAGAAAAAAAATTTACTTCGACGAGTTAACACGTTAGTTTTCTAGCGATTGGTACCAGCTTCATAGTTTTAGCTGGTATTGTTTCGAATTTATTGGAAAAAAAACCCTTAAAATATTAAAATATTTCATTGTTTTTACCAATAATGCAGAGTTTGTTGCCCTATAATTCCTGTCGGCGTTATTTTAAGAAAAAAAATTTACTTCGACGAGTTAACACATTAGCTTTCTAGCGAGTGGTACCAGTTTCATAGTTTTAGCTGGTATTGTTTCGATTTAATTGGCAAAAAACCCCTTAAAATATTAAAATATTAATGCGGAGTTTGGTGCCCTATAATTCCTGTCTGCGTTTTTTTTTAGAAAAAAAATTTACTTTAGCGAGTTAACTCCTTAGTTTTCTAGCGATTGGTACCAGTTTCATAGTTCTAGCTGGTAGTGTTTCGAATTTATTGGAGAAAAACCCTTAAAATATTAAAATATTTTATTATTTTTACCATTAATGCAGAGTTTGGTGCCCCGTAATTCCTGTCGGCGATATTTTTAGAAAAAGACTTACTTCGACTAGTTAGCATGTTAGTTTTCTAGCGATTGGTTTCAGTTTTATAGTTCTAGCTGGTACTATTTCGATTTTATTGTCAAAAAACTCCTTAAAATATTAAAATATTTTATTATTTTTACCAATAATGCAGAGTTTGGTGCCCCGTAATTGCCGCCGGCGTTATTTTTAGAAAAAGATTTACTTCGACGAGTTAGCACGTTAGTTTTCTAGCGATTGGTACCAGTTTTATGGTTCTATCTGGTACTATTTCGATTTTATTGGCCAAAAAAACACCTTAAAATATTAAAATATTAATGCAGAGTTTGGTGCCCTATAGACCCTGTCGGCGTTATTTTTAGAAAAGATTTACTTCGACGAGTTAGCACGTTAGTTTTCTAGCGACTGGTACCAGTTTCATAGTTCTAGCTCGTACTGTTTCGATTTCATTGGCAAAAAAAAACCCCTAAAATATTAAAATATTTTATTATTTTTACCATTAATGCAAAGTTTGGTGCCCCGTTATTCCTGTCGGCGTTATTTCTAGAAAAACATATTTTCTTTGACGAGTTAAAACGTTAGTTTTCTAGCGCTTGGTATCAGTTTTTTAGTTCTAGCTGGTACTATATAGATTTTATTGGCAAAAAACCCCTTAAAATAGTAAAATATTTTATTATTTTTACCATTAATGCAGAGTTAGGTGCCCTATAATTCCTGTCGGCGTTATTTTAAGAAAAAAAATTTACTTCGACGAGATAACATGTTAGCTTTCTAGCGATTGGTGCCAGTTTCATAGTTTTAGCTGGTATTGTTTCGATTTTATTGGCGAAAAACCCCTTAAAATATTAATGGAGAGTTTGGTGCCCTATAATTCCTGTCGGCGTTCTTTTTAGAAAAAAAAATTTACTTCAAAGTGTTAACACGTTAGTTTTCTAGCGATTGGTATCAGTTCCATAGTTCTAGCTGGTAGTGTTTCGATTTTATTGGCAAAAAACCCCTTAAAGTATTAAAATATTAATGCAGAGTTTGGTGCCCTATAATTCCTGTCGGCATTCTTTTAAGCAAAAAAAAATTTACTTCGGCGACTTAACACGTTAGCTTTCTAGCGATTGGTACCAGTTTTATAGTTTTAGCTGGTACTGTTTCGATTTTATTGGCAAAAAACCCCTTAAAATATTAAAATATTAATGCAGAGTTTGGTGCCCTATAATTCCTTTCGGCGTTCTGTTTAGAAAAAAATTTACTTCAACGAGTTAACACGTTAGTTTTCTTGCGACTGGTACCAGCTTCATAGTTCTAGCTGGTACTGTTTCGACTTTATTGGCAAAAACCCCTTAAGATATTAAAATATTTTATTATTTTTACCATTAATGCAGAGTTTGGTGCCCTATAATTCCTGTCGACGTTATTTATAAAAAAATTTACTTTGACACGTTAGCTTTCTCGCGATTGGTACTAGTTTCATAGTTCTAGCTGGTACTGTTTCGATTTTATTGGCAAAAAAAACTTTAAAAATATTAAAATATTTTATTATATTTACCATTAATGCAGAGTTTGGTGTCCTACAATTCCTGTCGACGTTATTTTGAGAAAAAAAATTTACTTCGACGAGTTAACACGTTAGCTAAATAGCAAGTGGAACCAGTTTTATAGTTCTAGCTGGTACAGTTTTGATTTTATTGAAAAAAACTTCTTAAATTATTAAAATATTTCAATATTTTTATCATTAATTCAGAGTTTGGTGCCCTATAATTCCTGTCGGCGTTATTTTTAGAAAAACAATTTACTTCGACGAGTTGACACGTTAGTTTTCTAGCGACTGGTACCAGTTTCATAGTTCTACCTGTTATTGTTTCGATTTTATTGGCAAAAAAAAACCCTTAAAATATTAAAATATTAATGCAGAGTTTGGTGCCCTATAATTCCTGTCGGCGTTATTTCTAGCAAAAAAATTTACCTTGTCGAGTTAAAACCTTAGTTTTCTAGCGATTTGTACCAGTTTCATAGTTTTAGCTGGTATTGTTTCGAATTTATTGGAAAAAAAACCTTAAAATATTAAAATATTTTAATATTTTTACCATTAATGCTGAGTTTGGTGCCCTATAAATCCTGTCGGAATTATTTTTAGAAAAAAAATTTAAATCGACGAGTTACCACATTAGTTTTCTAGCGATTGGTGCGAGTTTCATAGTTCTAGCTGGTATTTTTTTGATTTTATTGGCAAAAAACCCCTTAAAATATTAAAATATTTTATTATTTTTACCATTAATGCAGAGTTTTGTGCCCTATAATTCCTGTCGGCGTTACTTTTAGAACGAAAAATTTACTTTGACTAGTTAACACGTTAGTTTTCTAGCGACTAGTACCAGCTTCATAGTTTTAGCTGGTACTGTTCCGATTTTATTGGCAAAAAGAAAACCCTTGAAATATTAAAATATTTTATTTTTTTTACCATTAATGCAGAGTTTGGTACCCTATAATTCCTGTCGACGTTATTTAGAGAAAAAGATTTAATTCGTCGAGGTAAAACGTTAGCTTTTTAGCGATTGGTACCGGTTTCATAGTTCTACCTGGTACTGTTTCGAATTTATTGGCAAAAAACCCCTTTAAATATTAAAATATTAATGCAGAGTTTGGTGCCCTATAAACCCTGTCGGCGTTATTTTTACTTACTTCGACGAGTTAGCACGTTAGTTTTCTAGCGATTGGTACCAGTTTTATGGTTGTAGCTGGTACTGTTTCAATTTTATTGGCAAAAAAACCCCCTAAAATATTAAAATATTTTATTATTTTTACCATTAATGCAAAGTTTGGTGCCTCGTAATTCCTGTCGGCGATATTTTAAGAAAAAGACTTACTTCGACGAGTTAGCATGTTAGTTTTCTAGCGATTGGTGTCAGTTTTATAGTTCTAGCTGGTACTATTTCGATTTTATTGGTAAAAACCCCCTTAAAATATTAAAATATTTTATTATTTTTACCATTAATGCAGAGTTTGGTGCCCTATAAATCCTGTCGGCTTTATTTTTAGAAAAAAAATTTAAATCGACGAGTTATCACATTAGTTTTCTAGCGATTGGTACGAGTTTCATAGTTCTAGCTGGTACTCTTTCGATTTTATTGGCAAAAAACCCCTTAAAATATTAAAATATTTTATTATTTTTACCATTAATGCAGAGTTTTGTGCCCTATAATTCCTCTCGGCGTCATTTAGAGAAAAAGATTTAATTCGTCGGGGTAAAACGTTAGCTTTCTAGCGATTGGTACCGGTTTTATGGTTCTACCTGGTACTGTTTCGATTTTATTGGCAAAAAACCCCTTTAAATATTAAAATATTAATGCAGAGTTTGGTGCCCTATAAACCCTGTCGGCGTTATTTTTAGAAAAAAAATTTACTTCGACGAGTTAGCACGTTAGTTTTCTAGCGATTGGTACCAGTTTCATAGTTCTAGCTGGTACTGTTTCGATTTCATTGGCAAAAAAAACCCCTAAAATATAAACATATTTTATTATCTTTACCATTAATGCAAAGTTTGGTGCCCCGTAATTCCTGTCGGCGTTATTTTTAGAAAAAAATTTACTTCGACGAAATAGTACGTTAGTTTTCTAGCGATTGGTACCAGTTTTATGGTTCTACCTGGTATTGTTTCGATTTTATTGGCAAAAAAAACCCCTTAAAATATTAAAATATTAATGCAGAGTTTGGTGCCCTATAAACCCTGTCGGCGTTATTTTAAGGAAAAAAAAAATTAATTCAACGAGTTAGCACGTTAGTTTTCTAGCGATTGGTACCAGTTTTATGGTTCTAGCTGGTATTGTTTCGATTTTATTGGCGAAAAAATCCCCCTAAAATATTAAAATATTTTATTATTTTTACCATTAATGCAAAATTCGGTGCCCCGTTATTCCTGTCGGCGTTATTTTTAGAAAAAGATTTACCTCGACGAGTTAAGACGTCAGCTTTCTAGCGATTGGTATCAGTTTCATAGTTCTAGCTGGTACTGTTTCGATTTCATTGGCAAAAAAAACCCCCTAAAATATTAAAATATTTTATTATTTTTACCATTAATGCAAGCTTTGGTGCCCCGTAATTCCTGTCGGCGATATTTTTAGAAAAAGACTTACTTCGGCGAGTTAGCACGTTAGTTTTCTAGCGATTGGTACAAGTTTTATGGTTCTATCTGTTACTGTTTCGATTTTATTGGCAAAAAAACCCTTAAAATATTAAAATATTAATGCAGAGTTTGGTGCCCTATTAACCCTGTCGGCGTTATTTTTAGAGAACAAATTTACTTCAACGAGTTAGCACGTTAGTTTTCTAGCGATTGGCACCAGTTTTATGGTTCTAGCTGGTATTGTTTCGATTTTATTGGCAAAAAAAACCCCCTAAAATATTAAAATATTTTATTATTTTTACCATTATTGCAAAATTTGGTGCCCCGTTATTCCTGTCGGCGTTATTTTTAGAAAAAGATTTACTTCGACGAGTTAGCACGTTAGCTTTCTAGCGATTGTTTTCAGCTTTATAGTTCTAGCTGGTGCTATTTCGATTTTATTGGCAAAAAAACCCCTTAAAATAATAAAATATTTTATTATTTTTACCATTAATGCAGAGTTTTGTGCCCCGTAATTGCTGTCGGCGTTATTTTTAGAAAAAGATTTACTTCGACGAGTTAGCACGTTAGTTTTCTAGCGATTGGTACCAGTTTCATAGTTCTAGCTGGTACTGTTTCGATTTCATTGGCAAAAAAAAACCCCTAAAATATTAAAATATTTTATTATTTTTACCATTAATGCAAAGTTTGGTGCCCCATAATTTCTGTCGGCGTTATTTTTAGAAAAAGACTTACTTCGACGAGTTAGCACGTTAGTTTTCTAGCGATTGGTACCAGTTCTATGGTTCTAGCTGGTACTGTTTTTGGTTGTTTGGTTCCAGCTTTATAGTTCTAGCTGGTGCTATTTCGATTTTATTGGCAAAAAACCCCTTAAAATAGTAAAATATTTTATTATTTTTACCATTAATGCAGAGTTTTGTGCCCCGTAATTGCTGTCGGCGTTATTTTTAGAAAAAGATTTACTTCAACGAGTTAGCACGTTAGTTTTCTAGCGATTGGTACTAGTTTCATAGTTCTAGCTGGTACTGTTTCGATTTCATTGGCAAAAAAAAACCCCTAAAATATTAACATATTTTATTATTTTTACCATTAATGCAAAGTTTGGTGCCCCATAATTCCTGTCGGCGTTATTTTTAGAAAAAGATTTACTTCGACGAGTTAGCACGTTAGTTTTCTAGCGATTGGCACCAGTTTTATGGTTCTAGCTGGTATTGTTTCGATTTTATTGGCAAAAAAACCCCCTAAAATATTAAAATATTTTATTATTTTTACCATTATTGCAAAATTTGGTGCCCCGTTATTCCTGTCGGCGTTATTTTTAGAAAAAGATTTACTTCGACGAGTTAAGACGTTAGCTTTCTAGCGATTGTTTTCAGCTTTATAGTTCTAGCTGGTGCTATTTCGATTTTATTGGCAAAATCCCCTTAAAATAATAAAATATTTTATTATTTTTACCATTAATGCAGAGTTTTGTGCCCCGTAATTGCTGTCGGCGTTATTTTTAGAAAAAGATTTACTTCGACGAGTTAGCACGTTAGTTTTCTAGCGATTGGTACCAGTTTCATAGTTCTAGCTGGTACTGTTTCGGTTTCATTGGCAAAAAAAACCCCTAAAATATTAAAATATTTTATTATTTTTACCATTAATGCAAAGTTTGGTGCCCCATAATTTCTGTCGGCGTTATTTCTTGAAAAACATATTTACTTTGACGAGTTAAAACGTTAGTTTTCTAGCGCTTGGTACCAGTTTTTTAGTTCTAGCTGGTACTATATCGATTTTATTGGCAAAAAACCCCTTAAAATAGTAAAATATTTTATTATTTTTACCATTAATGCAGAGTTAGGTGCCCTATAATTCCTGTCGGCGTTCTGTTTAGAAAAAATTTTCCTTCAACGAGTTAACACGTTAGTTTTCTTGTGACTGGTACCAGCTTCATAGTTCTAGCTGGTACTGTTTCGACTTTATTGGCAAAAAACCCCTTAAGATATTAAAATATTTTATTATTTTTACCATTAATGCAGAGTTTGGTGCCCTATAATTCCTGTCGACGTTATTTATAAAAAAAAAAAAATTACTTTGACACGTTAGCTTTCTCGCGATTGGTACTAGTTTCATAGTTCTAGCTGGTACTGTTTCGATTTTATTGGCAAAAAAACTTTAAAAATATTAAAATATTTTATTATATTTACCATTAATGCAGAGTTTGGTGTCCTACAATTCCTGTCGACGTTATTTTGAGAAAAAAAATTTACTTCGACGAGTTAACACGTTAGCTAAATAGCAAGTGGAACCAGTTTTATAGTTCTAGCTGGTACAGTTTCGATTTTATTGAAAAAAACTTCTTAAATTATTAAAATATTTCAATATTTATATCATTTATTCAGAGTTTGGTGCCCTATAATTCCTGTCGGCGTTATTTTTAGAAAAACAATTTACTTCGACGAGTTGACACGTTAGTTTTCTAGCGACTGGTACCAGTTTCATAGTTTTAGCTGGTATTGTTTCGATTTTATTGGCAAAAAACCCCTTAAAATATTAATGCGGAGTTTGGTGCCCTATAATTCCTGTCTGCGTTTTTTTTAGAAAAAAAATTTCCTTTATCGAGTTAACTCGTTAGTTTTCTAGCGATTGGTACCAGTTTCATAGTTCTAGCTGGTAGTGTTTCAAATTTATTGGAAAAAAACCCTTAAAATATTAAAATATTTTATTATTTTTACCATTAATGCTGAGTTTGGTGCCCTATAAATCCTGTCGGAATTATTTTTAGAAAAAAAATTTAAATCGACGAGTTACCACATTAGTTTTCTAGCGATTGGTACGAGTTTCATAGTTCTAGCTGGTACTCTTTTGATTTTATTTTCAAAAAACCCCTTAAAATAGTAAAATATTTTATTATTTTTACCATTAATGCAGAGTTTGGTGTCCTATAATTCCTGCCGGCGTTATTTTTGGAAAAAAAATTTAATCCAAAGAGTTAAGACGTTAGTTTTCTAGCGACTGGTACCAGTTTTATAGTTCTAGCGGGTATTGTTTCGATTTTATTGGCAAAAAAATCCCTTAAAATATTAAAATATTAATGCAGAGTTTGGTGCCCTATAATTCCTGTCGGCGTTATTTTTAGAAAAAAAATTTACTTCGACGAGTTAACACGTTAGTTTTCTAGCGATTGGTACCAGCTTCATAGTTTTAGCTGGTATTGTTTCGAATTTATTGGAAAAAAAACCCTTAAAATATTAAAATATTTCATTATTTTTACCAATAATGCAGAGTTTGTTGCCCTATAATTCCTGTCGGCGTTATCTTAAGAAAAAAAGTTTACTTCGACGAGTTAACACGTTAGCTTTCTAGCGATTGGTACCAGTTTCATAGTTTTAGCTGGTATTGTTTCGATTTTATTGGCAAAAAACCCCTTAAAATATTAATGCGGAGTTTGGTGCCCTATAATTCCTGTCTGCGTTTTTTTTAGAAAAAAAATTTACTTTATCGAGTTAACTCGTTAGTTTTCTAGCGATTGGTACCAGTTTCATAGTTCTAGCTGGTAGTGTTTCAAATTTATTGGAAAAAAACCCTTAAAATATTAAAATATTTTATTATTTTTACCATTAATGCTGAGTTTGGTGCCCTGTAAATCCTGTCGGAATTATTTTTAGAAAAAAAATTTAAATCGACGAGTTACCACATTAGTTTTCTAGCGATTGGTACGAGTTTCATAGTTCTAGCTGGTACTCTTTTGATTTTATTGGCAAAAAACCCCTTAAAATATTAAAATATTTTATTATTTTTACCATTAATGCAGAGTTTTGTGCCCTATAATTCCTGTCGGCGTTACTTTTAGAACGAAAAATTTACTTTGACTAGTTAACACGTTAGTTTTCTAGCGACTAGTACCAGCTTCAGAGTTTTAGCTGGTACTGTTCCGATTTTATTGGCAAAAAGAAAACCTTGAAATATTAAAATATTTTATTTTTTTTACCATTAATGCAGAGTTTGGTACCCTATAATTCCTGTCGACGTTATTTAGAGAAAAAGATTTAATTCGTCGAGGTAAAACGTTAGCTTTTTAGCGATTGGTACCGGTTTCATAGTTCTACCTGGTACTGTTTCGAATTTATTGGCAAAAAACCCCTTAAAATATTAAAATATTAATGCAGAGTTTGGTGCCCTATAAACCCTGTCGGCGTTATTTTTAGAGAACAAATTTACTTCAACGAGTTAGCACGTTAGTTTTCTAGCGATTGGCACCAGTTTTATGGTTCTAGCTGGTATTGTTTCGATTTTATTGGCAAAAAAAACCCCCTAAAATATTAAAATATTTTATTATTTTTACCATTATTGCAAAATTTGGTGCCCCGTTATTCCTGTCGGCGTTATTTTTAGAAAAAGATTTACTTCGACGAGTTAGCACGTTAGCTTTCTAGCGATTGTTTTCAGCTTTATAGTTCTAGCTGGTGCTATTTCGATTTTATTGGCAAAAAACCCCTTAAAATAATAAAATATTTTATTATTTTTACCATTAATGCAGAGTTTTGTGCCCCGTAATTGCTGTCGGCGTTATTTTTAGAAAAAGATTTACTTCGACGAGTTAGCACGTTAGTTTTCTAGCGATTGGTACCAGTTTCATAGTTCTAGCTGGTACTGTTTCGATTTCATTGGCAAAAATAAAACCCCTAAAATATTAAAATATTTTATTATTTTTACCATTAATGCAAAGTTTGGTGCCCCATAATTTCTGTCGGCTTTTATTTTAGAAAAAGACTTACTTCGACGAGTTAGCACGTTAGTTTTCTAGCGATTGGTACCAGTTCTATGGTTCTAGCTGGTACTGTTTTTGGTTGTTTGGTTCCAGCTTTATAGTTCTAGCTGGTGCTATTTCGATTTTATTGGCAAAAAACCCCTTAAATTAGTAAAATATTTTATTATTTTTACCATTAATGCAGAGTTTTGTGCCCCGTAATTGCTGTCGGCGTTATTTTTAGAAAAAGATTTACTTCAACGAGTTAGCACGTTAGTTTTCTAGCGATTGGTACTTGTTTCATAGTTCTAGCTGGTACTGTTTCGATTTCATTGGCAAAAAAAAACCCCTAAAATATTAACATATTTTATTATTTTTACCATTAATGCAAAGTTTGGTGCCCCATAATTCCTGTCGGCGTTATTTTTAGAAAAAGATTTACTTCGACGAGTTAGCACGTTAGTTTTCTAGCGATTGGTACCAGTTTTATGGTTCTACCTAGTACTGTTTCGATTTTATTGGCAAAAAAACCCTTAAAATATTAAAATATTAATGCAGAGTTTGGTGCCCTATAAACCCTGTCGGCGTTATTTCTCGAAAAAAAATTTATTTTGTCGAGTTCAAACGTTAGTTTTCTAGCGATTTGTTTCAGCTTTATAGTTCTATCTGGTATTGTTTCGATTTTATTGGCGAAAAAATCCCCCTAAAATATTAAAATATTTTATTATTTTTACCATTAATGCAAAATTTGGTGCCCCGTTATTCCTGTCGGCGTTATTTTTAGAAAAAGATTTACTTCGACGAGTTAAGACGTTAGCTTTCTAGCGATTGGTATCAGTTTCATAGTTCTAGCTGGTACTGTTTCGATTTCATTGGCAAAAAAAAACCCCTAAAATATTAAAATATTTTATTATTTTTACCATTAATGCAAGCTTTGGTGCCCCGTAATTCCTGTCGGCGATATTTTTAGAAAAAGACTTACTTCGGCGAGTTAGCACGTTAGGTTTCTAGCGATTGGTACCAGTTTTATAGTTCTATCTGGTACTGTTTCGATTTTATTGGCAAAAAAACCCTTAAAATATTAAAATATTAATGCAGAGTTTGGTGCCCTATAAAACCTGTCGGCGTTATTTTTAGAAAAGAAATTTACTTCAACGAGTTAGCACGTTAGTTTTCTAGCGATTGGCACCAGTTTTATGGTTCTAGCTTTTATTGTTTCGATTTTATTGGCAAAAAAACCCCTTAAAATATTAAAATATTTTATTATTTTTACCATTAATGCTGAGTTTATATATATATATGTTCCTTTAACTCCCACTGGAGCATAGGGCGCCAAATGCTGAGTTTGGTGCCCTATAATTCCTGTCGGCGTTATTTTTAGAAAAAGATTTACTTCGACGAGTTAGCACGTTAGTTTTCTAGCGATTGGTACCAGTTTCATAGTTCTAGCTGGTACTGTTTCGATTTCATTGGCAAAAAAAAACCCCTAAAATATTAACATATTTTATTATTTTTACCATTAATGCAAAGTTTGGTGCCCCATAATTCCTGTCGGCGTTATTTTTAGAAAAAGATTTACTTCGACGAGTTAGCACGTTAGTTTTCTAGCGAGTGGTACCAGTTTTATGGTTCTACCTAGTACTGTTTCGATTTTATTGGCAAAAAAAAACCCTTAAAATATTAAAATATTAATGCAGAGTTTGGTGCCCTATAAACCCTGTCGGCGTTATTTCTCGAAAAAAAATTTATTTTGTCGAGTTCAAACGTTAGTTTTCTAGCGATTTGTTTCAGCTTTATAGTTCTATCTGGTATTGTTTCGATTTTATTGGCGAAAAAATCCCCCTAAAATATTAAAATATTTTATTATTTTTACCATTAATGCAAAATTTGGTGCCCCGTTATTCCTGTCGGCGTTATTTTTAGAAAAAGATTTACTTCGACGAGTTAGCACGTTAGTTTTCTAGCGATTGGTACCAGTTTCATAGTTCTAGCTGGTACTGTTTCGATTTCATTGGCAAAAAAAAACCCCTAAAATATTAAAATATTTTATTATTTTTACCATTAATGCAAAGTTTGGTGCCCCATAATTTCTGTCGGCGTTATTTTTAGAAAAAGACTTACTTCGACGAGTTAGCACGTTAGTTTTCTAGCGATTGGTACTAGTTTCATAGTTCTAGCTGGTACTGTTTCGATTTCATTGGCAAAAAAAACCCCTAAAATATTAACATATTTTATTATTTTTACCATTAATGCAAAGTTTGGTGCCCCATAATTCCTGTCGGCGTTATTTTTAGAAAAAGATTTACTTCGACGAGTTAGCACGTTAGTTTTCTAGCGATTGGTACCAGTTTTATGGTTCTACCTAGTACTGTTTCGATTTTATTGGCAAAAAAAACCCCTTAAAATATTAAAATATTAATGCAGAGTTTGGTGCCCTATAAACCCTGTCGGCGTTATTTCTAGAAAAAATTTTATTTTGTCGAGTTCAAACGTTAGTTTTCTAGCGATTTGTTTCAGCTTTATAGTTCTAGCTGGTTATTTCGATTTTATTGGCAAAAAACCCCTTAAAATAGTAAAATATTTTAGTATTTTTACCATTAATGCAGAGTTTTGTGCCCCGTAATTCCTGTCGGCGTTATTTTTAGAAAAAAATTTACTTCGACGAATTAGCACGTTAGCTTTCTAGCGATTGAAACTTCATAGCTCTAACTAGCTGTTTCGATTTTATTGGCAAAAAAACCCCCTAAAATATTAAAATATTTTATTATTTTTACCATTAATGCAAAATTTGGTGCCCCGTTATTCCTGTCGGCGTTATTTTTAGAAAACGATTTACTTCTACGAGTTAAGACGTTAGCTTTCTAGCGATTGGTACCAGTTTCATAGTTCTAGCTGGTACTGTTTTGATTTCATTGGCAAAAAAACCCCCTAAAATATTAAAATATTTTATTAATTTAACCATTAATGCAAGGTTTGGTGCCCCGTAATTTCTGTCGGATATAGTTTTAGAAAAAGACTTACTTTGACGAGTTAGCACGTTAGTTTTCTAGCGATTGGTACAAGTTTTATGGTTCTATCTGGTACTGTTTCGATTTTATTGGCAAAAAAACCCTTAAAATATTAAAATATTAATGCAGAGTTTGGTGCCCTATAAACCCTGTCGGCGTTATTTTTAGAAAAAAAATTTACTTCAACGAGTTAGCACGTTAGTTTTCTAGTGATTGGTACCAGCTTTATGGTTCTAGCTGGTATTGTTTCGAATTTATTGGCAAAAAAACCCCCTAAAATATTAAAATATTTTATTATTTTTACCATTAATGCAAAGTTTGGTGCCCCATAATTTCTGTCGGCGTTATTTTTAGAAAAAGACTTACTTCGACGAGTTAGCACGTTAGTTTTCTAGCGATTGGTACCAGTTCTATGGTTCTAGCTGGTACTGTTTTTGGTTGTTTGGTTCCAGCTTTATAGTTCTAGCTGGTGCTATTTCGATTTTATTGGCAAAAAACCCCTTAAAATAGTAAAATATTTTATTATTTTTACCATTAATGCAGAGTTTTGTGCCCCGTAATTGCTGTCGGCGTTATTTTTGGAAAAAGATTTACTTCAACGAGTTAGCACGTTAGTTTTCTAGCGATTGGTACTAGTTTCATAGTTCTAGCTGGTACTGTTTCGATTTCATTGGCAAAAAAAAACCCCTAAAATATTAACATATTTTATTATTTTTACCATTAATGCAAAGTTTGGTGCCCCATAATTTCTGTCGGCGTTATTTCTTGAAAAACATATTTACTTTGACGAGTTAAAACGTTAGTTTTCTAGCGCTTGGTACCAGTTTTTTAGTTCTAGCTGGTACTATATCGATTTTATTGGCAAAAAACCCCTTAAAATAGTAAAATATTTTATTATTTTTACCATTAATGCAGAGTTAGGTGCCCTATAATTCCTGTCGGCGTTCTGTTTAGAAAAAATTTTACTTCAACGAGTTAACACGTTAGTTTTCTTGTGACTGGTACCAGCTTCATAGTTCTAGCTGGTACTGTTTCGACTTTATTGGCAAAAAACCCCTTAAGATATTAAAATATTTTATTATTTTTACCATTAATGCAGAGTTTGGTGCCCTATAATTCCTGTCGACGTTATTTATAAAAAAAAAAAAAATTACTTTGACACGTTAGCTTTCTCGCGATTGGTACTAGTTTCATAGTTCTAGCTGGTACTGTTTCGATTTTATTGGCAAAAAAACTTTAAAAATATTAAAATATTTTATTATATTTACCATTAATGCAGAGTTTGGTGTCCTACAATTCCTGTCGACGTTATTTTGAGAAAAAAAATTTACTTCGACGAGTTAACACGTTAGCTAAATAGCAAGTGGAACCAGTTTTATAGTTCTAGCTGGTACAGTTTCGATTTTATTGAAAAAAACTTCTTAAATTATTAAAATATTTCAATATTTTTATCATTAATTCAGAGTTTGGTGCCCTATAATTCCTGTCGGCGTTATTTTTAGAAAAACAATTTACTTCGACGAGTTGACACGTTAGTTTTCTAGCGACTGGTACCAGTTTCATAGTTTTAGCTGGTATTGTTTCGATTTTATTGGCAAAAAACCCCTTAAAATATTAATGCGGAGTTTGGTGCCCTATAATTCCTGTCTGCGTTTTTTTTAGAAAAAAAATTTCCTTTATCGAGTTAACTCGTTAGTTTTCTAGCGATTGGTACCAGTTTCATAGTTCTAGCTGGTAGTGTTTCAAATTTATTGGAAAAAAACCCTTAAAATATTAAAATATTTTATTATTTTTACCATTAATGCTGAGTTTGGTGCCCTATAAATCCTGTCGGAATTATTTTTAGAAAAAAAATTTAAATCGACGAGTTACCACATTAGTTTTCTAGCGATTGGTACGAGTTTCATAGTTCTAGCTGGTACTCTTTTGATTTTATTTTCAAAAAACCCCTTAAAATAGTAAAATATTTTATTATTTTTACCATTAATGCAGAGTTTGGTGTCCTATAATTCCTGCCGGCGTTATTTTTGGAAAAAAAATTTAATCCAAAGAGTTAAGACGTTAGTTTTCTAGCGACTGGTACCAGTTTTATAGTTCTAGCGGGTATTGTTTCGATTTTATTGGCAAAAAAATCCCTTAAAATATTAAAATATTAATGCAGAGTTTGGTGCCCTATAATTCCTGTCGGCGTTATTTTTAGAAAAAAAATTTACTTCGACGAGTTAACACGTTAGTTTTCTAGCGATTGGTACCAGCTTCATAGTTTTAGCTGGTATTGTTTCGAATTTATTGGAAAAAAAACCCTTAAAATATTAAAATATTTCATTATTTTTACCAATAATGCAGAGTTTGTTGCCCTATAATTCCTGTCGGCGTTATCTTAAGAAAAAAAGTTTACTTCGACGAGTTAACACGTTAGCTTTCTAGCGATTGGTACCAGTTTCATAGTTTTAGCTGGTATTGTTTCGATTTTATTGGCAAAAAACCCCTTAAAATATTAATGCGGAGTTTGGTGCCCTATAATTCCTGTCTGCGTTTTTTTTAGAAAAAAAATTTACTTTATCGAGTTAACTCGTTAGTTTTCTAGCGATTGGTACCAGTTTCATAGTTCTAGCTGGTAGTGTTTCAAATTTATTGGAAAAAAACCCTTAAAATATTAAAATATTTTATTATTTTTACCATTAATGCTGAGTTTGGTGCCCTGTAAATCCTGTCGGAATTATTTTTAGAAAAAAAATTTAAATCGACGAGTTACCACATTAGTTTTCTAGCGATTGGTACGAGTTTCATAGTTCTAGCTGGTACTCTTTTGATTTTATTGGCAAAAAACCCCTTAAAATATTAAAATATTTTATTATTTTTACCATTAATGCAGAGTTTTGTGCCCTATAATTCCTGTCGGCGTTACTTTTAGAACGAAAAATTTACTTTGACTAGTTAACACGTTAGTTTTCTAGCGACTAGTACCAGCTTCAGAGTTTTAGCTGGTACTGTTCCGATTTTATTGGCAAAAAGAAAACCTTGAAATATTAAAATATTTTATTTTTTTTACCATTAATGCAGAGTTTGGTACCCTATAATTCCTGTCGACGTTATTTAGAGAAAAAGATTTAATTCGTCGAGGTAAAACGTTAGCTTTTTAGCGATTGGTACCGGTTTCATAGTTCTACCTGGTACTGTTTCGAATTTATTGGCAAAAAACCCCTTAAAATATTAAAATATTAATGCAGAGTTTGGTGCCCTATAAACCCTGTCGGCGTTATTTTTAGAGAACAAATTTACTTCAACGAGTTAGCACGTTAGTTTTCTAGCGATTGGCACCAGTTTTATGGTTCTAGCTGGTATTGTTTCGATTTTATTGGCAAAAAAAACCCCCTAAAATATTAAAATATTTTATTATTTTTACCATTATTGCAAAATTTGGTGCCCCGTTATTCCTGTCGGCGTTATTTTTAGAAAAAGATTTACTTCGACGAGTTAGCACGTTAGCTTTCTAGCGATTGTTTTCAGCTTTATAGTTCTAGCTGGTGCTATTTCGATTTTATTGGCAAAAAACCCCTTAAAATAATAAAATATTTTATTATTTTTACCATTAATGCAGAGTTTTGTGCCCCGTAATTGCTGTCGGCGTTATTTTTAGAAAAAGATTTACTTCGACGAGTTAGCACGTTAGTTTTCTAGCGATTGGTACCAGTTTCATAGTTCTAGCTGGTACTGTTTCGATTTCATTGGCAAAAATAAAACCCCTAAAATATTAAAATATTTTATTATTTTTACCATTAATGCAAAGTTTGGTGCCCCATAATTTCTGTCGGCTTTTATTTTAGAAAAAGACTTACTTCGACGAGTTAGCACGTTAGTTTTCTAGCGATTGGTACCAGTTCTATGGTTCTAGCTGGTACTGTTTTTGGTTGTTTGGTTCCAGCTTTATAGTTCTAGCTGGTGCTATTTCGATTTTATTGGCAAAAAACCCCTTAAATTAGTAAAATATTTTATTATTTTTACCATTAATGCAGAGTTTTGTGCCCCGTAATTGCTGTCGGCGTTATTTTTAGAAAAAGATTTACTTCAACGAGTTAGCACGTTAGTTTTCTAGCGATTGGTACTTGTTTCATAGTTCTAGCTGGTACTGTTTCGATTTCATTGGCAAAAAAAAAACCCTAAAATATTAACATATTTTATTATTTTTACCATTAATGCAAAGTTTGGTGCCCCATAATTCCTGTCGGCGTTATTTTTAGAAAAAGATTTACTTCGACGAGTTAGCACGTTAGTTTTCTAGCGATTGGTACCAGTTTTATGGTTCTACCTAGTACTGTTTCGATTTTATTGGCAAAAAAAAACCCTTAAAATATTAAAATATTAATGCAGAGTTTGGTGCCCTATAAACCCTGTCGGCGTTATTTCTCGAAAAAAAATTTATTTTGTCGAGTTCAAACGTTAGTTTTCTAGCGATTTGTTTCAGCTTTATAGTTCTATCTGGTATTGTTTCGATTTTATTGGCGAAAAAATCCCCCTAAAATATTAAAATATTTTATTATTTTTACCATTAATGCAAAATTTGGTGCCCCGTTATTCCTGTCGGCGTTATTTTTAGAAAAAGATTTACTTCGACGAGTTAAGACGTTAGCTTTCTAGCGATTGGTATCAGTTTCATAGTTCTAGCTGGTACTGTTTCGATTTCATTGGCAAAAAAAAACCCCTAAAATATTAAAATATTTTATTATTTTTACCATTAATGCAAGCTTTGGTGCCCCGTAATTCCTGTCGGCGATATTTTTAGAAAAAGACTTACTTCGGCGAGTTAGCACGTTAGGTTTCTAGCGATTGGTACCAGTTTTATAGTTCTATCTGGTACTGTTTCGATTTTATTGGCAAAAAAAACCCTTAAAATATTAAAATATTAATGCAGAGTTTGGTGCCCTATAAAACCTGTCGGCGTTATTTTTAGAAAAGAAATTTACTTCAACGAGTTAGCACGTTAGTTTTCTAGCGATTGGCACCAGTTTTATGGTTCTAGCTTTTATTGTTTCGATTTTATTGGCAAAAAAACCCCTTAAAATATTAAAATATTTTATTATTTTTACCATTAATGCTGAGTTTATATATATATATGTTCCTTTAACCCCCACTGGAGCATAGGGCGCCAAATGCTGAGTTTGGTGCCCTATAATTCCTGTCGGCGTTATTTTTAGAAAAAGATTTACTTCGACGAGTTAGCACGTTAGTTTTCTAGCGATTGGTACCAGTTTCATAGTTCTAGCTGGTACTGTTTCGATTTCATTGGCAAAAAAAAAACCCCTAAAATATTAACATATTTTATTATTTTTACCATTAATGCAAAGTTTGGTGCCCCATAATTCCTGTCGGCGTTATTTTTAGAAAAAGATTTACTTCGACGAGTTAGCACGTTAGTTTTCTAGCGATTGGTACCAGTTTTATGGTTCTACCTAGTACTGTTTCGATTTTATTGGCAAAAAAAAACCCTTAAAATATTAAAATATTAATGCAGAGTTTGGTGCCCTATAAACCCTGTCGGCGTTATTTCTCGAAAAAAAATTTATTTTGTCGAGTTCAAACGTTAGTTTTCTAGCGATTTGTTTCAGCTTTATAGTTCTATCTGGTATTGTTTCGAGTTTATTGGCGAAAAAATCCCCCTAAAATATTAAAATATTTTATTATTTTTACCATTAATGCAAAATTTGGTGCCCCGTTATTCCTGTCGGCGTTATTTTTAGAAAAAGATTTACTTCGACGAGTTAGCACGTTAGTTTTCTAGCGATTGGTACCAGCTTCATAGTTCTAGCTGGTACTGTTTCGATTTCATTGGCAAAAAAAAAACCCCTAAAATATTAAAATATTTTATTATTTTTACCATTAATGCAAAGTTTGGTGCCCCATAATTTCTGTCGGCGTTATTTTTAGAAAAAGACTTACTTCGACGAGTTAGCACGTTAGTTTTCTAGCGATTGGTACTAGTTTCATAGTTCTAGCTGGTACTGTTTCGATTTCATTGGCAAAAAAAACCCCTAAAATATTAACATATTTTATTATTTTTACCATTAATGCAAAGTTTGGTGCCCCATAATTCCTGTCGGCGTTATTTTTAGAAAAAGATTTACTTCGACGAGTTAGCACGTTAGTTTTCTAGCGATTGGTACCAGTTTTATGGTTCTACCTAGTACTGTTTCGATTTTATTGGCAAAAAAAACCCCTTAAAATATTAAAATATTAATGCAGAGTTTGGTGCCCTATAAACCCTGTCGGCGTTATTTCTAGAAAAAATTTTATTTTGTCGAGTTCAAACGTTAGTTTTCTAGCGATTTGTTTCAGCTTTATAGTTCTAGCTGGTTATTTCGATTTTATTGGCAAAAAACCCCTTAAAATAGTAAAATATTTTAGTATTTTTACCATTAATGCAGAGTTTTGTGCCCCGTAATTCCTGTCGGCGTTATTTTTAGAAAAAAATTTACTTCGACGAATTAGCACGTTAGCTTTCTAGCGATTGAAACTTCATAGCTCTAACTAGCTGTTTCGATTTTATTGGCAAAAAAAAACCCCCTAAAATATTAAAATATTTTATTATTTTTACCATTAATGCAAAATTTGGTGCCCCGTTATTCCTGTCGGCGTTATTTTTAGAAAACGATTTACTTCTACGAGTTAAGACGTTAGCTTTCTAGCGATTGGTACCAGTTTCATAGTTCTAGCTGGTACTGTTTTGATTTCATTGGCAAAAAAACCCCCTAAAATATTAAAATATTTTATTAATTTAACCATTAATGCAAGGTTTGGTGCCCCGTAATTTCTGTCGGATATAGTTTTAGAAAAAGACTTACTTTGACGAGTTAGCACGTTAGTTTTCTAGCGATTGGTACAAGTTTTATGGTTCTATCTGGTACTGTTTCGATTTTATTGGCAAAAAAACCCTTAAAATATTAAAATATTAATGCAGAGTTTGGTGCCCTATAAACCCTGTCGGCGTTATTTTTAGAAAAAAAATTTACTTCAACGAGTTAGCACGTTAGTTTTCTAGTGATTGGTACCAGCTTTATGGTTCTAGCTGGTATTGTTTCGAATTTATTGGCAAAAAAACCCCCTAAAATATTAAAATATTTTATTATTTTTACCATTAATGCAAAGTTTGGTGCCCCATAATTTCTGTCGGCGTTATTTTTAGAAAAAGACTTACTTCGACGAGTTAGCACGTTAGTTTTCTAGCGATTGGTACTAGTTTCATAGTTCTAGCTGGTACTGTTTCGATTTCATTGGCAAAAAAAACCCCTAAAATATTAACATATTTTATTATTTTTACCATTAATGCAAAGTTTGGTGCCCCATAATTCCTGTCGGCGTTATTTTTAGAAAAAGATTTACTTCGACGAGTTAGCACGTTAGTTTTCTAGCGATTGGTACCAGTTTTATGGTTCTACCTAGTACTGTTTCGATTTTATTGGCAAAAAAAACCCCTTAAAATATTAAAATATTAATGCAGAGTTTGGTGCCCTATAAACCCTGTCGGCGTTATTTCTAGAAAAAATTTTATTTTGTCGAGTTCAAACGTTAGTTTTCTAGCGATTTGTTTCAGCTTTATAGTTCTAGCTGGTTATTTCGATTTTATTGGCAAAAAACCCCTTAAAATAGTAAAATATTTTAGTATTTTTACCATTAATGCAGAGTTTTGTGCCCCGTAATTCCTGTCGGCGTTATTTTTAGAAAAAAATTTACTTCGACGAATTAGCACGTTAGCTTTCTAGCGATTGGTACCAGTTTCATAGCTCTAACTAGCTGTTTCGATATTATTGGCAAAAAAAACCCCCTAAAATATTAAAATATTTTATTATTTTTACCATTAATGCAAAATTTGGTGCCCCGTTATTCCTGTCGGCGTTATTTTTAGAAAACGATTTACTTCTACGAGTTAAGACGTTAGCTTTCTAGCGATTGGTACCAGTTTCATAGTTCTAGCTGGTACTGTTTTGATTTCATTGGCAAAAAAAACCCCCTAAAATATTAAAATATTTTATTAATTTAACCATTAATGCAAGGTTTGGTGCCCCGTAATTTCTGTCGGATATAGTTTTAGAAAAAGACTTACTTTGACGAGTTAGCACGTTAGTTTTCTAGCGATTGGTACAAGTTTTATGGTTCTATCTGGTACTGTTTCGATTTTATTGGCAAAAAAACCCTTAAAATATTAAAATATTAATGCAGAGTTTGGTGCCCTATAAACCCTGTCGGCGTTATTTTTAGAAAAAAAATTTACTTCAACGAGTTAGCACGTTAGTTTTCTAGTGATTGGTACCAGCTTTATGGTTCTAGCTGGTATTGTTTCGAATTTATTGGCAAAAAAACCCCCTAAAATATTAAAATATTTTATTATTTTTACAATTAATGCAAAGTTTGGTGCCCCATGATTCCTGTCGGCGTTATTTTTAGAAAAAAAAATTAATTCAACGAGTTAGCACGTTAGTTTTCTAGCGATTGGTACCAGTTTTATAGTTCAAGCTAGTATTGTTTCGATTTTATTAACAAAAAAACCCATTAAAATATTAATGCAGAGTTTGGTGCCCTATAATTCCTGTCGGCGTTATTTCTAGAAAAAAAATTTATTTTGTCGAGTTCAAGCGTTAGTTTTCTAGCGATTTGTTTCAGCTTCATATTTCTAGCTGGTGCTATTTCGATTTTATTGGCAAAAAACCCCTTAAAATAGTAAAATATTTTAGTATTTTTACCACTAATGCAGAGTTTTGTGCCCCGTAATTCCTGTCGGCGTTATTTTTAGAAAAAAATTTACTTCGACGAATTAGCACGTTAGCTTTCTAGCGACTGGTACCAGTTTCATAGTTCCAGCTAGCTGTTTCGATTTTATTGGCAAAAAAAAACCCCTAAAATATTAAAATATTTTATTATTTTTACCATTAATGCAAAGTTTGGTGCCCCGTAATTCCTGTTGGCGTTATTTTTAGAAAAAAATTTACCTCGACGAGTTAGCACGTTAGTTTTCTAGCGATTGGTTTCAGTTTTATAGTTCTAGTTGGTACTGTTTCGATTTTATTGGCAAAAAACCCCTTAAAATATTAAAATATTTTATTATTTTTACCATTAATGCAGAGTTTGGTGCCCCGTAATTGCTGTCGGCGTTATTTTTAGAAAAAGATTTACTTCGACGAGTCAGCACGTTAGTTTTCTAGCGATTGGTACCAGTTTCATAGTTCTAGCTGGTACTGTTTCGATTTTATTGGCAAAAAAAAACACCCTAAAATATTAAAATATTTTATTATTTTTACATTAATGCAAAGTTTGGTGCCCCGTAATTCCTCTCGGCGTTATTTTTAGAAAAAGATTTACTTCGACGAGTTAGCACGTTAGTTTTCTAGCGATTGGTTTCAGTTTTATAGTTCTAGCTGGTACTATTTCGATTTTATTGGCAAAAAACCCCTTAAAATATTAAAATATTTTATTATTTTTACCCTTAATGCTGAGTTTATATATATATATGTTCCTTTAACTCCCACTGGAGCATAGGGCGCCAAATGCTGAGTTTGGTGCCCTATAATTCCTGTCGACGTTATTTATAAAAAAAAAATTTATTCGACGATTTAGGACGTTAGTTTTCTAGCGATTGGTACCAGTTTCATAGTTCTAGCTGGTAGTGTTTCGATTTTATTGGCGAAAAACCCCTTAAAATATTAAAATATTAATGCAGAGTTTGGTGCCCTATAATTCCTGTCGGCGTTTTTTTTAGAAAAAAAATTTACTTTAAAGAGTTAACACGTTAGTTTTCTAGCGATTGGTACCAGTTTCATAGTTCTAGCTGGTAGTGTTTCGATTTTATTGGCAAAAAACCCCCTAAAGTATTAAAATATTAATGCAGAGTTTGGTGCCCTATAATTCCTGTCGGCATTCTTTTAAGCAAAAAAAAATTTACTTCGACGACTTAACACGTTAGCTTTCTAGCGATTGGTACCAGTTTTATAGTTTTAGCTGGTACTGTTTCGATTTTATTGGCAAAAAACCCCTTAAAATATTAAAATATTAATGCAGAGTTTGGTTCCCTATAATTCCTTTCGGCGTTCTGTTTAGAAAAAAATTTACTTCAACGAGTTAATACGTTAGTTTTCTAGCGACTGGTACCAGCTTCATAGTTCTAGCAGGTACTGTTTCGATTTTATTGACAAAAAACCCCTTAAAATATTAAAATATTTTATTATTTTTACCATTAATGCTGAGTTTGGTGCCCTATAATTCCTGTCGACGTTATTTATAAAAAAAAAAATTACTTTGACACGTTAGCTTTCTCGCGATTGGTACTAGTTTCATAGTTCTAGCTGGTACTGTTTCGATTTTATTGGCAAATAAAAACTTTAAAAATATTAAAATATTTCAATATTTTTATCATTAATGCAGAGTTTGGTGCCCTATAATTCCTTTTTAAAATATTTTATTAATTTTACCATTAATGCAAGGTTTGGTGCCCCGTAATTTCTGTCGGCGATAGTTTTAGAAAAAGACTTACTTCGACGAGTTAGCACGTTAGTTTTCTAGCGATTTGTACAAGTTTTATGGTTCTATCTGGTACTGTTTCAATTTTATTGGCAAAAAAACCCTTAAAATATTAAAATATTAATGCAGAGTTTGGTGCCCTATAAACCCTGTCGGCGTTATTTTTAGAAAAAAAAAATTACTTCAACGAGTTAGCACGTTAGTTTTCTAGCGATTGGTACCAGTTTTATAGTTCTAGCTAGTATTGTTTCGATTTTATTGGCAAAAAAACCCATTAAAATATTAATGCAGAGTTTGGTGCCCTATAATTCCTGTCGGCGTTATTTTTGGAAAAAAAATTAATCCGACGAGTTAATACGTTAGTTTTCTAGCGATTGGAACCAGCTTTATGGTTCTAGCTGGTATTGTTTCGATTTTATTGGCAAAAAAAAAAACCCTAAAATATTAAAATATTTTATTATTTTTACAATTAATGCAAAGTTTGGTGCCCCATGATTCCTGTCGGCGTTATTTTTAGAAAAAAAAATTAATTCAACGAGTTAACACGTTAGTTTTCTAGCGATTGGTACCAGTTTTATAGTTCTAGCTAGTATTGTTTCGATTTTATTGGCAAAAAAACCCATTAAAATATTAATGCAGAGTTTGGTGCCCTATAATTCCTGTCGGCGTTATTTCTAGAAAAAAAATTTATTTTGTCGAGTTCAAGCGTTAGTTTTCTAGCGATTTGTTTCAGCTTCATATTTCTAGCTGGTGCTATTTCGATTTTATTGGCAAAAAACCCCTTAAAATAGTAAAATATTTTAGTATTTTTACCATTAATGCAGAGTTTTGTGCCCCGTAATTCCTGTCGGCGTTATTTTTAGAAAAAAATTTTCTTCGACGAATTAGCACGTTAGCTTTCTAGCGACTGGTACCAGTTTCATAGTTCTAGCTAGCTGTTTCGATTTTATTGGCAAAAAAAAACCCCTAAAACATTAAAATATTTTATTATTTTTACCATTAATGCAAAGTTTAGTGCCCCGTAATTCCTGTTGGCGTTATTTTTAGAAAAAAATTTACCTCGACGAGTTAGCACGTTAGTTTTCTAGCGATTGGTTTCAGTTTTATAGTTCTAGCTGGTACTGTTTCGATTTTATTGGCAAAAAACCCCTTAAAATATTAAAATATTTTATTATTTTTACCATTAATGCAGAGTTTGGTGCCCCGTAATTGCTGTCGGCGTTATTTTTAGAAAAAAATTTACTTCGACGAGTCAGCACGTTAGTTTTCTAGCTATTGGTACCAGTTTTATAGTTCTAGCTGGTACTGTTTCGATTTTATTGGCAAAAAAAAAACCCCTAAAATATTAAAATATTTTATTATTTTTACCATTAAAGCAAAGTTTGGTGCCCCGTAATTCCTGTCGGCGTTATTTTTAGAAAAAGATTTACTTCGATGAGTTAGCACGTTAGCTTTCTAGCGATTGGTACCAGTTTCATGGTTCTAGCTGGTATTGTTTCGATTTTATTGGCAAAAAACCCCTTAAAATATTAAAATATTTTATTATTTTTACCATTAATGCTGAGTTTATATATATATATGTTCCTTTAACTCCCACTGGAGCATAGGGCGCCAAATGCTGAGTTTGGTGCCCTATAATTCCTGTCGACGTTATTTATAAAAAAAAATTTATTCGACGAGTTAGGACGTTAGTTTTCTAGCGATTGGTACCAGTTTCATAGTTCTAGCTGGTAGTGTTTCGATTTTATTGGCGAAAAACCCCTTAAAATATTAAAATATTAATGCAGAGTTTGGTGCCCTATAATTCCTGTCGGCGTTTTTTTTAGAAAAAAAATTTACTTTAAAGAGTTAACACGTTAGTTTTCTAGCGATTGGTACCAGTTTCATAGTTCTAGCTGGTAGTGTTTGGATATTATTGGCAAAAAACCCCTTAAAGTATTAAAATATTAATGCAGAGTTTGGTGCCCTATAATTCCTGTCGGCATTCTTTTAAGCAAACAAAAATTTACTTCGACGACTTAACACGTTAGCTTTCTAGCGATTGGTACCAGTTTTATAGTTTTAGCTGGTACTGTTTCGATTTTATTGGCAAAAAACCCCTTAAAATATTAAAATATTAATGCAGAGTTTGGTTCCCTATAATTCCTTTCGGCGTTCTGTTTAGAAAAAAAATTTACTTCAACGAGTTAACACGTTAGTTTTCTAGCGACTGGTACCAGCTTCATAGTTCTAGCAGGTACTGTTTCGATTTTATTGACAAGAAACCCCTTAAAATATTTAAATATTTTATTATTTTTACCATTAATGCTGAGTTTGGTGCCCTATAATTCCTGTCGACGTTATTTATAAAAAAAAAAAATTACTTTGACACGTTAGCTTTCTCGCGATTGGTACTAGTTTCATAGTTCTAGCTGGTACTGTTTCGATTTTATTGGCAAAAAAAACACCCTAATATATTAAAATATTTTATTATTTTTACATTAATGCAAAGTTTGGTGCCCCGTAATTCCTCTCGGCGTTATTTTTAGAAAAAGATTTACTTCGACGAGTTAGCACGTTAGTTTTCTAGCGATTGGTTTCAGTTTTATAGTTCTAGCTGGTACTATTTCGATTTTATTGGCAAAAAACCCCTTAAAATATTAAAATATTTTATTATTTTTACCCTTAATGCTGAGTTTATATATATATATGTTCCTTTAACTCCCACTGGAGCATAGGGCGCCAAATGCTGAGTTTGGTGCCCTATAATTCCTGTCGACGTTATTTATAAAAAAAAAATTTATTCGACGATTTAGGACGTTAGTTTTCTAGCGATTGGTACCAGTTTCATAGTTCTAGCTGGTAGTGTTTCGATTTTATTGGCGAAAAACCCCTTAAAATATTAAAATATTAATGCAGAGTTTGGTGCCCTATAATTCCTGTCGGCGTTTTTTTTAGAAAAAAAATTTACTTTAAAGAGTTAACACGTTAGTTTTCTAGCGATTGGTACCAGTTTCATAGTTCTAGCTGGTAGTGTTTCGATTTTATTGGCAAAAAACCCCTTAAAGTATTAAAATATTAATGCAGAGTTTGGTGCCCTATAATTCCTGTCGGCATTCTTTTAAGCAAAAAAAAATTTACTTCGACGACTTAACACGTTAGCTTTCTAGCGATTGGTACCAGTTTTATAGTTTTAGCTGGTACTGTTTCGATTTTATTGGCAAAAAACCCCTTAAAATATTAAAATATTAATGCAGAGTTTGGTTCCCTATAATTCCTTTCGGCGTTCTGTTTAGAAAAAAATTTACTTCAACGAGTTAATACGTTAGTTTTCTAGCGACTGGTACCAGCTTCATAGTTCTAGCAGGTACTGTTTCGATTTTATTGACAAAAAACCCCTTAAAATATTAAAATATTTTATTATTTTTACCATTAATGCTGAGTTTGGTGCCCTATAATTCCTGTCGACGTTATTTATAAAAAAAAAAATTACTTTGACACGTTAGCTTTCTCGCGATTGGTACTAGTTTCATAGTTCTAGCTGGTACTGTTTCGATTTTATTGGCAAATAAAAACTTTAAAAATATTAAAATATTTCAATATTTTTATCATTAATGCAGAGTTTGGTGCCCTATAATTCCTTTTTAAAATATTTTATTAATTTTACCATTAATGCAAGGTTTGGTGCCCCGTAATTTCTGTCGGCGATAGTTTTAGAAAAAGACTTACTTCGACGAGTTAGCACGTTAGTTTTCTAGCGATTTGTACAAGTTTTATGGTTCTATCTGGTACTGTTTCAATTTTATTGGCAAAAAAACCCTTAAAATATTAAAATATTAATGCAGAGTTTGGTGCCCTATAAACCCTGTCGGCGTTATTTTTAGAAAAAAAAATTACTTCAACGAGTTAGCACGTTAGTTTTCTAGCGATTGGTACCAGCTTTATGGTTCTAGCTGGTATTGTTTCGATTTTATTGGCAAAAAAAAAACCCTAAAATATTAAAATAATTTATTATTTTTACAATTAATGCAAAGTTTGGTGCCCCATGATTCCTGTCGGCGTTATTTTTAGAAAAAAAAATTAATTCAACGAGTTAACACGTTAGTTTTCTAGCGATTGGTACCAGTTTTATAGTTCTAGCTAGTATTGTTTCGATTTTATTGGCAAAAAAACCCATTAAAATATTAATGCAGAGTTTGGTGCCCTATAATTCCTGTCGGCGTTATTTCTAGAAAAAAAATTTATTTTGTCGAGTTCAAGCGTTAGTTTTCTAGCGATTTGTTTCAGCTTCATATTTCTAGCTGGTGCTATTTCGATTTTATTGGCAAAAAACCCCTTAAAATAGTAAAATATTTTAGTATTTTTACCATTAATGCAGAGTTTTGTGCCCCGTAATTCCTGTCGGCGTTATTTTTAGAAAAAAATTTTCTTCGACGAATTAGCACGTTAGCTTTCTAGCGACTGGTACCAGTTTCATAGTTCTAGCTAGCTGTTTCGATTTTATTGGCAAAAAAAAACCCCTAAAACATTAAAATATTTTATTATTTTTACCATTAATGCAAAGTTTAGTGCCCCGTAATTCCTGTTGGCGTTATTTTTAGAAAAAAATTTACCTCGACGAGTTAGCACGTTAGTTTTCTAGCGATTGGTTTCAGTTTTATAGTTCTAGCTGGTACTGTTTCGATTTTATTGGCAAAAAACCCCTTAAAATATTAAAATATTTTATTATTTTTACCATTAATGCAGAGTTTGGTGCCCCGTAATTGCTGTCGGCGTTATTTTTAGAAAAAAATTTACTTCGACGAGTCAGCACGTTAGTTTTCTAGCTATTGGTACCAGTTTTATAGTTCTAGCTGGTACTGTTTCGATTTTATTGGCAAAAAAAAAACCCCTAAAATATTAAAATATTTTATTATTTTTACCATTAATGCAAAGTTTGGTGCCCCGTAATTCCTGTCGGCGTTATTTTTAGAAAAAGATTTACTTCGATGAGTTAGCACGTTAGCTTTCTAGCGATTGGTACCAGTTTCATGGTTCTAGCTGGTATTGTTTCGATTTTATTGGCAAAAAACCCCTTAAAATATGAAAATATTTTATTATTTTTACCATTAATGCTGAGTTTATATATATATATGTTCCTTTAACTCCCACTGGAGCATAGGGCGCCAAATGCTGAGTTTGGTGCCCTATAATTCCTGTCGACGTTATTTATAAAAAAAAATTTATTCGACGAGTTAGGACGTTAGTTTTCTAGCGATTGGTACCAGTTTCATAGTTCTAGCTGGTAGTGTTTCGATTTTATTGGCGAAAAACCCCTTAAAATATTAAAATATTAATGCAGAGTTTGGTGCCCTATAATTCCTGTCGGCGTTTTTTTTAGAAAAAAAATTTACTTTAAAGAGTTAACACGTTAGTTTTCTAGCGATTGGTACCAGTTTCATAGTTCTAGCTGGTAGTGTTTGGATATTATTGGCAAAAAACCCCTTAAAGTATTAAAATATTAATGCAGAGTTTGGTGCCCTATAATTCCTGTCGGCATTCTTTTAAGCAAACAAAAATTTACTTCGACGACTTAACACGTTAGCTTTCTAGCGATTGGTACCAGTTTTATAGTTTTAGCTGGTACTGTTTCGATTTTATTGGCAAAAAACCCCTTAAAATATTAAAATATTAATGCAGAGTTTGGTTCCCTATAATTCCTTTCGGCGTTCTGTTTAGAAAAAAAATTTACTTCAACGAGTTAACACGTTAGTTTTCTAGCGACTGGTACCAGCTTCATAGTTCTAGCAGGTACTGTTTCGATTTTATTGACAAGAAACCCCTTAAAATATTTAAATATTTTATTATTTTTACCATTAATGCTGAGTTTGGTGCCCTATAATTCCTGTCGACGTTATTTATAAAAAAAAAAATTACTTTGACACGTTAGCTTTCTCGCGATTGGTACTAGTTTCATAGTTCTAGCTGGTACTGTTTCGATTTTATTGGCAAATAAAAACTTTAAAAATATTAAAATATTTTATTATATTTACCATTAATGCAGAGTTTGGTGTCCTACAATTCCTGTCGACGTTATTTAGAGAAAAAAAAATTTACTTCGACGAGTTAACACGTTAGCTAAATAGCAAGTGGTACCAGTTTTATAGTTCTAGCTGGTACAGTTTCGATTTTATTGAAAAAAACTTCTTAAATTATTAAAACATTTCAATATTTTTATCATTAATGCAGAGTTTGGTGCCCTATAATTCCTTTTGGCGTTCTGTTTAGAAAAAAATTTACTTCAGCGAGTTAACACGTTAGTTTTCTAGCGACTGGTACCAGCTTCATAGTTCTAGCTGGTACTGTTTCGATTTTATTGGCAAAAAACCCCTTTAAATATTAAAATATTTTATTATTTTTACCATTAATGCTGAGTTTGGTGCCCAATAATTCCTGTCGACGTTATTTATAAAAAAAAAAATTACTTTGACACGTTAGCTTTCTCGCGATTGGTACTAGTTTCATAGTTCTAGCTGGTACTGTTTCGATTTTATTGGCAAAAAAAAACTTTAAAAATATTAAAATATTTTATTATATTTACCATTAATGCAGAGTTTGGTGTCCTACAATTCCTGTCGACGTTATTTAGAGAAAAAACAATTTACTTCGACGAGTTGACACGTTAGTTTTCTAGTGACTGGTACCAGTTTCATAGTTCTACCTGTTGCTGTTTCGATTTTATTGGCAAAAAAACCCCTTAAAATATTAAATATTAATGCAGAGTTTGGTGCCCTATAATTCCTGTCGGCGTTATTTCTAGCAAAAAAATTTACCTTGTCGAGTTAAAACCTTAGTTTTCTAGCGACTGGTACCAGATTTATAGTTCTAGCTGGTACTATTTCGATTTTATTTTCAAAAAAACCCCTTAAAATAGTAAAATATTTTATTATTTTTACCAATAATGCAGAGTTTGGTGCCCTATAATTCCTGCCGGCGTTATTTTTGGAAAAAAAATTAATCCGACGAGTTAATACGTTAGTTTTCTAGCGATTGGTACCAGCTTCATAGTTTTAGCTGGTATTGTTTCGATTTTATTGGCAAAAAACCCCTTAAAATATTAAAATATTTTATTATTTTTACCATTAATGCAAAGTTTGGTGACCCATAATTCCTGTCGGCGTTATTTTTAGAAAAAAAAAATTTATCCGACGAGTTAGCACGTTAGTTTTCTAGCGATTGGTATAAGTTTTATGGTTCTAGCTGGTATTGTTTCGAATTTATTGGAAAAAAAAACCCTTAAAATATTTCATTATTTTTACCAATAATGCAGAGTTTGTTGCCCTATAATTCCTGTAGGCGTTATTTTAAGAAAAAAAATTTACTTCGGCGAGTTAACACGTTAGCTTTCTAGCGATTGGTACCAGCTTCATAGTTTTAGCTGGTATTGTTTCGATTTTATTGGCAAAAAACCCCTTAAAATATTAATGCGGAGTTTGGTGCCCCATAATTCCTGTCGGCGTTATTTCTAGAAAAAAAATTTACTTCAGCAAGTTAGCACGTTAGTCTTCTAGCGATTGGCACCAGTTTTATGGTTGTAGCTGATACTGTTTCGATTTTATTGGCAAAAAAACCCCCTAAAATATTAAAATATTTTATTATTTTTACCATTAATGCAAAGTTTGGTGCCCCGTACTTCCTGTCGGCGATATTTTTAGAAAAAGACTAAGTTCGACAAGTTAGCGTGTTAGTTTTCTAGCGATTGGTTTCAGTTTTATAGTTCTAGCTGGTACTATTTCGATTTTATTGGCAAAAAACCCCTTAAAATATTAAAATATTTTATTATTTTTACCATTAATGCAGAGTTTGGTACCCCGTAATTGCTGTCGGCGTTATTTTTAGAAAAAGATTTACTTCGACGAGTTAGCACGTTAGTTTTCTAGCGATTGGTACCAGTTTCATAGTTCTAGCTGGTACTGTTTCGATTTCATTGGCAAAAAAACCCCTAAAATATTAAAATATTTTATTATTTTTACCATTAATGCAAAGATTGGTGCCCAGTGATTCCTGTCGGCGATATTTTTAGAAAAAGACTTACTTTGACGAGTTAGCACGTTAGTTTTCTAGCGATTGGTACCAGTTTTATGGTTCTATCTGGTACTGTTTTGATTTTATTGGCAAAAAAAACCCCTTAAAATATTAAAATATTAATGCAGAGTTTGGTGCCCTATAAACCCTGTCGGCGTTATTTTTAGAAAAAAGATTTACTTCGACGAGTTTAGACGTTAGCTTTCTAGCGATTGGTACCAGTTTCATAGTTCTAGCTGGTACTGTTTCGATTTCATTAAAAAAAAAAACCCCTAAAATATTAAAATATTTTATTATTTTTACCATTAATGCAAAGTTTGGTGCCCCGTAATTCCTGTCGGCGTTATTTTTAGAAAAAGATTTACTTCGATGAGTTAGCACGTTAGCTTTCTAGCGATTGGTACCAGTTTCATGGTTCTAGCTGGTATTGTTTCGATTTTATTGGCAAAAAACCCCTTAAAATATTAAAATATTTTATTATTTTTACCATTAATGCTGAGTTTATATATATATATGTTCCTTTAACTCCCACTGGAGCATAGGGCGCCAAATGCTGAGTTTGGTGCCCTATAATTCCTGTCGACGTTATTTATAAAAAAAAATTTATTCGACGAGTTAGGACGTTAGTTTTCTAGCGATTGGTACCAGTTTCATAGTTCTAGCTGGTAGTGTTTCGATTTTATTGGCGAAAAACCCCTTAAAATATTAAAATATTAATGCAGAGTTTGGTGCCCTATAATTCCTGTCGGCATTCTTTTAAGCAAAAAAAAATTTACTTCGACGACTTAACACGTTAGCTTTCTAGCGATTGGTACCAGTTTTATAGTTTTAGCTGGTACTGTTTCGGTTTTATTGGCAAAAAACCCCTTAAAATATTAAAATATTAATGCAGAGTTTGGTTCCCTATAATTCCTTTCGGCGTTCTGTTTAGAAAAAAATTTACTTCAACGAGTTAACACGTTAGTTTTTTAGCGACTGGTACCAGCTTCATAGTTCTAGCAGGTACTGTTTCGATTTTATTGACAAGAAACCCCTTAAAATATTTAAATATTTTATTATTTTTACCATTAATGCTGAGTTTGGTGCCCTATAATTCCTGTCGACGTTATTTATAAAAAAAAAAATTACTTTGACACGTTAGCTTTCTCGCGATTGGTACTAGTTTCATAGTTCTAGCTGGTACTGTTTCGATTTTATTGGCAAATAAAAACTTTAAAAATATTAAAATATTTTATTATATTTACCATTAATGCAGAGTTTGGTGTCCTACAATTCCTGTCGACGTTATTTAGAGAAAAAAAAATTTACTTCGACGAGTTAACACGTTAGCTAAATAGCAAGTGGTACCAGTTTTATAGTTCTAGCTGGTACAGTTTCGATTTTATTGAAAAAAACTTCTTAAATTATTAAAATATTTCAATATTTTTATCATTAATGCAGAGTTTGGTGCCCTATAATTCCTTTTGGCGTTCTGTTTAGAAAAAAATTTACTTCAACGAGTTAACACGTTAGTTTTCTAGCGACTGGTACCAGCTTCATAGTTCTAGCTGGTACTGCTTCGATTTTATTGGCAAAAAACCCCTTTAAATATTAAAATATTTTATTATTTTTACCATTAATGCTGAGTTTGGTGCCCAATAATTCCTGTCGACGTTATTTATAAAAAAAAAAATTACTTTGACACGTTAGCTTTCTCGCGATTGGTACTAGTTTCATAGTTCTAGCTGGTACTGTTTCGATTTTATTGGCAAAAAAAAACTTTAAAAATATTAAAATATTTTATTATATTTACCATTAATGCAGAGTTTGGTGTCCTACAATTCCTGTCGACGTTATTTAGAGAAAAAACAATTTACTTCGACGAGTTAACACGTTAGTTTTCTAGTGACTGGTACCAGTTTCATAGTTCTACCTGTTGCTGTTTCGATTTTATTGGCAAAAAAACCCCTTAAAGTATTAAAATATTAATGCAGAGTTTGGTGCCCTATAATTCCTGTCGGCATTCTTTTAAGCAAAAAAAAATTTACTTCGACGACTTAACACGTTAGCTTTCTAGCGATTGGTACCAGTTTTATAGTTTTAGCTGGTACTGTTTCGATTTTATTGGCAAAAAACCCCTTAAAATATTAAAATATTAATGCAGAGTTTGGTTCCCTATAATTCCTTTCGGCGTTCTGTTTAGAAAAAAATTTACTTCAACGAGTTAATACGTTAGTTTTCTAGCGACTGGTACCAGCTTCATAGTTCTAGCAGGTACTGTTTCGATTTTATTGACAAAAAACCCCTTAAAATATTAAAATATTTTATTATTTTTACCATTAATGCTGAGTTTGGTGCCCTATAATTCCTGTCGACGTTATTTATAAAAAAAAAAAATTACTTTGACACGTTAGCTTTCTCGCGATTGGTACTAGTTTCATAGTTCTAGCTGGTACTGTTTCGATTTTATTGGCAAATAAAAACTTTAAAAATATTAAAATATTTCAATATTTTTATCATTAATGCAGAGTTTGGTGCCCATATAATTCCTTTTTAAAAATATTTTATTAATTTTACCATTAATGCAAGGTTTGGTGCCCCGTAATTTCTGTCGGCGATAGTTTTAGAAAAAGACTTACTTCGACGAGTTAGCACGTTAGTTTTTCTAGCGATTTGTACAAGTTTTATGGTTCTATCTGGTACTGTTTCAATTTTATTGGCAAAAAAAACCCTTAAAATATTAAAATATTAATGCAGAGTTTGGTGCCCCTATAAACCCTGTCGGCGTTATTTTTAGAAAAAAAAAATTACTTCAACGAGTTAGCACGTTAGTTTTCTAGCGATTGGTACCAGTTTTATAGTTCTAGCTAGTATTGTTTCGATTTTATTGGCAAAAAAAACCCATTAAAATATTAATGCAGAGGTTTGGTGCCCTATAATTCCTGTCGGCGTTATTTTTGGAAAAAAAATTAATCCGACGAGTTAATACGTTAGTTTTCCTAGCGATTGGAACCAGCTTTATGGTTCTAGCTGGTATTGTTTCGATTTTATTGGCAAAAAAAAAAACCCTAAAATATTAAAATATTTTATTATTTTTACAATTAATGCAAAGTTTGGTGCCCCCATGATTCCTGTCGGCGTTATTTTTAGAAAAAAAAATTAATTCAACGAGTTAACACGTTAGTTTTCTAGCGATTGGTACCAGTTTTATAGTTCTAGCTAGTATTGTTTCGATTTTATTGGCAAAAAAACCCATTAAATATTAATGCAGAGTTGGTGCCCTATAATTCCTGTCGGCGTTATTTCTAGAAAAAAAAATTTATTTTGTCGAGTTCAAGCGTTAGTTTTCTAGCGATTTGTTTCAGCTTCATATTTCTAGCTGTGCTATTTCGATTTTATTGGCAAAAAACCCCTTAAAATAGTAAAATATTTTAGTATTTTTACCATTAATGCAGAGTTTTGTGCCCCGTAATTCCTGTCGGCGTTATTTTAGAAAAAAATTTTCTTCGACGAATTAGCACGTTAGCTTTCTAGCGACTGGTACCAGTTTCATAGTTCTAGCTAGCTGTTTCGATTTTATTGGCAAAAAAAAACCCCCTAAAACATTAAAATATTTTATTATTTTTACCATTAATGCAAAGTTTAGTGCCCCGTAATTCCTGTTGGCGTTATTTTTAGAAAAAAATTTACCTCGACGAGTTAGCACGTTAGTTTTCTAGCGATTGGTTTTCAGTTTTATAGTTCTAGCTGGTACTGTTTCGATTTTATTGGCAAAAAACCCCCTTAAAATATTAAAATATTTTATTATTTTTACCATTAATGCAGAGTTTGGTGCCCCGTAATTGCTGTCGGCGTTATTTTTAGAAAAAAATTTACTTCGACGAGTCAGCACGTTAGTTTTCTAGCTATTGGTACCAGTTTTATAGTTCTAGCTGGTACTGTTTCGATTTTATTGGCAAAAAAAAAAACCCCTAAAATATTAAAATATTTTATTATTTTTACCATTAAAGCAAAGTTTGGTGCCCCGTAATTCCTGTCGGCGTTTTTTTTAGAAAAAGATTTACTTCGATGAGTTAGCACGTTAGCTTTCTAGCGATTGGTACCAGTTTCATGTTCTAGCTGGTATTGTTTCGATTTTATTGGCAAAAAAACCCCTTAAAATATTAAAATATTTTATTTATTTTTACCATTAATGCTGAGTTTATATATATATATGTCCTTTAACTCCCACTGGAGCATAGGGCGCCAAATGCTGAGTTTGGTGCCCTATAATTCCTGTCGACGTTATTTATAAAAAAAAATTTATTCGACGAGTTAGGACGTTAGTTTTCTAGCGATTGGTACCAGTTTCATAGTTCTAGCTGGTAGTGTTTTCGATTTTATTGGCGAAAAACCCCTTAAAATATTAAAATATTAATGCAGAGTTTGGTGCCCTATAATTCCTGTCGGCGTTTTTTTTAGAAAAAAAATTTACTTTAAAGAGTTAACACGTTAGTTTTCTAGCGATTGGTACCAGTTTCATAGTTCTAGCTGGTAGTGTTTGGATATTATTGGCAAAAAACCCCTTAAAGTATTAAAATATTAATGGCAGAGTTTGGTGCCCTATAATTCCTGGTCGGCATTCTTTTAAGCAAACAAAAATTTACTTCGACGACTTAACACGTTAGCTTTCTAGCGATTGGTACCCATAGTTCTAGCTGGTACTGTTTCGATTTCATTGGCAAAAAAAAACCCCTAAAATATTAACATATTAATGCAGAGTTTGGTTCCCTATAATTCCTTTCGGCGTTGCTGTTTAGAAAAAAAATTTACTTCAACGAGTTAACACGTTAGTTTTCTAGCGACTGGTACCAGCTTCATAGTTCTAGCAGGTACTGTTTCGATTTTATTGACAAGAAACCCCTTAAAATATTTAAATATTTTATTATTTTTACCATTAATGCTGAGTTTGGTGCCCTATAATTCCCTGTCGACGTTATTTATAAAAATAAAAAATTACTTTGACACGTTAGCTTTCTCGCGATTGGTACTAGTTTCATAGTTCTAGCTGTACTGTTTCGATTTTATTGGCAAAAAAAACACCCTAATATATTAAAATATTTTATTATTTTTACATTAATGCAAAGTTTGGGTGCCCCGTAATTCCTCTCGGCGTTATTTTTAGAAAAAGATTTACTTCGACGAGTTAGCACGTTAGTTTTCTAGCGATTGGTTTCAGTTTTATAGTTCTAGCTGGTACTATTTCGATTTTATTGGCAAAAAACCCCTTAAAAATATTAAAATATTTTATTATTTTTACCCTTAATGCTGAGTTATATATATATATGTTCCTTTAACTCCCACTGGAGCATAGGGCGCCAAATGCTGAGTTTGGTGCCCTATAATTCCTGTCGACGTTATTTATAAAAAAAAAATTTATTCGACGATTTAGGACGTTAGTTTTCTAGCGATTGGTACCAGTTTCATAGTTCTAGCTGGTAGTGTTTCGATTTTATTGGCGAAAAAACCCCTTAAAATATTAAAATATTAATGCAGAGTTTGGTGCCCTATAATTCCTGTCGGCGTTTTTTTTAGAAAAAAAATTTACTTTAAAGAGTTAACACGTTAGTTTTCTAGCGATTGGTACCAGTTTCATAGTTCTAGCTGGTAGTGTTTCGATTTTATTGGCAAAAAACCCCTTAAAGTATTAAAATATTAATGCAGAGTTTGGTGCCCTATAATTCCTGTCGGCATTCTTTTAAGCAAAAAAAAATTTACTTCGACGACTTAACACGTTAGCTTTCTAGCGATTGGTACCAGTTTTATAGTTTTAGCTGGTACTGTTTCGATTTTATTGGCAAAAAACCCCTTAAAATATTAAAATATTAATGCAGAGTTTGGTTCCCTATAATTCCTTTCGGCGTTCTGTTTAGAAAAAAATTTACTTCAACGAGTTAATACGTTAGTTTTCTAGCGACTGGTACCAGCTTCATAGTTCTAGCAGGTACTGTTTCGATTTTATTGACAAAAAACCCCTTAAAATATTAAAATATTTTATTATTTTTACCATTAATGCTGAGTTTGGTGCCCTATAATTCCTGTCGACGTTATTTATAAAAAAAAAAAAATTACTTTGACACGTTAGCTTTCTCGCGATTGGTACTAGTTTCATAGTTCTAGCTGGTACTGTTTCGATTTTATTGGCAAATAAAAACTTTAAAAATATTAAAATATTTCAATATTTTTATCATTAAGCAGAGTTTGGTGCCCTATAATTCCTTTTTAAAATATTTTATTAATTTTACCATTAATGCAAGGGTTTGGTGCCCCGTAATTTCTGTCGGCGATAGTTTTAGAAAAAGACTTACTTCGACGAGTTAGCACGTTAGTTTTCTAGCGATTTGTACAAGTTTTATGGTTCTATCTGGTACTGTTTCAATTTTATTGGCAAAAAAACCCTTAAAATATTAAAATATTAATGCAGAGTTTGGTGCCCTATAAACCCTGTCGGCGTTATTTTTTAGAAAAAAAAAATTACTTCAACGAGTTAGCACGTTAGTTTTCTAGCGATTGGTACCCAAGCTTTATGGTTCTAGCTGGTATTGTTTCGATTTTTATTGGCAAAAAAAAAAAACCCTAAAATATTAAAATAATTTATTATTTTTACAATTAATGCAAAGTTTGGTGCCCCATGATTCCTGTCGGCGTTATTTTTAGAAAAAAAAATAATTCAAACGAGTTAACACGTTAGTTTTCTAGCGATTGGTACCAGTTTTATAGTTCTAGCTAGTATTGTTTCGATTTTATTGGCAAAAAAACCCATTAAAATATTAATGCAGAGTTTGGTGCCCTATAATTCCTGTCGGCGTTATTTCTAGAAAAAAAATTTATTTTGTCGAGTTCAAGCGTTAGTTTTCTAGCGATTTGTTTCAGCTTCATATTTCTAGCTGTGCTATTTCGATTTTATTGGCAAAAAACCCCTTAAAATAGTAAAATATTTTAGTATTTTTACCATTAATGCAGAGTTTGTGCCCCCGTAATTCCTGTCGGCGTTATTTTTAGAAAAAAATTTTCTTCGACGAATTAGCACGTTAGCTTTCTAGCGACTGGTACCAGTTTCATAGTTCTAGCTAGCTGTTTCGATTTTATTGGCAAAAAAAAACCCCTAAAACATTAAAATATTTTATTATTTTTACCATTAATGGCAAAGTTTAGTGCCCCGTAATTCCTGTTGGCGTTATTTTTAGAAAAAAATTTACCTCGACGGAGTTAGCACGTTAGTTTTCTAGCGATTGGTTTCAGTTTTATAGTTCTAGCTGGTACTGTTTCGATTTTATTGGCAAAAAACCCCTTAAAAATATTAAAATATTTTATTATTTTTACCATTAATGCAGAGTTTGGTGCCCCGTAATTGCTGTCGGCGTTATTTTTAGAAAAAAATTTACTTCGACGAGTCAGCACGTTAGGTTTCTAGCTATTGGTACCAGTTTTATAGTTCTAGCTGGTACTGTTTCGATTTTATTGGCAAAAAAAAAACCCCTAAAATATTAAAATATTTTATTATTTTTACCATTAATGCAAAGTTTGGTGCCCCGTAATTCCTGTCGGCGTTATTTTTAGAAAAAGATTTACTTCGATGAGTTAGCACGTTAGCTTTCTAGCGATTGGTACCAGTTTCATGGTTCTAGCTGGTATTGTTTCGATTTTATTGGCAAAAAACCCCTTAAAATATGAAAATATTTTATTATTTTTACCATTAATGCTGAGTTTATATATATATATGTTCCTTTAACTCCCACTGGAGCATAGGGCGCCAAATGCTGAGTTTGGTGCCCTATAATTCCTGTCGACGTTATTTATAAAAAAAAATTTATTCGACGAGTTAGGACGTTAGTTTTCTAGCGATTGGTACCAGTTTCATAGTTCTAGCTGGTAGTGTTTCGATTTTATTGGCGAAAAACCCCTTAAAATATTAAAATATTAATGCAGAGTTTGGTGCCCTATAATTCCTGTCGGCGTTTTTTTTAGAAAAAAAATTTACTTTAAAGAGTTAACACGTTAGTTTTCTAGCGATTGGTACCAGTTTCATAGTTCTAGCTGGTAGTGTTTGGATATTATTGGCAAAAAACCCCTTAAAGTATTAAAATATTAATGCAGAGTTTGGTGCCCTATAATTCCTGTCGGCATTCTTTTAAGCAAACAAAAATTTACTTCGACGACTTAACACGTTAGCTTTCTAGCGATTGGTACCAGTTTTATAGTTTTAGCTGGTACTGTTTCGATTTTATTGGCAAAAAACCCCTTAAAATATTAAAATATTAATGCAGAGTTTGGTTCCCTATAATTCCTTTCGGCGTTCTGTTTAGAAAAAAAATTTACTTCAACGAGTTAACACGTTAGTTTTCTAGCGACTGGTACCAGCTTCATAGTTCTAGCAGGTACTGTTTCGATTTTATTGACAAGAAACCCCTTAAAATATTTAAATATTTTATTATTTTTACCATTAATGCTGAGTTTGGTGCCCTATAATTCCTGTCGACGTTATTTATAAAAAAAAAAATTACTTTGACACGTTAGCTTTCTCGCGATTGGTACTAGTTTCATAGTTCTAGCTGGTACTGTTTCGATTTTATTGGCAAATAAAAACTTTAAAAATATTAAAATATTTTATTATATTTACCATTAATGCAGAGTTTGGTGTCCTACAATTCCTGTCGACGTTATTTAGAGAAAAAAAAATTTACTTCGACGAGTTAACACGTTAGCTAAATAGCAAGTGGTACCAGTTTTATAGTTCTAGCTGGTACAGTTTCGATTTTATTGAAAAAAACTTCTTAAATTATTAAAACATTTCAATATTTTTATCATTAATGCAGAGTTTGGTGCCCTATAATTCCTTTTGGCGTTCTGTTTAGAAAAAAATTTACTTCAGCGAGTTAACACGTTAGTTTTCTAGCGACTGGTACCAGCTTCATAGTTCTAGCTGGTACTGTTTCGATTTTATTGGCAAAAAACCCCTTTAAATATTAAAATATTTTATTATTTTTACCATTAATGCTGAGTTTGGTGCCCAATAATTCCTGTCGACGTTATTTATAAAAAAAAAAATTACTTTGACACGTTAGCTTTCTCGCGATTGGTACTAGTTTCATAGTTCTAGCTGGTACTGTTTCGATTTTATTGGCAAAAAAAAACTTTAAAAATATTAAAATATTTTATTATATTTACCATTAATGCAGAGTTTGGTGTCCTACAATTCCTGTCGACGTTATTTAGAGAAAAAACAATTTACTTCGACGAGTTGACACGTTAGTTTTCTAGTGACTGGTACCAGTTTCATAGTTCTACCTGTTGCTGTTTCGATTTTATTGGCAAAAAAACCCCTTAAAATATTAAATATTAATGCAGAGTTTGGTGCCCTATAATTCCTGTCGGCGTTATTTCTAGCAAAAAAATTTACCTTGTCGAGTTAAAACCTTAGTTTTCTAGCGACTGGTACCAGATTTATAGTTCTAGCTGGTACTATTTCGATTTTATTTTCAAAAAACCCCTTAAAATAGTAAAATATTTTATTATTTTTACCAATAATGCAGAGTTTGGTGCCCTATAATTCCTGCCGGCGTTATTTTTGGAAAAAAAATTAATCCGACGAGTTAATACGTTAGTTTTCTAGCGATTGGTACCAGCTTCATAGTTTTAGCTGGTATTGTTTCGATTTTATTGGCAAAAAACCCCTTAAAATATTAAAATATTTTATTATTTTTACCATTAATGCAAAGTTTGGTGACCCATAATTCCTGTCGGCGTTATTTTTAGAAAAAAAAAATTTATCCGACGAGTTAGCACGTTAGTTTTCTAGCGATTGGTATAAGTTTTATGGTTCTAGCTGGTATTGTTTCGAATTTATTGGAAAAAAAACCCTTAAAATATTTCATTATTTTTACCAATAATGCAGAGTTTGTTGCCCTATAATTCCTGTAGGCGTTATTTTAAGAAAAAAAATTTACTTCGGCGAGTTAACACGTTAGCTTTCTAGCGATTGGTACCAGCTTCATAGTTTTAGCTGGTATTGTTTCGATTTTATTGGCAAAAAACCCCTTAAAATATTAATGCGGAGTTTGGTGCCCCATAATTCCTGTCGGCGTTATTTCTAGAAAAAAAATTTACTTCAGCAAGTTAGCACGTTAGTCTTCTAGCGATTGGCACCAGTTTTATGGTTGTAGCTGATACTGTTTCGATTTTATTGGCAAAAAAACCCCCTAAAATATTAAAATATTTTATTATTTTTACCATTAATGCAAAGTTTGGTGCCCCGTACTTCCTGTCGGCGATATTTTTAGAAAAAGACTAAGTTCGACAAGTTAGCGTGTTAGTTTTCTAGCGATTGGTTTCAGTTTTATAGTTCTAGCTGGTACTATTTCGATTTTATTGGCAAAAAACCCCTTAAAATATTAAAATATTTTATTATTTTTACCATTAATGCAGAGTTTGGTACCCCGTAATTGCTGTCGGCGTTATTTTTAGAAAAAGATTTACTTCGACGAGTTAGCACGTTAGTTTTCTAGCGATTGGTACCAGTTTCATAGTTCTAGCTGGTACTGTTTCGATTTCATTGGCAAAAAAACCCCTAAAATATTAAA
Organism: Phyto melanocephala; assembly: GCA_941918925.1. Classification (NCBI taxonomy): domain Eukaryota; kingdom Metazoa; phylum Arthropoda; class Insecta; order Diptera; family Rhinophoridae; genus Phyto; species Phyto melanocephala. The sequence continues at coordinate 68,113,789 of OW799233.1, forward strand.
ATATTTTATTATTTTTACCATTAATGCAAAGATTGGTGCCCAGTGATTCCTGTCGGCGATATTTTTAGAAAAAGACTTACTTTGACGAGTTAGCACGTTAGTTTTCTAGCGATTGGTACCAGTTTTATGGTTCTATCTGGTACTGTTTTGATTTTATTGGCAAAAAAAACCCCTTAAAATATTAAAATATTAATGCAGAGTTTGGTGCCCTATAAACCCTGTCGGCGTTATTTTTAGAAAAAAGATTTACTTCGACGAGTTTAGACGTTAGCTTTCTAGCGATTGGTACCAGTTTCATAGTTCTAGCTGGTACTGTTTCGATTTCATTAAAAAAAAAAACCCCTAAAATATTAAAATATTTTATTATTTTTACCATTAATGCAAAGTTTGGTGCCCCGTAATTCCTGTCGGCGTTATTTTTAGAAAAAGATTTACTTCGATGAGTTAGCACGTTAGCTTTCTAGCGATTGGTACCAGTTTCATGGTTCTAGCTGGTATTGTTTCGATTTTATTGGCAAAAAACCCCTTAAAATATTAAAATATTTTATTATTTTTACCATTAATGCTGAGTTTATATATATATATGTTCCTTTAACTCCCACTGGAGCATAGGGCGCCAAATGCTGAGTTTGGTGCCCTATAATTCCTGTCGACGTTATTTATAAAAAAAAATTTATTCGACGAGTTAGGACGTTAGTTTTCTAGCGATTGGTACCAGTTTCATAGTTCTAGCTGGTAGTGTTTCGATTTTATTGGCGAAAAACCCCTTAAAATATTAAAATATTAATGCAGAGTTTGGTGCCCTATAATTCCTGTCGGCATTCTTTTAAGCAAAAAAAAATTTACTTCGACGACTTAACACGTTAGCTTTCTAGCGATTGGTACCAGTTTTATAGTTTTAGCTGGTACTGTTTCGGTTTTATTGGCAAAAAACCCCTTAAAATATTAAAATATTAATGCAGAGTTTGGTTCCCTATAATTCCTTTCGGCGTTCTGTTTAGAAAAAAATTTACTTCAACGAGTTAACACGTTAGTTTTTTAGCGACTGGTACCAGCTTCATAGTTCTAGCAGGTACTGTTTCGATTTTATTGACAAGAAACCCCTTAAAATATTTAAATATTTTATTATTTTTACCATTAATGCTGAGTTTGGTGCCCTATAATTCCTGTCGACGTTATTTATAAAAAAAAAAATTACTTTGACACGTTAGCTTTCTCGCGATTGGTACTAGTTTCATAGTTCTAGCTGGTACTGTTTCGATTTTATTGGCAAATAAAAACTTTAAAAATATTAAAATATTTTATTATATTTACCATTAATGCAGAGTTTGGTGTCCTACAATTCCTGTCGACGTTATTTAGAGAAAAAACAATTTACTTCGACGAGTTAACACGTTAGTTTTCTAGTGACTGGTACCAGTTTCATAGTTCTACCTGTTGCTGTTTCGATTTTATTGGCAAAAAAACCCCTTAAAATATTAAATATTAATGCAGAGTTTGGTGCCCTATAATTCCTGTCGGCGTTATTTCTAGCAAAAAAATTTACCTTGTCGAGTTAAAACCTTAGTTTTCTAGCGACTGGTACCAGATTTATAGTTCTAGCTGGTACTATTTCGATTTTATTTTCAAAAAACCCCTTAAAATAGTAAAATATTTTATTATTTTTACCAATAATGCAGAGTTTGGTGCCCTATAATTCCTGCCGGCGTTATTTTTGGAAAAAAAAATTAATCCGACGAGTTAATACGTTAGTTTTCTAGCGATTGGTACCAGTTTTGTAGTTCTAGCGGGTACTGTTTCGATTTTATTGGCAAAAAAATCCCTTAAAATATTAAAATATTAATGCTGAGTTTTGTGCCCTATAATTCCTGTCGGCGTTATTTTTAGAAAAAAAATTTACTTCGACGAGTTAACACGTTAGTTTTCTAGCGATTGGTACCAGCTTCATAGTTTTAGCTGGTATTGTTTCGATTTTATTGGCAAAAAACCCCTTAAAATATTAAAATATTTTATTATTTTTACCATTAATGCAAAGTTTGGTGACCCATAATTCCTGTCGGCGTTATTTTTAGAAAAAAAAATTTATCCGACGAGTTAGCACGTTAGTTTTTTAGCGATTGGTATAAGTTTTATGGTTCTAGCTGGTATTGTTTCGAATTTATTGGAAAAAAAACCCTTAAAATATTTCATTATTTTTACCAATAATGCAGAGTTTGGTGCCCTATAATTCCTGCCGGCGTTATTTTTGGAAAAAAAAATTAATCCGACGAGTTAATACGTTAGTTTTCTAGTGACTGGTACCAGTTTCATAGTTCTACCTGTTGCTGTTTCGATTTTATTGGCAAAAAAATCCCTTAAAATATTAAAATATTAATGCTGAGTTTTGTGCCCTATAATTCCTGTCGGCGTTATTTTAAGAAAAAAAATTTACTTCGGCGAGTTAACACGTTAGCTTTCTAGCGATTGGTACCAGCTTCATAGTTTTAGCTGGTATTGTTTCGATTTTATTGACAAAAAACCCCTTAAAATATTAAAATATTAATGCGGAGTTTGGTGCCCCATAATTCCTGTCGGCGTTATTTCTAGAAAAAAAATTTACTTCAGCAAGTTAGCACGTTAGTCTTCTAGCGATTGGCACCAGTTTTATGGTTGTAGCTGATACTGTTTCGATTTTATTGGCAAAAAAAACCCCCTAAAATATTAAAATATTTTATTATTTTTACCATTAATGCAAAGTTTGGTGCCCCGTACTTCCTGTCGGCGATATTTTTAGAAAAAGACTAAGTTCGACAAGTTAGCGTGTTAGTTTTCTAGCGATTGGTTTCAGTTTTATAGTTCTAGCTGGTACTATTTCGATTTTATTGGCAAAAAACCCCTTAAAATATTAAAATATTTTATTATTTTTACCATTAATGCAGAGTTTGGTACCCCGTAATTGCTGTCGGCGTTAGTTTTAGAAAAAGATTTACTTCGACGAGTTAGCACGTTAGTTTTCTAGCGATTGGTTTCAGTTTCATAGTTCTAGCTGGTACTGTTTCGATTTCATTGGCAAAAAAACCCCTAAAATATTAAAATATTTTATTATTTTTACCATTAATGCAAAGTTTGGTGCCCCGTTATTCCTGTCGGCGATATTTTTAGAAAAAGACTTACTTTGACGAGTTAGCACGTTAGTTTTCTAGCGATTGGTACCAGTTTTATGGTTCTATCTGGTACTGTTTTGATTTTATTGGCAAAAAAAACCCCTTAAAATATTAAAATATTAATGCAGAGTTTGGTGCCCTATAAACCCTGTCGGCGTTATTTTTAGAAAAAAGATTTACTTCGACGAGTTTAGACGTTAGCTTTCTAGCGATTGGTACCAGTTTCATAGTTCTAGCTGGTACTGTTTCGATTTCATTAAAAAAAAAAAACCCCTAAAATATTAAAATATTTTATCATTTTTACCATTAATGCAAAGTTTGGTGCCCCGTAATTCCTGTCGGCGATATTTTTAGAAAAAGACTTACTTTGACGAGTTAGCACGTTAGTTTTCTAGCGATTGGTACCAGTTTTATGGTTCTATCTGGTACTGTTTTGATTTTATTGGCAAAAAAAACCCCTTAAAATATTAAAATATTAATGCAGAGTTTGGTGCCCTATAAACCCTGTCGGCGTTTTTTTTAGAAAAAATTGACTTCAGCAAGTTAGCACGTTAGTTTTCTAGCGATTGGTACTAGTTTTATGGTTCTAGCTGGTATTGTTTCGATTTTATTGGCAAAAAAAAACCCCTAAAATATTAAAATATTTTATTATTTTTACCATTAATGCAAAATTTGGTGCCCCGTCATTCCTGTCGGCGTTATTTTTAGAAAAAGATTCACTTCGACGAGTTAAGACGTTAGCTTTCTAGCGATTGGTACCAGTTTCATAGTTCTAGCTGGTACTGTTTCGATTTCATTGGCAAAAAAAAAACCCCTAAAATATTAAAATATTTTATTATTTTTACCATTAATGCAAAGTTTGGTGCCCCGTTATTCCTCTCGGCGTTATTTGAAGAAAAAGATTTACTTCGACGAGTTAGCACGTTAGTTTTCTAGCGATTAGTACCAGTTTATAGTTCTAGCTGGTACTGTTTCGTTTTTATTGGCAAACAAACCCCCCTAAAACATTAAAATATTTTATTAATGCAAAGTTTGGTGCCCCATAATTCCTGTCGGCGTAATTTTTATAAAAAAAAATTTAATTCAACGAGCTAACACGTTAGTTTTCTAGCGATTATTACCAGTTTTATAGTTCTAGCTAGTATTGTTTCGATTTTATTGGCAAAAAAACCCCTTAAAATATTAATGCAGAGTTTGGTGCCCTATAATACCTGTCGGCGTTATTTCTAGAAAAAAAAATTTATTTTGTCGAGTTAAAACGTTAGTTTTATAGCGATTGGTTTCAGCTTTATAGTTCTAGCTGGTGCTATTTCGATTTTGTTGGCAAAAAACCCCTTAAAATAGTAAAATATTTTATTATTTTTACCATTAATGCAGAGTTTTGTGCCCCGTAATTCCTGTCGTTATTTTTAGAAAAAGATTTACTTCGACGAGTTAGCACGTTAGCTTTCTAGCGACTGGTACCAGTTTCATAATTCTAGCTGGTACTGTTTCGATTTTATTGGAAAAAAACCCCCTAAAATATTACAATATTTTATTATTTTTACCATTAATGCAAAGTTTGGTGCCCCGTAATTCCTGTCGGCGTTATTTTTAGAAAAAGATTTACTTCAACGAGTTAGCACGTTAGTTTTCTAGCGATTGGTTTCAGTTTTATAGTTCTAGCTGGTACTATTTCGATTTTATTGGCAAAAAACCCCTTAAAATAGTAAAATATTTTATTATTTTTACCATTAATGCAAAGTTTGGTGACCCATAATTCCTGTCGGCGTTCTTTTTAGAAAAAAAAATTTTATTCGACGAGTTAGCACGTTAGTTTTCTAGCGATTAGTACAAGTTTTATGGTTCTAGCTGGTATTGTTTCGATTTTATTGGCAAAAAACCCCCTAAAATATTAAAATATTAATGCAGAGTTTGGTGCCCTATAATTCCTGTCGGCGTTATTTCTAGCAAAAAAATTTACCTTGTCGAGTTAAAACCTTAGTTTTCTAGCGACTGGTACCAGTTTTATAGTTCTAGCTGGTACTATTTCGATTTTATTTTCAAAAACCCCTTAAAATAGTAAAATATTTTATTATTTTTACCATTAATGCAAAGTTTGGTGACCCATAATTCCTGTCGGCGTTATTTTTAGAAAAAAAATTTTATTCGACGAGTTAGCACGTTAGCTTTCTAGCGACTGGTACCAGTTTCATAATTCTAGCTGGTACTGTTTCGATTTTATTGGAAAAAAACCCCCTAAAATATTAAAATATTTTATTATTTTTACCATTAATGCAAAGTTTGGTGCCCCGTAATTCCTGTCGGCGTTATTTTTAGAAAAAGATTTACTTCAACGAGTTAGCACGTTAGTTTTCTAGCGATTGGTTTCAGTTTTATAGTTCTAGCTGGTACTATTTCGATTTTATTGGCAAAAAACCCCTCAAAATATTAAAATATTTTATTATTTTTACCATTAATGCAAAGTTTGGTGCCCCGTACTTCCTGTCGGCGATATTTTTAGAAAAAGACTAAGTTCGACAAGTTAGCATGTTAGTTTTCTAGCGATTGGTTTTAGTTTTATAGTTCTAGCTGGTACTATTTCGATTTTATTGGCAAAAAACCCCTTAAAATATTAAAATATTTTATTATTTTTACCATTAATGCAGAGTTTGGTACCCCGTAATTGCTGTCGGCGTTATTTTTAGAAAAAGATTCACTTCGACGAGTTAAGACGTTAGCTTTCTAGCGATTGGTACCAGTTTCATAGTTCTAGCTGGTACTGTTTCGATTTCATTGGCAAAAAAAACCCCTAAAATATTAACATATTTTATTATTTTTACCATTAATGCAAAGTCTGGTGCCCCGTAATTCCTGTCGGCGTTATTTTTAGAAAAAGATTTACTTCGATGAGTTAGCACGTTAGCTTTCTAGCGATTGGTACCAGTTTCATAGTTCTAGCTGGTACTGTTTCGATTTTATTGGCAAAAAAAACACCCTAAAATATTAAAATATTTTATTATTTTTACATTAATGCAAAGTTTTGTTCCCCGTAATTCCTGTCGGCGATATTTTTAGAAAAAGACTAAGTTCGACAAGTTAGCATGTTAGTTTTCTAGCGATTGGTTTCAGTTTTATAGTTCTAGCTGGTACTGTTTCGATTTCATTGGCAAAAAAAAACCCCTAAAATATTAACATATTTTATTATTTTTACCATTAATGCAGAGTTTGGTACCCCGTAATTGCTGTCGGCGTTATTTTAAGAAAAAGATTCACTTCGACGAGTTAAGACGTTAGCTTTCTAGCGATTGGTACCAGTTTCATAGTTCTAGCTGGTACTGTTTCGATTTCATTGGCAAAAAAAACCCCTAAAATATTAACATATTTTATTATTTTTACCATTAATGCAAAGTTTGGTACCCCGTAATTGCTGTCGGCGTTATTTTTACAAAAAGATTCACTTCGACGAGTTAAGACGTTAGCTTTCTAGCGATTGTTTTCAGTTTTATAGTTCTAGCTGGTACTATTTCGATTTTATTGGCAAAAAACCCCTTAAAATATTAAAATATTTTATTATTTTTACCATTAATGCAGAGTTTGGTACCCCGTAATTGCTGTCGGCGTTATTTTTAGAAAAAGATTCACTTCGACGAGTTAAGACGTTAGCTTTTTAGCGATTGGTACCAGTTTCATAGTTCTAGCTGGTACTGTTTCGATTTCATTGGCAAAAAAAACCCCTAAAATATTAACATATTTTATTATTTTTACCATTAAAAGAAAAAGATTCACTTCGACGAGTTAAGACGTTAGCTTTCTAGCGATTGGTACCAGTTTCATAGTTCTAGCTGGTACTGTTTCGATTTCATTGGCACGTTAGCTAAATAGCAAGTGGTACCAGTTTTATAGTTCTAGCTGGTACAGTTTCGATTTTATTGAAAAAAACTTCTTAAACAAGTTAGCATGTTAGTTTTCTAGCGATTGGTTTTAGTTTTATAGTTCTAGCTGGTACTATTTCGATTTTATTGGCAAAAAACCCCTTAAAATATTAAAATATTTTATTATTTTTACCATTAATGCAGAGTTTGGTACCCCGTAATTGCTGTCGGCGTTATTTTTAGAAAAAGATTCACTTCGACGAGTTAAGACGTTAGCTTTCTAGCGATTAGTACCAGTTTCATAGTTCTAGCTGGTACTGTTTCGATTTCATTGGCAAAAAAAAACCCCTAAAATATTAACATATTTTATTATTTTTACCATTAATGCAAAGTTTGGTGCCCCGTAATTCCTGTCGGCGTTATTTTTAGAAAAAGATTTACTTCGATGAGTTAGCACGTTAGCTTTCTAGCGATTGGTACCAGTTTCATAGTTCTAGCTGGTACTGTTTCGATTTTATTGGCAAAAAAAACACCCTAAAATATTAAAATATTTTATTATTTTTACCATTAATGCAGAGTTTGGTACCCCGTAATTGCTGTCGGCGATATTTTTAGAAAAAGACTAAGTTCGACAAGTTAGCATGTTAGTTTTCTAGCGATTGGTTTCAGTTTTATAGTTCTAGCTGGTACTGTTTCGATTTCATTGGCAAAAAAAAACCCCTAAAATATTAACATATTTTATTATTTTTACCATTAATGCAGAGTTTGGTACCCCGTAATTGCTGTCGGCGTTATTTTTAGAAAAAGATTCACTTCGACGAGTTAAGACGTTAGCTTTCTAGCGATTGGTACCAGTTTCATAGTTCTAGCTGGTACTGTTTCGATTTCATTGGCAAAAAAAAACCCCTAAAATATTAACATATTTTATTATTTTTACCATTAATGCAAAGTTTGGTACCCCGTAATTGCTGTCGGCGTTATTTTTAGAAAAAGATTCACTTCGACGAGTTAAGACGTTAGCTTTCTAGCGATTGTTTTCAGTTTTATAGTTCTAGCTGGTACTATTTCGATTTTATTGGCAAAAAAAAAAAATTACTTTGACACGTTAGCTTTCTCGCGATTGGTACTAGTTTCATAGTTCTAGCTGGTACTGTTTCGATTTTATTGGCAAATAAAAACTTTAAAAATATTAAAATATTTTATTATATTTACCATTAATGCAGAGTTTGGTGTCCTACATTTCCTGTCGACGTTATTTAGAGAAAAAAAATTTACTTCGACGAGTTAACACGTTAGCTAAATAGCAAGTGGTACCAGTTTTATAGTTCTATCTGGTACAGTTTCGATTTTATTGAAAAAAACTTCTTAAATTATTAAAATATTTCAATATTTTTATCATTAATGCAGAGTTTGGTGCCCTGTAATTCCTTTTGGCGTTCTGTTTAGAAAAAAATTTACTTCAACGAGTTAACACGTTAGTTTTTTAGCGACTGGTACCAGCTTCATAGTTCTAGCTGGTACTGTTTCGATTTTATTGGCAAAAAACCCCTTTAAATATTAAAATATTTTATTATTTTTACCATTAATGCTGAGTTTGGTGCCCAATAATTCCTGTCGACGTTATTTATAAAAAAAAAAAAAAAAATTACTTTGACACGTTAGCTTTCTCGCGATTGGTACTAGTTTCATAGTTCTAGCTGGTACTGTTTCGATTTTATTGGCAAAAAAAAACTTTAAAAATATTAAAATATTTTATTATATTTACCATTAATGCAGAGTTTGGTGTCCTACAATTCCTGTCGACGTTATTTAGAGAAAAAACAATTTACTTCGACGAGTTGACACGTTAGTTTTCTAGTGACTGGTACCAGTTTCATAGTTCTACCTGTTACTGTTTCGATTTTATTGGCAAAAAAACCCCTTAAAATATTAAATATTAATGCAGAGTTTGGTGCCCTATAATTCCTGTCGGCGTTATTTCTAGCAAAAAAATTTACCTTGTCGAGTTAAAACCTTAGTTTTCTAGCGACTGGTACCAGATTTATAGTTCTAGCTGGTACTATTTCGATTTTATTTTCAAAAAACCCCTTAAAATAGTAAAATATTTTATTATTTTTACCAATAATGCAGAGTTTGGTGCCTTATAATTCCTGCCGGCATTATTTTTGGAAAAAAAATTAATCCGACGAGTTAATACGTTAGTTTTCTAGCGATTGGTACCAGTTTTATAGTTCTAGCGGGTACTGTTTCGATTTTATTGGCAAAAAAATCCCTTAAAATATTAAAATATTAATGCTGAGTTTGGTGCCCTATAATTCCTGTCGGCGTTATTTTTAGAAAAAAAATTTACTTCGACGAGTTAACACGTTAGCTTTCTAGCGATTGGTACCAGCTTCATAGTTTTAGCTGGTATTGTTTCGATTTTATTGGCAAAAAACCCCTTAAAATATTAAAATATTTTATTATTTTTACCATTAATGCAAAGTTTGGTGACCCATAATTCCTGTCGGCGTTATTTTTAGAAAAAAAAATTTATCCGACGAGTTGGCACGTTAGTTTTCTAGCGATTGGTATAAGTTTTATGGTTCTAGCTGGTATTGTTTCGAATTTATTGGAAAAAAACCCTTAAAATATTAAAATTTTTCATTATTTTTACCAATAATGCAGAGTTTGTTGCCCTATAATTTCTGTCGGCGTTATTTTAAGAAAAAAAATTTACTTCGGCGAGTTAACACGTTAGCTTTCTAGCGATTGGTACCAGTTTCATAGTTTTAGCTGGTATTGTTTCGATTTTATTGGCAAAAAACCCCTTAAAATATTAAAATATTAATGCGGAGTTTGGTGCCCCATAATTCCTGTCGGCGTTATTTCTAGAAAAAAAATTTACTTCAGCAAGTTAGCACGTTAGTTTTCTAGCGATTGGTACCAGTTTTATGGTTGTAGCTGATACTGTTTCGATTTTATTGGCAAAAAAAACCCCCTAAAATATTAAAATATTTTATTATTTTTACCATTAATGCAAAGTTTGGTGCCCCGTACTTCCTGTCGGCGATATTTTTAGAAAAAGACTAAGTTCGACAAGTTAGCATGTTAGTTTTCTAGCGATTGGTTTCAGTTTTGTAGTTCTAGCTGGTACTATTTCGATTTTATTGGCAAAAAACCCCTTAAAATATTAAAATATTTTATTATTTTTACCATTAATGCAGAGTTTGGTACCCCGTAATTGCTGTCGGCGTTATTTTTAGAAAAAGATTTACTTCGACGAGTTAGCACGTTAGTTTTTTAGCGATTGGTACCAGTTTCATAGTTCTAGCTGGTACTGTTTCGATTTCATTGGCAAAAAAAAACCCCTAAAATTTTAACATATTTTATTATTTTTACCATTAATGCAAAGTTTGGTGCCCCGTAATTCCTGTCGGCGTTATTTTTAGAAAAAGGTTTACTTCGGCGAGTTAGCACGTTAGTTTTCTAGCGATTGGTACCAGTTTTATGGTTTTATCTGGTACTGTTTCGATTTTATTGGCAAAAAAAACCCCTTAAAATATTAATGCAGAGTTTGGTGCCCTACAAACCCTGTCGGCGTTATTTTTAGAAAAAAAAAATTGACTTCAGCGAGTTAGCACGTTAGTTTTCTAGCGATTGGTACTAGTTTTATGGTTCTAGCTGGTATTGTTTCGATTTTATTGGCAAAAAAAAACCCCTAAAATATTAAAATATTTTATTATTTTTACCATTAATGCAAAATTTGGTGCCCCGTAATTCCTGTCGGCGTTATTTTTAGAAAAAGATTCACTTCGACGAGTTAAGACGTTAGCTTTCTAGCGATTGGTACCAGTTTCATAGTTCTAGCTGGTACTGTTTCGATTTCATTGGCAAAAAAAACCCCTAAAATATTAAAATATTTTATTATTTTTACCATTAATGCAAAGTTTGGTGCCCCGTAATTCTTCTCGGCGTTATTTTAAGAAAAAGATTTACTTCGACGAGTTAGCACGTTAGTTTTCTAGCGATTAGTACCAGTTTATAGTTCTAGCTGGTACTGCTTCGTTTTTATTGGCAAACAAACCCCCCTAAAACATTAAAATATTTTATTAATGCAAAGTTTGGTGCCCCATAATTCCTGTCGGCGTTATTTTTATAAAAAAAAATTTAATTCAACGAGTTAACACGTTAGTTTTCTAGCGATTGGTTTCAGCTTTATAGTTCTAGCTGGTGCTATTTCGATTTTATTGGCAAAAAACCCCTTAAAATAGTAAAATATTTTATTATTTTTACCATTAATGCAGAGTTTTGTGCCCCGTAATTCCTGTCGTTATTTTTAGAAAAAGATTTACTTCGACGAGTTAGCACGTTAGCTTTCTAGCGACTGGTACCAGTTTCATAATTCTAGCTGGTACTGTTTCGATTTTATTGGAAAAAAACCCCCTAAAATATTAAAATATTTTATTATTTTTACCATTAATGCAAAGTTTGGTGCCCCGTAATTCCTGTCGGCGTTATTTTTAGAAAAAGATTTACTTTAACGAGTTAGCACGTTAGTTTTCTAGCGATTGGTTTCAGTTTTATAGTTCTAGCTGGTACTAAATCGATTTTATTGGCAAAAAACCCCTTAAAATATTAAAATATTTTATTATTTTTACCATTAATGCAAAGTTTGGTGACCCATAATTCCTGTCGGCGTTATTTTTAGAAAAAAAATTTTATTCGACGAGTTAGCACGTTAGTTTTCTAGCGATTAGTACAAGTTTTATGGTTCTAGCTGGTATTGTTTCGATTTTATTGGCAAAAAAACCCCCTAAAATATTAAAATACTAATGCAGAGTTTGGTGCCCTATAATTCCTGTCGGCGTTATTTCTAGCAAAAAAATTTACCTTGTCGAGTTAAAACCTTAGTTTTCTAGCGACTGGTACCAGTTCTATAGTTCTAGCTGGTACTATTTCGATTTTATTTTCAAAAACCCCTTAAAATAGTAAAATTTTTTTTTATTATTTTTACCATTAATGCAGAGTTTGGTGCCCTATAATTCCTGCCGGCGTTATTTTTGGGAAAAAAATTTAATCCGACGAGTTAATACGTTAGTTTTCTAGCGATTGGTACCAGTTTTATAGTTCTAGCGGGTATTGTTTCGATTTTATGCAGAGTTTGGTGCCCTATAAACCCTGTCGGCGTTATTTTAAGAAAAAAAATTTACTTCGAAGAGTTAACACGTTAGCTTTCTAGCGATTGGTACCAGTTTCATAGTTTTAGCTGGTATTGTTTCGATTTTATTGGCAAAAAACCCCTTAAAATATTCAAATATTAATGCAAAGTTTGGTGCCCTATAATTCCTGTCTGCGTTTTGTTTTAAAAAAAATTTACTTTAGCGAGTTAACTCGTTAGTTTTCTAGCGATTGGTACCAGTTTCATAGTTCTAGCTGGTAGTGTTTAGTGGTAGAAGAGTTAGCACGTTAGTTTTCTAGCGATTGGTTTCAGTTTTATAGTTCTAGCTGGTACTATTTCGATTTTATTGGCAAAAAACCCCTTAAAATATTAAAATATTTTATTATTTTTACCATTAATGCAAAGTTTGGTGACCCATAATTCCTGTCGGCGTTATTTTTAGAAAAAAAATTTCATTCGACGAGTTAGCACGTTAGTTTTCTAGCGATTAGTATAAGTTTTATGGTTCTAGCTGGTATTGTTTCGATTTTATTGGAAAAAAACCCCCTAAAATATTAAAATATTAATGCAGAGTTTGGTGCCCTATAATTCCTGTCGGCGTTATTTCTAGCAAAACAATTTACCTTGTCGAGTTAAAACCTTAGTTTTCTAGCGACTGGTACCAGTTTTGTAGTTCTAGCTGGTACTATTTCGATTTTATTTTCAAAAAACCCCTTAAAATAGTAAAATATTTTATTATTTTTACCATTAATGCAGAGTTTGGTGCCCTATAATTCCTGTCGGCGTTATTTTTGGGAAAAAAATTTAAACTAACGAGTTAATACGTTAGTTTTCTAGTGATTCGTACCAGTTTTATAGTTCTAGCGGGTATTGTTTCGATTTTATTGGCAAAAAAATTCCTTGAAATATTAAAATATTAATGCAGAGTTTGGTGCCCTATAATTCCTGCCGGCGTTATTTTTGGGAAAAAAATTTTAACTGACGAGTTAATACGTTAGTTTTCTAGTGATTCGTACCAGTTTTATAGTTCTAGCGGGTACTGTTTCGATTTTATTGGAAAAAAACCCCCTAAAATATTAAAATATTTTATTATTTTTACCATTAATGCAAAGTTTGGTGCCCCATAATTTCTGTCGGCGTTATTTTTAGAAAAAAAATTTAATTCGACGAGTTAACACGTTAGTTTTCTAGCGATTGGTACCAGGTCTATGGTTCTAGCTGGTACTTTTTTGGTTTTTGGTTGTTTGGTTCCAGCTTTATAGTTCTAGCTGGTGCTATTTCGATTTTATTTGCAAAAAAACCCCTTAAAATAGTAAAATATTTTATTTTTTTTACCATTAATGCAAAGTTTGGTGCCCCGTAATTCCTGTCGGCGTTATTTTTAGAAAAAGATTTACTTCGGCGAGTTAGCACGTTAGTTTTCTTGCGATTGGTACCAGTTTTATGGTTCTATCTGGTACTGTTTCGATTTTATTGGTAAAAAAACCCCTTAAAATATTAAAATATTAATGCAGAGTTTGGTGCCCTATAAACCCTGTCGGCGTTATTTCTAGAAAAAAATGTACTTTGTCGAGTTATAACGTTAGTTTTCTAGCGATTGGTTCCAGCTTTATTGTTCTAGCTGGTGCTATTTCGATTTTATTGGCAAAAAACCCCTTAAAATAGTAAAATATTTTATTATTTTTACCATTAATGCAGAGTTTTGTGCCCCGTAATTCCTGTCGGCGTTATTTTTAGAAATAGATTTACTTCGACGAGTTAGCACGTTAGCTTTCTAGCGACTGGTACCAATTTCATAATTCTAGCTGGTACTGTTTCGATTTTATTGGAAAAAAAACCCCTTAAAATATTAATGCAGAGTTTGGTGCCCTATAATACCTGTCGGCGTTATTTCTAGAAAAAAAAAATTATTTTGTCGAGTTAAAACGTTAGTTTTCTAGCGATTGGTTTCAGCTTTATAGTTCTAGCTGGTGCTATTTCGATTTTATTGGCAAAAAACCCCTTAAAATAGTAAAATATTTTATTATTTTTACCATTAATGCAGAGTTTTGTGCCCCGTAATTCCTGTCGTTATTTTTAGAAATAGATTTACTTCGACGAGTTAGCACGTTAGCTTTCTAGCGACTGGTACCAATTTCATAATTCTAGCTGGTACTGTTTCGATTTTATTGGAAAAAAAACCCCTAAAATATTAAAATATTTTATTATTTTTACCATTAATGCAAAGTTTAGTGCCCCGTGATTCCTGTCGGCGTTATTTTTAGAAAAATATTTACTTCGAGGAGTTAGCAGGTTAGCTTTCTAGCGACTGGTACCAGTTTCATAGTTCTAGCTGGTATTGTTTCGATTTTATTTGCAAAAAAAACCCCCTAAAATATTAAAATTTTTTATTATTTTTACCATTAATGCAAAATTTGGTGCCCCGTAATTCCTGTCGGCGTTATTTTTAGAAAAAGATTCACTTCAACGAGTTAAGACGTTAGCTTTCTAGCGATTGGTACCAGATTCATAGTTCTAGCTGGTACTGTTTCGATTTCATTGGCAAAAAAAAACCCCTAAAATATTAAAATATTTTATTATTTTTACCATTAATGCAAAGCTTGGTGCCCCGTAATTCCTCTCGGCGTTATTTTTAGAAAAAGATTTACTTCGACGAGTTAGCACGTTAGTTTTCTAGCGATTAGTACCAGTTTATAGTTCTAGCTGGTACTGTTTCGTTTTTATTGGTAAAAAAACCCCCTAAAATATTAAAATATTTTATTAATGCAAAGTTTGGGTCCCCATAATTCCTGTCGGCGTTATTTTTAGAAAAAAAATTTAATGCAACGAATTAACACGTTAGTTTTCTAGCGATTATTACCAGTTTTATAGTTCTAGCTAGTATTGTTTCGATTTTATTGGCAAAAAAACCCCTTAAAATATTAATGCAGAGTTTGGTGCTCTATAATACCTGTCGGCGTTATTTCTAGAAAAAAAAATTTATTTTGTCGAGTTAAAACGTTAGTTTTCTACCGAATGGTTTCAGCTTTATAGTTCTAGCTGGTACTGTTTCGATTTTATTGGAAAAAAAACCCCCTAAAATATTAAAATATTTTATTATTTTTACCATTAATGCAAAGTTTGGTGCCCCATAATTTCTGTCGGCGTTATTTTTAGAAAAAAAATTTAATTCGACGAGTTAACACGTTAGTTTTCTAGCGATTGGTACCAGGTCTATGGTTCTAGCTGGTACTTTTTTGGTTTTTGGTTGTTTGGTTCCAGCTTTATAGTTCTAGCTGGTGCTATTTCGATTTTATTGGCAAAAAACCCCTTAAAATAGTAAAATATTTTATTATTTTTACCATTAATGCAGAGTTTTGTGCCCCATAATTCCTATCGGCGTTATTTTTAGAAAAAAATTTACTTCGACGAGTTAGCACGTTAGCTTTCTAGCGATTGGTACCAGTTTCATAGTTCTAGCTAGCTGTTTCGATTTTATTGGCAAAAAAAAAACCCCTAAAATATTAAAATATTTTATTATTTTTACAATTAATGCAAAGTTTGGTGCCCCGTAATTCCTGCTGGCGTTATTTTTAGAAAAAGATTTACCTCGACGAGTTAGCTCGTTAGTTTTCTAGCGATTGGTTTCAGTTTTATAGTTCTAGCTGGTACTATTTCGATTTTATTGGCAAAAACCCCTTAAAATATTAAAATATTTTATTATTTTTACAATTAATGCAGAGCTTGGTGCCCCGTAATTGCTGTCGGCGATATTTTTACAAAAAGATTTACTTCGACGAGTCAGCACGTTAGCTTTCTAGCGATTGGTACCAGTTTTATGGTTCTAGCTGGTATTGTTTCGATTTTATTGGCAAAAAAACCCCCTAAAATATTAAAATATTTTATTATTTTAACCATTAATGCAAAGTTTGGTGACCCATAATTCCTGTCGGCGTTATTTTTAGAAAAAAAATTTTCTTCGACGAGTTAGCACGTTAGTTTTCTAGCGATTGGTACAAGTTGTATGGTTCTAGCTGGTATTGTTTCGATTTTATTGGCAAAAAAACCCCCTAAAATATTAAAATATTTTATTATTTTTACCATTAATGCAAAGTTTGGTGCCCCGTTATTCCTGTCGGCGTTATTTTTAGAAAATATTTACTTCGATGACTTAGCACGTTAGCTTTCTAGCGATTGGTACCAGTTTCATAGTTCTAGCTGGTACTGTTTCGATTTTATTTGCAAAAAAACCCCCTAAAATATTAAAATATTTTATTATTTTTACCATTAATGAAAAGTTTGGTGCCCCGTTATTCCTGTCGGCGTTATTTTTAGAAAAAGATTTTCTTCGACGAGTTAGCACGTTAGTTTTCTAGCGATTGGTTTCAGTTTTATAGTTCTAGCTGGTACTATTTCGATTTTATTGGCGAAAAACCCCTTAAAATATTAAAATATTTTATTATTTTTACCATTAATGCTGAGTTTGGTGCCCTATAATTCCTGTCGACGTTATTTATAAAAAAAAATTTTTTCGACGAGTTAGCACGTTAGCTTTCTAGCGATTAGTACAAGTTTTATGGTTCTAGCTGGTATTGTTTCGATTTTATTGGCAAAAAAACCCCCTAAAATATTAAAATGTTTTATTATTTTTACCATTAATGCAAAGTTTGGTGCCCCGTTATTCCTGTCAGCGTTATTTTTAGAAAAAGATTTACTTCGACGAGTCAGCACGTTAGTTTTCTAGCGATTGGTTTCAGTTTTATAGTTCTAGCTGGTACTATTTCGATTTTATTGGCAAAAAACCCCTTAAAATATTAAAATATTTTATTATTTTTACCATTAATGCAAAGTTTGGTGACCCATAATTCCTGTCGGCGTTATTTTTAGAAAAAAATTTCATTCGACGAGTTAGCACGTTAGTTTTCTAGCGATTAGTATAAGTTTTATGGTTCTAGCTGGTATTGTTTCGATTTTATTGGCAAAAAAACCCCCTAAAATATTAAAATATTAATGCAGAGTTTGGTGCCCTATAATTCCTGTCGGCGTTATTTCTAGCAAAACAATTTACCTTGTCGAGTTAAAACCTTAGTTTTCTAGCGACTGGTACCAGTTTTATAGTTCTAGCTGGTACTATTTCGATTTTATTTTCAAAAAACCCCTTAAAATAGTAAAATATTTTATTATTTTTACCATTAATGCAGAGTTTGGTGCCCTATAATTCCTGCCGGCGTTATTTTTGGGAAAAAAATTTAAACTGACGAGTTAATACGTTAGTTTTCTAGTGATTCGTACCAGTTTTATAGTTCTAGCGGGTATTGTTTCGATTTTATTGGCAAAAAAATCCCTTGAAATATTAAAATATTAATGCAGAGTTTGGTGCCCTATAATTCCTGCCGGCGTTATTTTTGGGAAAAAAATTTAAACTGACGAGTTAATACGTTAGCTTTCTAGTGATTCGTACCAATTTTATAGTTCTAGCGGGTACTGTTTCGATTTTATTGGAAAAAAACCCCCTAAAATATTAAAATATTTTATTATTTTTACCATTAATGCAAAGTTTGGTGCCCCATAATTTCTGTCGGCGTTATTTTTAGAAAAAAAATTTAATTCGACGAGTTAACACGTTAGTTTTCTAGCGATTGGTACCAGGTCTATGGTTCTAGCTGGTACTTTTTTGGTTTTTGGTTGTTTGGTTCCAGCTTTATAGTTCTAGCTGGTGCTATTTCGATTTTATTTGCAAAAAAACCCCTTAAAATAGTAAAATATTTTATTTTTTTTACCATTAATGCAAAGTTTGGTGCCCCGTAATTCCTGTCGGCGTTATTTTTAGAAAAAGATTTACTTCGGCGAGTTAGCACGTTAGTTTTCTAGCGATTGGTACCAGTTTTATGGTTCTATCTGGTACTGTTTCGATTTTATTGGTAAAAAAACCCCTTAAAATATTAAAATATTAATGCAGAGTTTGGTGCCCTATAAACCCTGTCGGCGTTATTTCTAGAAAAAAATTTACTTTGTCGAGTTACAACGTTAGTTTTCTAGCGATTGGTTCCAGCTTTATAGTTCTAGCTGGTGCTATTTCGATTTTATTGGCAAAAAACCCCTTAAAATAGTAAAATATTTTATTATTTTTACCATTAATGCAGAGTTTTGTGCCCCGTAATTCCTGTCGGCGTTATTTTTAGAAAAAAATTTATTTCGACGAGTTAAGACGTTAGCTTTCTAGCGACTGGTACCAGTTTCATAGTTCTAGCTGGTACTGTTTCGATTTCATTGGCAAAAAAATCCCCCTAAAATATTAAAATATTTTATTATTTTTACCATTAATGCAAAGTTTGGTGCCCCGTTATTCCTGTCGGCGATATTTTTAGAAAAAGACTTACTTCGACGAGTTAGAACGTTAGCTTTCTAGCGATTGGTACCAGTTTTATGGTTCTATCTGGTACTGTTTCGATTTTATTGGCAAAAAAACCCCTTAAAATATTAATGCAGAGCTTGGTGCCCTATAAACCCTGTCGGCGTTATTTTTAGAAAAAAAATTTACTTCAGCGAGTTAGCACGTTAGTTTTCTAGCGATTGGTACCAGTTTTATGGTTCTAGCTGGTATTGTTTCGATTTTATTGGCAAAAAAACCCCCTAAAATATTAAAATATCTTATTATTTTTACCATTAATGCAAAATTTGGTGCCCCGTAATTCCTGTCGGCGTTGTTTTTAGAAAACGATTTACTTTGACGACTTAAGACGTTAGCTTTCTAGCGATTGGTACCAGTTTCATAGTTCTAGCTGGTGCTGTGGCGATTTCATTGGCAAAAAAAAAACCCCTAAAATATTAAAATATTTTATTATTTTTACCATTAATGCAAAGTTTGGTGCCCCGTAATTCCTGTCGGCGTTATTTTTAGAAAAAAATTTACTTCAAGTAGTTAGCACGTTAGTTTTCTAGCGATTGGTACCAGTTTCATAGTTCTAGCTGGTACTGTTTCGTTTTTATTGGCAAAAAAACTCCCCTAAAATATTAAAATATTTTATTATTTTTACCATTAATGCAAAGTTTGGTGCACCATAATTCCTCTCGGCGTAATTTTTAGAAAAAATATTTAATTCGAAGAGTTAACACGTCAGTTTTCTAGCGATTGGTACCAGTTCTATGGTTCTAACTGGTACTGTTTCGATTTTATTGGCAAAAAAACCCCTTAAAATATTAAAATATTAATGCAGAGTTTGGTGCCCTATAAACCCTGTCGGCGTTATTTCTAAAAAAAAAATGTACTTTGTCGAGTTACAACGTTAGTTTTCTAGCGATTGGTTCCAGCTTTATAGTTCTAGCTGGTGCTATTTCGATTTTATTGGCAAAAAACCCCTTAAAATAGTAAAATATTTTATTATTTTTACCATTAATGCAGAGTTTTGTGCCCCGTAATTCCTGTCGGCGTTATTTTTAGAAAAAATTTACTTCGACGAGTTAGCACGTTAGCTTTTTAGCGATTGGTGCCAGTTTTATAGTTCTAGCTGGTACTGTTTCGATTTTATTGACAAAAAAAAACCCCTAAAATATTAAAATATTTTATTATTTTTGCCATTAATGCAAAGTTTGGTGCCCCGTAATTCCTGTTGGCGTTATTTTTTGAAAAAGATTTACCTCGACGAGTTAGCACGTTAGTTTTCTAGCGATTGGTACCAGTTTCATGGTTCTAGCTGGTATTGTTTCGATTTTATTGGCAAAAAAAACCCCTAAAATATTAAAATATTTTATTATTTTTACCATTAATGCAAAGTTTGGTGAACCATAATTCCTGTCGGCGTTATTTTTAGAAAAACATTTACTTCGATGAGTTAGCACGTTAGCTTTCTAGCGATTGGTACAAGTTTTATGGTTCTAGCTGGTATTGTTTCGATTTTATTGGCAAAAAACCCCCTAAAATATTAAAATATTTTATTATTTTTACCATTAATGCAAAGTTTGGTGCCCCGTAATTCCTGTCGGCGTTATTTTTAGAAAAAGATTTACTTCGACGAGTTAGCACGTTAGTTTTCTAGCGATTGGTTTCAGTTTTATAGTTCTAGCTGGTACTATTTCGATTTTATTGGAAAAAAACCCCTTAAAATATTAAAATATTTTATTATTTTTACAATTAATGCAGAGTTTGGTGCCCCGTAATTGCTGTCGGCGTTATTTTTAGAAAAAAATTTAATTCGGCGAGTTAGCACGTTAGTTTTCTAGCGATTAGTACCAGTTTCATAGTTCTAGCTGGTACTGTTTCGTTTTTATTGGCAAAAAAACTCCCCTAAAATATTAAAATATCTTATTATTTTTACCATTAATGCAAAGTTTAGTACCATTAAAATATTAAAATATTTTATTCTTTTTACCATTAATGCAAAGTTTGGTGCCCCCTTATTCCTGTTGGCGTTATTTTTAGAAAAAGATTTACTTCGACGAGTAAGCACGTTGGCTTTCTAGCGATTGGTACAAGTTTTATGGTTCTAGCTGGTATTGTTTCGATTTTATTGTCAAAAAACCCCCTAAAATATTAAAATATTTTATTATTTTTACCATTAATGCAAAGTTTGGTGCCCCGTAATTCCTGTCGGCATTATTTTTAGAAAAAGATTTACTTCGACGAGTTAGCACGTTAGTTTTCTAGCGATTGGTTTCAGTTTTATAGTTCTAGCTGGTACTATTTTGATTTTATTGGAAAAAAAAGCCCTTAAAATATTAAAATATTTTATTATTTTTACAATTAATGCAGAGTTTGGTGCCCCGTAATTGCTGTCGGCGTTATTTTTAGAAAAAAATTTACTTCGGCGAGTTAGCACGTTAGTTTTCTAGCGATTAGTACCAGTTTCATAGTTCTAGCTGGTACTGTTTCGTTTTTATTGGCAAAAAAACTCCCCTAAAATATTAAAATATTTTATTATTTTTACCATTAATGCAAAGTTTAGTACCATTAAAATATTAAAATATTTTATTCTTTTTACCATTAATGCAAAGTTTGGTGCCCCGTTATTCCTGTTGGCGTTATTTTTAGAAAAAGATTTACTTCGACGAGTAAGCACGTTGGCTTTCTAGCGATTAGTAGCAGTTTAATGGTTCTAGCTGGTATTGTTTTGATTTTATTGGCAAAAAACCCCCTAAAATATTAAAATATTTTATTATTTTTACCATTAATGCAAAGTTTGGTGCCCCGTAATTGCTGTCGGCGTTATTTTTAGAAAAAGATTTACTTCGACGAGTTAGCACGTTAGTTTTCTAGCGATTGGTTTCAGTTTTATAGTTCTAGCTGGTACTATTTCGATTTTATTGGAAAAAAACCCCTTAAAATATTAAAATAAGTTATTATTTTTACCATTAATGCAGAGTTTGGTGCCCCGTAATTGCTGTCGGTGTTATTTTTAGAAAAAGAATTACTTCGAGTAGTTAGCACGTTAGTTTCCTAGCGATTGGTACCAGTTTTATGGTTCTATCTGGTACTGTTTCGATTTTATTGGCAAAAAAGCCCCTTAAAATATTAAAATATTAATGCAGAGTTTGGTGCCCTATAAACCCTGTCGGCGTTATTTTTAGAAAAAAAATTTACTTCAACGAGTTAGCACGTTAGTTTTCTAGCGACTGGTACTAGTTTTATGGTTCTAGCTGGTATTGTTTCGATTTTATTGGCAAAAAAAAACCCCTAAAATATTAAAATATTTTATTATTTTTACCATTAATGCAAAATTTGGTGCCCCGTAATTCCTGTCGGCGTTATTTTTAGAAAAAAATTTACTTCGACGAGTTAAGACGTTAGCTTTCTAGCGACTGGTATCAGTTTCATAGTTCTAGCTGGTACTGTTTCGATGTCATTGGCAAAAAAATCCCCCTAAAATATTAAAATATTTTATAATTTTTACCATTAATGCAAAGTTTGGTGCCCCGTTATTCCTGTCGGCGATATTTTAAGAAAAAGACTTACTTCGACGAGTTAGCACGTTAGCTTTCTAGCGATTGGTACCAGTTTTATGGTTCTATCTGGTACTGTTTCGATTTTATTGGCAAAAAAAACCCCTTAAAATATTAATGCAGAGTTTGGTGCCCTATAAACCCTGTCGGCGTTATTTTTAGAAAAAAATTTACTTCAGCGAGTTAGCACGTTAGTTTTCTAGCGATTGGTACCAGTTTTACAGTTCTAGCTGGTATTGTTTCGATTTTATTGGCAAAAAAAACCCCTAAAATATTAAAATATCTTATTATTTTTACCATTAATGCAAAATTTGGTGCCCCGTAATTCCTGTCGGCGTTGTTTTTAGAAAAAGATTTACTTCGACGACTTAAGACGTTAGCTTTCTAGCGATTGGTACCAGTTTCATAGTTCTAGCTGGTGCTGTGGCGATTTCATTGGCAAAAAAAACCCCTAAAATATTAAAATATTTTATTATTTTTACCATTAATGCAAAGTTTGGTGCCCCGTAATTCCTGTCGGCGTTATTTTTAGAAAAAGATTTACTTCGAGTAGCTAGCACGTTAGTTTTCTAGCGATTGGTACCAGTTTCATAGTTCTAGCTGGTACTGTTTCGTTTTTATTGGCAAAAAAACTCCCCTAAAATATTAAAATATTTTATTATTTTTACCATTAATGCAAAGTTTGGTGCACCATAATTCCTGTCGGCGTTATTTTTAGAAAAACAATTTAATTCGACGAGTTAACACGTTAGTTTTCTAGCGACTGGTACCAGTTCTATGGTTCTAACTGGTACTGTTTCGATTTGATTGGCAAAAAAACCCCTTAAAATATTAAAATATTAATGCAGAGTTTGGTGCCCTATAAACCCTGTCGGCGTTATTTCTAGAAAAAAAAAAAATGTACTTTGTCGAGTTACAACGTTAGTTTTCTAGCGATTGGTTCCAGCTTTATAGTTCTAGCTGGTGCTATTTCGATTTTATTGGCAAAAAACCCCTTAAAATAGTAAAATATTTTATTATTTTTACCATTAATGCAGAGTTTTGAGCCCCGTAATTCCTGTCGGCGTTATTTTTAGAAAAAAATTTACTTTGACGAGTTAGCACGTTAGCTTTTTCGCGATTGGTGCCAGTTTTATAGTTCTAGCTGGTACTGTTTCGATTTTATTGACAAAAAAAAAACCCCTAAAATATTAAAATATTTTATTATTTTTGCCATTAATGCAAAGTTTTGTGCCCCGTAATTCCTGTCGGCGTTATTTTTAGAAAAAGATTTACTTCGACGAGTCAGCACGTTAGTTTCCTAGCGATTGGTACCAGTTTTATGGTTCTAGCTGGTATTGTTTCGATTTTATTGGCAAAAAAACCCCCTAATATATTAAAATATTTTATTATTTTTACCATTAATACAAAGTTTGGTGAACCATAATTCCTGTCGGCGTTATTTTTAGAAAAAGATTTACTTCGATGAGTTAGCACGTTAGCTTTCTAGCGATTGGTACAAGTTTTATGGTTCTAGCTGGTATTGTTTCGATTTTATTGGCAAAAAAACCCCTAAAATATTAAAATATTTTATTATTTTTACCATTAATGCAAAGCTTGGTGCCCCGTAATTCCTGTCGGCGTTATCTTTAGAAAAAGATTTACTTCGACGAGTTAGCACGTTAGTTTTCTAGCGATTGGTTTCAGTTGTATAGTTCTAGCTGGTACTATTTCGATTTTATTGGCAAAAAACCCCTTAAAATATTAAAATATTTTATTATTTTTACGATTAATGCAGAGTTTGGTGCCCCGTAATTACTGTCGGCGGTATTTTTAGAAAAAGATTTACTTCGACGAGTCAGCACGTTAGTTTTCTAGCGATTGGTACCAGTTTTATGGTTCAAGCTGGTATTGTTTCGATTTTATTGGCAAAAAAACCCCCTAAAATATTAAAATATTTTATTATTTTTACCATTAATGCAAAGTTTGGTGAACCATAATTCCTGTCGGCGTTATTTTTAGAAAAAGATTTACTTTGATGAGTTAGCACGTTAGCTTTCTAGCGATTGGTACAAGTTGTATGGTTCTAGCTGATATTGTTTCGATTTTATTGTCAAAAAACCCCCTAAAATATTAAAATATTTTATTATTTTTACCATTAATGCAAAGCTTGGTGCCCCGTAATTCCTGTCGGCGTTATTTTTAGAAAAAGATTTACTTCGACGAGTTAGCACGTTAGTTTTCTAGCGATTGGTTTCAGTTTTATAGTTCTAGCTGGTACTATTTCGATTTTATTGGAAAAAAACCCCTTAAAATATTAAAATATTTTATTATTTTTACAATTAATGCAGAGTTTGGTGCCCCGTAATTGCTGCCGGCGTTATTTTTAGAAAAAAATTTACTTCGGCGAGTTAGCACGTTAGTTTTCTAGCGATTGGTACCAGTTTCATAGTTCTAGCTGGTACTGTTTCGTTTTTATTGGCAAAAAAAACTCCCCTAAAATATTAAAATATTTTGTTATTTTTACCATTAATGCAAAGTTTAGTGCCCTTAAAATATTAAAATATTTTATTATTTTTACCATTAATGCAAAGTTTGGTGCCCAGTTATTCCTGTCGGCGTTATTTTTAGAAAAAGATTTACTTCGACGAGTAAGCACGTTGGCTTTCTAGCGATTAGTACCAGTTTTATGGTTCTAGCTGGTATTGTTTCGATTTTATTGGCAAAAAAACCCCCTAAATTATTAAAATATTTTATTATTTTTACCATTAATACAAAGTTTGGTGCCCCATAATTCCTGTTGGCGGTATTTTTAGAAAAAAATTTTATTCAATGATCTAGCACGTTAGTTTTCTAGCGATTGGTACCAGTTTTACAGTTCTAGCTAGTATTGTTTCGATTTTATTGGCAAAAAAACCCATTAAAATATTAAAACATTAATGCAAAGTTTGGTGCCCTATAATTCCTGTCGGCGTTATTTTTAGAAAAAAAATTTTATTCGACGAGTTAACACGTTAGTTTTCTAGCGATTGGTCCCGGTTTCATAGTTTTAGCTGGTACTGTTTCGAGTTTATAGGCAAAAAAACCCCTTAAAATATTAAAATATTTTATTATTTTTACCATTAATGCAAAGTTTGGTGAACCATAATTCCTGTCGGCGTTATTTTTAGAAAAAGATTTACTTTGATGAGTTAGCACGTTAGCTTTATAGCGATTGGTACAAGTTTTATGGTTCTAGCTGGTATTGTTTCGATTTTTTTGTCAAAAAACCCCCTAAAATATTAAAATATTTTATTATTTTTACCATTAATGCAAAGTTTGGTGCCCCGTAATTCCTGTCGGCGTTATTTTTAGAAAAAGATTTACTTCGACGAGTTAGCACGTAAGTTTTCTAGCGATTGGTACCAGTTTTATAGTTCTAGCTAGTATTGTTTCGATTTTATTGGCAAAAAAAACCCATTCAAATATTCAAATATTTTATTATTTTTACCATTAATGCAAAGTTTGGTGCCCCGTTATTCCTGTCGGCGTTATTTTTAGAAAAAGATTTACTTCGACGAGTTAGCACGTTAGTGTTCTAGCGATTAGTACCAGTTTTATGGTTCTAGCTGGTATTGTTTCGATTTTATTGGCAAAAAAACCCCCTAAATTATTTAAATATTTTATTATTTTTACCATTAATGCAAAGTTTGGTGCCCCGTTATTCCTGTCGGCATTATTTTTAGAAAAAGATTTACTTCGACGAGTTAACACGTTAGCTTTCTAGCAATTGGTACCAGTTTCATAGTTCTAGCTGTTACTGTTTCGATTTCATTGGCAAAAAAAACCCCTAAAATATTAAAATATTTTATTATTTTTACCATTAATGCAAAATTTGGTGCCCCGTAATTCTTGTCGGCGTTATTTTTAGAAAAAAAAAATTAATTCAACGAGTTAACACGTTAGTTTTCTAGCGATTGGTACCAGTTTTATAGTTTTAGCTAGTATTGTTTCGATTTTATTGGCAAAAAAACCCATTCAAATATTAAAACATTAATGCAAAGTTTGGTGCCCCGTAATTCCTGTCGGCGTTATTTTTAGAAAAAAGATTTACTTCGACGAGTTAGCACGTTAGTGTTCTAGCGATTAGTTCCAGTTTTATGGTTCTAGCTGGTACTTTTTCGATTTTATTGGCAAAAAAAACCCATTAAAATATTCAAATATTTTATTATTTTTACCATTAATGCAGAGTTTTGTGCCCCGTAATTCCTGTCGGCGTTATTTTTAGAAAAAAATTTACTTCGACGAGTTAGCACGTTAGCTTTTTAGCGATTGGTGCCAGTTTTATAGTTCAAGCTGGTACTGTTTCGATTTTATTGACAAAAAAAAAAACCCTAAAATATTAAAATATTTTATTATTTTTGCCATTAATGCAAAGTTTGGTGCCCCGTAATTCCTGTTGGCATTATTTTTAGAAAAAGATTTACCTCGACGATTTAACACGTTAGTTTTCTAGCGATTGGTTTCAGTTTTGTAGTTCTAGCTGGTACTATTTCGATTTTATTGGCAAAAAACCCCTTAAAATATTAAAATATTTTATTATTTTTCCAATAATGCAGAGTTTGGTGCTCCGTAATTGCTGTCGGCGTTATTTTTAGAAAAAGATTTACTTCAACGAGTCAGCACGTTAGTTTCCTAGCGATTGGTACCAGTTTTATGGTTCTAGCTGGTATTGTTTCGATTTTATTGGCAAAAAAACCCCCTAAAATATTAAATTATTTTATTATTTTTACCATTAATACAAAGTTTGGTGAACCATAATTCCTGTCGGCGTTATTTTTAGAAAAAGATTTACTTCGATGAGTTAGCACGTTAGCTTTCTAGCGATTGGTACAAGTTTTATGGTTCTAGCTGGTATTGTTTCGATTTTATTGGCAAAAAACCCCCTAAAATATTAAAATATTTTATTATTTTTACCATTAGTGCTAAGTTTGGTGCCCCGTAATTCCTGTCGGCGTTAGTTTTAGAAAAAGATTTACTTCGATGAGTTAGCACGTTAGCTTTCTAGCGATTGGTACCAGTTTCATAGTTCTAGCTGGTACTATTTCGATTTTATTGGCAAAAAACCCCTTAAAATATTAAAATATTTTATTATTTTTACCATTAATGCAGAGTTTGGTGCCCCGTAATTGCTGTCGGCGTTATTTTTAGAAAAAGATTTACTTCGACGAGTCAGCACGGTAGTTTCCTAGCGATTGGTACCAGTTTTATGGTTCTAGCTGGTATCGTTTCGATTTTATTGGCAAAAAAACCCCCTAAAATATTAATATATTTTATTATTTTTACCATTAATGCAAAGTTTGGTGAACCATAATTCCTGTCGGCGTTATTTTTAGAAAAAGATTTACTTCGATGAGTTAGCACGTTAGTTTTCTAGCGATTGGTACCAGTTTCATAGTTCTAGCTGGTACTGTTTCGTTTTTATTGGCAAAAAAACTCCCCTAAAATATTAAAATATTTTGTTATTTTTACCATTAATGCAAAGTTTAGTGCCATTAAAATATTTTATTATTTTTACTATTAATGCAAAGTTTGGTGCCCCGTTATTCCTGTTGGCGTTATTTTTAGAAAAAGATTTACTTCGACGAGTAAGCACGTTGGCTTTCTAGCGATTAGTACCAGTTTTATGGTTCTAGCTGGTATTGTTTCGATTTTATTGGCAAAAAAACCCCCTAAATTATTAAAATATTTTATTATTTTTACCATTAATGCAAAGTTTGGTGCCCCATAATTCCTGTTGGCGTTATTTTTAGAAAAAAAATTTTATCAGTTTTACAGTTCTAGCTAGTATTGTTTCGATTTTATTGGCAAAAAAACCCATTAAAATATTAAAACATTAATGCAAAGTTTGGTGCCCTATAATTCCTGTCGGCGTTATTTTTAGAAAAAAAAATTTTATTCGACGAGTTAACACGTTAGTTTTTTAGCGATTGGTCCCGGTTTCATAGTTTTAGCTGTTACTGTTTCGATTTTATAGGCAAAAAAAACCATTAAAATATTAAAATATTTTATTATTTTTACCATTAGTGCAAGGTTTGGTGCCCCGTAATTTCTGTCGGCGTTATTTTTAGAAAAAAAATGTAATTCGACGAGTTAACACGTTAGTTTTCTAGCGATTGGTCCCAGTTTTATAGTTCTAGCTAGTATTGTTTCGATTTTATTGGCAAAAAAAACCCATTAAAATATTAAAATATTTTATTATTTTTACCATTAATGCAAAGTTTGGTGCCCCGTAAATCCTGTCGGCGTTATTTTTAGAAGAAGATTTACTTCGACGAGTTAGCACGTTAGCGTTCTAGCGATTAGTACCAGTTTTATGATTCTAGCTGGTATTGTTTCGATTTTATTGGCAAAAAAACCCCCTAAATTATTAAAATATTTCATTATTTTTACCATTAATGCAAAGTTTGGTGCCCCGTAATTCCTGTCAGCATTCTTTTTAGAAAAAGATTTACTTCGACGAGTTAACACGTTAGCTTTCTAGCAATTGGTACCAGTTTCATAGTTCTAGCTGGTACTGTTTCGATTTCATTGGCAAAAAAAACCCCCTAAAATATTAAAATATTTTATTATTTTTACCATTAATGCAAAATTTGGTGCCCCGTAATTCTTGTCGGCGTTATTTTTTAGAAAAAAAAAATTAATTCAACGAGTTAACACGTTAGTTTTCTAGCGATTGGTACCAGTTTTATAGTTTTAGCTAGTATTGTTTCGATTTTATTGGCAAAAAAACCCATTAAAATATTAAAACATTAATGCAAAGTTTGGTGCCCCGTAATTCCTGTCGGCGTTATTTTTAGAAAAAAGATTTACTTCGACGAGTAAGCACGTTAGTGTTCTACCGATTAGTTCCAGTTTTATGGTTCTAGCTGGTACTTTTTCGATTTTATTGGCAAAAAAAACCCATTAAAATATTCAAATATTTTATTATTTTTACCTTTAGTGCAAAGTTTGGTGCCCCGTAATTCCTGTCGGCGTTATTTTTAGAAAAAGATTTACTTCGACGAGTTAGCACGTTAGCGTTCTAGCGATTAGTACCAGCTTTATGGTTCTAGCTGGTATTGTTTCGATTTTATTGGCAAAAAAACCCCCTAAATTATAAAAATATTTCATTATTTTTACCATTAATGCAAAGTTTGGTGCCCCGTAATTCCTGTCAGCATTATTTTTAGAAAAAGATTTACTTCGACGAGTTAACACGTTAGCTTTCTAGCAATTGGTACCAGTTTCATAGTTCTAGCTGGTACTGTTTCAATTTTATTGGCAAAAAAACCCATTAAAATATTAAAACATTAATGCAAAGTTTGGTGCCCCGTAATTCCTGTCGGCGTTATTTTTAGAAAAAAAATTTACTTCGACGAGTTAGCACGTTAGTGTTCTAGCGATTAGTTCCAGTTTTATGGTTCTAGCTGGTACTCTTTCGATTTTATTGGCAAAAAAACCCATTAAAATATTCAAATATTTTATTATTTTTACCTTTAGTGCAAAGTTTGGTGCCCCGTAATTCCTGTCGGCGTTATTTTTAGAAAAAAAATTTAATTCAACGAGTTAACTTGTTAGCTTTCTAGCGACTGGTACCAGTTTTATAGTTCTAGCTAGTATTGTTTTGATTTTATTGGCAAAAAAACCCATTAAAATATTCAAATATTTTAATATTTTTACCATTAATGCAAAGTTTGGTGCCCAGTTATTCCTGTCGGCGTTATTTTTAGAAAAAGATTTACTTCGACGAGTAAGCACGTTGGCTTTCTAGCGATTAGTACCAGTTTTATGGTTCTAGCTGGTATTGTTTCGATTTTATTGGCAAAAAAACCCCCTAAATTATTAAAATATTTTATTATTTTTACCATTAATACAAAGTTTGGTGCCCCATAATTCCTGTTGGCGGTATTTTTAGAAAAAAATTTTATTCAATGATCTAACACGTTAGTTTTCTAGCGATTGGTACCAGTTTTACAGTTCTAGCTAGTATTGTTTCGATTTTATTGGCAAAAAAACCCATTAAAATATTAAAACATTAATGCAAAGTTTGGTGCCCTATAATTCCTGTCGGCGTTATTTTTAGAAAAAAAATTTTATTCGACGAGTTAACACGTTAGTTTTCTAGCGATTGGTCCCGGTTTCATAGTTTTAGCTGGTACTGTTTCGAGTTTATAGGCAAAAAAACCCCTTAAAATATTAAAATATTTTATTATTTTTACCATTAATGCAAAGTTTGGTGAACCATAATTCCTGTCGGCGTTATTTTTAGAAAAAGATTTACTTTGATGAGTTAGCACGTTAGCTTTCTAGCGATTGGTACAAGTTTTATGGTTCTAGCTGGTATTGTTTCGATTTTATTGTCAAAAAAATACCTAAAATATTAAAATATTTTATTATTTTTACCATTAATGCAAAGTTTGGTGCCCCGTAATTCCTGTCGGCGTTATTTTTAGAAAAAGATTTACTTCGACGAGTTAGCACGTTAGTTTTCTAGCGATTGGTACCAGTGTTATAGTTCTAGCTAGTATTGTTTCGATTTTATTGGCAAAAAAAACCCATTCAAATATTCAAATATTTTATTATTTTTACCATTAATGCAAAGTTTGGTGCCCCGTTATTCCTGTCGGCGTTATTTTTAGAAAAAGATTTACTTCGACGAGTTAGCACGTTAGTGTTCTAGCGATTAGTACCAGTTTTATGGTTCTAGCTGGTATTGTTTCGATTTTATTGGCAAAAAAACCCCCTAAATTATTAAAATATTTTATTATTTTTACCATTAATGCAAAGTTTGGTGCCCCGTTATTCCTGTCGGCATTATTTTTAGAAAAAGATTTACTTCGACGAGTTAACACGTTAGCTTTCTAGCAATTGGTACCAGTTTCATAGTTCTAGCTGTTACTGTTTCGATTTCATTGGCAAAAAAAACCCCTAAAATATTAAAATATTTTATTATTTTTACCATTAATGCAAAATTTGGTGCCCCGTAATTCTTGTCGGCGTTATTTTTAGAAAAAAAAATTAATTCAACGAGTTAACACGTTAGTTTTCTAGCGATTGGTACCAGTTTTATAGTTTTAGCTAGTATTGTTTCGATTTTATTGGCAAAAAAACCCATTCAAATATTAAAACATTAATGCAAAGTTTGGTGCCCCGTAATTCCTGTCGGCGTTATTTTTAGAAAAAAGATTTACTTCGACGAGTTAGCACGTTAGTGTTCTAGCGATTAGTTCCAGTTTTATGGTTCTAGCTGGTACTTTTTCGATTTTATTGGCAAAAAAAACCCATTAAAATATTCAAATATTTTATTATTTTTACCATTAATGCAGAGTTTTGTGCCCCGTAATTCCTGTCGGCGTTATTTTTAGAAAAAAATTTACTTCGACGAGTTAGCACGTTAGCTTTTTAGCGATTGGTGCCAGTTTTATAGTTCAAGCTGGTACTGTTTCGATTTTATTGACAAAAAAAAAAACCCTAAAATATTAAAATATTTTATTATTTTTGCCATTAATGCAAAGTTTGGTGCCCCGTTATTCCTGTTGGCATTATTTTTAGAAAAAGATTTACCTCGACGATTTAACACGTTAGTTTTCTAGCGATTGGTTTCAGTTTTGTAGTTCTAGCTGGTACTATTTCGATTTTATTGGCAAAAAACCCCTTAAAATATTAAAATATTTTATTATTTTTCCAATAATGCAGAGTTTGGTGCTCCGTAATTGCTGTCGGCGTTATTTTTAGAAAAAGATTTACTTCAACGAGTCAGCACGTTAGTTTCCTAGCGATTGGTACCAGTTTTATGGTTCTAGCTGGTATTGTTTCGATTTTATTGGCAAAAAAACCCCCTAAAATATTAAATTATTTTATTATTTTTACCATTAATACAAAGTTTGGTGAACCATAATTCCTGTCGGCGTTATTTTTAGAAAAAGATTTACTTCGATGAGTTAGCACGTTAGCTTTCTAGCGATTGGTACAAGTTTTATGGTTCTAGCTGGTATTGTTTCGATTTTATTGGCAAAAAACCCCCTAAAATATTAAAATATTTTATTATTTTTACCATTAGTGCTAAGTTTGGTGCCCCGTAATTCCTGTCGGCGTTAGTTTTAGAAAAAGATTTACTTCGATGAGTTAGCACGTTAGCTTTCTAGCGATTGGTACCAGTTTCATAGTTCTAGCTGGTACTATTTCGATTTTATTGGCAAAAAACCCCTTAAAATATTAAAATATTTTATTATTTTTACCATTAATGCAGAGTTTGGTGCCCCGTAATTGCTGTCGGCGTTATTTTTAGAAAAAGATTTACTTCGACGAGTCAGCACGGTAGTTTCCTAGCGATTGGTACCAGTTTTATGGTTCTAGCTGGTATCGTTTCGATTTTATTGGCAAAAAAACCCCCTAAAATATTAATATATTTTATTATTTTTACCATTAATGCAAAGTTTGGTGAACCATAATTCCTGTCGGCGTTATTTTTAGAAAAAGATTTACTTCGATGAGTTAGCACGTTAGTTTTCTAGCGATTGGTACCAGTTTCATAGTTCTAGCTGGTACTGTTTCGTTTTTATTGGCAAAAAAACTCCCCTAAAATATTAAAATATTTTGTTATTTTTACCATTAATGCAAAGTTTAGTGCCATTAAAATATTTTATTATTTTTACCATTAATGCAAAGTTTGGTGCCCCGTTATTCCTGTTGGCGTTATTTTTAGAAAAAGATTTACTTCGACGAGTAAGCACGTTGGCTTTCTAGCGATTAGTACCAGTTTTATGGTTCTAGCTGGTATTGTTTCGATTTTATTGGCAAAAAAACCCCCTAAATTATTAAAATATTTTATTATTTTTACCATTAATGCAAAGTTTGGTGCCCCATAATTCCTGTTGGCGTTATTTTTAGAAAAAAAATTTTATTCAACGATCTAACACGTTAGTTTTCTAGCGATTGGTATCAGTTTTACAGTTCTAGCTAGTATTGTTTCGATTTTATTGGCAAAAAAACCCATTAAAATATTAAAACATTAATGCAAAGTTTGGTGCCCTATAATTCCTGTCGGCGTTATTTTTAGAAAAAAAAATTTTATTCGACGAGTTAACACGTTAGTTTTTTAGCGATTGGTCCCGGTTTCATAGTTTTAGCTGGTACTGTTTCGATTTTATAGGCAAAAAAAACCATTAAAATATTAAAATATTTTATTATTTTTACCATTAGTGCAAGGTTTGGTGCCCCGTAATTTCTGTCGGCGTTATTTTTAGAAAAAAAATGTAATTCGACGAGTTAACACGTTAGTTTTCTAGCGATTGGTCCCAGTTTTATAGTTCTAGCTAGTATTGTTTCGATTTTATTGGCAAAAAAACCCATTAAAATATTAAAATATTTTATTATTTTTACCATTAATGCAAAGTTTGGTGCCCCGTAAATCCTGTCGGCGTTATTTTTAGAAGAAGATTTACTTCGACGAGTTAGCACGTTAGCGTTCTAGCGATTAGTACCAGTTTTATGATTCTAGCTGGTATTGTTTCGATTTTATTGGCAAAAAAACCCCCTAAATTATTAAAATATTTCATTATTTTTACCATTAATGCAAAGTTTGGTGCCCCGTAATTCCTGTCAGCATTCTTTTTAGAAAAAGATTTACTTCGACGAGTTAACACGTTAGCGTTCTAGCAATTGGTACCAGTTTCATAGTTCTAGCTGGTACTGTTTCGATTTCATTGGCAAAAAAAACCCCCTAAAATATTAAAATATTTTATTATTTTTACCATTAATGCAAAATTTGGTGCCCCGTAATTCTTGTCGGCGTTATTTTTTAGAAAAAAAAAAATTAATTCAACGAGTTAACACGTTAGTTTTCTAGCGATTGGTACCAGTTTTATAGTTTTAGCTAGTATTGTTTCGATTTTATTGGCAAAAAAACCCATTAAAATATTAAAACATTAATGCAAAGTTTGGTGCCCCGTAATTCCTGTCGGCGTTATTTTTAGAAAAAAGATTTACTTCGACGAGTTAGCACGTTAGTGTTCTAGCGATTAGTTCCAGTTTTATGGTTCTAGCTGGTACTTTTTCGATTTTATTGGCAAAAAAAACCCATTAAAATATTCAAATATTTTATTATTTTTACCTTTAGTGCAAAGTTTGGTGCCCCGTAATTCCTGTCGGCGTTATTTTTAGAAAAAGATTTACTTCGACGAGTTAGCACGTTAGCGTTCTAGCGATTAGTACCAGCTTTATGGTTCTAGCTGGTATTGTTTCGATTTTATTGGCAAAAAAACCCCCTAAATTATAAAAATATTTCATTATTTTTACCATTAATGCAAAGTTTGGTGCCCCGTAATTCCTGTCAGCATTATTTTTAGAAAAAGATTTACTTCGACGAGTTAACACGTTAGCTTTCTAGCAATTGGTACCAGTTTCATAGTTCTAGCTGGTACTGTTTAAATTTTATTGGCAAAAAAACCCATTAAAATATTAAAACATTAATGCAAAGTTTGGTGCCCCGTAATTCCTGTCGGCGTTATTTTTAGAAAAAAGATTTACTTCGACGAGTTAGCACGTTAGTGTTCTAGCGATTAGTTTCAGTTTTATGGTTCTAGCTGGTACTCTTTCGATTTTATTGGCAAAAAAACCCATTAAAATATTCAAATATTTTATTATTTTTACCTTTAGTGCAAAGTTTGGTGCCCCGTAATTCCTGTCGGCGTTATTTTTAGAAAAAAAATTTAATTCAACGAGTTAACTTGTTAGCTTTCTAGCGACTGGTACCAGTTTTATAGTTCTAGCTAGTATTGTTTTGATTTTATTTATTTATATTTTAATATTTTTACCATTAATGCAAAGTTTGGTGCCCCGTAATTCCTGTCGGCGTTATTTTTAGAAAAAAAATTTAATTCAACGAGTTAACCCGTTAGTTTTCTAGCGATTAATACCAGTTTGATAGTTCTAGCTAGTATTGCTTCGATTTTATTGGCAAAAAAACCCATTAAAATATTCAAATATTTCATTATTTTTATCATTAATGCAGAGCTTGATGCCCTATGATTCCTGTCGGCGTTATTTTTAGAATAAAAATTTAATTCGACGAGTTAACACGTTAGTTTTCTAGCGATTGGTCCCGGTTTCATAGTCTTAGCTGGTACTGTCTCGATTTTATTGGCAAAAAACCCCTTAAAATATTAAAATATTTTATTATTTTTACCATTAATGCAGAGTTTGGTGCCCTGTAATTCCTGTCGGCGTTATTTTTAGAAAAAAAATTTAATTCGACGAGTTAACACGTTAGTTTTCTAGCGCTTGGTACCAGCTTTTTAGTTCTAGCTGGTACTATTTCGATTTTATTGGCAAAAAAACCCTTAAAATAGTAAAATATTTTATTATTTTTACCATTAATGCAGAGTTTGGTGCCCTATAATTCCTGTCGGCGTTATTTTAAGAAAAAAAAATTACCCCGAAGCGTTAACACGTTAGCTTTCTAGCGAGTGGTACCAGTTTCATAGTTTTAGCTGGTACTGTCTCGATTTTATTGGCAAAAAACCCCTTAAAATATTAAAATATTAATGCAGAGTTTGGCGCCCTATAATTTATGTCGGCGTTATTTTTAGAAAACTAATTTACTTCAACGAGTTAACACTTTAGTTTTCTAGCGATTGGTACCAGTTTTATAGTTCTAGCTGGTACTGTTTCGATTTTATGGGCAAAAAACCCCTAAAATACTAAAATATCTTATTATTTTTACCACTAATGCAGAGTTTGGTGCCCTATAATATCTGTCGGCGTTATTTTTAGAAAAAAAGTTTATTTCGACGAGTTAGCACGTTAGGTTTCTAGCGATTGGTACCAGTTTTATAGTTTTAGCTGGTATTGTTTCGAATTTATTGGAAAGAAAACCCTTAAAATATTAAAATATTTTATTATTTTTACCATTAATGCAGAGTTTGGTGCCCTATAATTCCTGTCGGCGTTCTTTTTAGAAAAAAAATTTACTTCAACGAGCTAACACGTTAGTTTTCTAGCGTTTGGTACCAGTTTTATAGTTCTAGCTGGTACTGTTTCGATTGTATTGGCAAAAAACCCCTTAAAATATTAAAATATTTTATTATTTTTTTCAATAATGCAGAGTTTTGTGCCCTATAATTCCTGTCGGCGTTATTTTTAGAAAAAAAATTACTTTGGCGAGTTAACACGTTAGTTTTCTAGCAATTGGTATAAGTTTCATAGTTCTAGCTGGTACTGTTTCGATTTTATTGGCAAAAAAACCCCTTAAGATATTAAAATATTTTATTATTTTTACCATTAATGCAGAGTTTGGTGACTTATTATTCCTGTCGGCATTATTTTTAGAAAAAAAAATTACTTCGACGAGTTAACACGTTAGCTTTCTAGCAACTGGTACTAGTTTCATAGCTCTAGCTGGTATTGTTTCGAATTTATTGGAAAAAAAAACCCTTAAAATATTAAAATATTTTATTATTTTTACCATTAATGCAGAGTTTGGTTTACTTCGACGAGTTAGCACGTTAGCTCAATAGCAAATGGTACCAGATTTATAGTTCTAGCTGGTACTGTTTCGATTTTATTGGCAAAAAACCCCTTAAAATATTAAAATATTAATGCAGAGTTTGGTGCCCTATAATTTATGTCGGCGTTATTTTTAGACAAAAAATTTGATTCAACCAGTTTACACGTTAGTTTTCTAGCGATTGGTACCAGTTTCATAGTTCTAGCTGGTAATGTTTCGATTTTATTGGCAAAAAACACCTTAAAATATTAAAATATTTTATTATTTTTACCATTAATGCAGAGTTTTGTGCCCTATAATTCCTGTCGGCGTTATTTTTATAAAAAAATTTACTTCGACAAGTTAACACCTAAGTTTTCTAGCGATTGGTACTAGTTTGATAGCTCTAGCTGGTACTGTTTCGATTTTATTGGCAAAAAAACGCCTTAAAATATATAAATATTTTATTATTTTTACCATTAATGCAGAGCTTGGTGCCCTATAATTCCTGTCGGCCTTATTTTCAGAAAAAAAATTTACTTCGACGAGATAACACGTTAGTTTTCTAGCGATTGGTACTAGTTTCATAGCTCTAGCTGGTACTGTTTTGATTTTATTGGCAAAAAAACCCCTTGAAATATTAAAATATTTTATTATTTTTACCATTAATGCAGAGTTTGGTACCCTATAATTCCTGTCGACGTTATTTAGAGAAAAAGATTTAATTCGTCGAGATAAGACGTTAGGTTTCTAGCGATTGGTACCGGTTTCATACTTCTATCAGGTACTGATTCAATTTTATTGACAAAAAACCCCTTAAAATATTAAAATATTTTATTATTTTTACCATTAATGCAGAGTTTGGTGCCCTATTATTCCTGTCGGCGTTATTTTTAGAAAAAAAATTTACTTCGACGAGTTAACACGTTAGTTTTCTAGCGATTGGTACCAGCTTTATAGCTCCAGCTAGTACTGTTTCGATTTAATTTTCAAAAAAATCCCTTAAAATATTAAAATATTTTATTATTTTTACCATTAATGCAGAGTTTGGTTTACCTCGACAAGTTAACACGTTAGCTCAATATAATAAATGTTGTTTAACTTTAATATTTTGAACATGTCTTACTAAATTTTCTTTAGTTCTACGAACAGTTACTAAGTTATAGTTAGGGAATCATTTTAGGGCTATTTTAACAACACATTTTTTTTAAGATGGTATGGTTGGGAGGGTATAAGAAAAAGAGGAAATGACACCATCTTCTGTTTGACTTAACTTTAATTTTTTTTTTTTTATTTATTATCTTGTTAATTTTTATTATTTTTTTTTTATTTTTGCTAGTTATTATTAAAGTTAAGCTACCTTTTTAAATTTTATAAAACGATTCTTAGCCTATCTCTTAGTGAGACAAGAACACCACCCCAAACCCTGAGCACGGTCGGAAGAATAGGTAGCGATAGTCTCATGAGAGGTAGGGCAAACCAGTTTGGATCGTTACACTATAATTCCTGTCGGCGTTCTTTTTAGACAAAAAATTTACTTCAACGAGTTAACACGTTAGTTTTCTAGCGTTTGGTACCAGTTTTATAGTTCTAGCTGGTACTCTTTCGATTGTATTGGCAAAAACCCCTTAAAATATTAAAATATTTTATTATTTTTTTCATTAATGCAGAGTTTTGTGCCCTATAATTCCTGTCGGCGTTATTTTTAGAAAAAAAATTACTTTGGCGAGTTAACACGTTAGTTTTCAAGCAATTGGTATCAGTTTCATAGTTCTAGCTGGTACTGTTTCGATTTTATTGGCAAAAAAACCCCTTAAGATATTAAAATATTTTATTATTTTTACCATTAATGCAGAGTTTGGTGACTTATTATTCCTGTCGGCATTATTTTTAGAAAAAAATACTTCGACGAGTTAACACGTTAGCTTTCTAGCAACTGGTACTAGTTTCATAGCTCTAGCTGGTACTGTTTTGATTTTATTGGCAAAAAAAAACCCCTTGAAATATTAAAATATTTTATTATTTTTTTCATTAATGCAGAGTTTTGTGCCCTATAATTCCTGTCGGCGTTATTTTTAAAAAAAAAATTTACTTCGACGAGTTAACACGTTAGTTTTCTAGCGATTGGTACCAGCTTTATAGCTCTAGCTAGTACTGTTTCGATTTAATTTTCAAAAAAACCCCTTAAAATATTAAAATATTTTATTATTTTTACCATTAATGCAGAGTTTGGCTTACTTCGACGAGTTAACACGTTAGCTCAATAGCAAATGGTACCAGATTTATAGTTCTAGCTGGTACTGTTTCGATTTTATTGGCAAAAAAAACCCCTTAAGATATTAAAATATTTTATTATTTTTACCATTAATGCAGAGGTTGGTGACTTATTATTCCTGTCGGCATTATTTTTAGAAAAAAAAATTACTTCGACGAGTTAACACGTTAGCTTTCTAGCAACTGGTACTAGTTTGATAGCTCTAGCTGGTACTGTTTTGATTTTATTGGCAAAAAAAACCCCTTGAAATATTAAAATATTTTATTATTTTTACCATTAATGCAGAGTTTGGTAGCCTATAATTCCTGTCGACGTTATTTAGAGAAAAAGATTTAATTCGTCGAGATAAGACGTTAGGTTTCTAGCGATTGGTACCGGTTTCATACTTCTATCAGGTACTGATTCAATTTTATTGACAAAAAACCCCTTAAAATATTAAAATATTTTATTATTTTTACCATTAATGCAGAGTTTGGTGCCCTATTATTCCTGTCGGCGTTATTTTTAGAAAAAAAATTTACTTCGACGAGTTAACACGTTAGTTTTCTAGCGATTGGTACCAGCTTTATAGCTCCAGCTAGTACTGTTTCGATTTAATTTTCAAAAAAACCCTTAAAATATTAAAATATTTTATTATTTTTACCATTAATGCAGAGTTTGGTTTACTTCGACAAGTTAACACGTTAGCTCAATATAACATAATAATGTTTAACTTTAATATTTTGAACATGTCTTACTAAATTTTCTTTAGTTCTACGAACAGTTACTAAGTTATAGTTAGGGAATCATTTTAGGGCTATTTTAACAACACATTTTTTTTAAGATGGTATGGTTGGGAGGGTATAAGAAAAAGAGGAAATGACACCATCTTCTGTTTGACTTAACTTTAATTTTTTTATTTTTATTTATTATCTTGTTAATTTTTATTATTTTTTTTTTATTTTTGCTAGTTATTATTAAAGTTAAGCTACCTTTTTAAATTTTATAAAACGATTCTTAGCCTATCTCTTAGTGAGACAAGAACACCACCCCAAACCCTGAGCACGGTCGGAAGAATAGGTAGCGATAGTCTCATGACCTACCTCTCATGAGACTATCGCAAACCAGTTTGGATCGTTACATTATAATTCCTGTCGGCGTTCTTTTTAGACAAAAAATTTAATTTTTTAGGGTATTGAAATATCAGAAATATTCGGGAGTATATCGGTATTGAAAATCAGAAACATCGGTACATAAACAACTGAGATTTGAGCACAAACCCACGACCACCTCGATTTTTTTTCTCACAAAAACAACATTACAACAACAACATACATACATACAACCGTGTATACTGGTTAGAGAAAACGTGGCATCGAATCCCAGCTGAGCAAAAAAATTTTTTTTTTAAATTTTTTTTTTGTATTTTTTTTTTTTATTTTTTATTTAATATATTATTTATATTATTATTATTTTTTTTTTAAATTTTTTTTTTTTTAATTTTTTTTTATTTTTTTTTTTTGTTTTATATATATTATATACATAATAATTTTTTTTTTAATATATTAAAAAATTTTTTTTTTTAATTTTTATTTAAATTTTTTTTTTTTTTAATTTTTTTTTAAATTTTTTTTTTTGGTTTTTTAACATACATACGTGAATTTATAGTTTTACAATGGGACGTTTTTATATATGTATGTTTTTATATGTATGTACGTATTTCATATGGGATGAATGGTGACACAAACCACTGTTATTGCATGACTACACGTTGTGAAGGGTATATAAGATTCGGCACGGCCGAATATAGCGCTCTTACTTGTTATATTTACCATTAATGCAGAGTTTGGTGCCCTATAATTCCTGTCAAAGTTATTTAGAGAAAAAAAATTTACTTCGACGAGTTAATACGTTAGCTAAATAGCAAGCGGTACCAGTTTTATAGTTCTAGTTGGTACTGTTTCGATTTTATTGAAAAAAAAACCTTAAAATATTAAAATACTTTATTATTTTTACCATTATTTCAGAGTTTGGTGCCCTATAATTATTGTCGGCCTCATTTTTAGAAAAAAAAAAATTACTTCGACGAGTTAACACGTTAGTTTTCTAGCGCTCGGTACCAGTTTTATAGTTCTAGCTGGTACTATTTCGATTTTATTGGCAAAAAACCCCTTAAAATAGTAAAATATTTTATTATTTTTACCATTAATGCAGAGTTTGGTGCCCTATAATTCCTGTCGGCGTTATGTTTAGAAAAAGAATTTAATTCGACGAGTTAGCACGTTAGGTTTCTAGCAATTGGTACCAGTTTCATAGGTTTAGCTTGTATTGTTTCGAATCTATTGGAAAAAAAGCCCTAAAAATATTAAAATATTTTATCATTTTTACCATTAATGCAGAGCTTGGTGCCCTATAATTCCTGTCAAAATTATTTAGAGAAAAAAAAATTACTACAAAGAGTTAACACGTTAGCTAAATAGCAAGCAGTACCAGTTTTATAGTTCTAGCTGGTACTGTTTCGATTTTATTGGTAAAAACCTCTTAAAATATTAAAATATTTTATTACTTTTTCCATTAATGCAGAGTTTGGTGCGCTATAATTCCTGTCGGCGTTATTTCTAGAAAAAAATATTTACCTTGACGAGTTAAAACGTAAGTTTTCTAGCGTTTGGTACCAGTTTTTTAGTTCTAGCTGGTACTATTTCGATTTTTTTGGCAAAAAACCCCTTAAAATAGTAAAATATTTTATTACTTTTTCCATTAATGCAGAGTTTGGTGTCCTATAATTCCTGTCGGCGTTCTTTTTAGAAAAAAAATTTAATTCGACGAGT
The DNA here is from genome assembly GCA_941918925.1 of Phyto melanocephala. Taxonomy (NCBI): domain Eukaryota; kingdom Metazoa; phylum Arthropoda; class Insecta; order Diptera; family Rhinophoridae; genus Phyto; species Phyto melanocephala. The sequence continues at coordinate 68,155,432 of OW799233.1, forward strand.
TAACACGTTAGTTTTCTAGCGATTGGTACCAGTTTCATAGTTCTAGCTGGTACTGTTTCGATTTTATTGGCAAAAAAAACCCTTTAAATATTAAAATATTTTAATATTTTTTCCATTAATGCAGAGTTTGGTGCCCTATAATTCCCATCGGCGTTACTTTTAGAAAAAAAAATTAATTCGACGAGTTAGCACGTTAGGTTTCTAGCGATTGGTACCAGTTTCATAGTTTTAGCTGGTATTGTTTCGAATTTATTGGAAAAAAACCCTTAAAATATTAAAATATTTCATTATTTTTACCAATAATGCAGAGTTTGGTGCCCTATAATTCCGTCGGCGTTATTTTAAGAAAAAAAATTACTTCGATGAGTTAACACGCTAGCTTTCTAGCGATTGGTACCAGTTTCATAGTTTTAGCTGGTACTGTTTCGATTTTATTGGCAAAAAAAACCCTTAAAATATTTAAATATTAATGCAGAGTTTGGTGCCCTATAATTCCTGTCGGCGTTATTTCTAGAAAAAAATATTTACTTTGACGAGATAAAACGTTAGTTTTGTAGCGCTTGCTACTAGTTTTGAACTCTAGCTGGTACTATTTTGATTTTATTGGCAACAAAACCCTTAAAATAGTAAAATATTTCATTATTTTTACCATTAATGCAGAGTTTTGTGCCCTATAATTCCTGTCGGCGGTATTTTTATAAAAAAATTTACTTCGACAAGTTAACACCTAAGTTTTCTAGCGATTGGTACTAGTTTGATAGCTCTAGCTGGTACTGTTTCGATTTTATTGGCAAAAAAACGCCTTAAAATATATAAATATTTTATTATTTTTACCATTAATGCAGAGCTTGGTGCCCTATAATTCCTGTCGGCCTTATTTTCAGAAAAAAAATTTACTTCGACGAGATAACACGTTAGTTTTCTAGCGATTGGTACTAGTGTCATAGCTCTAGCTGGTACTGTTTTGATTTTATTGGCAAAAAAAACCCCTTGAAATATTAAAATATTTTATTATTTTTACCATTAATGCAGAGTTTGGTACCCTATAATTCCTGTCGACGTTATTTAGAGAAAAAGATTTAATTCGTCGAGATAAGACGTTAGGTTTCTAGCGATTGGTACCGGTTTCATACTTCTATCAGGTACTGATTCAATTTTATTGACAAAAAACCCCTTAAAATATTAAAATATTTTATTATTTTTACCATTAATGCAGAGTTTGGTGCCCTATTATTCCTGTCGGCGTTATTTTTAGAAAAAAAATTTACTTCGACGAGTTAACACGTTAGTTTTCTAGCGATTGGTACCAGCTTTATAGCTCCAGCTAGTACTGTTTCGATTTAATTTTCAAAAAAATCCCTTAAAATATTAAAATATTTTATTATTTTTACCATTAATGCAGAGTTTGGTTTACCTCGACAAGTTAACACGTTAGCTCAATATAATAAATGTTGTTTAACTTTAATATTTTGAACATGTCTTACTAAATTTTCTTTAGTTCTACGAACAGTTACTAAGTTATAGTTAGGGAATCATTTTAGGGCTATTTTAACAACACATTTTTTTTAAGATGGTATGGTTGGGAGGGTATAAGAAAAAGAGGAAATGACACCATCTTCTGTTTGACTTAACTTTAATTTTTTTATTTTTATTTATTATCTTGTTAATTTTTATTATTTTTTTTTTTATTTTTGCTAGTTATTATTAAAGTTAAGCTACCTTTTTAAATTTTATAAAACGATTCTTAGCCTATCTCTTAGTGAGAAAAGAGCACCACCCCAAACCCTGAGCACGGTCGGAAGAATAGGTAGCGATAGTCTCATGAGAGGTAGGGCAAACCAGTTTGGATCGTTACACTATAATTCCTGTCGGCGTTCTTTTTAGACAAAAAATTTACTTCAACGAGTTAACACGTTAGTTTTCTAGCGTTTGGTACCAGTTTTATAGTTCTAGCTGGTACTCTTTCGATTGTATTGGCAAAAACCCCTTAAAATATTAAAATATTTTATTATTTTTTTCATTAATGCAGAGTTTTGTGCCCTATAATTCCTGTCGGCGTTATTTTTAGAAAAAAAAATTACTTTGGCGAGTTAACACGTTAGTTTTCTAGCAATTGGTATCAGTTTCATAGTTCTAGCTGGTACTGTTTCGATTTTATTGGCAAAAAAACCCCTTAAGATATTAAAATATTTTATTATTTTTACCATTAATGCAGAGTTTGGTGACTTATTATTCCTGTCGGCATTATTTTTAGAAAAAAAAAATACTTCGACGAGTTAACACGTTAGCTTTCTAGCAACTGGTACTAGTTTCATAGCTCTAGCTGGTACTGTTTTGATTTTATTGGCAAAAAAAAAACCCCTTGAAATATTAAAATATTTTATTATTTTTTTCATTAATGCAGAGTTTTGTGCCCTATAATTCCTGTCGGCGTTATTTTTAGAAAAAAAATTTACTTCGACGAGTTAACACGTTAGTTTTCTAGCGATTGGTACCAGCTTTATAGCTCTAGCTAGTACTGTTTCGATTTAATTTTCAAAAAAACCCCTTAAAATATTAAAATATTTTATTATTTTTACCATTAATGCAGAGTTTGGCTTACTTCGACGAGTTAACACGTTAGCTCAATAGCAAATGGTACCAGATTTATAGTTCTAGCTGGTACTGTTTCGATTTTATTGGCAAAAAAAACCCCTTAAGATATTAAAATATTTTATTATTTTTACCATTAATGCAGAGGTTGGTGACTTATTATTCCTGTCGGCATTATTTTTAGAAAAAAAAATTACTTCGACGAGTTAACACGTTAGCTTTCTAGCAACTGGTACTAGTTTCATAGCTCTAGCTGGTACTGTTTTGATTTTATTGGCAAAAAAAACCCCTTGAAATATTAAAATATTTTATTATTTTTACCATTAATGCAGAGTTTGGTAGCCTATAATTCCTGTCGACGTTATTTAGAGAAAAAGATTTAATTCGTCGAGATAAGACGTTAGGTTTCTAGCGATTGGTACCGGTTTCATACTTCTATCAGGTACTGATTCAATTTTATTGACAAAAAACCCCTTAAAATATTAAAATATTTTATTATTTTTACCATTAATGCAGAGTTTGGTGCCCTATTATTCCTGTCGGCGTTATTTTTAGAAAAAAAATTTACTTCGACGAGTTAACACGTTAGTTTTCTAGCGATTGGTACCAGCTTTATAGCTCCAGCTAGTACTGTTTCGATTTAATTTTCAAAAAAACCCCTTAAAATATTAAAATATTTTATTATTTTTACCATTAATGCAGAGTTTGGTTTACTTCGACAAGTTAACACGTTAGCTCAATATAATAAATGTTGTTTAACTTTAATATTTTGAACATGTCTTACTAAATTTTCTTTAGTTCTACGAACAGTTACTAAGTTATAGTTAGGGAATCATTTTAGGGCTATTTTAACAACACATTTTTTTTAAGATGGTATGGTTGGGAGGGTATAAGAAAAAGAGGAAATGACACCATCTTCTGTTTGACTTAACTTTAATTTTTTTTTTTTTATTTATTATCTTGTTAATTTTTATTATTTTTTTTTTTATTTTTGCTAGTTATTATTAAAGTTAAGCTACCTTTTTAAATTTTATAAAACGATTCTTAGCCTATCTCTTAGTGAGACAAGAACACCACCCCAAACCCTGAGCACGGTCGGAAGAATAGGTAGCGATAGTCTCATGAGAGGTAGGGCAAACCAGTTTGGATCGTTACACTATAATTCCTGTCGGCGTTATTTTTAGAAAAAAAATTACTTTGGCGAGTTAACACGTTAGTTTTCTAGCAATTGGTATCAGTTTCATAGTTCTAGCTGGTACTGTTTCGATTTTATTGGCAAAAAAACCCCTTAAGATATTAAAATATTTTATTATTTTTACCATTAATGCAGAGTTTGGTGACTTATTATTCCTGTCGGCATTATTTTTAGAAAAAAATACTTCGACGAGTTAACACGTTAGCTTTCTAGCAACTGGTACTAGTTTCATAGCTCTAGCTGGTACTGTTTTGATTTTATTGGCAAAAAAAAACCCCTTGAAATATTAAAATATTTTATTATTTTTTTCATTAATGCAGAGTTTTGTGCCCTATAATTCCTGTCGGCGTTATTTTTAAAAAAAAAATTTACTTCGACGAGTTAACACGTTAGTTTTCTAGCGATTGGTACCAGCTTTATAGCTCTAGCTAGTACTGTTTCGATTTAATTTTCAAAAAAACCCCTTAAAATATTAAAATATTTTATTATTTTTACCATTAATGCAGAGTTTGGCTTACTTCGACGAGTTAACACGTTAGCTCAATAGCAAATGGTACCAGATTTATAGTTCTAGCTGGTACTGTTTCGATTTTATTGGCAAAAAAAACCCCTTAAGATATTAAAATATTTTATTATTTTTACCATTAATGCAGAGGTTGGTGACTTATTATTCCTGTCGGCATTATTTTTAGAAAAAAAAATTACTTCGACGAGTTAACACGTTAGTTTTCTAGCGATTGGTACCAGCTTTATAGCTCCAGCTAGTACTGTTTCGATTTAATTTTCAAAAAAACCCTTAAAATATTAAAATATTTTATTATTTTTACCATTAATGCAGAGTTTGGTTTACTTCGACAAGTTAACACGTTAGCTCAATATAACATAATAATGTTTAACTTTAATATGTTGAACATGTCTTACTAAATTTTCTTTAGTTCTACGAACAGTTACTAAGTTATAGTTAGGGAATCATTTTAGGGCTATTTTAACAACACATTTTTTTTAAGATGGTATGGTTGGGAGGGTATAAGAAAAAGAGGAAATGACACCATCTTCTGTTTGACTTAACTTTAATTTTTTTATTTTTATTTATTATCTTGTTAATTTTTATTATTTTTTTTTTATTTTTGCTAGTTATTATTAAAGTTAAGCTACCTTTTTAAATTTTATAAAACGATTCTTAGCCTATCTCTTAGTGAGACAAGAACACCACCCCAAACCCTGAGCACGGTCGGAAGAATAGGTAGCGATAGTCTCATGACCTACCTCTCATGAGACTATCGCAAACCAGTTTGGATCGTTACATTATAATTCCTGTCGGCGTTCTTTTTAGACAAAAAATTTAATTTTTTAGGGTATTGAAATATCAGAAATATTCGGGAGTATATCGGTATTGAAAATCAGAAACATCGGTACATAAACAACTGAGATTTGAGCACAAACCCACGACCACCTCGATTTTTTTTCTCACAAAAACAACATTACAACAACAACATACATACATACAACCGTGTATACTGGTTAGAGAAAACGTGGCATCGAATCCCAGCTGAGCAAAAAAATTTTTTTTTTAAATTTTTTTTTTGTATTTTTTTTTTTTTTATTTTTTATTTAATATATTATTTATATTATTATTTTTTTTTTTTTTAAATTTTTTTTTTTTAATTTTTTTTTATTTTTTTTTTTTTTTGTTTTATATATATTATATACATAATAATTTTTTTTTTAAATATTTTAAAAAATTTTTTTTTTAATTTTTATTTAAATTTTTTTTTAAATTTTTTTTTTTGGTTTTTTAACATACATACGTGAATTTATAATTTTACAATGGGACGTTTTTATATATGTATGTTTTTATATGTATGTACGTATTTCATATGGGATGAATGGTGACACAAACCACTGTTATTGCATGACTACACGTTGTGAAGGGTATATAAGATTCGGCACGGCCGAATATAGCGCTCTTACCTGTTATATTTACCATTAATGCAGAGTTTGGTGCCCTATAATTCCTGTCAAAGTTATTTAGAGAAAAAAAATTTACTTCGACGAGTTAATACGTTAGCTAAATAGCAAGCGGTACCAGTTTTATAGTTCTAGCTGGTACTGTTTCGATTTTATTGAAAAAAAAAAACCTTAAAATATTAAAATACTTTATTATTTTTACCATTATTTCAGAGTTTGGTGCCCTATAATTATTGTCGGCCTCATTTTTAGAAAAAAAATTTACTTCGACGAGTTAACACGTTAGTTTTCTAGCGCTCGGTACCAGTTTTATAGTACTAGCTGGTACTATTTCGATTTTATTGGCAAAAAAAACCCTCAAAATAGTAAAATATTTTATTATTTTTACCATTAATGCAGAGTTTGGTGCCCTATAATTCCTGTCGGCGTTATGTTTAGAAAAAGAATTTAATTCGACGAGTTAGCACGTTAGGTTTCTAGCAATTGGTACCAGTTTCATAGGTTTAGCTTGTATTGTTTCGAATCTATTGGAAAAAAAGCCCTAAAAATATTAAAATATTTTATCATTTTTACCATTAATGCAGAGCTTGGTGCCCTATAATTCCTGTCAAAATTATTTAGAGAAAAAAACAATTACTTCAAAGAGTTAACACGTTAGCCAAATAGCAAGCGGTACTAGTTTTATAGTTCTAGCTGGTACTGTTTCGATTTTATTGGTAAAAACCTCTTAAAATATTTAAATATTAATGCAGAGTTTGGTGCACTATAATTCCTGTCGGCGTTATTTCTAGAAAAAAATATTTACCTTGACGAGTTAAAACGTAAGTTTTCTAGCGTTTGGTACCAGTTTTTTAGTTCTAGCTGGTACTATTTCGATTTTTTTGGCAAAAAACCCCTTAAAATAGTAAAATATTTTATTACTTTTTCCATTAATGCAGAGTTTGGTGTCCTATAATTCCTGTCGGCGTTCTTTTTAGAAAAAAAATTTAATTCGACGAGTTAACACGTTAGTTTTCTAGCGATTGGTACCAGCTTCATAGTTCTAGCTGGTACTGTTTTGATTGTATTGGCAAAAAAACCCTTTAAATATTAAAATATTTTATTATTTTTTCCATTAATGCAGAGTTTGGTGCCCTATAATTCCCATCGGCGTTATTTTTAGAAAAAAAAATTAATTCGACGAGTTAGCACGTTAGGTTTCTAGCGATTGGTACCAGTTTCATAGTTTTAGCTGGTATGGTTTCGAATTTATTGGAAAAAAACCCTTAAAATATTAAAATATTTCATTATTTTTACCAATAATGCAGAGTTTGGTGCCCTATAATTCCGTCGGCGTTATTTTAAGAAAAAAAATTACTTCGATGAGTTAACACGCTAGCTTTCTAGCGATTGGTACCAGTTTCATAGTTTTACCTGGTACTGTTTCGATTTTATTGGCAAAAAAAACCCTTAAAATATTTAAATATTAATGCAGAGTTTGGTGCCCTATAATTCCTGTCGGCGTTATTTCTAGAAAAAAATATTTACTTTGACGAGATAAAACGTTAGTTTTGTAGCGCTTGCTACTAGTTTTGAGTTCTAGCTGGTACTATTTTGATTTTATTGGCAACAAACCCCTTAAAATAGTAAAATATTTCATTATTTTTACCATTAATGCAGAGTTTTGTGCCCTATAATTCCTGTCGGCGTTATTTTTATAAAAAAATTTACTTCGACAAGTTATCACCTAAGTTTTCTAGCGATTGGTACTAGTTTGATAGCTCTAGCTGGTACTGTTTCGATTTTATTGGCAAAAAAACGCCTTAAAATATATAAATATTTTATTATTTTTACCATTAATGCAGAGCTTGGTGCCCTATAATTCCTGTCGGCCTTATTTTCAGAAAAAAAATTTACTTCGACGAGATAACACGTTAGTTTTCTAGCGATTGGTACTAGTTTCATAGCTCTAGCTGGTACTGTTTTGATTTTATTGGCAAAAAAAACCCCTTGAAATATTAAAATATTTTATTATTTTTACCATTAATGCAGAGTTTGGTACCCTATAATTCCTGTCGACGTTATTTAGAGAAAAAGATTTAATTCGTCGAGATAAGACGTTAGGTTTCTAGCGATTGGTACCGGTTTCATACTTCTATCAGGTACTGATTCAATTTTATTGACAAAAAACCCCTTAAAATATTAAAATATTTTATTATTTTTACCATTAATGCAGAGTTTGGTGCCCTATTATTCCTGTCGGCGTTATTTTTAGAAAAAAAATGTACTTCGACGAGTTAACACGTTAGTTTTCTAGCGATTGGTACCAGCTTTATAGCTCCAGCTAGTACTGTTTCGATTTAATTTTCAAAAAAATCCCTTAAAATATTAAAATATTTTATTATTTTTACCATTAATGCAGAGTTTGGTTTACCTCGACAAGTTAACACGTTAGCTCAATATAATAAATGTTGTTTAACTTTAATATTTTGAACATGTCTTACTAAATTTTCTTTAGTTCTACGAACAGTTACTAAGTTATAGTTAGGGAATCATTTTAGGGCTATTTTAACAACACATTTTTTTTAAGATGGTATGGTTGGGAGGGTATAAGAAAAAGAGGAAATGACACCATCTTCTGTTTGACTTAACTTTAATTTTTTTATTTTTATTTATTATCTTGTTAATTTTTAATATTTTTTTTTTTATTTTTGCTAGTTATTATTAAAGTTAAGCTACCTTTTTAAATTTTATAAAACGATTCTTAGCCTATCTCTTAGTGAGACAAGAACACCACCCCAAACCCTGAGCACGGTCGGAAGAATAAGTAGCGATAGTCTCATGAGAGGTAGGGCAAACCAGTTTGGATCGTTACACTATAATTCCTGTCGGCGTTCTTTTTAGACAAAAAATTTACTTCAACGAGTTAACACGTTAGTTTTCTAGCGTTTGGTACCAGTTTTATAGTTCTAGCTGGTACTCTTTCGATTGTATTGGCAAAAACCCCTTAAAATATTAAAATATTTTATTATTTTTTTCATTAATGCAGAGTTTTGTGCCCTATAGTTCCTGTCGGCGTTATTTTTAGAAAAAAAATTACTTTGGCGAGTTAACACGTTAGTTTTCTAGCAATTGGTATCAGTTTCATAGTTCTAGCTGGTACTGTTTCGATTTTATTGGCAAAAAAACCCCTTAAGATATTAAAATATTTTATTATTTTTACCATTAATGCAGAGTTTGGTGACTTATTATTCCTGTCGGCATTATTTTTAGAAAAAAAAAAATACTTCGACGAGTTAACACGTTAGCTTTCTAGCAACTGGTACTAGTTTCATAGCTCTAGCTGGTACTGTTTTGATTTTATTGGCAAAAAAAAAACCCCTTGAAATATTAAAATATTTTATTATTTTTTTCATTAATGCAGAGTTTTGTGCCCTATAATTCCTGTCGGCGTTATTTTTAGAAAAAAAATTTACTTCGACGAGTTAACACGTTAGTTTTCTAGCGATTGGTACCAGCTTTATAGCTCTAGCTAGTACTGTTTCGATTTAATTTTCAAAAAAAACCCCTTTAAATATTAAAATATTTTATTATTTTTACCATTAATGCAGAGTTTGGCTTACTTCGACGAGTTAACACGTTAGCTCAATAGCAAATGGTACCAGATTTATAGTTCTAGCTGGTACTGTTTCGATTTTATTGGCAAAAAAAACCCCTTAAGATATTAAAATATTTTATTATTTTTACCATTAATGCAGAGGTTGGTGACTTATTATTCCTGTCGGCATTATTTTTAGAAAAAAAAAATTACTTCGACGAGTTAACACGTTAGCTTTCTAGCAACTGGTACTAGTTTCATAGCTCTAGCTGGTACTGTTTTGATTTTATTGGCAAAAAAAACCCCTTGAAATATTAAAATATTTTATTATTTTTACCATTTATGCAGAGTTTGGTAGCCTATAATTCCTGTCGACGTTATTTAGAGAAAAAGATTTAATTCGTCGAGATAAGACGTTAGGTTTCTAGCGATTGGTACCGGTTTCATACTTCTATCAGGTACTGATTCAATTTTATTGACAAAAAACCCCTTAAAATATTAAAATATTTTATTATTTTTACCATTAATGCAGAGTTTGGTGCCCTATTATTCCTGTCGGCGTTATTTTTAGAAAAAAAATTTACTTCGACGAGTTAACACGTTAGTTTTCTAGCGATTGGTACCAGCTTTATAGCTCCAGCTAGTACTGTTTCGATTTAATTTTCAAAAAAACCCCTTAAAATATTAAAATATTTTATTATTTTTACCATTAATGCAGAGTTTGGTTTACTTCGACAAGTTAACACGTTAGCTCAATATAATAAATGTTGTTTAACTTTAATATTTTGAACATGTCTTACTAAATTTTCTTTAGTTCTACGAACAGTTACTAAGTTATAGTTAGGGAATCATTTTAGGGCTATTTTAACAACACATTTTTTTTAAGATGGTATGGTTGGGAGGGTATAAGAAAAAGAGGAAATGACACCATCTTCTGTTTGACTTAACTTTAATTTTTTTATTTTTATTTATTATCTTGTTAATTTTTATTATTTTTTTTTTATTTTTGCTAGTTATTATTAAAGTTAAGCTACCTTTTTAAATTTTATAAAACGATTCTTAGCCTATCTCTTAGTGAGACAAGAACACCACCCCAAACCCTGAGCACGGTCGGAAGAATAGATAGCGATAGTCTCATGACCTACCTCTCATGAGACTATCGCAAACCAGTTTGGATCGTTACATTATAATTCCTGTCGGCGTTCTTTTTAGACAAAAAATTTAATTTTTTAGGGTATTGAAATATCAGAAATATTCGGGAGTATATCGGTATTGAAAATCAGAAACATCGGTACATAAACAACTGAGATTTGAGCACAAACCCACGACCACCTCGATTTTTTTTCACAAAAACAACATTACAACAACAACATACATACATACAACCGTGTATACTGGTTAGAGAAAACGTGGCATCGAATCCCAGCTGAGCAAAAAAATTTTTTTTTGTATTTTTTTTTGTATTTTTTATTTAATATATTATTTATATTATTATTATTTTTTTTTTAAATTTTTTTTTTTTAATTTTTTTTTATTTTTTTTTTTTTTTGTTTTATATATATTATATACATAATAATTTTTTTTTTAAATATTTTTAAAAATTTTTTTTTTAATTTTTATTTAAATTTTTTTTTTTTAAATTTTTTTCTTTGGTTTTTTAACATACATACGTGAATTTATAATTTTACAATGGGACGTTTTTATATATGTATGTTTTTATATGTATGTACGTATTTCATATGGGATGAATGGTGACACAAACCACTGTTATTGCATGACTACACGTTGTGAAGGGTATATAAGATTCGGCACGGCCGAATATAGCGCTCTTACTTGTTATATTTACCATTAATGCAGAGTTTGGTGCCCTATAATTCCGTCGGCGTTATTTTAAGAAAAAAAATTACTTCGATGAGTTAACACGCTAGCTTTCTAGCGATTGGTACCAGTTTCATAGTTTTAGCTGGTACTGTTTCGATTTTATTGGCAAAAAAAACCCTTAAAATATTTAAATATTAATGCAGAGTTTGGTGCCCTATAATTCCTGTCGGCGTTATTTCTAGAAAAAAATATTTACTTTGACGAGATAAAACGTTAGTTTTGTAGCGCTTGCTACTAGTTTTGAGTTCTAGCTGGTACTATTTTGATTTTATTGGCAACAAACCCCTTAAAATAGTAAAATATTTCATTCTTTTTACCATTAATGCAGAGTTTGGTGCCCTATAATTCCTGTCGGCGTTATTTTTAGAAAAAAAATTTAATTCGACGAGTTAACACGTTAGTTTTCTAGCGCTTGGTACCAGTTTCATAGTTTCAGCTGGTACTGTTTCGATTTTATTGGCAAAAATCCCCTTAAAATATTAAAATATTAATGCAGAGTTTGGTTCCCTTAATACATGTCGGCGTTCTTTTTAGTAAAAAAATTTAATTCGACGAGTAAGCACGTTAGGTTTCTAGCAATTGGTACCAGTTTCATAGGTTTAGCTTGTATTGTTTCGAATTTATTGGAAAAAAAGCCCTAAAAATATTAAAATATTTTATAATTTTTACCATTAATGCAGAGCTTGGTGCCCTATAATTCCTGTCAAAATTATTTAGAGAAAAAAAAATTACTTCGACGAGTTAACACGTTAGCTAAATTGCAAGCGGTACTAGTTTTATAGTTCTAGCTGGTACTGTTTCGATTTTATTGGCAAAAAACCCCTTAAAATATTTAAATATTAATGCAGAGTTTGGTGCCCTATAATTCCTGTCGGCGTTATTTCTAGAAAAAAATATTTACTGAGACGCGTTAAAACGTTAGTTTTCTAGCGCTTGGTACCAGGTTTTTAGTTCAAGCTGGTACTATTTCGATTTTATTAGCAAAAAACCCCTTATAATATTAAAATATTAATGCAGAGTTTGGTTCCCTTAATACATGTCGGCGTTCTTTTTAGTAAAAAAATTTAATTCGACGAGTTAGCACGTAAGGTTTCTAGCAATTGGTACCAGTTTCATAGGTTTAGCTTGTATTGTTTCGAATTTATTGGAAAAAAAAGCCCTAAAAATATTAAAATATTTTATCATTTTTACCATTAATGCAGAACTTGGTGCCCTATAATTCCTGTCAAAATTATTTAGAGAAAAAAAAATTACTTCGACGAGTTAACACGTTAGCTAAATTGCAAGCGGTACCAGTTTTATAGTTCTAGCTGGTACTGTTTCGATTTTATTGGTAAAAACCTCTTAAAATATTTAAATATTAATGCAGAGTTTGGTGCACTATAATTCCTGTCGGCGTTATTTCTAGAAAAAAATATTTACCTTGACGAGTTAAAACGTTAGTTTTCTAGCGTTTGGTACCAGTTTTTTAGTTCTAGCTGGTACTATTTCGATTTTTTTGGCAAAAAACCCCTTAAAATAGTAAAATATTTTATTACTTTTTCCATTAATGCAGAGTTTGGTGTCCTATAATTCCTGTCGGCGTTCTTTTTAGAAAAAAAATTTAATTCGACGAGTTAACACGTTAGTTTTCTAGCGATTGGTACCAGCTTCATAGTTCTAGCTGGTACTGTTTCGATTTTTTTGGCAAAAACCCCTTAAAATATTAAAATATTTTATTTTTTTTACCATTAATGCAGAGTTTGGTGCCCTATAATTCCTGTCGGCGTTCTTTTTAGACAAAAAATTTAATTCAACCAGTTTACACGTTAGTTTTCTAGCGATTGGTACCAGTTTCATAGTCCTAGCTGGTACTGTTTCGATTTTATTGGCAAAAAACACCTTAAAATATTAAAATATTTTATTATTTTTACCATTAATGCAGAGTTTTGTGCCCTCTAATTCCTGTCGGCGTTATTTTTAGAAAAAAATTTACTTTGTCAAATTAACACGTTAGTTTCCTAGCGATTGATGCCAGTTTCATAATTCTGGCTGGTACTGTTTCGATTTTTTTGGCAAAAAACCCCTTAAAATATTAAAATATTTTATTTTTTTTACCATTAATGCAGAGTTTGGTGCCCTATAATTCCTGTCGGCATTATTTTTAGAAAAAAAATTAATTCGACAAGTTAGCACGTTAGGTTTCTGGCGATTGGTACCAGTTTCATAGTTTTAGCTGGTAATGTTTCGAATTTATTGGAAAAAAAACCCTTAAAATATTAAAATATTTTATTATATTAACCATTAATGCAAAGTGTGGTGCCATATAATTCCTGTCGGCGTTATTTTTAGAAAAAAAATTTACTTACACGAGTTGAAACATTAGTTTTCTGGCGATTGGTACCAGTATTATAGTTCTAGGTGGTACTATTTCGATTTTATTGGCAAAAACCCCTTAGAATATTGAAATATTTAATTATTTTTACCATTAATGCAGAGCTTGGTGCCGTATAATTCCTGTCGTCGTTATCTTTAGAAGAAAAATTTAATTCGACGAGTTAGCACGTTAGTTTTTTTAGCGATTGGTACAAGTTTCATAGTTTTAGCTGGTATTGTTTCGAGTTTATTGAAAAAAAACCCTTAAAATATTAAAATATTTCATTATTTTAATAACTAATGCAGAGCTTGGTGCACTATAATCCCGTTAGCGTTATTTTTAGAATCAAAAAATTAATTCGTCGAGTTAAGACGTTAGTTTTCTAGCGATTGGTCCCGGTTTAATAGTTTTAGCTGGTATTGTTTCGAATTTATTAGAAAAAAACCCTTAAAATATTAAAATATTTTATTATTTTTACCATTATTGCAGAGTTTGGTGCCCTATAATTCCTGTCGGCGTTATTTTTAGAAAAAAAATTAATTCGACAAGTTAACACGCTAGCTTTCTAGCGATTGGTACCAGTTTCATAGTTTTAGCTGGTACTGTTTCGATTTTATTGGCAAAAAAACCCTTAAAATATTTAAATATTAATGCAGAGTTTGGTGCCCTATAATTCCTGTCGGCGTTATTTCTAGAAAAAAATATTTACTTTGACGAGATAAAACGTTAGTTTTGTAGCGCTTGCTACTAGTTTTGAGTTCTAGCTGGTACTATTTTGATTTTATTGGCAACAAACCCCTTAAAATAGTAAAATATTTCATTATTTTTACCATTAATGCAGAGTTTGGTGCCCTATAATTCCTGTCGGCGTTATTTTAAGAAAAAAAAATTACTTCGTCGAGTAAACACGTTAGCTTTCTAGCGCTTGGTACCAGTTTCATAGTTTCAGCTGGTACTGTTTCGATTTTATTGGCAAAAATCCCCTTAAAATATTAAAATATTAATGCAGAGTTTGGTTCCCTTAATACATGTCGGCGTTCTTTTTAGTAAAAAAATTTAATTCGACGAGTTAGCACGTTAGGTTTCTAGCAATTGGTACCAGTTTCATAGGTTTAGCTTGTATTGTTTCGAATTTTTTGGAAAAAAAAGCCCTAAAAATATTAAAATATTTTATCACTTTTACCATTAATGCAGAGCTTGGTGCCCTATAACTCCTGTCAAAATTATTTAGAGAAAAAAAATTACTTCGACGAGTTAACACGTTAGCTAAATTGCAAGCGGTACCAGTTTTATAGTTCTAGCTGGTACTGTTTCGATTTTATTGGCAAAAAACCCCTTAAAATATTTAAATATTAATGCAGAGTTTGGTGCACTATAATTCCTGTCGGCGTTATTTCTAGAAAAAAATATTTACCTTGACGAGTTAAAACGTTAGTTTTCTAGCTTTTGGTACCAGTTTTTTAGTTCTAGCTGGTACTATTTCGATTTTTTTGGCAAAAAACCCCTTAAAATAGTAAAATATTTTATTACTTTTTCCATTAATGCAGAGTTTGGTGCCCTATAATTCCTGTGGGCGTTCTTTTTAGAAAAAAAAATTTAATTCGACGAGTTAACACGTTAGTTTTCTAGCGACTGATGCCAGTTTCATAGTTTTAGCTGGTATTGTTTCGAAATTATTGGCAAAAAAAAACCCTTAAAATATTAAAATATTTTATAATTTTTACCATTAATGCAGAGTTTGGTGCCCTATAATTCCTGTCGGCGTTCTTTTAAGACAAAAAATTTACTTCAACGAGTTTACACGTTAGTTTTCCAGCGATTGGTACCAGTTTCATAGTTCTAGCTGGTACTGTTTCGATTTTATTGGCAAAAAACCCCCTAAAATATTAAAATATTTAATTATTTTTACCATTAATGCAGAGTTTTGTGCCGTTTAATTCCCGTCGGCTTTATTTTGAGAAAAAAAATTAACTTTGACGAGTTAACACGTTAGTTTTCTAGCGATTGGTGCCAGTTTCATAGTTTTAGCTGGTATTGTTTCGAAATTATTGGCAAAAAAAACCCTTAAAATATTAAAATATTTTATAATTTTTACCATTAATGCAGAGTTTGGTGCCCTATAATTCCTGTCGGCGTTCTTTTTAGACAAAAAATTTACTTCAACGAGTTTACACGTTAGTTTTTTAGCGATTGGTACCAGTTTCATAGTTCTAGCTGGTACTGTTTCGATTTTATTGGCAAAAAAACCCTTTAAATATTAAAATATTTTATTATTTTTACCATTAATGCAGAGTTTGGTGCCCTATAATTCATATCGGCGTTACTTTCAGAAAAAAAATTAATTTGACGAGTTAGCACGTTAAGTTTCTGGCAATTGGTACCAGTTTCATAGTTTTAGCTGGTAATGTTTCGAATTTATTAAAAAAAAAACCCTTAAAATATTAAAATATTTTATTATATTAACCATTAATGCAAAATGTGGTGCCCTATAATTCCTGTCGGCGTTATTTTTACAAAAAAATTTAACTCGACGAGCTAGCACGTTAGTTTTCTAGCGATTGGTGCCAGTTTCATAGTTTTAGCTAGTATTGTTTCGAAATTATTGGCAAAAAAAACCCTTGAAATATTAAAATATTTTATAATTTTCTTCGGCGTTCTTTTAAGACAAAAAATTTACTTCAACGAGTTTACACGTTAGTTTTCCAGCGATTGGTACCAGTTTCATAGTTCTAGCTGGTACTGTTTCGATTTTATTGGCAAAAAACCCCCTAAAATATTAAAATATTTAATTATTTTTACCATTAATGCAGAGTTTTGTGCCGTTTAATTCCCGTCGGCTTTATTTTGAGAAAAAAAATTAACTTTGACGAGTTAACACGTTAGTTTTCTAGCGATTGGTGCCAGTTTCATAGTTTTAGCTGGTATTGTTTCGAAATTATTGGCAAAAAAAAACCCTTAAAATATTAAAATATTTTATAATTTTTACCATTAATGCAGAGTTTGGTGCCCTATAATTCCTGTCGGCGTTCTTTTTAGACAAAAAATTTACTTCAACGAGTTTACACGTTAGTTTTTTAGCGATTGGTACCAGTTTCATAGTTCTAGCTGGTACTGTTTCGATTTTATTGGCAAAAAAACCCTTTAAATATTAAAATATTTTATTATTTTTACCATTAATGCAGAGTTTGGTGCCCTATAATTCATATCGGCGTTACTTTCAGAAAAAAAATTAATTTGACGAGTTAGCACGTTAAGTTTCTGGCAATTGGTACCAGTTTCATAGTTTTAGCTGGTAATGTTTCGAATTTATTAAAAAAAAACCCTTAAAATATTAAAATATTTTATTATATTAACCATTAATGCAAAACGTGGTGCCCTATAATTCCTGTCGGCGTTATTTTTACAAAAAAATTTAACTCGACGAGCTAGCACGTTAGTTTTCTAGCGATTGGTGCCAGTTTCATAGTTTTAGCTAGTATTGTTTCGAAATTATTGGCAAAAAAAACCCTTAAAATATTAAAATATTTTATAATTTTTACCATTAATGCAGAGTTTGGTGCCCTATCATTCCTGTCGGCGTTCTTTTTAGACAAAAAATTTACTTCAACGAGTTTACACGTTAGCTTTCTAGCGCTTGGTACCAGTTTCATAGTTCTAGCTGGTACTGTTTCGATTTTATTGGCAAAAAACCCCTTAAAATATTAAAATATTTTATTATTTTTACCATTAATGCAGAGTTTTGTGCCGTTTAATGCCCGTCGGCTTTATTTTGAGAAAAATAATTTACTTTGGCGAGTTAACACGTTAGTTTTCTAGCGATTGGTGCCAGTTTCATAGTTTTAGCTGGTATTGTCTCGAAATTATTGGCAAAAAAAACCCTTAAAATATTAAAATATTTTATAATTTTTACCATTAATGCAGAGTTTGGTGCCCTATAATTCCTGTCGGCGTTCTTTTTAGACAAAAAATTTACTTCAACGAATTTACACGTTAGCTTTCTAGCGCTTGGTACCAGTTGCATAGTTCTAGCTGGTACCTTTTTCGATTTTATTGGCAAAAAACCCTTTAAATATTAAAATATTTTATTATTTTTACCATTAATGCAGAGTTTGGTGCCCTATAATTCCTGTCGGCGTTCGTTTTAGACAAAAAATTTACTTCAGCGAGTTAACACGTTATTTTTCTAGCGATTGGTACCAGTTTCATAGTTCTAGCTGGTACTGTTTCGATTTTATTGGCAAAAAACCCCTTAAAATATTAAAATATTTTATTATTTTTACCATTAATGCAGAGTTTTGTGCCGTTTAATTCCCGTCGGCTTTATTTTGAGAAAAAAAATTTACTTTGACGAATTAACACGTTAGTTTTCTAGCGATTGGTGCCAGTTTCATAGTTTTAGCTGGTAGTGTTTCGAAATTATTGGCAAAAAAAAAACCCTTAAAATATTAAAATATTTTATAATTTTTACCATTAATGCAGAGTTTGGTGCCCTATAATTCCTGTCGGCGTTCTTTTTAGACAAAAAATTTAATTCAACCAGTTTACACGTTAGTTTTCTAGCGATTGGTACCAGTTTCATAGTTCTAGCTGGTAATGTTTCGATTTTATTGGCAAAAAACACCTTAAAATATTAAAATATTTTATTATTTTTACCATTAATGCAGAGTTTTGTGCCCTATAATTCCTGTCGGCGTTATTTTTAGAAAAAAATTTACTTCGACAAGTTAACACCTAAGTTTTCTAGCGATTGGTACTAGCTTGATAGCTCTAGCTGGTACTGTTTCGATTTTATTGGCAAAAAAACGCCTTAAAATATATAAATATTTTATTATTTTTACCATTAATGCAGAGCTTGGTGCCCTATAATTCCTGTCGGCCTTATATTTAGAAAAAAAATTTACTTCGACGAGATAACACGTTAGTTTTCTAGCGATTGGTACTAGTTTCATAGCTCTAGCTGGTACTGTTTTGATTTGATTGGCAAAAAAACCCCCTTGAAATATTAAAATATTTTATTATTTTTACCATTAATGCAGAGTTTGGTACCCTATAATTCCTGTCGACGTTATTTAGAGAAAAAGATTTAATTCGTCGAGATAAGACGTTAGGTTTCTAGCGATTGGTACCGGTTTCATACTTCTATCAGGTACTGATTCAATTTTATTGACAAAAAACCCCTTAAAATATTAAAATATTTTATTATTTTTACCATTAATGCAGAGTTTGGTGCCCTATTATTCCTGTCGGCGTTATTTTTAGAAAAAAAAATTTACTTCGACGAGTTAACACGTTAGTTTTCTAGCGATTGGTACCAGCTTTATAGCTCCAGCTAGTACTGTTTCGATTTAATTTTCAAAAAAACCCCTTAAAATATTAAAATATTTTATTATTTTTACCATTAATGCAGAGTTTGGTTTACTTCGACAAGTTAACACGTTAGCTCAATATAATAAATGTTGTTTAACTTTAATATTTTGAACATGTCTTACTAAATTTTCTTTAGTTCTACGAACAGTTACTAAGTTATAGTTAGGGAATCATTTTAGGGCTATTTTAACAACACATTTTTTTTAAGATGGTATGGTTGGGAGGGTATAAGAAAAAGAGGAAATGACACCATCTTCTGTTTGACTTAACTTTAATTTTTTTATTTTTATTTATTATCTTGTTAATTTTTATTATTTTTTTTTTTATTTTTGCTAGTTATTATTAAAGTTAAGCTACCTTTTTAAATTTTATAAAACGATTCTTAGCCTATCTCTTAGTGAGACAAGAACACCACCCCAAACCCTGAGCACGGTCGGAAGAATAGGTAGCGATAGTCTCATGAGAGGTAGGGCAAACCAGTTTGGATCGTTACACTATAATTCCTGTCGGCGTTCTTTTTAGACAAAAAATTTACTTCAACGAGTTAACACGTTAGTTTTCTAGCAATTGGTATCAGTTTCATAGTTCTAGCTGGTTCTGTTTCGATTTTATTGGCAAAAAAACCCCTTAAGATATTAAAATATTTTATTATTTTTACCATTAATGCAGAGTTTGGTGACTTATTATTCCTGTCGGCATTATTTAAAAAAAAAAAAAAATACTTCGACGAGTTAACACGTTAGCTTTCTAGCAACTGGTACTAGTTTCATAGTTCTAGCTGGTACTGTTTCGATTTTATTGGCAAAAAAACCCCTTAAGATATTAAAATATTTTATTATTTTTACCATTAATGCAGAGGTTGGTGACTTATTATTCCTGTCGGCATTATTTTCAGAAAAAAAAATACTTCGACGAGTTAACACGTTAGCTTTCTAGCAACTGGTACTAGTTTCATAGCTCAACCTGGTACTGTCTTGATTTTATTGGCAAAAAAAACCCCTTGAAATATTAAAACATTTTATTATTTTTTTCATTAATGCAGAGTTTTGTGCCCTATAATTCCTGTCGGCGTTATTTTTAGAAAAAAAATTTACTTCGACGAGTTAACACGTTAGTTTTCTAGCGATTGGTACCAGATTTATAGCTCTAGCTAGTACTGTTTCGATTTAATTTTCAAAAAAACCCCTTAAAATATTAAAATATTTTATTATTTTTACCATTAATGCAGAGTTTGGCTTACTTCGACGAGTTAACACGTTAGCTCAATAGCAAATGGTACCAGATTTATAGTTCTAGCTGGTACTGTTTCGATTTTATTGGCAAAAAAACCCCTTAAAATATTAAAATATTTTATTATACCCTTTACACAGTGAACAAGTAAGAGCGCTATATTCGGCCGTGCCGAATCTTATATACCCTTCACAACGTGTAGTCATGCAATAACAGTAGTTTGTATCACCATTCATCCCATATAAAATACGTACATACATATAAAAAACACACATATATAAAATATCTCATTGTAAAATTATAAATTTACGTATGTATGTTTAAAAAAAAATAAAAAAAAAAATTAAAAAAAAATTAAAAAAAAAAAAATTAAAAAAAAAAAATTATAAAAAAAAAATTTTAAAAAAATAATTAAAATATATATAATAAAATTTATTTGGTTGTTGGGTTTAAGCTGGTTTATATGCATTTCACTGGTGCTTATGCCAGATCATCAGTAAACCTTTACCCAAATTCTTGAAAAAGTTTAAAATGTTATAAGTTATATTTTCAAATTCTCATTAACAAAATGAGAATTCAAAAATAAAACAAAAAACTATAAAAAACTTTTTCAAAAACCCAACCAACAATTTTTCAATTTTAATTTATTTTATTTTTCTAATCCCCCCCAACAACCAAATAAATATTATTGAAAAATTAAGGGAGCATATCCCGAATAATTTAGTAAATATATATATAATAAATATAAAAAAAAAAAAATAAAAAAAAATTAAAAAAAAAAATTTAAAAAAAAATAATAAAAATATAAATAATATATTAAATAAAAAATAAAAAATAAAAAAAAAAAATTTTAAAAAATATATAAAAAAAAAAATTTTTTTGGGTCAGCTGGGATTCGATGCCACGTTTTCTATAACTAGTATACACGTTTGTATGTATGTATGTTGTTGTTGTAATGTTGCTTTTGTGAAAAAAAAATCGAGGTGGTCGTGGGTTTTTGCTCATATCTCAGTTGTTTATGTACCGATGTTTCTGATTTTCAATAGCGATCTACTCCCGAATATTTCTGATATTTTAATACCTCACCCGGGTCAAAGCGATATCGGGGGGCTTCAAAAAGTTGATTTCAACATACACACGGTCAGACGGACAGACGGACAGACTGACAGCGCTTAATCGACTCCCCTATTCATAAGCTTTCAGAAAATATATACTTTATGGGGTCGGAAATGAAAATTGTAGAAATTTCACACGGAATGACAAACCTATATATACCCTTTTTCACTGTGTGAAAGGTATAAAAAGGGTATATATAGGTTTGTCATTCCGTGTGAAATTTCTACAATTTTCATTTCCGACCCCATAAAGTATATATTTTCTGAAAGCTTATGAATAGGGGAGTCGATTAAGCTCTGTCAGTCTGTCCGTCTGACCGTTTGTCCGTGTGTATGTTGAAATCAACTTTTTGAAGCCCCCCGACATAGCTTGGACCCGGGTAGGGTATTGAAATATCAGAAATATTCGGGAGTAGATCGGTATTGAAAATCAGAAACATCGGTACATAAACAACTGAGATATGAGCACAAACCCACGACCACCTCGATTTTTTTTTCACAAAAACAACATTACAACAACAACATACATACATACAACCGTGTATACTGGTTAGAGAAAACGTGGCATCGAATCCCAGCTGAGCAAAAAAAATTTTTTTTTAAATTTTTTTTTTTATTTTTTATGTAATATATTATTTATATTATTATTATTTTTTTTTTAAATTTTTTTTTTTTTTAATTTTTTTTCATTTTTTTTTGTTTTATATATATTATATACATAATAATTTTTTTTTTAAATATTTTTTAAAATTTTATTTTTAATTTTTATTTAAATTTTTTTTTTTAATTTTTTTTAAAATTTTTTTTTTTGGTTTTTTAACATACATACGTGAATTTATAATTTTACAATGGGACGTTTTTATATATGTATGTTTTTATATGTATGTACGTATTTCATATGGGTTGAATGGTGACACAAACCACTGTTATTGCATGA
Source organism: Phyto melanocephala (assembly GCA_941918925.1). NCBI lineage: Eukaryota > Metazoa > Arthropoda > Insecta > Diptera > Rhinophoridae > Phyto > Phyto melanocephala. The sequence goes on from OW799233.1 coordinate 68,177,650, forward strand.
CTACACGTTGTGAAGGGTATATAAGATTCGGCACGGCCGAATATAGCGCTCTTACTTGTGATATTTACCATTAATGCAGAGTTTGGTGCCCTATAATTCCTGTCAAAGTTATTTAGAGAAAAAAAATTTACTTCGACGAGTTAATACGTTAGCTAAATAGCAAGCGGTACCAGTTTTATAGTTCTAGCTGGTACTGTTTCGATTTTATTGAAAAAAAAAAAACCTTAAAATATTAAAATACTTTATTATTTTTACCATTATTTCAGAGTTTGGTGCCCTATAATTATTGTCGGCCTCATTTTTAGAAAAAAAAATTTACTTCGACGAGTTAATACGTTAGTTTTCTAGCGCTCGGTACCAGTTTTATAGTTCTAGCTGGTACTATTTCGATTTTATTGTCAAAAAACCCCTTAAAATAGTAAAATATTTTATTATTTTTACCATTAATGCAGAGTTTGGTGCCCTATAATTCCTGTCGGCGTTATGTTTAGAAAAAGAATTTAATTCGACGAGTTAGCACGTTAGGTTTCTAGCAATTGGTACCAGTTTCATAGGTTTAGCTTGTATTGTTTCGAATCTATTGGAAAAAAAGCCCTAAAAATATTAAAATATTTTATCATTTTTACCATTAATTCAGAGCTTGGTGCCCTATAATTCCTGTCAAAATTATTTAGAAAAAAAAAAAATTACTTCGACGAGTTAACACGTTAGCTAAATAGCAAGCGGTACCAGTTTTATAGTTCTAGCTGGTACTGTTTCGATTTTATTGGTAAAAACCCCTTAAAATATTTAAATATTAATGCAGAGTTTGGTGCACTATAATTCCTGTCGGCGTTATTTCTAGAAAAAAATATTTACTTTGGCGAGTTAAAACGTTAGTTTTCTAGCGTTTGGTACCAGTTTTTTAGTTCTAGCTGGTACTATTTTGATTTTTTTGGCAAAAAACCCCTTAAAATAGTAAAATATTTTATTACTTTTTCCATTAATGCAGAGTTTGGTGTCCTATAATTCCTGTCGGCGTTCTTTTTAGGAAAAAAATTTAATTCGACGAATTAACACGTTAGTTTTCTAGCGATTGGTACCAGTTTCATAGTTCTAGCTGGTACTGTTTCGATTTTATTGGCAAAAAAACCCTTTAAATATTAAAATATTTTATTATTTTTACCATTAATGCAGAGTTTGGTGCCCTATAATTCCCATCGGCGTTACTTTTAGAAAAAAAAATTAATTCGACGAGTTAGCACGTTAGGTTTCTAGCGATTGGTACCAGTTTCATAGTTTTAGCTGGTATTGTTTCGAATTTATTGGAAAAAAACCCTTAAAATATTAAAATATTTCATTATTTTTACCAATAATGCAGAGTTTGGTGCCCTATAATTCCGTCGGCGTTATTTTAAGAAAAAAAATTACTTCGATGAGTTAACACGCTAGCTTTCTAGCGATTGGTACCAGTTTCATAGTTTTACCTGGTACTGTTTCGATTTTATTGGCAAAAAAAACCCTTAAAATATTTAAATATTAATGCAGAGTTTGGTGCCCTATAATTCCTGTCGGCGTTATTTCTAGAAAAAAATATTTACTTTGACGAGATAAAACGTTAGTTTTGTAGCGCTTGCTACTAGTTTTGAGTTCTAGCTGGTACTATTTTGATTTTATTGGCAACAAACCCCTTAAAATAGTAAAATATTTCATTATTTTTACCATTAATGCAGAGTTTGGTGCCCTATAATTCCTGTCGGCGTTATTTTAAGAAAAAAAAATTACTTCGTCGAGTAAACACGTTAGCTTTCTAGCGCTTGGTACCAGTTTCATAGTTTCAGCTGGTACTATTTCGATTTTATTGGCAAAAATCCCCTTAAAGTATTAAAATATTAATGCAGAGTTTGGTTCCCTTAATACATGTCGGCGTTCTTTTTAGTAAAAAAATTTAATTCGACGAGTAAGCACGTTAGGTTTCTAGCAATTGGTACCAGTTTCATAGGTTTAGCTTGTATTGTTTCGAATTTATTGGAAAAAAAAGCCCTAAAAATATTAAAATATTTTATCATTTTTACCATTAATGCAGAGCTTGGTGCCCTATAATTCCTGTCAAAATTATTTAGAGAAAAAAAAATTACTTCGACGAGTTAACACGTTAGCTAAATTGCAAGCGGTACTAGTTTTATAGTTCTAGCTGGTACTGTTTCGATTTTATTGGCAAAAAACCCCTTAAAATATTTAAATATTAATGCAGAGTTTGGTGCCCTATAATTCCTGTCGGCGTTATTTCTAGAAAAAAATATTTACCTTGACGAGTTAAAACGTTAGTTTTCTAGCGTTTGGTACCAGTTTTTTAGTTCTAGCTGGTACTATTTCGATTTTTTTGGCAAAAAACCCCTTAAAATAGTAAAATATTTTATTACTTTTTCCATTAATGCAGAGTTTGGTGCCCTATAATTCCTGTGGGCGTTATTTTTAGAAAAAAAATTTAATTCGACGAGTTAACACGTTAGTTTTCTAGCGATTGGTGCCAGTTTCATAGTTTTAGCTGGTATTGTTTTGAAATTATTGGCAAAAAAAAACCCTTAAAATATTAAAATATTTTATAATTTTTACCATTAATGCAGAGTTTGGTGCCCTATAATTCCTGTCGGCGTTCTTTTAAGACAAAAAATTAATTCGACGAGTTTACACGTTAGTTTTCCAGCGATTGGTACCAGTTTTATAGTTCTAGCTGGTACTGTTTCGATTTTATTGGCAAAAAACCCCTTAAAATATTAAAATATTTTATTATTTTTACCATTAATGCAGAGTTTTGCGCCGTTTAATTCCCATCGGCTTTATTTTGAGAAAAAAAATTAACTTTGACGAGTTAACACGTTAGTTTTCTAGCGATTGGTGCCAGTTTCATAGTTTTAGCTGGTATTGTTTCGAAATTATTGGCAAAAAAAAACCCTTAAAATATTAAAATATTTTATAATTTTTACCATTAATGCAGAGTTTGGTGCCCTATAATTCCTGTCGGCGTTCTTTTTAGACAAAAAATTTACTTCAACGAGTTTACACGTTAGTTTTTTAGCGATTGGTACCAGTTTTATGGTTCTAGCTGGTACTGTTTCGATTTTATTGGCAAAAAAAACCCTTTAAATATTAAAATATTTTATTATTTTTACCATTAATGCAGAGTTTGGTGCCCTATAATTCATATCGGCGTTACTTTTAGAAAAAAAAATTAATTCGACGAGTTAGCACGTTAGGTTTCTGGCGATTGGTACCAGTTTCATAGTTTTAGCTGGTAATGTTTCGAATTTATTGGAAAAAAACACTTAAAATTATAAAATATTTTATTATATTAACCATTAATGCAAAGTGTGGTGCCCTATAATTCCTGTCGGCGTTATTTTTAGAAAAAAATTTAACTCGACGAGCTAGCACGTTAGTTTTCTAGCGATTGGTGCCAGTTTCATAGTTTTAGCTGGTATTGTTTCGAAATTATTGGCAAAAAAAAAACCCTTAAAATATTAAAATATTTTATAATTTTTACCATTAATGCAGAGTTTGGTGCCCTATCATTCCTGTCGGCGTTCTTTTTAGACAAAAAATTTACTTCAACGAGTTTACACGTTAGCTTTCTAGCGCTTGGTACCAGTTTCATAGTTCTAGCTGGTACTGTTTCGATTTTATTGGCAAAAAACCCCTTAAAATATTAAAATATTTTATTATTTTTACCATTAATGCAGAGTTTTGTGCCGTTTAATTCCCGTCGGCTTTATTTTGAGAAAAATAATTTACTTTGACGAGTTAACACGTTAGTTTTCTAGCGATTGGTGCCAGTTTCATAGTTTTAGCTGGTATTGTTTCGAAATTATTGGCAAAAAAAAACCCTTAAAATATTAAAATATTTTATAATTTTCACAATTAATGCAGAGTTTGGTGCCCTATAATTCCTGTCGGCGTTCTTTTTAGACAAAAAATTTACTGCAACGAGTTTACACGTTAGCTTTCTAGCGCTTGGTACCAGTTTCATAGTTCTAGCTGGTACTGTTTCGATTTTATTGGCAAAAAACCCCTTAAAATATTAAAACATTTTATTATTTTTACCATTAATGCAGAGTTTTGTGCCGTTTAATTCCCGTCGGCTTTATCTTGAGAAAAAAAATTTACTTTGACGAATAAACACGTTAGTTTTCTAGCGATTGGTGCCAGTTTCGTAGTTTTAGCTGGTAGTGTTTCGAAATTATTGGCAAAAAAAAACCCTTAAAATATTAAAATATTTTATAATTTTTACCATTAATGCAGAGTTTGGTGCCCTATAATTCCTGTCGGCGTTCTTTTTAGTCAAAAAATTTTATTCAACCAGTTTACACGTTAGTTTTCTGGCGATTGGTACCAGTTTCATAGTTCTAGCTGGTAATGTTTCGATTTTATTGGCAAAAAACACCTTAAAATATTAAAATATTTTATTATTTTTACCATTAATGCAGAGTTTTGTGCCCTATAATTCCTGTCGGCGTTATTTTTAGAAAAAAATTTACTTTGTCGAGTTAACACGTTAGTTTCCTAGCGATTGATGCCAGTTTCATAATTCTGGCTGGTACTGTTTCAATTTTTTTGGCAAAAAACCCCTTAAAATATTAAAATATTTTATTATTTTTACCATTAATGCAGAGTTTGGTGCCCTATAATTCCTGTCGGCGTTATTTTTAGAAAAAAAATTAATTCGACAAGTTAGCACGTTAGGTTTCTGGCGATTGGTACCAGTTTCATAGTTTTAGCTGGTAATGTTTCGAATTTATTGGAAAAAAACCCTTAAAATATTAAAATATTTTATTATATTAACCATTAATGCAAAGTGTGGTGCCTTATAATTCCTGTCGGCGTTATTTTTAGAAAAAAAATTTACTTCCACGAGTTGAAACATTAGTTTTCTGGCGATTGGTACCAGTATTATAGTTCTAGGTGGTACTATTTCGATTTTATTGGCAAAAACCCCTTAGAATATTAAAATATTTTATTATTTTTACCATTAATGCAGAGCTTGGTGCCGTATAATTCCTGTCGTCGTTATCTTTAGTAGAAAAATTTAATTCGACGAGTTAGCACGTTAGTTTTTTAGCGATCGGTACAAGTTTCATAGTTTTAGCTGGTATTGTTTCGAGTTTATTGAAAAAAAACCCTTAAAATATTAAAATATTTCATTATTTTTATCACTAATGCAGAGCTTGGTGCACTATAATCCCGTTAGCGTTATTTTTAGAAAAAAAATTAATTCGTCGAGTTAAGACGTTAGTTTTCTAGCGATTGGTCCCGGTTTAATGGTTTTAGCTGGTATTGTTTCGAATTTATTGGAAAAAAACCCTTAAAATATTAAAATATTTTATTATTTTTACCATTAATGCAGAGTTTGGCGCCCTATAATTCCTGTCGGCGTTATTTTTAGAAAAAAAATTAATTCGACAAGTTAACACGCTAGCTTTCTAGCGATTGGTACCAGTTTCATAGTTTTAGCTGTTACTGTTTCGATTTTATTGGCAAAAAAAACCCTTAAAATATTTAAATATTAATGCAGAGTTTGGTGCCCTATAATTCCTGTCGGCGTTATTTCTAGAAAAAAAATATTTACTTTGACGAGATAAAACGTTAGTTTTGTAGCGTTTGCTACTAGTTTTGAGTTCTAGCTGGTACTATTTTGATTTTATTGGCAACAAACCCCTAAAATAGTAAAATATTTCATTATTTTTACCATTAATGCAGAGTTTGGTGCCCTATAATTCCTGTCGGCGTTATTTTAAGAAAAAAAAAAAATTACTTCGTCGAGTAAACACGTTAGCTTTCTAGCGCTTGGTACCAGGTTTTTAGTTCTAGCTGGTACTATTTCGATTTTATTAGCAAAAAACCCCTTATAATATTAAAATATTAATGCAGAGTTTGGTTCCCTTAATACATGTCGGCGTTCTTTTTAGTAAAAAAAATTAATTCGACGAGTTAGCACGTAAGGTTTCTAGCAATTGGTACCAGTTTCATAGGTTTAGCTTGTATTGTTTCGAATTTATTGGAAAAAAAAGCCCTAAAAATATTAAAATATTTTATCATTTTTACCATTAATGCAGAGCTTGGTGCCCTATAATTCCTGTCAAAATTATTTAGAGAAAAAAAAATTACTTCGACGAGTTAACACGTTAGCTAAATTGCAAGCGGTACCAGTTTTATAGTTCTAGCTGGTACTGTTTCGATTTTATTGGTAAAAACCTTTTAAAATATTTAAATATTAATGCAGAGTTTGGTGCACTATAATTCCTGTCGGCGTTATTTCTAGAAAAAAATATTTACCTTGACGAGTTAAAACGTTAGTTTTCTAGCGTTTGGTACCAGTTTTTTAGTTCTAGCTGGTACTATTTCGATTTTTTTTTGGCAAAAAACCCCTTAAAATAGTAAAATATTTTATTACTTTTTCCATTAATGCAGAGTTTGGTGCCCTATAATTCCTGTGGGCGTTCTTTTTAGAAAAAAAAATTTAATTCGACGAGTTAACACGTTAGTTTTCTAGCGATTGGTGTCAGTTTCATAGTTTAACTGGTATTGTTTCGAAATTATTGGCAAAAAAAAACCCTTAAAATATTAAAATATTTTATAATTTTTACCATTAATGCAGAGTTTGGTGCCCTATAATTCCTGTCGGCGTTCTTTTAAGACAAAAAATTTACTTCAACGAGTTTACACGTTAGTTTTCCAGCGATTGGTACCAGTTTCATAGTTCTAGCTGGTACTGTTTCGATTTTATTGGCAAAAAACCCCTTAAAATATTAAAATATTTTATTATTTTTACCATTAATGCAGAGTTTTGTGCCGTTTAATTCCCGTCGGCTTTATTTTGAGAAAAAAAATTAACTTTGACGAGTTAACACGTTAGTTTTCCAGCGATTGGTGCCAGTTTCATAATTTTAACCTGGTATTGTTTCGAAATTATTGGCAAAAAAAACCCTTAAAATATTAAAATATTTTATAATTTTTACCATTAATGCAGAGTTTGGTGCCCTATAATTCCTGTCGGCGTTCTTTTTAGACAAAGAATTTACTTCAACGAGTTAACACGTTAGTTTTTTAGCGATTGGTACCAGTTTCATAGTTCTAGCTGGTACTGTTTCGATTTTATTGGCAAAAAAAACCCTTTAAATATTAAAATATTTTATTATTTTTACCATTAATGCAGAGTTTGGTGCCCTATAATTCATATCGGCGTTACTTTTAGAAAAAAAAATTAATTCGACGAGTTAGCACGTTAGGTTTCTGGCGATTGGTACCAGTTTCATAGTTTTAGCTGGTAATGTTTCGAATTTATTGGAAAAAAACCCTTAAAATATTAAAATATTTTATTATATTAACCATTAATGCAAAGTGTGGTGTCCTATAATTCCTGTCGGCGTTATTTTTAGAAAAAAATTTAACTCGACGAGCTAGCACGTTAGTTTTCTAGCGATTGGTGCCAGTTTCATAGTTTTAGCTGGTATTGTTTCGAAATTATTGGCAAAAAAAAACCCTTAAAATATTAAAATATTTTATAATTTTTACCATTAGTGCAGAGTTTGGTGCCCTATCATTCCTGTCGGCGTTCTTTCTAGACAAAAAATTTACTTCAACGAGTTTACACGTTAGCTTTCTAGCGCTTGGTACCAGTTTCATAGTTCTAGCTGGTACTGTTTCGATTTTATTGGCAAAAAAACCCTTAAAATATTAAAATATTTTATTATTTTTACCATTAATGCAGAGTTTTGTGCCGTTTAATTCCCGTCGGCTTTATTTTGAGAAAAATAATTTACTTTGACGAGTTAACACGTTAGTTTTCTAGCGATTGGTGCCAGTTTCATAGTTTTAGCTGGTATTGTTTCGAAATTATTGGCAAAAAAAAACCCTTAAAATATTAAAATATTTTATAATTTTTACCATTAATGCAGAGTTTGGTGCCCTATAATTCCTGTCGGCGTTCTTTTTAGACAAAAAATTTACTTCAGCGAGTTAACACGTTAGTTTCCTAGCGATTGATGCCAGTTTCATAATTCTGGCTGGTACTGTTTCGATTTTTTTGGCAAAAAACCCCTTAAAATATTAAAATATTTTATTATTTTTACCATTAATGCAGAGTTTGGTGCCCTATAATTCCTGTCGGCGTTATTTTTAGAAAAAAAAATTAATTCGACAAGTTAGCACGTTAGTTTTCTAGCGATTGGTGCCAGTTTCATAATTTTAGCTGGTATTGTTTCGAATTTATTGGAAAAGAAGACCCTTAAAATATTAAAATATTTTATTATTTTTACCATTAATGCAAAGTTTGGTGCCCTATAATTCCTGTCGGCGTTCATAATTTTAGCTGGTATTGTTTCAAATTTATTGGAAAAGAAAACCCTTAAAATATTAAAATATTTTATTATTTTTACCATTAATGCAAAGTTTGGTGCCCTATAATTCCTGTCGGCGTTCTTTTTAGACAAAAAATTTACTTCAGCGAGTTAACACGTTAGTTTTCTAGCGATTGGTACCAGTTTCATAGTTCTAGCTGGTACTGTTTCAATTTTATTTGCAAAAAACCCCTTAAAATATTAAAATATTAATGCAGAGTTTGGTGCCCTATAATTCCTGTCGGCGTTCTTTTTAGAAAAAAAATTTACTTCGACGAGTTAACATGTTAGTTTTCTAGCGACTGGTACCAGCTTTATAGTTTTAGCTGGTACTGTTTCGATTTTATTGGCAAAAACCCCTTAAAATATTTAATTATTAATGCAGAGTTTGGTGCCCTATAATTCCTGCCGGCGTTATTTCTAGAAAAAAATATTTACTTTGACGAGTTAAAACGTTAGTTTTGTAGCGCTTGGTACCAGTTTTTTAGTTCTAGCTGGTACTATTTCGATTTTATTGGCAAAAAACCGCTTAAAATAGTAAAATATTTTATTATTTTTACCATTAATGCAGAGTTTGGGGAATGGGCAGTGCAAGTAAAGGTGGAAAGTTCTTGATTGCCATTCACTTGGGAGTGGCCAGGAACGAATCCTTTGTTGCATTGTCAATGCAGCTCACGACTTCCGGCTTTAGGCCAGGTATTCCCCGGGCAATGGCTTTTGGACACCCGTCCAAAGCTAGCGAATGTGAGAAGGCATCCTGCCTGGAGGATAGCTGGCAGCCCCAGCACCAGGATCGGTTGCGGAAGCCTAATCAGCTACTTCATCCTAAAACTAAATGATTAACGAAACCACAACAAATGAAATAAAACGATATGATCTACCGATGACAACCTTTAGCATGAAAACCCGGACAAGATTTGGAACATGGAATGTTAGAACGCTAATGGAGGCATCACGCCTGGCTCAATTGAGCAAAGAATTTATGAATTACAACTTATTATTTTTGGGCATAAGTGAAATGAGATGGCCTGATTCAGGAGAAACTACAACAACAAACGGACTTCACCTTTTGTATTCTGGTAAACCCGCCAACAAAAAAGATCATCTGGTGTTGGTTTTCTTCTCTCCAGGAAAGCACATAAAGCTCTTATTAGCTGGAAACCATACTCTGACCGCATAATCGCCATTAGATTACGCACACGCGCCAGAAACCTTACACGCATCCAATGTTATGCGCCTACAGAAGTCTCCGATTTTGACGTGAAAGAAGAATTCTATAGCCTTCTTGATCGAGCGATCACATCTTCAAATCGTGGCAATATATTGGTAGTAATGGGCGACTTCAATGCTCAAATAGGCTCAGATAACACCGGCCTGGAAAGTATCATGGATGTACACGGCTTGGGCCAAAGATCCGTAAACGGGGAATTATTTATGAATATGTGCGCAGAAAATAATCTGGTAATAGGGGGCACACTGTTCCCACACAAACCAAAATACAAAATAACATGGGTATCACCCGACCATGTTACAGAGAACCAAATAGATCATATAGCTATATCTAGAAAGTGGCGTGGTTCTTTGTTGGATGTGCGAAATAAAAGAGGTGCAGATGTAGCCAGTGACCATCATCTACTCATCGCAAGTGTGCGCATAAAGATAGCGGCTATAAAAAAGAAAGACCCACGTATATCTAAGAGATTCGATGTTAGTAGACTGAAAATCCCATCCGTCGCATCGAACTTTTCTAATGCCATAAATGAATCGTTGGCGTCAACACCTCAAGATCAACGAAGGGATTGGAAAGTTACAAAAAATATACTAGTTAATGCTGCCACAGAACATATAGGTCTCAAAGAAAATAAACGTAAAGAATGGCTATCTGAAGAGACATGGACAATAATTAATGAAAGAAAGAAACTTAAAGCTGCACTTAACTCTGCAAAAACGCGAAGTGAAAGGTTGACTCTTCAAAACCAACATGCAAGCCTAGACCGTAAAGTAAAACGCAGTGCCCGCAAAGATAAACGCGCATGGACGAATGCCATAGCCGAAGAGGCTCAAGCAGCGGCAGAGACGAACCGCACCAGTGACTTGTACCGACTCATCAAGAAGTTATCAAGTAGCAGCTACTCAGTCACAGGTAAACCAGTGAAAGACAACTCTGGCACACTAATCACGTCCAAAGACGAACAGCTTGAACTTTGGGCTACACACCTCTCTGAAATGTTCACCCCACGCCCACAAGAAACTGCACCTATATGTAGCTGCATCAATCACAACACACGATCAAATATCAGTATTACCCCTCCAGTAATGTCTGAGATTGTACAAGCCGTAAAAGCGCTTAAAAACAACAAAAGTCCGGGCAACGACAACATATCTCCAGAGCTCTTTAAGTTAAACTCCAGAACGAGCGTAGAACTTATTTTTCCCATTATTGAGGAAATCTGGTTATCAGAGATAATTCCAGACGAGCTAAAAGAAGGTATTATAGTGAAGATCCCCAAGAAGGGCGACTTAACAAATCGCAACAACTGGCGGGGCATCACACTATTAAGTATGATCAATAAAGTTTTAGCCCACGTTATAACTAAGAGGTTATCGGACTCTTTAATGCCAGATTTAAGAGACAACAGGCTGGTTTCTGCCCCAAAAAGTCATGCGTTGATCACATTAACTCACTAAGAGTAATAGTAGAGCAGTCAGTTGAATGGCGATCTCCTCTTCACCTTATATTTATCGATTTTGAAAAGGCATTTGACACCCTGGCACATGATGTGATTTGGAATGCTCTTGAGTGTAAAGGCGTCCCACGTAAACTTATCCAACTTATAAAATGCCTATACACAGGAACAAGTTGCCGAATTCTACACGATGGCATGCTTAGCCGTAAGATTGAGGTTGGTACAGGCGTTCGTCAAGGGTGTGTAATGTCACCACTGCTCTTTAATATCGTGCTAGATATTGTGATGCAGCACGCAATGGTGGGCAACCGAGGAATCGTATGGGGTTTAAACGAGCGATTAGAGGACCTCGAATACGCAGATGACATATGCCTCCTTTCTCACAGCCACACTGATATGTCCACAAAATTGAAACGACTTATAGACATATCAGAGAAGGCGGGGCTCAAGATAAATATAAAAAAGATAAAGTCATGCGTATTAACGCCGAAAACGTAAACTCCTTCCTGGTAAATGATGAAACTTTAGAAGAAGTCGATACATTCTGCTATCTCGGAGCCATTATCAATCGAACTGGAGGATCTAGCGAAGATAGTCGAATAAAAAAGGGCACACAATCCTTTGGTCTGCTCAATAAAGTGTGGAAATCGTCCACAATATCACGTCGTATTAAAATTAATATATTCAACTCCAACGTAAAATCAACGTTGTTATATGGTTGCGAAACTTGGAACGCTGCCTCCCGAGACATTAAATCCTTGCAAGTTTTCGTTAACAAATGTCTTCGAAGAATTCTACGAATCTTCTGGCCACGAACCATATCGAACATCAACCTGTGGCGCGAAACAATGCAAGCACCGCTGTGCGTAGAAATACAGAGAAGAAAGTGGAATTGGATCGGACATACACTCCGCAAACAACCGTCCGATATTGCCCGAAATGCTATTGAATGGAACCCTCAGGGAAGTCGTAGAACAGGGCGACCAGCTCATACGTGGCGAAGACAAATAGACTCCGAGATAAGAAAAATGCGTAAAAGCTGGAGCGAAATAAAAAATATAGCGATTGATAGATCTGAGTGGAGGAAGTTTGTTGAGGCCCTATGCTCCTTATAGGATCGAAGGGAATATATAAATATATATTAATGCAGAGTTTGGTGCCCTATAATTCCTGTCGTCGTTATTTTTAGACAAAAAATTTACTTCAGCGAGTTAACACGTTAGTTTTATAGCGATTGGTATCAGTTTCATAATTCTAGCTGGTACTGTTTCGATTTTATTTTCAAAAAAACCCCTTAAAATATTTGATTATTTTTACCATTAATGCAGAGTTTGGTGCCCTATAATTCCTGTCGGCATTCTTTTTAGAAAAAATATTTACTCTGTCAAGTTAACACGTTAGTTTTCTAGTGATTGGTACCAGTTTCATAGTTCTAGCTGGTACTGTTTCGATTTTATTGGCAAAAAACCCCTTAAAATATTAAAATATTTTATTATTTTTACCATTAATGCAGAGTTTTGTGCTCTATAATTCCTGCCGGCGTTATTTTAAGAAAAAAATTTACTTTAATGAGTTAACACGTTAGTTTTCTAGCGATTGATACCAGTTTCAAATTTCTAGCTGGTACTGTTTCGATTTTATTTTCAAAAAACCCCTTAAAATATTGAAATATTTTATTATTTTTACCATTAATGCAGAGTTTGGTGCCCTATAATTCCTGTCGGCGTTCTTTATAGACAGTTAGTCGGCGTTAGTTTTCTAGCGATTGGTGCCAGTTTCATAATTTTAGCTGGTATTGTTTCGAATTTATTGGAAAAGAAATCCCTTAAAATATTAAAATATTTTATTATTTTTACCATTAATGCAAAGTTTGGTGCCCTATAATTCCTGTCGGCGTTCTTTATAGACAAAAAGTTTACTTCAACAAGGTAACACGTTAGTTTTCTAGCGATTGGTACCAGCTTCATAGTTCTAGCTGGTACTGTTTCAATTTTATTGGCAAAAAACCCCTTAAAATATTAAAATATTAATGCAGAGTTTGGTGCCCTATAATTCCTGTCGGCGTTCTTTTTAGAAAAAAAATTTACTTCGACGAGTTAAAACGTTAGTTTTGTAGCGCTTGGTACCAGGATTTTAGTTCTAGCTGGTACTATTTCGATTTTATTGGCAAAAAACCCCTTAAAATAGTAAAATATTTTATTATTTTTACCATTAATGCAGAGTTTGGTGCTCTATATTTCCTGTCGGCGTTATTTTTAGACAAAAAGTTTACTTCAACAAGGTAACACGTTAGTTTTCTAGCGATTGGTACCAGCTTCATAGTTTTAGCTGGTACTGTTTCGATTTAATTGGCAAAAACCCCTTAAAATATTTAATTATTAATGCAGAGTTTGGTGCCCTATAATTCCTGTCGGCGTTATTTCCAGAAAAAAATATTTACTTTGACGAGTTAAAACGTTAGTTTTGTAGCGCTTGGTACCAGTTTTTTAGTTCTAGCTGGTACTATTTCGATTTTATTGCCAAAAAACCCCTTTAAATAGTAAAATATTTTATTATTTTTACCATTAATGCAGAGTTTGGTGCTCTATATTTTCTGTCGGCGTTATTTTAAGAAAAAAAAATTACTTCGACGAGTTAACACGTTAGCTTTCTAGCGATTGGTACCAGTTTCATAGTTTAAGCTGGTACTGTTTCGATTTTGTTGGCAAAAAACCCCTTAAAATATTAAAATATTAATGCAGAATTTGGTGCCCTATAATTCCTGTCGGCGTTATTTTTAGAAAAAATATTTAATTCGACGAGTTAGCACGTCAGTTTTCCAGCGCTTTGTACCAGTTTCATAGTTTGAGCTGGTATTGTTTCGTATTTGGTGCCCTATAATTCCTGTCGGCGTTATTTTCAGAAAAAAAAATTTACTTTGACGAGTTAAAACGTTAGTTTTGTAGCGCTTGGTACCAGTTTTTTAGTTCTAGCTGGTACTATTTCGATTTTATTGCCAAAAAACCCCTTTAAATAGTAAAATATTTTATTATTTTTACCATTAATGCAGAGTTTGGTGCTCTATATTTTCTGTCGGCGTTATTTTAAGAAAAAAAAATTACTTCGACGAGTTAACACGTTAGTTTTCTAGCGATTGGTACCAGTTTCATAGTTCTAGTTGGTACTGTTTCGATTTTATTGGCAAAAAACCCCTTAAATAGTAAAATATTTTATTATTTTAACCAGTTTGGTGCTCTATAATTCCTGTCGGCGTTCTTTTTAGAAAAAAAATTACTTCGGCGAGTTAACACGTTAGCTTTCTAGCGATTGGTACCAGTTTCATAGTTCTAGCTGGTACTGTTTCGATTTTATTTGCAAAAAACCCCTTAAAATATTAAAATATTTTATTATTTTTACCATTAATGCAGAGTTTTGTGCCCTATAATTCCTGTCGGCGTTATTTTTAGAAAAAAATTTACTTTGACGAGTTAACACGTTAGTTTTCTAGCGATTGATACCAGTTTCATAATTCTAGCTGGTACTGTTTCGATTTTATTTTCAAAAAACTCCTTAAAATATTAATATTAATATTAGTTTGGTGCCCTATAATTCCTGTCGGCGTTCTTTTTAGAAAAAAAAATTACTTCGGCGAGTTAACACGTTAGCTTTCTAGCGATTGGTTCCAGTTTCATAGTTCTAGCTGGTACTGTTTCGATTTTATTTGCAAAAAACCCCTTAAAATATTAAAATATTTTATTATTTTTACCATTAATGCAGAGTTTTGTGCCCTATAATTCCTGTCGGCGGTATTTTTAGAAAAAAATTTACTTAGACGAGTTAACACGTTAGTTTTCTAGTGATTGATACCAGTTTCAAAATTCTAGCTGGTACTGTTTCGATTTTATTTTCAAAAAACCCCTTAAAATATTAAAATATTTTATTATTTTTACCATTAATGCAGAGCTTGGTGCCCTATAATTCCTGTCGGCGTTCTTTTTAGAAAAAAAATTTACTTTGTCGAGTTAACACGTTAGTTTTCTAGCGATTGATACCAGTTTCATAATTCTAGCTGGTACTGTTTCGATTTTATTTTCAAAAAACCCCTTAAAATATTAATATTAATATTAGTTTGGTGCCCTATAATTCCTGTCGGCGTTCTTTTTAGAAAAAAAAATTACTTCGGCGAGTTAACACGTTAGCTTTCTAGCGATTGGTACCAGTTTCATAGTTCTAGCTGGTACTGTTTCGATTTTATTTGCAAAAAACCCCTTAAAATATTAAAATATTTTATTATTTTTACCATTAATGCAGAGTTTTGTGCCCTATAATTCCTGTCGGCGTTATTTTTAGAAAAAAATTTACTTAGACGAGTTAACACGTTAGTTTTCTAGTGATTGATACCAGTTTCAAAATTCTAGCTGGTACTGTTTCGATTTTATTTTCAAAAAACCCCTTAAAATATTAAAATATTTTATTATTTTTACCATTAGTGCAGAGCTTGGTGCCCTATAATTCCTGTCGGCGTTCTTTTTAGCAAAAAAATTTAATTTGTCGAGTTAACACGTTAGCTTTCTAGCGATTGATACCAGTTTCATAATTCTAGCTGGTACTGTTTCGATTTTATTTTCAAAAAACCCCTTAAAATATTAAAATATTTTATTATTTTTACCATTAATGCAGAGTTTGGTGCCCTATAATTCCTGTCGGCGTTCTTTTTAGACAAAAAATTTACTTTGTCAAATTAGCACGTTAGTTTTCTAGCGATTGATACTAGTTTCATAATTCTAGCTGGTACTGTTTCGATTTTATTTTCAAAAAACCCCTTAAAATATTAAAATATTTTATTATTTTTACCATTAATGCAGAGTTTGGTGCCCTATAATTAATGTCGGCGTTCTTTTTAGACAAAAAATTTACTTTGTCAAGTTAGCACGTTAGTTTTCTAGCGATTGATACCAGTTTCATAATTCTAGCTGGTACTGTTTCGACTTTATTTTCAAAAAACCCCTTAAAATATTAAAATATTTTATTATTTTTACCATTAATGCAGAGTTTGGTGCCCTATATTTCTTGTCGGCGTTCTTTTAAAAAAAAAAATTTACTTTGTCGAGTTAACACGTTAGTTTTCTAGTGATTGGTACCAGTTTCATAGTTATACCTGGTACTGTTTCGATTTTATTGGCAAAAAAACCCTTAAAATATTAAAATATTTTATTATTTTCACCACTAATGCAGAGTTTGGTGCCCTATAATTCCTGTCGGCGTTATTTTGAGAAAAAAAAATTTACTTCGCAAGTTAACACGTTGGCTAGTTAGCGATTGGTGCCAGTTTCAAAGTTCTAGCTGGTATTGTTTCGATTTTATTGGCAAAAAAACCCCTTAAAATATTAAAATATTTTATTATTTTTCCATTAATGCAGAGTTTGGTGCCCTATAATTCCTGTCGGCGTTATTTTTAGAAACAAAATTTATTTCGACGAGTTTACACGTTAGCTAAGTAGCAAGTGGTACCAGTTTTATAGTTCTAGCTGGTACAGTTTCGATTTTATTGGCAAAAAAAACCTTAAAATATTAAAATATTTTATTATTTTTACCATTTATGCAGAGTTTTGTGCCCTATAATTCCTGTCGGCGTTATTTTTAGAAAAAAAATTTACTTTGTCGGGTTAACACGTTAGTTTTCTAGCGATTGATACCAGTTTCATAATTCTAGCTGGTACTGTTTCGATTTTATTTTCAAAAAACCCCTTAAAATATTAAAATATTTTATTATTTTTACCATTAATGCAGAGTTTGGTGCCCTATATTTCATGTGGGCGTTATTTAAAAAAAAAAAATTAATTCGACGAGTTAGCACGTTAGGTTTCTAGCGATTGGTACTAGTTTCATAGTTTTAGCTGGTATTGTTTCGAATTTATTCGAAAAAAAACCTTAAAATATTAAAATATTTTATTATATTTACCATTAGTGCAAAATGTGGTGCCCTATAATTCCTGTCGGCGTTATTTTTAGAAAAAAATTTAATTCGACGAGCTAGCACGTTAGTTTTCTAGCGTATGGTGCCAGTTTCATAGTTTTAGCTGGTATTGTTTCGATTTTATTTTCAAAAAACCCCTTAAAATATTAAAATATTTTATTATTTTTACCATTAATGCAGAGTTTTGTGTTTTTGTTTTGTTTTTGTTTACTTTGTCGAGTTAGCACGTTAGTTTTCTAGCGATTGATACCAGTTTCATAATTCTAGCTGGTACTGTTTCGATTTTATTTTCAAAAAACCCCTTAAAATATTAAAATATTTTATTACTTCGCAAGTTAACACGTTGGCTAGTTAGCGATTGGTGCCAGTTTCATAGTTCTAGCTGGTACTGTTTCGATTTTATTTTCAAAAAACCCCTTAAAATATTAAAATATTTTATTATTTTTACCATTAATGCAGAGTTTGGTGCCCTATAATTCCTGTCGGCGTTCTTTTTAGAAAAAAAATTTACTTTGTCGAGTTAACACGTTAGTTTTCTAGCGATTGATACCAGTTTCATAATTCTAGCTGGTACTGTTTCGATTTTATTTTCAAAAAACCCCTTAAAATATTAAAATATTTTATTATTTTTACCATTAATGCAGAGTTTGGTGCCGTATAATTCCTGTCGGCGTTCTTTTTAGACAAAAAATTTACTTTGTCAAGTTAGCACGTTAGTTTTCTAGCGATTGATACCAGTTTCATAATTCTAGCTGGTACTGTTTCGATTTTATTTTCAAAAAACCCCTTAAAATATTAAAATATTTTATTATTTTTAACATTAATGCAGAGTTTGGTGCCCTATAATTCCTGTCGGCGTTCTTTTTAGAAAAAAAAATTACTTCGGCGAGTTAACACGTTAGCTTTCTAGCGATTGGTACCAGTTTCATAGTTCTAGCTGGTACTGTTTCGATTTTATTTGCAAAAAACCCCTTAAAATATTAAAATATTTTATTATTTTTACCATTAATGCAGAGTTTTGTGCCCTATAATTCCTGTCGGCGTTATTTTTAGAAAAAAATTTACTTTGACGAGTTAACACGTTAGTTTTCTAGTGATTGATACCAGTTTCAAAATTCTAGCTGGTACTGTTTCGATTTTATTTTCAAAAAACCCCTTAAAATATTAAAATATTTTATTATTTTTACAATTAATGCAGAGTTTGGTGCCCTATAATTCCTGTCGGCGTTCTTTTTAGAAAAAAAATTTACTTTGTCGGGTTAACACGTTAGTTTTCTAGCGATTGATACCAGTTTCATAATTCTAGCTGGTACTGTTTCGATTTTATTTTCAAAAAACCCCTTAAAATATTAAAATATTTTATTATTTTTACCATTAATGCAGAGTTTGGTGCCCTATATTTCTTGTCGGCGTTCTTTTTAGAAAAAAAATTTACTTTGTCGAGTTAACACGTTAGTTTTCTAGTGATTGGTACCAGTTTCATAGTTCTAGCTGGTACTGTTTCGATTTTATTGGAAAAAAAACCCTTAAAATATTAAAATACTTTTTTATTTTTACCATTAATTCAGAGTTTGGTGCCCTATAATTCCTGTCGGCGTCATTTTTAGAAAAAATATTTACTTCGACGAGGGAGCACGTTAGTTTTCTAGCGTATGGTGCCAGTTTCATAGTTTTAGCTGGTATTGTTTCGAAATTATTGGCAAAAAAAAAACCCTTAAAAATTAAAATATTTTATAATTTTTTCATTTAATGGTGCCCTATAATTCCTGTCAGCTTTTTTTTAAACAAAAAATGTACCTCAACGAGTTAACACGTTAGTTTTCTAGCGATTGGTTCCATTTTCATAATTCTAACTGGTACTGTTTCGATTTTATTGGCAAAAAAACCCCTTAAAATAGTAAAATATTTTATTATTTTTACCATTAATGCAGAGTTTGGTGCCCTATATTTCATGTGGGCGTTATTTAAAAAAAAAAATTAATTCGACGAGTTAGCACGTTAGGTTTCTAGCGATTGGTACTAGTTTCATAGTTTTAGCTGGTATTGTTTCGAATTTATTCGAAAAAAAACCTTAAAATATTAAAATATTTTATTATATTTACCATTAGTGCAAAATGTGGTGCCCTATAATTCCTGTCGGCGTTATTTTTAGAAAAAAATTTAATTCGACGAGCTAGCACGTTAGTTTTCTAGCGTATGGTGCCAGTTTCATAGTTTTAGCTGGTATTGTTTCGAAATTATTGGCAAAAAAAACCCTTAAAGTATTAAAATTTTTTATAATTTTTACCATTAATGGTGCCCTATAATTCCTGTCAGCGTTCTTTTTAGACAAAAAATGTACTTCAACGAGTTAGCACGTTAGGTTTCTAGCGATTGGTTCCAGTTTCATAATTCTAGCTGGTACTGTTTCGATTTTATTGGCAAAAAACCCCTTGAAATATTAAAATATTTTATTATTTTTACCATTAATGCAGAGTTTGGTGCACTACAATTCCTGTCGGCCTTATTTTTAGAAAAAAAATTTAATTCAATGAGTTAGCACGTTAGTTTTCTAGCGATTTGTACCAGTTTCATAGTTTTAGCTGGTATTGTTTCGA
The DNA here is from genome assembly GCA_941918925.1 of Phyto melanocephala. Lineage (NCBI taxonomy): Eukaryota > Metazoa > Arthropoda > Insecta > Diptera > Rhinophoridae > Phyto > Phyto melanocephala. Next base: position 68,197,262 of record OW799233.1, read on the forward strand.
ATTTGGTGCCCTATAATTCCTGTCGGCGTTATTTTCAGAAAAAAAATTTAATTCGACGAGTTAGCACGTTAGTTTTCTAGCGATTGGTATCAGTTTCATAGTTTTAGCTGGTACTGTTTCGATTTGATTGGCAAAAAACCCCTTAAAATATTAAAATATTAATGCAGAGTTTGGTGCCCTATAATTCCTGCCGGCGTTATTTCTAGAAAACAATAATTACTTTGACGAGTTAAAACTTTAGTTTTCTAGCGCCTGGACCAGTTCTTTAGTTCTAGCTGGTACTATTTCGAATTTATTGGCAAAAAACCTCTTCAAATAGTAAAATATTTTATTATTTTTACCTTTAATGCAGAGTTTGGTGCCCTATAATTCCTATCGGCGTTATTTAAAAAAAAAAATTTAATTCGATAAGTTAGCCCGTTAGGTTTCTAGCGATTGGTACCAGTTTCATAGTTTTAGCTGATATTGTTTCGAATTTATTGGAAAAAAACCCCTAAAATATTAAAATATTTCATTATTTTTACCAATAATGCAGAGTTTTGTGCCCTATAATTCCATCGGCGTTATTTTAAGAAAAAACATTTACTTCGACGAGTTAACACGTTAGTTTTCTAGCGATTGCTACCAGTTTCATAGCTTTAGCTGGTATTGTTTCGAATTTATTGGAAAAAAACCCTTAAAACATTAAAATATTTCATTATTTTTACCAATAATGCAGAGTTCGGTGCCATAATTCCGTCGGCGTTATTCTAAGAAAAAAAATTTACTTCGAAGAGTTAACACGTTAGCTTTCTAGCGATTGGTACCAGTTTCATAGTTTTAGCTAGTACTGTTACGATTTTATTGGCAAAAAACTCCTTCAAATATTTAAATATTAATGCAGAGTTTGGTACCCTATAATTCCTGTCGGCGTTATTTCTAGAAAAAAATATTTACTTTGACGAGTTAAAACGTTAGTTTTCTAGTGCTTGGTACCAGTTTTTTAGTTCGAGCTGGTACTATTTCGATTTTATTGGCAAAAAACCCCTTAAAATATTAAAATATTAATGCAAAGTTTGATGCCCTATAATTCCTGTCGGCGTTATTTCTAGAAAAAATTTTAATACGACGAGTTATCACGTTAGTTTTCTAGCGATTGGTGCCAGTTTTGTAGTTTTAGCTGGTATTGTTTCGAATTTATTGGAAAAAACCCTTAAAATATTAAAATATTTTATTATTTTTACCATTAATGCAGAGTTTGGTGCCCTATAATTCCTGTCGGCGTTCTTTTTAGACAAAAAATTTACTTCAAAGAGTTAACACGTTAGTTTTCTAGCGATTGGTACCAGTTTCATAATTCTAGCTGGTACTGTTTTGAATTTATTGGAAAAAAACCCTTAAAATATTAAAATATTTTATTATTTTTTCCATTAATGCAGAGTTTGGTGCCCTATAATTCCTGTCGGCATTATTTTTAGAAAAAAAATTACTTCGACGAGTTAACACGTTAGCTTTTTCGCAACTGGTACTAGTTTCATAGTTCTAGCTGGTATTGTTTTGATTTTATTGGCAAAAAAAAACCCCATGAAATATTAAAATATTTTTTTATTTTTACCATTAATGCAAAGTTTAGTACCCTATAATTCCTGTCGACGTTATTTAGAGAAAAAGACTAAATTCCTCGTGATAGGACGTTAGCTTTCTAGCGATTGGTACCGGTTTCATAGTTCTATCTGGTACTGTTTCGATTTTTTTTTGGCAAAAAACCCCTTAAAATATTAAAATATTTTATTATTTTTCCCATTAATGCAGAGTTTGGTGCCCTATTATTCCTGTCGGCGTTATTTTTAGAAAAACAATTTACTTCGACGAGTTAACACTTTAGTTTTCTAGCGACTGTTACCAGTTACATAGATCTAGCTGGTATTGTTTCGTTTTTATTGGCAAAAAAACCCTTAAATTATTAAAATATTAATGCAAAGTTTGGTGCCCTATAATTCCTGTCGGCGTTATTTCTAGAAAAAAAAATTTACTTTGTCGAGTTGAAACGTTAGTTTTCTAGCGACTGGTATCAGCATTATAGTTCTGGCAGGTACCATTTCGATTTTATTGGCAAAAAACCCCTTAAAACAGTAAAATATTTTATTATTTTTACCATTAATGCAGAGTTTGGTGCCCTATAATTCCTGTCGGCGTTGGTTTTAGAAAAAAATTTAATTCGACGAGTTAAAACGTTAGTTTGCTAGCGACTGGTGCCAGTTTTATAGTTCTAGCTGGTATTGTTTCGATTTTATTGGCAAAAAACCCCTTAAAATATTAAAATATTAATGCAGAGTTTGGTGCCCTATAAACCCTGTCGGCGTTATTTTTAGAAAAAAATTTACTTCGACGAGTTAACACGTTAGTTTTCTAGCGATTGGTACCAGTTTCATGGTTCTAGCTGGTATTGTTTCGATTTTATTGACAAAAAAGCCCTCTAAAATACTAAAATATTTTATTATTTTTACCATTAATGCAAAATTTGGTGCCCCATAATTCCTGTTGGCGTTATTTATAGAAAAAGGTTTACTTTGACGAGTTTACACGTTAGATTTCTAGCCACTGGTACCAGTTTCATAGTTTTAGCTGGTACTGTTTCGATTTTATTGCCAAAAAAAACCCCTTAAAATATTAATGCAGAGTTTGGTGCCCTATAATTCCTGTCGGCGTTCTTTTTAGAAAAAAAATTACTTCAACGAGTTAACACATTAGTTTTCTAGCGATTTGTACCAGTATTGTAGTTCTAGCTGGTACTGTTTCGATTTTATTGGCAAAAAACCTCTTAAACTATTAAAATATTTTATTATTTTTACCATTAATGCAGAGTTTTATGCCCTATAATTCCTGTCGGCGTTATTTCTAGAAAAAAAAATTACTTTGTCGAGTTGAAGCGTTAGTTTTCTAGCGATTGGTATCAGCTTTATAGTTCTACCTGGTACTATTTCGATTTTATTGGCAAAAAACCCCTTAAAATAGTAAAATATTTTAATATTTTTAACATTAATGCAGAGTTTTGTACCCTATAATTCCTTGCGGCGTTATTTTTGGAAAAAAAAATTTACTTTGACGAGTTAACACGTTAGCTTTCTAGCGATTGGTACCAGTTTCACAGTTTTAGCTAGTATTGTTTCGATTTTAATGGCAAAACAAACCCTTAAAATATTTGAATATTAATGCAGAGTTTGGTGGCTTATAATTCCTGTCGGCGTTATTTCTATAAAAAAATATTTACTTTGACGAGCTGAAACGTTAGTTTTCTATATTAATGCAGAGTTTGGTGCCCTATAATTCCTGTCGACGTTATTTTTAGGAAAAAGATTTAATTCGACGAGGTAACACGTTAGTTTTCTAGCGACTGGTACCAGTTTAATAGTTCGAGCTGGTATCGTTTCGATTTTATTGGCAAAAAAAATCCCTTAAAATATTAATGCAGAGTTTGGTGCCCTATAAAATCTGTCGGCGTTATCTTTAGAAAAAAAATTTACTTTGACGAGTTAACACGTTAGTTTTCTAGCGATTGGTACCAGTTTCATAGTTCTAGCTGGTATTGTTTCGATTTTATTGACAAAAAAAACCCTCTAAAATACTAAAATATTTTGTTATTTTTACCATTAATGCAAAATTTGGTGCCCCATTATTCCTGTTGGCGTTATTTTTAGAAAAAGATTTACTTTGACGACTTAACACGTTAGCTTTCTAGCCACTGGTACCAGTTTCATAGTTTTAGCTGGTACTGTTTCGATTTTATTGGCAAAAAAACCCCTTTAAATATTAAAATATTAATGCAGAGTTTGGTGCCCTATAATTCCTGTCAAAGTTATTTAGAGAAAAAAATATTTACTGAGACGCATTCAAACGTTAGCCTTCTAGCGATTGGTTCTAGTTTCATAATTCTACCTGGTACTGTTTTGATTTTATTAGCAAAAAAACCCCTTAAAATATTAAAATATTTTATTATTTTTACCATTAATGCAGAGTTTGGTGCACTATAATTCCTGTCAGCGTTATTTTTAGAAAAAAAATTTAATTCGACGAGTTAGCACGTTAGTTTTCTAGCGATTTGTACCAGTTTCATAGTTTTAGCTGGTATTGTTTCGAATTTGGTGCCCTATAATTCCTGTCGGCGTTATTTTAAGAAAAACAATTTAATTCGACGAGTTAGCACGTTAGTTTTCTAGCGATTGGTCCCGGTTTCATAGTTCTAGCTGGTACTGTTTCGATTTTATTGGAAAAAAAACCCTTAAAATATTAAAATACTTTATTATTTTTACCATTAATTCAGAGTTTGGTGCCCTATAATTCCTGTCGGCGTCATTTTTAGAAAAAATATATACTTCGACGAGCGAGCACGTTAGTTTTCTAGCGTATGGTGCCAGCTTCATAGTTTTAGCTGGTATTGTTTCGAAATTATTGGCAAAAAAAAACCCTTAAAATATTAAAATATTTTATAATTTTTACAATTAATGGTGCCCTATAATTCCTGTCAGCGTTTTTTTAAACAAAAAATGTACCTCAACGAGTTAACACGTTAGTTTTCTAGCGCTTGGTTCCAGTTTCATAATTCTAACTGGTACTGTTTCGATTTTATTGGCAAAAAAACCCCTTAAAATAGTAAAATATTTTATTATTTTTACCATTAATGCAGAGTTTGGTGCCCTATATTTCCTGTGGGCGTTATTTAAAGAAAAAAAATAATTCGACGAGTTAGCACGTTAGGTTTCTAGCGATTGGTACCAGTTTCATAGTTTTAGCTGGTATTGTTTCGAATTTATTCGAAAAAAAACCTTAAAATATTAAAATATTTTATTATATTTACCATTAGTGCAAAATGTGGTGCCCTATAATTCCTGTCGGCGTTATTTTTAGAAAAAAATTTAATTCGACGAGCTAGCACGTTAGTTTTCTAGCGTATGGTGCTAGTTCATAGTTTTAGCTGGTATTGTTTCAAAATTATTGGCAAAAAAAACCCTTAAAGTATTAAAATATTTTATAATTTTTACCATTAATGGTGCCCTATAATTCCTGTCAGCGTTCTTTTTAGACAAAAAATGTACTTCAACGAGTTAGCACGTTAGGTTTCTAGCGATTGGTTCCAGTTTCATAATTCTAGCTGGTACTGTTTCGATTTTATTGGCAAAAAACCCCTTGAAATATTAAAATATTTTAATTTTTTTACCATTAATGCAGAGTTTGGTGCACTATAATTCCTGTCGGCCTTATTTTTAGAAAAAAAATTTAATTCGACGAGTTAGCACGTTAGTTTTCTAGCGATTTGTACCAGTTTCATAGTTTTAGCTGGTATTGTTTCGAACTTAGTGCCCTTTAATTCCTGTCGGCGTTATTTTCAGAAAAAAAAATTTAATTCGACGAGTTAGCACGTTAGTTTTCTAGCGATTGGTACCAGTTTCATAGTTTTAGCTGGTACTGTTTCGATTTTATTGGCAAAAAACCCCTTAAAATATTTAAATATTAATGCAGAGTTTGGTGCCCTATAATTCCTGTCGGCGTTATTTCTAGAAAAAAATATTTACTTTGACGAGTTAAAACTTTAGTTTTCTAGCGCCTGGTACCAGTTCTTTAGTTCTAGCTGGTACTATTTCGAATTTATTGGCAAAAAACCTCTTCAGATAGTAAAATATTTTATTATTTTTACCATTAATGCAGAGTTTGGTGCCCTATAATTCCTGTCGGCGTTATTTAAGAAAAAAAATTTAATTCGATAAGTTAGCCCGTTAGGTTTCTAGCGATTGGTACCAGTTTCATAGTTTTAGCTGATATTGTTTCGAATTTATTGGAAAAAAACCCCTAAAATATTAAAATATTTCATTATTTTTACCAATAATGCAGAGTTTGGTGCCCATAATTCCGTCGGCGTTATTCTAAGAAAAAAAATTTACTTCGAAGAGTTAACACGTTAGCTTTCTAGCGATTGGTACCAGTTTCATAGTTTTAGCTAGTACTGTTACGATTTTATTGGCAAAAAACCCCTTCAAATATTTAAATATTAATGCAGAGTTTGGTACCCTATAATTCCTGTCGGCGTTATTTCTAGAAAAAAATATTTACTTTGACGAGTTAAAACGTTAGTTTTCTAGTGCTTGGTACCAGTTTTTTAGTTCGAGCTGGTACTATTTCGATTTTATTGGCAAAAAAACCCTTAAAATATTAAAATATTAATGCAAAGTTTGGTGCCCTATAATTCCTGTCGGCGTTATTTCTAGAAAAAGATTTAATACGACGAGTTATCACGTTAGTTTTCTAGCGACTGGTACCAGTTTCATGGTTCTAGCTGGTACTGTTTTGAATTTATTGGAAAAAAACCCTTAAAATATTAAAATATTTTATTATTTTTACCATTAATGCAGAGTTTGGTGCCCTATAATTCCTGTCGGCATTTTTTTAAGAAAAAAAATTACTTCGACGAGTTAACACGTTAGTTTTTTCGCAACTGGTACTAGTTTCATAGCTCTAGCTGGTATTGTTTTGATTTTATTGGCAAAAAAAACCCAATGAAATATAAAAAAATATTTTTTTATTTTTACCATTAATGCAAAGTTTGGTACCCTATAATTCCTGTCGACGTTATTTAGAGAAAAAGATTAAATTCGTCGAGATAGGACGTTAGCTTTCTAGCGATTGGTACCGGTTTCATAGTTCTATCTGGTACTGCTTCGATTTTTTTTGGCAAAAAACCCCTTAAAATATTAAAATATTTTATTATTTTTACCATTTATGCAGAGTTTGGTGCCCTATAAACCCTGTCGGCGTTATTTTTAGAAAAAAATTTACTTCGACGAGTTAACACGTTAGTTTTCTAGCGATTGGTACCAGTTTCATGGTTCTAGCTGGTATTGTTTCGATTTTATTGACAAAAAAACCCTCTAAAATATTAAAATATTTTATTATTTTTACCATTAATTCAAAATTTGGTGCCCCATAATTCCTGTTGGCGTTATTTATAGAAAAAGGTTTACTTTGACGAGTTAGCACGTTAGATTTCTAGCCACTGGTACCAGTTTCATAGTTTTAGCTGGTACTGTTTCGATTTTATTGCCAAAAAAAACCCCTTAAAATATTAAAATATTAATGCAGAGTTTGGTGCCCTATAATTCCTGTCGGCGTTCTTTTTAGAAAAAAAAAATTACTTCAACGAGTTAACACGTTAGTTTTCTAGCGATTTGTACCAGTCTTATAGTTCTAGCTGGTACTGTTTCGATTTTATTGGCAAAAAACCCCTTAAAATAGTAAAATATTTTATTATTTTTACCATTAATGCAGAGTTTTGTGCCCTATAATTCATGTCGACGTTATTTTTAGAAAAAAAATTTAATTCGACGAGTTAGCACGTTAGTTTTCCAGCGATTTGTACCAGTTTCATAGTTTTAGCTGGTATTGTTTCGAATTTATTGGAAAAAAACCCTTAAAATATAAAAATATTTTAATATTTTTACCATTAATGCAGAGTTTTGTACCCTATATTTCCTTGCGGCGTTATTTTTAGAAAAAATAATTTACTTTGACGAGTTAACACGTTAGCTTTCTAGCGATTGGTACCAGTTTCATAGTTTTAGCTAGTACTGCTTCGATTTTATTGGCAAAACAAACCCTTAAAATATTTAAATATTAATGCAGAGTTTGGTGCCCTATAATTCCTGTCGGCGTTATTTCTATAAAAAAATATTTACTTTGACGAGTTGAAACGTTAGTATCAGCATTATAGTTCTAGCTGGTACTATTTCGATTTTATTTGCAAAAACCCCTTAAAATAGTAAAATATTTTATTATTTTTACCATTAATGCAGAGTTTGGTGCCCTATAATTCCTGTCGGCGTTATTTTTAGAAAAAAAATTTAATTCGACTAGTTAGCACGTTAGGTTTCTAGCGATTGGTACCAGTTTCATAGTTTTAGCTGATATTGTTTCGAATTTATTGGAAAAAAACCCTTAAAATATTAAAATATTTTATTATTTTTACCATTAGTGCAGAGTTTGGTGCCTTATAATTCCTGTCGGCGTTATTTTTAGAAAAAAATTTAATACGACGAGTTACCACGTAAGCTTTCTAGCCACTGGTACCAATTTAATAGTTTTAGCTGGTACTGTTTCGATTTTATTGGCAAAAAAACCCCTTTAAATATTAAAATATTAATGCAGAGTTTGGTACCCTATAATTCCTGTCGGCGTTATTTTTAGAAAAAAAAAAATTACTTTGACGAGTTGAAACACTAGCTTTCTAGCGATTGGTACCAGTTTTATAGTTCTAGCTGGTACTTTTTCGATTTTATTGGAAAAAAGTCCTTAAAATATTAAAATATTTTATTATTTTTACCATTAATGCAAAATTTGGTGCCCCATAATTCCTGTCGGCGTTATTTCTAGAAAAAGATTTACTTTGACGAGTTAACACGTTAGCTTTCTAGCCACTGGTACCAGTTTTATAGTTCTAGCTGGTATCGTTTCGATTTTATTGGCAAAAAAAATCCCTTAAAATATTAAAATATTAATGCAGAGTTTGGTGCCCTATAATTCCTGTCGGCGTTATTTTTAGAAAAAAGATTTAATTCGACGAGGTAACACGTTAGTTTTCTAGCGACTGGTACCAGTTTATTAGTTCGAGCTGGTATCGTTTCGATTTTATTGGCAAAAAAAATCCCTTAAAATATTAAAATATTAATGCAGAGTTTGGTGCCCTATAAACCCTGTCGGCGTTATTTTTAGAAAAAAAATTTACTTCGACGAGTTAACACGTTAGTTTTCTAGCGATTGGTACCAGTTTCATAGTTCTAGCTGGTATTGTTTTGACTTTATTGACAAAAAAACCCTCTAAAATACTAAAATATTTTATTATTTTTACCATTAATGCAAAATTTGGTGCCACATTATTCCTGTTGGCGTTATTTTTAGAAAAAGATTTACTTTGACGACTTAACACGTTGGCTTTCTAGCCACTGGTACCAGTTTCATAGTTTTAGCTGGTACTGTTTCGATTTTATTGGCAAAAAAACCCCTTTAAATATTAAAATATTTATGCAGAGTTTGGTGCCCAATAATTCCTGTCGACGTTATTTCTAGAAAAAAAAATTTACTTTGACGAGTTGAAACATTAGTTTTCTAGCGACTAATACCAGTTTTATAGTTCTAGCTGGTACTATTTCGATTTTATTGGAAAAAAAGTCCTTAAAATATTAAAAGATTTTATTATTTTTACCATTAATGCAAAATTTGGTGCCCCATAATTCCTGTCGGCGTTATTTTTAGATAAAGATTTACTTTGACGAGTTAACACGTTAGCTTTCTAGCGATTGGTACCAGTTTCATAGTTTTACCTGGTACTGTTTCGATTTTATTGGCAAAAAACCCCTTAAAATATTTAAATATTAATGCAGAGTTTGGTGCCCTATAATTCCTGTCGGCGTTCTTTTTAGAAATAAAAATTTAATTCGACGAGTTAGCACGTTAGGTTTCTAGCAATTGGTACCAGTTTCATAGTTTTAGCTGGTATTTTTTTTCGAATTTATTGGAAAAAAGCCCTAAAAATTTTAAAATATTTTATTATTTTTACCATTAATGCAGAGTTTGGTGCCCTATAATTCCTGTCAAAGTTATTAAGAGAAAAAAATATTTACTGAGACTCATTCAAACGTTAGTTTTCTTGCGATTGGTTCCAGTTTCATAATTCTACCTGGTACTGTTTCGATTTTATTAGCAAAAAAACCCCTCAAAATATTAAAATATTTTATTATTTTTACCATTAATGCAGAGTTTCGTGCACTATAATTCCTGTCAGCGTTATTTTTAGAAAAAAAATTTAATTCGACGAGTTAGCACGTTAGTTTTCTAGCGATTTGTACCAGTTTCATAGTTTTAGCTGGTATTGTTTCGAATTTGGTGCCCTATAATTCCTGTCAGCGTTATTTTTCCAAAAACAATTTAATTCGACGAGTTAGCACGTTGGTTTTCTAGCGATTGGTACCAGTTTCATAGTTTTAAATGGTACTGTTTCGATTTTATTGGCAAAAAACCCCTTAAAATATTAAAATATTTCATTATTTTTATCATTAATTCAGAGCTTGGTGCCCTATAGTTCCGTCGGCGTTATTTTTAGAAAAAAAAATTAATTCGACGAGTTAAAACGTTAGTTTTCTAGCGATTGGTCCCGGTTTCATAGTTCTAGCTGGTACTGTTTCGATTTTATTGGAAAAAACCCTTAAAATATTAAAATACTTTATTATTTTTACCATTAATTCAGAGTTTGGTGCCCTATAATTCCTGTCGGCGTCATTTTTAGAAAAAATATTTACTTCGACGAGCAAGCACGTTAGTTTTCTAGCGTATGGTGCTAGTTTTAGCTGGTATTGTTTCGAAATTATTGGCAAAAAAAAACCCTTAAAATATTAAAATATTTTATAATTTTTACAATTAATGGTGCCCTATAATTCCTGTCAGCGTTTTTTTAAACAAAAAGTGTACCTCAACGAGTTAACACGTTAGTTTTCTAGCGATTGGTTCCAGTTTCATAATTCTTACTGGTACTGTTTCGATTTTATTGGCAAAAAAACCCCTTAAAATAGTAAAATATTTTATTATTTTTACCATTAACGCAGAGTTTGGTGCCCTATATTTCCTGTGGGCGTTATTTAAAGAAAAAAAAAATTAATTCGACGAGTTAACACGTTAGGTTTCTAGCGACTGGTACCAGTTTCATAGTTTTAGCTGGTATTGTTTCGAATTTATTCGAAAAAAAACCTTAAAGTATTAAAATATTTTATTATATTTACCATTAGTGCAAAATGTGGTGCCCTATAATTCCTGTCGGCGTTATTTTTAGAAAAAAATTTAATTCGACGAGCTAGCACGTTAGTTTTCTAGCGTACGGTGCCAGTTTCATAGTTTTAGCTGGTACTGTTTCGAAATTATTGGCAAAAAAAACCCTTAAAGTATTAAAATATTTTATAATTTTTACCATTAATGGTGCCCTATAATTCCTGTCAGCGTTCTTTTTAGACAAAAAATGTACTTCAACGAGTTAGCACGTTAGGTTTCTAGCGATTGGTTCCATTTTCATAATTCTAGCTGGTACTGTTTCGATTTTATTGGCAAAAAACCCCTTAAAATATTAAAATATTTTATTATTTTTACCATTAATGCAGAGTTTGGTGCACTATAATTCCTGTCGGCCTTATTTTTAGAAAAAAAATTTTATTCGACGAGTTAGCACGTTAGTTTTCTAGCGATTTGTACCAGTTTCATAGTTTTAGCTGGTATTGTTTCGAATTTGGTGCCCTATAATTCCTGTCGGCGTTATTTTCAGAAAAAAAATTTAATTCGACGAGCTAGCACGTTAGTTTTCTAGCGTACGGTGCCAGTTTCATAGTTTTAGCTGGTATTGTTTCGATTTTATTGACAAAAAAACCCTCTAAAATATTAAAATATTTTATTATTTTTACCATTAATTCAAAATTTGGTGCCCCATAATTCCTGTTGGCGTTATTTATAGAAAAAGGTTTACTTTGACGAGTTAACACGTTAGATTTCTAGCCACTGGTACCAGTTTCATAGTTTTAGCTGGTACTGTTTCGATTTTATTGCCAAAAAAAACCCCTTAAAATATTAAAATATTAATGCAGAGTTTGGTGCCCTATAATTCCTGTCGGCGTTCTTTTTAGAAAAAAAAATTACTTCGGCGAGTTAACACGTTAGCTTTCTAGCGATTGGTACCAGTTTCATAGTTCTAGCTGGTACTGTTTCGATTTTATTTGCAAAAAACCCCTTAAAATATTAAAATATTTTATTATTTTTACCATTAATGCAGAGTTTTGTGCCCTATAATTCCTGTCGGCGTTATTTTTAGAAAAAAATTTACTTTGACGAGTTAACACGTTAGTTTTCTAGTGATTGATACCAGTTTCAAAATTCTAGCTGGTACTGTTTCGATTTTATTTTCAAAAAACCCCTTAAAATATTAAAATATTTTATTATTTTTACCATTAATGCAGAGTTTGGTGCCCTATAATTCCTGTCGGCGTTCTTTTTAGAAAAAAAATTTACTTTGTCGGGTTAACACGTTAGTTTTCTAGCGATTGATACCAGTTTCATAATTCTAGCTGGTACTGTTTCGATTTTATTTTCAAAAAACCCCTTAAAATATTAAAATATTTTATTATTTTTACCATTAATGCAGAGTTTGGTGCCCTATATTTCTTGTCGGCGTTCTTTTTAGAAAAAAAATTTACTTTGTCGAGTTAACACGTTAGTTTTCTAGTGATTGGTACCAGTTTCATAGTTCTAGCTGGTACTGTTTCGATTTTATTGGAAAAAAAACCCTTAAAATATTAAAATACTTTTTTATTTTTACCATTAATTCAGAGTTTGGTGCCCTATAATTCCTGTCGGCGTCATTTTTAGAAAAAATATTTACTTCGACGAGGGAGCACGTTAGTTTTCTAGCGTATGGTGCCAGTTTCATAGTTTTAGCTGGTATTGTTTCGAAATTATTGGCAAAAAAAAAACCCTTAAAAATTAAAATATTTTATAATTTTTTCAATTAATGGTGCCCTATAATTCCTGTCAGCTTTTTTTTTAATAAAAAATGTACCTCAACGAGTTAACACGTTAGTTTTCTAGCGATTGGTTCCATTTTCATAATTCTAACTGGTACTGTTTCGATTTTATTGGCAAAAAAACCCCTTAAAATAGTAAAATATTTTATTATTTTTACCATTAATGCAGAGTTTGGTGCCCTATATTTCATGTGGGCGTTATTTAAAAAAAAAAAATTAATTCGACGAGTTAGCACGTTAGGTTTCTAGCGATTGGTACTAGTTTCATAGTTTTAGCTGGTATTGTTTCGAATTTATTCGAAAAAAAACCTTAAAATATTAAAATATTTTATTATATTTACCATTAGTGCAAAATGTGGTGCCCTATAATTCCTGTCGGCGTTATTTTTAGAAAAAAATTTAATTCGACGAGCTAGCACGTTAGTTTTCTAGCGTATGGTGCCAGTTTCATAGTTTTAGCTGGTATTGTTTCGAAATTATTGGCAAAAAAAACCCTTAAAGTATTAAAATTTTTTTATAATTTTTACCATTAATGGTGCCCTATAATTCCTGTCAGCGTTCTTTTTAGACAAAAAATGTACTTCAACGAGTTAGCACGTTAGGTTTCTAGCGATTGGTTCCAGTTTCATAATTCTAGCTGGTACTGTTTCGATTTTATTGGCAAAAAACCCCTTGAAATATTAAAATATTTTATTATTTTTACCATTAATGCAGAGTTTGGTGCACTATAATTCCTGTCGGCCTTATTTTTAGAAAAAAAATTTAATTCAATGAGTTAGCACGTTAGTTTTCTAGCGATTTGTACCAGTTTCATAGTTTTAGCTGGTATTGTTTCGAATTTGGTGCCCTATAATTCCTGTCGGCGTTATTTTCAGAAAAAAAATTTAATTCGACGAGTTAGCACGTTAGTTTTCTAGCGATTGGTATCAGTTTCATAGTTTTAGCTGGTACTGTTTCGATTTTATTGGCAAAAAACCCCTTAAAATATTAAAATATTAATGCAGAGTTTGGTGCCCTATAATTCCTGCCGGCGTTATTTCTAGAAAACAATAATTACTTTGACGAGTTAAAACTTTAGTTTTCTAGCGCCTGGACCAGTTCTTTAGTTCTAGCTGGTACTATTTCGAATTTATTGGCAAAAAACCTCTTCAAATAGTAAAATATTTTATTATTTTTACCTTTAATGCAGAGTTTGGTGCCCTATAATTCCTATCGGCGTTATTTAAAAAAAAAATTTAATTCGATAAGTTAGCCCGTTAGGTTTCTAGCGAATGGTACCAGTTTCATAGTTTTAGCTGATATTGTTTCGAATTTATTGGAAAAAAACCCCTAAAATATTTAAATATTTCATTATTTTTACCAATAATGCAGAGTTTTGTGCCCTATAATTCCATCGGCGTTATTTTAAGAAAAAACATTTACTTCGACGAGTTAACACGTTAGTTTTCTAGCGATTGCTACCAGTTTCATAGCTTTAGCTGGTATTGGAATTTATTGGAAAAAAAACCCTTAAAACATTAAAATATTTCATTATTTTTACCAATAATGCAGAGTTCGGTGCCATAATTCCGTCGGCGTTATTCTAAGAAAAAAAATTTACTTCGAAGAGTTAACACGTTAGCTTTCTAGCGATTGGTACCAGTTTCATAGTTTTAGCTAGTACTGTTACGATTTTATTGGCAAAAAACTCCTTCAAATATTTAAATATTAATGCAGAGTTTGGTACCCTATAATTCCTGTCGGCGTTATTTCTAGAAAAAAATATTTACTTTGACGAGTTAAAACGTTAGTTTTTCTAGTGCTTGGTACCAGTTTTTTAGTTCGAGCTGGTACTATTTCGATTTTATTGGCAAAAAACCCCTTAAAATATTAAAATATTAATGCAAAGTTTGATGCCCTATAATTCCTGTCGGCGTTAATTCTAGAAAAAATTTTAATACGACGAGTTATCACGTTAGTTTTCTAGCGATTGGTGCCAGTTTTGTAGTTTTAGCTGGTATTGTTTCGAATTTATTGGAAAAAAACCCTTAAAATATTAAAATATTTTATTATTTTTACCATTAATGCAGAGTTTGGTGCCCTATAATTCCTGTCGGCGTTCTTTTTAGACAAAAAATTTACTTCAAAGAGTTAACACGTTAGTTTTCTAGCGATTGGTACCAGTTTCATAATTCTAGCTGGTACTGTTTTGAATTTATTGGAAAAAAACCCTTAAAATATTAAAATATTTTATTATTTTTACCATTAATGCAGAGTTTGGTGCCCTATAATTCCTGTCGGCATTATTTTTAGAAAAAAAATTACTTCGACGAGTTAACACGTTAGCTTTTTCGCAACTGGTACTAGTTTCATAGTTCTAGCTGGTATTGTTTTGATTTTATTGGCAAAAAAAACCCCATGAAATATTAAAATATTTTTTTATTTTTACCATTAATGCAAAGTTTGGTACCGTATAATTCCTGTCGACGTTATTTAGAGAAAAAGACTAAATTCCTCGTGATAGGACGTTAGCTTTCTAGCGATTGGTACCGGTTTCATAGTTCTATCTGGTACTGTTTCGATTTTTTTTTGGCAAAAAACCCCTTAAAATATTAAAATATTTTATTATTTTTCCCATTAATGCAGAGTTTGGTGCCCTATTATTCCTGTCGGCGTTATTTTTAGAAAAACAATTTACTTCGACGAGTTAACACTTTAGTTTTCTAGCGACTGTTACCAGTTACATAGATCTAGCTGGTATTGTTTCGATTTTATTGGCAAAAAAACCCTTAAATTATTAAAATATTAATGCAAAGTTTGGTGCCCTATAATTCCTGTCGGCGTTATTTCTAGAAAAAAAATTTACTTTGTCGAGTTGAAACGTTAGTTTTCTAGCGACTGGTATCAGCATTATAGTTCTAGCAGGTACCATTTCGATTTTATTGGCAAAAAACCCCTTAAAACAGTAAAATATTTTATTATTTTTACCATTAATGCAGAGTTTGGTGCCCTATAATTCCTGTCGGCGTTGGTTTTAGAAAAAAATTTAATTCGACGAGTTAAAACGTTAGTTTGCTAGCGACTGGTGCCAGTTTTATAGTTCTAGCTGGTATTGTTTCGATTTTATTGGCAAAAAACCCCTTAAAATATTAAAATATTAATGCAGAGTTTGGTGCCCTATAAACCCTGTCGGCGTTATTTTTAGAAAAAAATTTACTTCGACGAGTTAACACGTTAGTTTTCTAGCGATTGGTACCAGTTTCATGGTTCTAGCTGGTATTGTTTCGATTTTATTGACAAAAAAGCCCTCTAAAATACTAAAATATTTTATTATTTTTACCATTAATGCAAAATTTGGTGCCCCATAATTCCTGTTGGCGTTATTTATAGAAAAAGGTTTACTTTGACGAGTTTACACGTTAGATTTCTAGCCACTGGTACCAGTTTCATAGTTTTAGCTGGTACTGTTTCGATTTTATTGCCAAAAAAAACCCCTTAAAATATTAAAATATTAATGCAGAGTTTGGTGCCCTATAATTCCTGTCGGCGTTCTTTTTAGAAAAAAAATTACTTCAACGAGTTAACACATTAGTTTTCTAGCGATTTGTACCAGTATTGTAGTTCTAGCTGGTACTGTTTCGATTTTATTGGCAAAAAACCTCTTAAACTATTAAAATATTTTATTATTTTTACCATTAATGCAGAGTTTTATGCCCTATAATTCCTGTCGGCGTTATTTCTAGAAAAAAAAATTACTTTGTCGAGTTGAAGCGTTAGTTTTCTAGCGATTGGTATCAGCTTTATAGTTCTACCTGGTACTATTTCGATTTTATTGGCAAAAAACCCCTTAAAATAGTAAAATATTTTAATATTTTTAACATTAATGCAGAGTTTTGTACCCTATAATTCCTTGCGGCGTTATTTTTGGAAAAAAAAATTTACTTTGACGAGTTAACACGTTAGCTTTCTAGCGATTGGTACCAGTTTCACAGTTTTAGCTAGTATTGTTTCGATTTTAATGGCAAAACAAACCCTTAAAATATTTGAATATTAATGCAGAGTTTGGTGGCTTATAATTCCTGTCGGCGTTATTTCTATAAAAAAATATTTACTTTGACGAGCTGAAACGTTAGTTTTCTAGCGATTGGTATCAGCATTATAGTTCTAGCTGGTACTACAAGGTGGCGCAAAAGAAATCCTCCTATTAGAAAATGCTACACATTTTGCAATTGGCCCCTAATGTCAGTTCTGTTTTGACATTTGTGTAGTAAACACATGCAAAATACACGTTAATAAACAATGTTACGCTACACTGCTCCAGAACGCGGAATATTGGTGACTATTTATTTGACCAATAATCGGTCGGTGACTTTGGCACAACATGAATTTCGTCGCAGATTTCCTAGCCGTCCAACGCCTACTGGTGAAACACTGCGACGTTTAGCCGCTCGCCTCGAAGAGACTGGCACAACACGAGATGCTGCCAGGAGTGGCAGACCCCGGAGTAGCCGTTCTGCAGAGAATATTGCTGCTGTAGCCGAGGATGTCATGGAAGCGCCGTCGACATCGACCAGACGACGTGCCACGCAAATGGCTATCAGTCGACGGTCTTTACATCGAATTTTGGTACAAGATTTGAAGATGTTTCCGTACAAAGTCCAGACGGTACATCAGCTGTTAGCTGCTGACCGCCAATCGCGTCTAACATACGCTCAAGCCATCCTAAATCACCACCAAGAGGAAGATGATTTTTCATCAAAAATAATCATGAGTGATGAGGCCCATTTCCATCTTAGCGGGTACGTAAATAAGCAAAATTTACGCTTCTGGGGCACTGAAAATCCGCGTGTAACCCACGAAGAGCCATTACACCCGCTCAAAGTTACTGTATGGTGTGCTGTTTTCGCTGGAGGAGTCATCGGACCTTTTTTCTTCGAAGACGTCGCGGGCCAAACGGTTACTGTGAATGGTGAGCGCTACAGAGCAATGTTCAACGAGTTCTTTTTGCCGCAACTTGATGAATTGGGATTGGAAAACATGTGGTTCCAACAGGACGGTGCAACAGCACACACTGCACGTGCCACAACCGATATGCTGAAGGATGCATTTCCCGGGCGCCTAATCTCCCGTTTTGGCGATTTGAACTGGCCAGCAAGATCGCCTGATTTGACCGCTCCAGACTTCTTTTTGTGGGGCTTTTTGAAGTCGCGGGTTTATGTTAACAAGCCACAGACTCTTGCAGCTCTTAAAGACAATATCCGTCAAGAATGTGAGGACCTATCGCCGGATGTTTTGGCCAAAGTGATGGAAAATGCCATAAAAAGGGCTCAATGACAATCAACTGTGGCGGCGGCCATTTACATGACATCATATTCTCGACTTGATGTAAAAAAAATTAAAAGACCAAATAAAAATAATCCACAAGAAGAATCAAAGTTTTTCATTTTTTTTAAAAATTACAGCCAAAAAACATCGGAAGGTTATTTTTGCGCCACCTTGTATTTCCCCTTAAAATAGTAAAATATTTTATTATTTTTACCATTAATGCAGAGTTTGGTGCCCTATAATTCCTGTCGGCGTTATTTTTAGAAAAAAAATTTAATTCTACTAGTTAGCACGTTAGGTTTCTAGCGATTGGTACCAGTTTCATAGTTTTAGCTGATATTGTTTCGAATTTATTGGAAAAAAACCCTTAAAATATTAAAATATTTTATTATTTTTACCATTAGTGCAGAGTTTGGTGCCTTATAATTCCTGTCGGCGTTATTTTTAGAAAAATATTTAATACGACGAGTTACCACGTTAGCTTTCTAGCCACTGGTACCAGTTTAATAGTTTTAGCTGGTACTGTTTCGATTTTATTGGCAAAAAAACCCCTTTAAATATTAAAATATTAATGCAGAGTTTGGTACCCTATAATTCCTGTCGGCGTTATTTCTAGAAAAAAAAATTTTTTTGACGAGTTGAAACACTAGTTTTCTAGCGATTGGTACCAGTTTTATAGTTCTAGCTGGTACTATTTCGATTTAATTGGAAAAAAGTCCTTAAAATATTAAAATATTTTATTATTTTTACCATTAATGCAAAATTTGGTGCTCCATAATTCCTGTCGGCGTTATTTTTAGAAAAAGATTTACTTTGACGAGTTAACACGTTAGCTTTCTAGCCACTGGTACCAGTTTTATAGTTCTAGCTGGTATTGTTTCGATTTTATTGGCGAAAAAACCCCTTAAAATATTAAAATATTAATGCAGAGTTTGGTGCCCTATAATTCCTGTCGACGTTATTTTTAGGAAAAAGATTTAATTCGACGAGGTAACACGTTAGTTTTCTAGCGACTGGTACCAGTTTAATAGTTCGAGCTGGTATCGTTTCGATTTTATTGGCAAAAAAAATCCCTTAAAATATTAATGCAGAGTTTGGTGCCCTATAAAATCTGTCGGCGTTATCTTTAGAAAAAAAATTTACTTTGACGAGTTAACACGTTAGTTTTCTAGCGATTGGTACCAGTTTCATAGTTCTAGCTGGTATTGTTTCGATTTTATTGACAAAAAAACCCTCTAAAATACTAAAATATTTTGTTATTTTTACCATTAATGCAAAATTTGGTGCCCCATTATTCCTGTTGGCGTTATTTTTAGAAAAAGATTTACTTTGACGACTTAACACGTAAGCTTTCTAGCCACTGGTACCAGTTTCATAGTTTTAGCTGGTACTGTTTCGATTTTATTGGCAAAAAAACCCCTTTAAATATTAAAATATTAATGCAGAGTTTGGTGCCCTATAATTCCTGTCAAAGTTATTTAGAGAAAAAAATATTTACTGAGACGCATTCAAACGTTAGCCTTCTAGCGATTGGTTCTAGTTTCATAATTCTACCTGGTACTGTTTTGATTTTATTAGCAAAAAAACCCCTTAAAATATTAAAATATTTTATTATTTTTACCATTAATGCAGAGTTTGGTGCACTATAATTCCTGTCAGCGTTATTTTTAGAAAAAAAATTTAATTCGACGAGTTAGCACGTTAGTTTTCTAGCGATTTGTACCAGTTTCATAGTTTTAGCTGGTATTGTTTCGAATTTGGTGCCCTATAATTCCTGTCGGCGTTATTTTCAGAAAAACAATTTAATTCGACGAGTTAGCACGTTAGTTTTCTAGCGATTGGTCCCGGTTTCATAGTTCTAGCTGGTACTGTTTCGATTTTATTGGAAAAAAAACCCTTAAAATATTAAAATACTTTATTATTTTTACCATTAATTCAGAGCTTGGTGCCCTATAATTCCTGTCGGCGTCATTTTTAGAAAAAATATATACTTCGACGAGCGAGCACGTTAGTTTTCTAGCGTATGGTGCCAGCTTCATAGTTTTAGCAGGTATTGTTTCGAAATTATTGGCAAAAAAAAACCCTTAAAATATTAAAATATTTTATAATTTTTACAATTAATGGTGCCCTATAATTCCTGTCAGCGTTTTTTTAAACAAAAAATGTACCTCAACGAGTTAACACGTTAGTTTTCTAGCGCTTGGTTCCAGTTTCATAATTCTAACTGGTACTGTTTCGATTTTATTGGCAAAAAAACCCCTTAAAATAGTAAAATATTTTATTATTTTTACCATTAATGCAGAGTTTGGTGCCCTATATTTCCTGTGGGCGTTATTTAAAGAAAAAAAATAATTCGACGAGTTAGCACGTTAGGTTTCTAGCGATTGGTACCAGTTTCATAGTTTTAGCTGGTATTGTTTCGAATTTATTCGAAAAAAAACCTTAAAATATTAAAATATTTTATTATATTTACCATTAGTGCAAAATGTGGTGCCCTATAATTCCTGTCGGCGTTATTTTTAGAAAAAAATTTAATTCGACGAGCTAGCACGTTAGTTTTCTAGCGTATGGTGCTAGTTCATAGTTTTAGCTGGTATTGTTTCAAAATTATTGGCAAAAAAAACCCTTAAAGTATTAAAATATTTTATAATTTTTACCATTAATGGTGCCCTATAATTCCTGTCAGCGTTCTTTTTAGACAAAAAATGTACTTCAACGAGTTAGCACGTTAGGTTTCTAGCGATTGGTTCCAGTTTCATAATTCTAGCTGGTACTGTTTCGATTTTATTGGCAAAAAACCCCTTGAAATATTAAAATATTTTAATTTTTTTACCATTAATGCAGAGTTTGGTGCACTATAATTCCTGTCGGCCTTATTTTTAGAAAAAAAATTTAATTCGACGAGTTAGCACGTTAGTTTTCTAGCGATTTGTACCAGTTTCATAGTTTTAGCTGGTATTGTTTCGAATTTAGTGCCCTTTAATTCCTGTCGGCGTTATTTTCAGAAAAAAAAATTTAATTCGACGAGTTAGCACGTTAGTTTTCTAGCGATTGGTACCAGTTTCATAGTTTTAGCTGGTACTGTTTCGATTTTATTGGCAAAAAACCCCTTAAAATATTTAAATATTAATGCAGAGTTTGGTGCCCTATAATTCCTGTCGGCGTTATTTCTAGAAAAAAATATTTACTTTGACGAGTTAAAACTTTAGTTTTCTAGCGCCTGGTACCAGTTCTTTAGTTCTAGCTGGTACTATTTCGAATTTATTGGCAAAAAACCTCTTCAGATAGTAAAATATTTTATTATTTTTACCATTAATGCAGAGTTTGGTGCCCTATAATTCCTGTCGGCGTTATTTAAGAAAAAAAATTTAATTCGATAAGTTAGCCCGTTAGGTTTCTAGCGATTGGTACCAGTTTCATAGTTTTAGCTGATATTGTTTCGAATTTATTGGAAAAAAACCCCTAGAATATTAAAATATTTCATTATTTTTACCAATAATGCAGAGTTTGGTGCCCATAATTCCGTCGGCGTTATTCTAAGAAAAAAAATTTACTTCGAAGAGTTAACACGTTAGCTTTCTAGCGATTGGTACCAGTTTCATAGTTTTAGCTAGTACTGTTACGATTTTATTGGCAAAAAACCCCTTCAAATATTTAAATATTAATGCAGAGTTTGGTACCCTATAATTCCTGTCGGCGTTATTTCTAGAAAAAAATATTTACTTTGACGAGTTAAAACGTTAGTTTTCTAGTGCTTGGTACCAGTTTTTTAGTTCGAGCTGGTACTATTTCGATTTTATTGGCAAAAAACCCTTAAAATATTAAAATATTAATGCAAAGTTTGGTGCCCTATAATTCCTGTCGGCGTTATTTCTAGAAAAAGATTTAATACGACGAGTTATCACGTTAGTTTTCTAGCGACTGGTACCAGTTTCATGGTTCTAGCTGGTACTGTTTTGAATTTATTGGAAAAAAACCCTTAAAATATTAAAATATTTTATTATTTTTACCATTAATGCAGAGTTTGGTGCCCTATAATTCCTGTCGGCATTTTTTTAAGAAAAAAAATTACTTCGACGAGTTAACACGTTAGTTTTTTCGCAACTGGTACTAGTTTCATAGCTCTAGCTGGTATTGTTTTGATTTTATTGGCAAAAAAAACCCAATGAAATATAAAAAAATATTTTTTTATTTTTACCATTAATGCAAAGTTTGGTACCCTATAATTCCTGTCGACGTTATTTAGAGAAAAAGATTAAATTCGTCGAGATAGGACGTTAGCTTTCTAGCGATTGGTACCGGTTTCATAGTTCTATCTGGTACTGCTTCGATTTTTTTTGGCAAAAAACCCCTTAAAATATTAAAATATTTTATTATTTTTACCATTAATGCAAAGTTTGGGGCCCTATAAACCCTGTCGGCGTTATTTTTAGAAAAAAATTTACTTCGACGAGTTAACACGTTAGTTTTCTAGCGACTGGTACCAGTTTCATGGTTCTAGCTGGTATTGTTTCGATTTTATTGACAAAAAAACCCTCTAAAATACTAAAATATTTTATTATTTTTACCATTAATTCAAAATTTGGTGCCCCATAATTCCTGTTGGCGTTTTTTATAGAAAAAGGTTTACTTTGACGAGTTAGCACGTTAGATTTCTAGCCACTGGTACCAGTTTCATAGTTTTAGCTGGTACTGTTTCGATTTTATTGCCAAAAAAACCCCTTAAAATATTAAACTATTAATGCAGAATTTGGTGCACTATAATTCCTGTCGGCCTTATTTTTAGAAAAAAAATTTAATTCGACGAGTTAGCACGTTAGTTTTCTAGCGATTTGTACCAGTTTCATAGTTTTAGCTGGTATTGTTTCGAATTTGGTGCCCTTTAATTCCTGTCGGCGTTATTTTCAGAAAAAAAAATTTAATTCGACGAGTTAGCACGTTAGTTTTCTAGCGATTGGTACCAGTTTCATAGTTTTAGCTGGTACTGTTTCGATTTTATTGGCAAAAAACCCCTTAAAATATTTAAATATTAATGCAGAGTTTGGTGCCCTATAATTCCTGTCGGCGTTATTTCTAGAAAAAAATATTTACTTTGACGAGTTAAAACTTTAGTTTTCTAGCGCCTGGTACCAGTTCTTTAGTTCTAGCTGGTACTATTTCGAATTTATTGGCAAAAAACCTCTTCAAATAGTAAAATATTTTATGCCCTATAATTCCTGTCGGCGTTATTTAAGAAAAAAAATTTAATTCGATAAGTTAGCCCGTTAGGTTTCTAGCAATTGGTACCAGTTTCATAGTTTTAGCTGATATTGTTTCGAATTTATTGGAAAAAAACCCCTAAAATATTAAAATATTTCATTATTTTTACCAATAATGCAGAGTTTGGTGCCCATAATTCCGTCGGCGTTATTCTAAGAAAAAAAATTTACTTCGAAGAGTTATCACGTTAGCTTTCTAGCGATTGGTACCAGTTTCATAGTTTTAGCTAGTACTGTTACGATTTTATTGGCAAAAAACCCCTTCAAATATTTAAATATTAATGCAGAGTTTGGTACCCTATAATTCCTGTCGGCGTTATTTCTAGAAAAAAATATTTACTTTGACGAGTTAAAACGTTGGTTTTCTAGTGCTTGGTACCAGTTTTTAAGTTCGAGCTGGTACTATTTCGATTTTATTGGCAAAAAACCCCTTAAAATATTAAAATATTAATGCGAAGTTTGGTGCCCTATAATTCCTGTCGGCGTTATTTCTAGAAAAAAATTTAATACGACGAGTTATCACGTTAGTTTTCTAGCGATTGGTGCCAGTTTTGTAGTTTTAGCTGGTATTGTTTCGAATTTATTTGAAAAAAACCCTTAAAATATTAAAATATTTTACTATTTTTACCATTAATGCAATGTTTGGTGCCCTATAATTCCTGTTGGCGTTCTTTTTAGACAAAAAATTTACTTCAAATAGTTAACACGTTAGTTTTCTAGCGATTGGTACCAGTTTCATAATTCTAGCTGGTACTGTTTTGAATTTATTGGAAAAAACCCTTAAAATATTAAAATATTTTATTATTTTTACCATTATTGCAGAGTTTGGTGCCCTATAATTCCTGTCGGCATTTTTTTAAGAAAAAAAATTACTTCGACGAGTTAACACGTTAGTTTTTTCGCAACTGGTACTAGTTTCATAGCTCTAGCTGGTATTGTTTTGATTTTATTGGCAAAAAAAAACCCAATGAAATATAAAAAAATATTTTTTTATTTTTACCATTAATGCAAAGTTTGGTACCCTATAATTCCTGTCGACGTTATTTAGAGAAAAAGATTAAATTCGTCGAGATAGGACGTTAGCTTTCTAGCGATTGGTACCGGTTTCATAGTTCTATCTGGTACTGCTTCGATTTTTTTTGGCAAAAAACCCCTTAAAATAGTAAAATATTTTATTATTTTTACCATTTATTCGGCGTTATTTTTAGAAAAAAATTTACTTCGACGAGTTAACACGTTAGTTTTCTAGCGATTGGTACCAGTTTCATGGTTCTAGCTGGTATTGTTTCGATTTTATTGACAAAAAAACCCTCTAAAATATTAAAATATTTTATTATTTTTACCATTAATTCAAAATTTGGTGCCCCATAATTCCTGTTGGCGTTATTTATAGAAAAAGGTTTACTTTGACGAGTTAACACGTTAGATTTCTAGCCACTGGTACCAGTTTCATAGTTTTAGCTGGTACTGTTTCGATTTTATTGCCAAAAAAAACCCCTTAAAATATTAAAATATTAATGCAGAGTTTGGTGCCCTATGATTCCTGTCGGCGTTCTTTTTAGAAAAACAAAATTACTTCAACGAGTTAACACGTTAGTTTTCTAGCGATTTGTACCAGTCTTATAGTTCTAGCTGGTACTGTTTCGATTTTATTGGCAAAAAACCCCTTAAAATAGTAAAATATTTTATTATTTTTACCATTAATGCAGAGTTTTGTGCCCTATAATTCATGTCGACGTTATTTTTAGAAAAAAAATTTAATTCGACGAGTTAGCACGTTAGTTTTCCAGCGATTTGTACCAGTTTCATAGTTTTAGCTGGTATTGTTTCGAATTTATTGGAAAAAAACCCTTAAAATATAAAAATATTTTATTATTTTTACCATTAATGCAGAGTTTGGTGCCCTATAATTCCTGTCGGCGTTATTTTTAGAAAAAAAATTTAATTCGACTAGTTAGCACGTTAGGTTTCTAGCGATTGGTACCAGTTTCATAGTTTTAGCTGATATTGTTTCGAATTTATTGGAAAAAAAACCCTTAAAATATTAAAATATTTTATTATTTTTACCATTAGTGCAGAGTTTGGTGCCTTATAATTCCTGTCGGCGTTATTTTTAGAAAAAAATTTAATACGACGAGTTACCACGTAAGCTTTCTAGCCACTGGTACCAATTTAATAGTTTTAGCTGGTACTGTTTCGATTTTATTGGCAAAAAAACCCCTTTAAATATTAAAATATTAATGCAGAGTTTGGTACCCTATAATTCCTGTCGGCGTTATTTTTAGAAAAAAAAAATTACTTTGACGAGTTGAAACACTAGTTTTCTAGCGATTGGTACCAGTTTTATAGTTCTAGCTGGTACTTTTTCGATTTTATTGGAAAAAAGTCCTTAAAATATTAAAATATTTTATTATTTTTACCATTAATGCAAAATTTGGTGCCCCATAATTCCTGTCGGCGTTATTTCTAGAAAAAGATTTACTTTGACGAGTTAACACGTTAGCTTTCTAGCCACTGGTACCAGTTTTATAGTTCTAGCTGGTATTGTTTCGATTTTATTGGCAAAAAAACCCCTTAAAATATTAAAATATTAATGCAGAGTTTGGTGCCCTATAATTCCTGTCGGCGTTATTTTTAGAAAAAAGATTTAATTCGACGAGGTAACACGTTAGTTTTCTAGCGACTGGTACCAGTTTATTAGTTCGAGCTGGTATCGTTTCGATTTTATTGGCAAAAAAAATCCCTTAAAATATTAAAATATTAATGCAGAGTTTGGTGCCCTATAAACCCTGTCGGCGTTATTTTTAGAAAAAAAATTTACTTCGACGAGTTAACACGTTAGTTTTCTAGCGATTGGTACCAGTTTCATAGTTCTAGCTGGTATTGTTTTCACTTTATTGACAAAAAAACCCTCTAAAATACTAAAATATTTTATTATTTTTACCATTAATGCAAAATTTGGTGCCACATTATTCCTGTTGGCGTTATTTTTAGAAAAAGATTTACTTTGACGACTTAACACGTTGGCTTTCTAGCCACTGGTACCAGTTTCATAGTTTTAGCTGGTACTGTTTCGATTTTATTGGCAAAAAAACCCCTTTAAATATTAAAATATTTATGCAGAGTTTGGTGCCCAATAATTCCTGTCGACGTTATTTCTAGAAAAAAAAATTTACTTTGACGAGTTGAAACATTAGTTTTCTAGCGACTAATACCAGTTTTATAGTTCTAGCTGGTACTATTTCGATTTTATTGGAAAAAAAGTCCTTAAAATATTAAAAGATTTTATTATTTTTACCATTAATGCAAAATTTGGTGCCCCATAATTCCTGTCGGCGTTATTTTTAGATAAAGATTTACTTTGACGAGTTAGCACGTTAGCTTTCTAGCGATTGGTACCAGTTTCATAGTTTTACCTGGTACTGTTTCGATTTTATTGGCAAAAAACCCCTTAAAATATTTAAATATTAATGCAGAGTTTGGTGCCCTATAATTCCTGTCGGCGTTCTTTTTAGAAATAAAAATTTAATTCGACGAGTTAGCACGTTAGGTTTCTAGCAATTGGTACCAGTTTCATAGTTTTAGCTGGTATTTTTTTCGAATTTATTGGAAAAAAGCCCTAAAAATATTAAAATATTTTATTATTTTTACCATTAATGCAGAGTTTGGTGCCCTATAATTCCTGTCAAAGTTATTAAGAGAAAAAAATATTTACTGAGACTCATTCAAACGT
Source organism: Phyto melanocephala (assembly GCA_941918925.1). Taxonomy (NCBI): domain Eukaryota; kingdom Metazoa; phylum Arthropoda; class Insecta; order Diptera; family Rhinophoridae; genus Phyto; species Phyto melanocephala. Next base: position 68,224,135 of record OW799233.1, read on the forward strand.
TAGTTTTCTTGCGATTGGTTCCCGTTTCATAATTCTACCTGGTACTGTTTCGATTTTATTAGCAAAAAAACCCCTTAAAATATTAAAATATTTTATTATTTTTACCATTAATGCAGAGTTTGGTGCACTATAATTCCTGTCAGCGTTATTTTTAGAAAAAAAATTTAATTCGACGAGTTAGCACGTTAGTTTTCTAGCGATTTGTACCAGTTTCATAGTTTTAGCTGGTATTGTTTCGAATTTGGTGCCCTATAATTCCTCTCAGCGTTATTTTTCCAAAAACAATTTAATTCGACGAGTTAGCTTGTTGGTTTTCTAGCGATTGGTACCAGTTTCATAGTTTTAAATGGTACTGTTTCGATTTTATTGGCAAAAAACCCCTTAAAATATTAAAATATTTCATTATTTTTATCATTAATTCAGAGCTTGGTGCCCTATAGTTCCGTCGGCGTTATTTTTAGAAAAAAAATTAATTCGACGAGTTAAAACGTTAGTTTTCTAGCGATTGGTCCCGGTTTCATAGTTCTAGCTGGTACT